>JAQFVV010006217.1:2332567-3532567 GCA_028023455.1 Epiperipatus broadwayi
AGATACAATATGTATATATATATCTTCAATAAACCTCTGTAAAACGTATATATAACCAACATAAGATATTATATTTAAATAATAATTATTTACCGGCATATTGCACATTGTAATATGCTGGAGACGTTCTAGGAGTCAAGGAAATAACAAAAATTAAATAAGCAAATACATAAATAATAAATCTGTCTATCTATCTATGGTATATCAATAGCAACAAACAAAAAAAAGTCACTTTTCTTTTAACTTAAAAGAAAAATCACTTGTAAAGGTTTTTTTTTCTTAAACATAAAGTTTCCCGACTGACACGAAGACAGGAATGACGTTCCAAATGAATACGTGTTACTAAACATAAATACAAATTCCTATAAGTTAGACCAGGGATGCCCAACTTTTAACATGACGTGAGCCAGTTGAGAATTTAAAAAAATTTGGGGAGCCACAATTATATATTCTATTTTTCATATTACATTTATAAACATAATTCACAAACTAAAAAAAAACTGGTGTAATATGTTAAAAAGAAAAAAAAAATGTAAATACATTTTATTTATATATTAATAATTTGGTAACATACATATAAATTACAATTACAGGAAAAGTATATTTTAATTATTTTATTTAATGTGAAACCTGACACTGCATATCGTTATCGTTTGTATTGTAAAAATGTTTATTTTTTAGTGTGTGTATGTGGCGTCAAGGAACATAAAATATTTTATCAATTTTTCTTGAAGAGTGCAATGCGAGCCACGGTTGCGTGAGCCACATGTGACTCCCGAGCTACGGGTTGGGCATCCCTGAGTTAGACATTCACAATTTAGATTTAATTCAGCGATCTCCAATGTTCTTAGCCATAGCTAATTGAGTTCACTAATATAGCAGGCGCAGTAATAAATTTTTATAATAACAAAAATATGGATAGATAGTTTCAGCTACATCTCTTTTATATTTATCTTTTAATTAATTCTGGAAATTTTTCAAATTATTTAAAGTAACTTTAGCAGGTTTCCAATAAGTAAACATCCGCTTCCCATTAACTTTATGAATTATCACACATATAATTATTTTGGCCCATTGCTAATTAATCATTTACATAAAATCTACAGTTCTTTAAGCAATAATATTTTTACAATAAGTCCACATACCAAGGAGAACAAGAAATATGTAATATTAATGTCCTTCTACTTGATTTAAACGTCATATTAAATAAATACTAGTAATTAATTAATTATTTTTAAGCCATGCATTCACTTTGTTAATAAAGTAATTTATAAGCATGATTAACAAGCATAATTATTATCATGGAGTAATTCAAATATATAGCACAAAAATATTATACTCACATCCTTCCATTTTAACTTGACTTTTATACAATTAGAGAAAAATTTAAATGGAAAGTCAAAGGTATGTTTTGTTAAGAAGTCCTGCATAACTGCCTTAAAAGATTATAAAGTTCACACAATTTCTTTAGAAGATTAGAATGTTCACGCAATTTCATTTTTGCCTTAATAATAATAGATATAAGCAAACAAAGAAGATTAAAATTATCAGCATATACATACATTTTAAAGACAATAGGATTAATTTAACATTTAACTGAGCGAAGAAAAATGAAAAAAATATATCTTTTTTTATATATAATTTAGCCTGTCATCCTTTCTTAAAGCTGCCTGGTAGCTAGAGTTCCCACACTGAATTCAATAAAGAAAATTTTTTTTTAAAAAATTCACACTTTGGAGTTTAACTGACTTGACCTCTGGAAGAGATTTTAAAAAATGCACAAAGAAAAAATGGCAGATAATAAACGAATGACTGAATGAATAAATACTGAATTTCTATTACTAACTATTATTTAAATACATTTCTTTTACGTCAATCAAGAGGTCATCTTATCCTCCAAAGATTAGCTCCACCCTTTGCACTTGGTTAATTAGGGAATAAATATTCAAGAAATTTTTTCTCGAAAGAAAAAAATCATTTTGATTTTCTATTTTAAATCAAACCAAATTAAAAAAAAATAACTTTTTTTTACACTGTTGAAATAAATGAATATTACTTAATCAGTAAAATAAAATAGTTGATAACACAATTTAATTTGTCAAATAATTCACTAATCAAGACATCCATTAATCACTCAAAATATATTTACATATTATTAGAGATATTTACTGTAATTTTAAATGTTTTATTGTAGAATGTCAAATTTTATATTGTAATTAAATATGAAAATGAAATTAAAAGATGATACAGACATACATGCATAAACATATGCTGCTATATGAATACTAAATTATCTGGATTAACCTATGACTGATATGGCTATGAGTTAGACATACTTCACTGACTATATTACTTATACATGGATGGGTATGCCAATGAATAAACAGATCAGAAAACCATCTAAACAAACACCAACCACTATTCTACAAATAAATAAAACAAATCTATATTAACTTAACTTGCATATCAACAATTCCTGTAATAATCCACCCCCCTTTCTTGCATTAAATACTTCATCAAATATAATAATAAAAAATGCTTATAAAAATTCCCAACTAACATTCTTAAGCAACTCTCACATACGGTTTTAGACCATTAACAAAAAAGTATTAAAATTTTAGCGCTATTTCACTTTTTTTTTTAGTTAAATGCGGTTATTCACCACTGACACGGTATACTTTAATTGCTTGTGCCCAGTCAGAAGGTCACAATATATTTAGTTAAACATTTAAAAAATTATACCTCTAACAGTAAAGATTACATACATATACTTGCAGCCATTGTGGTATACTAAAAATAACAATAATGAGAATAAAACCTGTCTTAAGTTCCTTCATCTGTGAGCTTAACTTTCAGGGACAAATTTCTTGGGTTTCACTATATATATGGATGCTTTTTTCATCTGCTTCATGTTCTTCAGCAAAGTCAAAACTGCATGATTCATTATATTATGGAATATCCATTAACCACTGGGATATTATAAACTACTTTAACCCATTTCCTTAAAGGATTAAAGTAAATTTTATCAACATCTCAATTAGTTTTGAAAATTGTTTCTTTTATCCAAAACATTCTAATTAATTTTAGAACATTTATTTATCATTCAAAAACATTTTAATTACTTTTAGAGATTATTTTTAAGCTTTCAGTGATATTTATTTAATATTCAAATATTTTTTCTTTAGCTTCGGAAATTATTGATTTATTACAGACTCCTATGTAGCCAAATTATTTGTTGTAGTCTTACTAATAATAAATAAATTTATTTTACTCAGCTTTAAAAAAAAGTAATTATTTAATATTTATGAGAGGAAGAAATGTTTTAAATTAAAATAATAAAAATTTAATAACGTGCAATTAATAATAAAAAAAACACTTATATGAAAAGTAACTTCTGCACTAAAATTCATTAAAGATTGTTTTTTCTGTTCTCTAGGAGACTCTGGGCAATTGTTTTACACTTACAATAATTTTTTTTTTTTTTTACCGAGCTATAAAAAAATCTAATATTATTATTTATGAGAGGAAAAATATTTACAAATATATACAATAAATAATACAGTTATAATGTGAACTTTTGAATCCAGGTCTTGTAGTTCTACCGCTGCCAGCTATATCTGATAGCTTGCCTCGCAGGTAGGAAGAATGACTCTATCGGGTGTATAGGACAGCTTATCTCGAGTCAACAGTAGTCTTAGCAGCGTTCAGTTCCTCTGTGGACTTGACTAGCTGCATGGACAAGTATGTTCTCCCCATTCTTACAAAAGGCTGACTATTTATAGCCAGATCCCTGACCTTACTGAAAACATTTGGATTCAGTGTGCATCCTTGCTTATTGGCCTGTATTAAGCATTGGCTATGTGTTTAGCTGTACATCAGTGTATTGGCCAGCAGCAAACAATGCTTAATCCGATCAGATAAGAAGGAATCTGGAATAGTCCACTTCTGAGAAAAGGGAGGACTATAACAACAAGAAAATACCATTATGACTTTTTATTAGCTTTTCTATTCCAGTTTTTATTAATTAAATAGAGATTTGAATTAATGTGTGATCCAATCCACTTTCAAATTATCTTTATGGACTACTGTGCAATTAATAAGTAGTAGCAATTCATAGAAATCAACACACTTTACTGTGTGAATTTCTTTAGTTTTAAACATCTTCGCATTTATTTCAGAACACATACCTAGGGATTAAAGTTGATGAAATATTCTACTTGGGATTTATTTTTTTAAATTTTATTTTTGTAAAGGTCTTTCAGTGTTGATATGATAAATATTTCATATAATCATCATAAACCTCATCCCTACTTCTCTACTGCATTATTTAATCCTTTTTTGATACTGCAGAGACTATACTGATTTATGAGTGTCTGATGATGATGACTACACTGATAAAAAAACGTATTTTGCCAAGATTAATATATTTATAAATCTAATAGCTGTAAGCAATTAGTTGTCAATTGGATTTATATAGCTACACACATACAGATCTGTAACAGAAATAAAATTACAGATGTAATAATTGTTTGTTGGATTATTTCCATCATGTAATATTAATTCTTAAACATCTTTTAAAAAATTTAAACTTTATTTAAACTTTTCAAATATATTCATCTATTAATAATAACATATACATTAGTATATAACACAATGTTTCAATTGTTATTCTTCTTTTTTCATCAGATATGCTGGCCTGTCCAGTGACAGTATTAGCATGAGAATCAAATATGGACCTTTAGATCTGAGTTTGATTCTCATTCTAGTACTGGTCAGGTCAACAACACATGACCAGAAAAGCAGAATGATACCACTCGAAACATCGTGTTATATACTAATTTCTGTACTGTTTCTAATAGTTGAAGGGCTTTGAAAAGTTTAAATAAAGTTTGAATTTTTCTAAAAATGTTTAACAATTAATACTAGATGATGGAAATAGTCCAACAGACAATTTCTACTAAAATATCATCAACATAAACTTCAGAGACAAATAGAATGGCCGATGTGTTAACATAATAAGCAGATCTGGGGAACATAAGGAAAAACTGAACTAATATGCTTATAAATATTTGAAAGGCCAAAACAAAGAATAACAACAAAAACTAAAAGATTTGTATAAAAAATATATACATGGGAAAAAAAATCTAACTATATAAAATAATTTGTCAAAAAAAAGCAAAAATTAATTAATAGATAATAATATGAAAAGAAAATTTTAAAAAAAAGTTTGCTAGTTACACAATAATTAATTAAGAATAAATAATGTGTTTGCACAAATGCCTTAGAACAGTTCTATTTTTATATTGGACTATTTCCATCATCTAATATGAGTATTGAATGTCCTTAGAAAAATTTAAATTTTATTTTAAATATTCCAAATACATTCAACTATTAGTAATAGCACACAGGTTAATATATGCACAATATTTTAAGAAGGCTCTTCTCTTCTTTAGGTGTTGCTGGACTGACCAGTGACAGTACTGGCATGGAAATTGAACCTGGATCCTTAGATTCTTGAGTATTGAAGTTTAAGGTAAGGCTCTAACCAACTGAGCCATCCTGCCAAAAGCAACAGTCAGAAGAAATTTCATATACCCATCTATGAGGTTACTCCTGATTTCTCCACTTTTTTCTAAGAGCAAAGTTGAATAGTGGTTTCCATACATTATGTATAGTCACACAAGGGTGACTTATGGGATTGTTTGCCATTGTCATGCGAACAGTTTTTTTTAATTTTCTTCTCACATGACAATGGAAAACAATCCCATAAGTCAACCTAGTGTGACTATACATAATCTAACCAACTTTGCTCTTAAAAAAAGTGGAGAAATCAGGAATAACCTCATAGATAAGTATATGAAATTTCTACTAACTGTTGCCTTTGGCAGGATGGCTCAGGTGGTTAGAGCATTACCTTAAAATTCAATATGCAAGAATTTAAGGGTCCAGGTTCAATTCCCATGCTAGTACTGTTACTGATTTGGTCAGCAACACCTGAAGAAGATGAAAAAATAAATACCTCTCAAAACATTGTGCATATACTAACCTGTTTGATATGCTATTACTAACAGTTGAATGTATTTGGAATATTTAAATAAAGTTAAATTTTTCTAAAGACATTCAATACTCATATTAGATAGTGGAAATAGTCCAATATAAAAATAGATGACTAAAACACCATCATCACAAACATTCAGGGAAACTCCAAGTATTCAATATGGACCTGATAATATATCAAACTTTAGACATTATAAAAAATTATGTTTAAAGTTGGCCAAAGTAGAAAATCATTTAACTTTTTTACGTAAATGTAAATCTGAAGAGATAATTCCTAAAGATTTGCAATTAAAACCTCCAATTCACTCCCAGAGAGCTGAGAAACTTACTCAGATAGCAAGTGAAGCTCTCTTAAGAGAAAGAATAAATGCTCAAAGGTTTTCTAAGTATCAAACAATGCATTCCATTAATAATGTAGAATGTTTTCTAAAAAAATAAACTTAACTGATGAAGACATGTGAAAGTTTCTCAAGCAGTTAGAAAATCATATTCTACATTACATGGAAAAATAAAAGAATGCCAAAAGAAGAAACTTGCTAACCTACATAGGCATATCAAAAATTATTATGTACCAAGCATTGTACCAAATTCATCTGTTAAAAATCTCAGATTTAAACAGATACTGAAAATTCTGTTCTTGAAAGAGGATTAAACTTTGCCATAACACTGTCTAATATTCCTTTATTAGATATAATGGCAGCCACTGAGGAAGTCACTCAAAAATTGCCTTTAGAAGAAGTAGCAGAATTATGGTGGAGAATAAAAAGAACACTTAATAGGTAACAAAAATTGAAGTCAATACATATCCTACGATGAAAGGAAAGCAATTAAATCTTTCAAAGTAGATAAATATTTAAGAAATGGGACATTTCAGTATTGCTGGAGTAGTTTCTCCAGATATGTATCAAAAATTTGAGATTTCATGAAAATATGGAGGAAATGGTAGACTTATTGATTACTATTTTCAGTATTGCTGCAGTAGTTTCTCCAGGAATGTACCAAAAGCATAGAATGCATACTAAAACAATAGCCTATCTCTATTTCTTTAAAAAAAAATTAAAATAAATATTAGATAAAAACAAGATTTAGAGATAAAGAAAATCTATGAGATATATTGGGTAAAGGGTAGTAAATAAAAGGAAATGAGAAAAAAAATTGTTAAATGATCTTAAGAAAATTATACATTTTTGACAAAAAAATAGGAAGCATAATAAAAAGTATGTGTTTGTATAGTACTTATAAACTTAAATCAAAATTAATAATTTATTAATCAAAGTTGAATTGATTAATAAAAGAGTAAGTTAAAAAATTAAGTACATTTCATCGCTTTATCTTTGTGTGTGTGTGCATGTGTCATATACAAATTATTAATCATGTTCTATCTGGTTGAGTGAAATGTAAATGGGTCATATTAGCAGGTGAAGTCTCAGGTCTATGCCAATTCTAGGTCTTTCAGCACTCCAGCATAATATTAGTTCGTGAACAATAAAACCATTGTACTTTTTAAATTTTATTATTACTCATAATTTTTTTTGTTTATTCTCCTTTTCCCTTTCTTTGAGTATACTAATAAAAAACAACTAATTAAATCAATCTTTCCATCACAGCATAGAAATTCCGAAATTTCGTTCGACTAGGCTACACTCAATTATAATTTTCCGAAAAGAATAAGACATTGAATGAAAGACACCTGTAAAAGAACAAGAAGAAAATTAATTAGAGAGAAAGAAGAAAATTATGTGCAAGAGTTAGAGAAGATGAAAAATGTATTTACCCCTTTATTCCTTCAACAGCCGGGAAGGAACAATTCTGTGCTTTAAAAATAAATTGTAAGCAATGTTTTGTTTACGCTTTTTAATTTGATGCCGAAGTCTTAAACGCCTTGATAGTTGATAGAGCGCCACCTACAGGTGATACAACCTAACCTTAGGCAAAACCTATATGTTTACTAAAAGCTCTTATTCCAAATCTGTGCACAATATTATACTACAAAAGAAACGCAAACTTCAAAACAATCTCTACTTGTTTATCAGGTCTCATTCCAGATTTTTGCATAATTATTTTCTTGTGTTATAAAATAAATAATTAAAAACAACCTTAATGACTTTGCAAATGTTTTCCCAGTGAGAGAATCAATATTCGCCGCCAGATGTCTTTTCCCACATACATATATTTTTCATATTTTTTACTATTGTTTTTACAAATTAATATTAAAATATCTTTAAGAAATAATAAATAAATTTTAAGAAAATTTTGATCACTTGAATAGGATTATGGAATAAATATTTCAAAGCAAACTGTTTGAAAATAAAAAACAGTTTTGTTTATTTAACATTTACTTTGTCTTTGGAATGAAGAACAAATATTATTTTATCAAATAAATGTACTCAAAAACACAAAATATATATTAAAGAATATAACTTAAAAAACATATACAAATATACAAAAAGTTTAAAGAACTCTATAGAGAAATTATCTGAAACCGTTTTGTTATCTAAGGTTTCTAGAAAATGATTATATAATATCATATAACAAAAGCAAACTACATACAGTAGTGCCACCCAGTACAAGCCTTAGTAATTCACGGATGCAAGAAGGTTTGTGCATAATTTTTTTATTTAGTGCCTACTTATCTAACATTCCCAGACCAGTTTCTAGTTTATGGCTTTCATCAGTAAGAAGCCTTGGATCTGAGAGCACTGCATCTAGATCTTAGAATGCAACCCTCCAGCAGCCATCTTTTTACCTATTTAGTTAGCTATAAAGCTATGAAATGGTGATTTGTTTTAGTAGTTTATAAAATGTTATGTTATAATAAAATATATGCTTTAATTATATGATCAGTTTAATTTAAAATTTGCAAAGCTGTATATAAAATGTTGTTTTTCTGAAGGTTTGTGATGATGGTGTTCTAGCTGTATTTTTATATTGGACTATTTCCATCATCTAATATGTGTGTTGAATGTCTTTAGAAAAATTTAATTTTAGTTAAATATTCCAAATGCAGTCAACTGTTAGTAATATCACAGCAAACAGGTTAGTATATGCACCAACTGTAAGTAATATCACAGCAAACAAATGTTAGTAATATCACAGCAAACAGGTTAGTATATGCACTAACTGTTAGTAATATAACAGCAAACAAGTTAGTATATGCACAAAGTTTTAAGAGGTATTTTTTTCCCCTCTTCTTCAGGTGTTGCTGGCCTGACCAGTGACAATATTAGCATGGGATTTGAACCTGGGTCCTTAGATTCTTGATTATTGAAATTTAAGATAACGCTCTAACCAACTGCCTCTTTAGCTCCAAGTTCATCATATCACACCCATCGACCAAGACAAAAACTCAGGTCACCCTCTCTCACTATGAAGATGCTTTTCCTTTCAAGTAAGATATAAATAAATGATTCTTCTATATCTTCCATACAACACATGATTTGTGTAAAGAAGTTTTTATCTTGTAGAGATATCTCTTCATTCATTTTTAGATAGTAGCTTCAACATTTCTCAGTAATAAAATAATTATTTCAATAGTTTATTTTATTATATAGAAATATTGTAATAAAGTCTTAAGATACTATGAAAATTCATAATTAGTGATGACCATTTCTCCCTGCATAATTAGGTCAATGATGGAGTGGTGGACTAGGCCTCCATGATTTTTGCACCATGGTTCAACTCTCTCATTTCCAATGCTCAAATTTTATGTGAACTCCATAGCAGCAAACAACTATTTATTATTTAAGAATGCCTTTAAATAAGGAAAAAGTTATAAATCACTAAAATATAAGGTTTAGTATATATCTTACATTTACTTTAATTTTTGAACATCCAAGTGTGTTTATAGTTTTAAACTGTTGTGTTTATTTAATAGTATGGTTGAAAGTAATATTTCTAATCACTTAAGAATAACACACAATTTTAAAAATATATATGAAACTCATATTATATGTATTTATAATACATATATATATATAATATACCTTGGTCAGATTATTAATACAGATGGATACATAATGGATGAAATTTAATCATAGAATTAAACTTGGTTGGAGTGCTTTTGGTAGAAATAACTTGATATTAAAAGCAAATATGCCTATGTGTTTGAAAAGAAAGGTTTTTAATAAATGTCTTTGACCAGTTTTTACTTATGGATCTGAGACTTGGACACTTAATAGAAGAGTAATACAGAGACTTCAGACCACTCAAAGAAGTATGATGAGATGCATGTTGGGAGTAACAAAAAGAGATCAAAAACACAATATATGGATAAGAGAACAAACAGGTGTTACTGACCTCATTGAAAAATTAAAAGACTGAAGTGTAATTGGGCTGGACATATTGCTAGAAGAGATGATAATAGATTGGCAATTAAAATCTTAAACCTGATTCCAAGAGATTGTAAAAGATCCAGAAACTGACTACATATGAGATGGATGGATGAAATAAGAAAGTGTGCAGGGTGCTGTGGAAAAGAGAAGCTAAAGACAGAAGAAGAAGGATTAAACTTGGAGAGACAGATGGCTGTTGATGATGATGATTATAGTATTTTATATACAGAGTATATATCATCATTTAGTTACAAAGATTCACTTCAGGTACAGTTGACAAAGGATGCAAGTCTAATCATTTGTGATGCAGCTAATATTAGTTAAGGAATCCTATGGCTTGCTTTTAGGACCCTGTCACTTCCAGCCTATGAATTAAACTTGTCTCATGTGAAGGTAGTGATGACAATATCCAACAGCTTCCTGCTCATGTTTGAGCATGCCTCAGAGTAGTCTAAAATATTGTGGATGATGTATTTTTCATTGAACATCTCACATTTGTCTGATGTTGTATGAATGTCTCAAAGTTTTGCCAGTTTTTCTACACAAATAAACCTCAAAATATAGCAAGATCTTTGGCCTTACTGGAAACAATTGAATTCACTGACCTAGCTTTTCAATTTACCTAATATCTTTGGTTAATTATTTCTTTTTTCTGTTGTATTATTGGTCAGTTTTTTTGTAACCTGAATATCTGTTCTTAAGCAAGGTCACATTTATCATTTGAGAGTGAACTACTGATTAGTTAAGATGAGGTCACAATGAGAACATTATTTCTAACACCATTTCCATCATGATTCAGATTCATAAATAGTTTATTTGAAAAAGAGAGTGTATATATATATATATATATATATATAAGGGTAAAGAGATTCTACCTTTTATCATCAAAAGGAGGTTGCCTTGACAAGGGTTTGACATTGTTGATTGTTACCTATATTGGGATTATCTAAGTCTTCACTGTTTTAAGTGTTTTATATATATATATATATATATATAATATATATATATATATATATATATATAAACATTACAAGCATAAAGCTAAACTAGTCAATATATAATTAAAATTACCCCAAATTCAAAATTCAACCGGACCAGCATAAAAATAATATTAAGACACTACCAAAGGTTTCACTGCTACAAGAAGACTTCTCAAGTGAAAAGAACTACTAAAACTACACAATATATATAATATTAAACCTTATCCATAAATCCATTCACTTCCCATTCACCCTTAATATTAAAAGAACTCTTAAATAAATTAATTGCTTCAGAATAATAAATTTTCAATAATAAAGATTCTTTAATTCTTCTTTTGATTTCATTTCTCTCAAAGAAGACAACCTTAGCTTCATCAAAATCAATAGTGTGACCTGTATCTTTTTCATGGACATACAAAGCAGAACTAAGATATCTATTTTTAACTCTACTTTTATGAACCTTTAATCTTTCATTTAAACTCAAACTACTCTGACCTATGTAAACCTTCTTACTAAATAAACAAGGAATAAAATATACTACACCAGGAATAGTCTTTCTATCAAAAATTTCTTTTGTATTATTTAATAAAGTATTCAATGTAACACCCCTTTTCCAAGCAATTTTCTTATTTCCAAACAATTTACTATTTCTACATACAATTTTATAAGAAGACAATTTATATGGCAAAAAAATGAAATCATATTTTTCTTTTACCTTTACATCCTTACAAATATTACTATTAAATAAAATACTTTTAACAAATTTATCAGAGTAACCACCAACCCTCAAGTAATCTTTATAAAAGTGATATTTCTGAAACAAAGCTACCCCACAGTAAACAATTAGTTTCTACATGTTTAATCACCAAAAGATCTAAAAATTTTAACTTACCAACACAAATTTTATAGAAGGATCAAAACAATTAAACTCATTTACAAATTTTTTCAATTTATCATTCTCAACTACAAATAAACAATCATCAACATATCTTACAAATAACTTTACATATAAACAATTCTTTTTAATAATAATTTCCTCTTCCATATAATTAATATAAACTGAACATACTAAAGGAGAAATAATATAACCTATTATCCACCCTTCTTTAATCTTATAAAAATTATCTTTATAAGTAAAATACATAGAATCTTCCAATAACAAAAGCAAATCTTTAATTACCTTAATTTTATTTTTTGATAAAGAACCTTTCTTAATCAATACAGACATAAGAATATCAATACTGCTTAACCTATTAACAGACTGATACATATTTTCAATATCTAAACTGCCAACTACCCAATTGCTTTCCATTTTAAAATTATTAATCTTATCAAAAGCCTCAAAAGAAGAAGAAACTGTATAATGACCAAAATCAACAAATTGTTTTAAAAAATTATTCAAGAACCTAGAAATACCCTCTACAACACTGCCTGTAAAATCAAAAATAAATCTTAAAAGAAAACCATCTTTATGAGTCTTAATATTCACAAACATCTTAGCTGATATAAAATCATTAGGATAGCATTTTAAATAATCTACTCTATTAAAAAATTTTAAATTAACTATTTTCTTCATAATATCTATCAATTTTCTTTTAATCAAATTACCTGGATCTTTATCTGAAAACATATATTTACCATTATTTAATTCTCTATCCATTTTCTCTTTGAATTCATCTCCTTTCATAATAACAAACCTACCAGCTTTGTCTTCACAAGAAATGATTACATCATTAGCAATTAACCTATTCTTAAGATGTTTAATCTCAGCAGGATTAATAACAAATTTTTCTTTCTTTTTTAAACTTTTATTCAAAATCGACTGAATACCAACTTTCTGCTCATCACTCAAATTACTAGATTCAATAAACGAAATTGTATCAAAAACTATATTTTTTGAATGAAATGGAACAAAATTAGGGCCTTTACCAAGAATATCTAATTCTCTATCATTTAACTTCAAATCATAAAAGTAGAGTTAAAAATAGATATCTTAGTTCTACTTTGTATGTCCATAAAAAAGATTCAGGCCACACTATTAATTTTGATGAAGCTAAGGTTGTCTTCTTTGAGTGACATGAAATCAAAAGAAAAATTAAAGAGTCTTTATTATTGAAAATTTATTATTCTGAAGCAATTAACTTATTTAAGAGTTCTTTTAATATTAAGGGTGGATGGGAAGTGAATAAATTTGTAGGTAGTTTACAAAGTTGTAAGTGTGATTAACACGATGGTGTTCATATCCAGCCTCAACTAACTCTTCGCTCTTATATCCCTTCCAGCAATCGCTGTAGATAGTCGAGCCTTCCTGTACATTTTCTATCTCTAATGGCTACAATAAAACATTCCTCAGTCTGTCTGCATATGCCACCGAATAGCCATTGCTGTGGTAGGACTCTTCCGGCATTATTCTTCCGTTTTGAGAAAAGGCTTTCATCGATTTCAACGATTGTGTCCGGACCTCCGATTTTCCGCCTTTCATTTCTTAACAATCTCCATGTACAAACTTTGCGGAGATAGTTGTTCCAATCAATAACAGTTTTGTTCGAAATATTCAATTCCTCCGCATAAAATGTTATGGATGTTAATTGTTTGGACCAACTGTAAATGAAACATATAGCGGTCACAAAAGTCATTTTGGAACCAACGAACCACGTGCCTTTTCTCATGGCGATTTGCGATAAACAATCTTTCAAGTTGCATCGCCATTGTTTGACCGAATTGGGTCCCGAATTGTGCCATAGAATCAAACATGCTTACAGTTAACATAAAACTGGCATTACTAAAATATATATTTATAGTTAATGTCAAATCTATTTTAATTATTAGTTTGTGTTCAAAATCTTAGCATTATTTAATCTCTAGTTATTAGGTTGCTTCATATAATAGCTTTTAAAGTGCTTTATAAATCAATGAATACACTTCTGATCACCACTGAAAATGGCCAATAGTCGGAAGTAGTCTGGGAATTTGTATATAATACTGTTATCATTGATAGAGGGCTCTGTAATAAGCAAGGTAAATCATTGCTCCTTGTGAAAGTAATAATAATAAGCAGAGAAAGTCATGTGACACATTATTTTTGCATTCACAAGTAATAAAACTAAATTTATATATATGTTATTAAACTTTGGTTTACAAGTATCAAGCCTTTTGCATTTAGACTTTTTACCCCAATCACTTCAGATAAATGCATTAATAATTATTACTAATCATTTAGTAAACTAGAGATTATTTCTAATTTAAATATACTTTAACTAAACATCTCATTCTAATTAAACATAAACACATGAAATACCTCAATTTCATCTCTCTCTCTTTCTTTTTGTTTCACCAGGAAATGTATATTGACGGCCATTTGCTTTTTCAAGGCTCTTTATTCACATGATTCAAAAATGTGTGGCAGAATAGAATATATTAATAATTAGCTTGAGTAAATTTATTTGGTACTTTTTATCCCTTTATTAAAAAAATTAATTGAAGTTTTAAAAGTGAAATCTACTGCTATTTAATGAAAAGCAATAAGCTATATTTGAGTACTTTGATCTGCTTTTTAATACTGACTTCTATTACTAGAAGATTTAGTACTTATGAGTTTTCAAATAAACCAATATGGCACCCTATACTATTGATAAATGTACAGTTTTGATGGCCTATAATCTAACAAAGCTGTGTTACGTATTAAAACAAAATTAATAAATTGATTGTTAAATTTAAAAAAAGGAATAAAGTTCAATAAGTTTGATTAAAAAACTTTATTTATTTATTTATTTATTTATTTTTTTTACTTACAATGTGGGAAGCGATGAGATGCTCTTAATATTATCATATTTTGTTTCAATTCATCATGTTTCTTTTTGTTGGCAGTTTTTTTTTTGGTAAATTGCTATAATGATAAAAAGTTGAGACTTTCCAGTCACAGAATGTTATGCAGTGGACTATTTCCAAAGACATGTAATCATGCCCTCCCAAAAAGTGTGCAATAATAGTAACACTATGACTGTAAGCTGCCGACATGAATAAAGTGTAAATGTTGTGTTGATATTTTTTTTCATTTTTCAGTTAATAAGTCAATACAAAAAAAATTGTAATTCTAAGCTTGCATTTTATACACAGTTAATAAAGCTATATAACAATAAATAAATAAGCTGAGCACATTTGGGAATTTTATGTTCCCATATTCATATCTCTTTTCACTAATAGCTAGTATATATTACAGTAATGTATGCAAATTTATGTGAAAATATTTAAACAACCCACTTTTTAGAGATTGTAAAGCAAGCGTCTCTTCTATTGATCGCTTTAGGATCTTCTGTGATGAAACAAACCTCCTTCACTTTGTGCTCCATGTCATTATGCTCAGTGCAAATTATCTCAGCTGATGTCAACTGGAAGGTGTGACTAGTGACTCTTTCATGCTCTACAAATATTGAGTTTCCTTCACCCTTAGTTTGCATTCTATTATATATATATATATATTGATGTTGTGATATCCTAGTGGTGAAGTTTTCTTTGTTTTCTTCATAGTACATTGCTTGGCAACCTCCTTGGAGGCAAGTGATCTTGAACACAACTTGGTAGGTTAGTTCAGGTGTGATTTTGCGCTTAGTCTATTAGTTGTAGGAGGTGAGTTAAAGTCTAGTTCAAAGTCATGGAAAGTGTTTTGACTAAATGTTTAGCTATAGAGGGTATGTATAGTAGCAAAATCCGAGGTTTATTTCCTACATTGTAATTAATTTTTCCACAATGATTTCTTTTTAAAAAAATAATAATAAAAATATTTATATAATTATTAAATATGACATTTCCTAACAGGCATTTTTGTAAGCATTTTTGGCAGCCCCTGGAATTGTATATTTATCAAAAATACAGGCTACCATTTTGGTTTACTTGAAATCTCACAAATACCCAAAACTATTACTAATTATTTTTTTTGCTGATATTCACATAATCGTCCCATATTTTCCAATGCATTTTTAATTTTGATACAAAACAGTAAACAATTTTATTTCAAAATGTATCCTAATTACTTCACTAATTAATATATAATTATAAAAGATGTCCAAATTTTAGAATTGAATAAAATTATAAAATACAATTTCTCATTCAATAGTCATCATAATCAAGAACACATTAAAAGATTAAAACTTAGACAACACAGAAATTATGAACTAAATGAGATTATAAGATAATCTCACAGAATAAGCATTATCCTTTATCACCAATGATGAAGGATGAAAATGTTCCCATCACAGAACACTGCTGTTAATCTGTCCAGCCTGATTAATCATGGACATTAATTCTCAGGCAAAAAATGAGATGGATCCCTATTTGCTAACCAATAACTGGGCAACTAATTTGGTTAGTTTTATGATCAAGTATTTGGAAAATAAGTCTTACAACATCAACTAATATAGCTAACATATTTTGGATTCCATTGCATCTAATTAGGTGGCTTTCTTTCACTTTCTGTAGATACATGTAGTATTACCAGATTTGCTTGATGATAGAAACTGGATCTATTGATGTATTCATTCAACAGAATCAAAATGTGTTAATATTCTACAAAGATCATACTATAAAGAAGTTGAAATCAGCTTCTAACATCTCTGATTAATAGATTATTTGTTCTAGGCTTCAAGAACACTTTAAGACTACTTGGAACTGTATTCTCACTCTTGTAAGAAATGAGTTTTAAATTGCTTCTTTTTTATAGTTTATGTCAGTACTTATGATTATTTTTACAAAATATTTATATAATATTATTTAAAAAGAAATCATTATACTTGGATTTCCAGTAGCTACTTCTCTATGTAGTGGTGCCACCCAGTGTAAGCTTTAGTCATTAATGGATGCAAAAATGTTTGTGCATAAAAGATGGCATTTTATGAACAAAGCTTTTTGCAACCATTGATGTCTGAGACTTGCACTGGGGGGCACTACTGTATTGAGAGTTAGATACCTGGCAGCAGATACCTGTACTAGACAAAGAGTCGAGCTAAATTTTGATATTTTTAAAAAAAAATTCTGGTTGTTTGTTGATTACTTGCGACATTGATCTTGTGAGAGCATCACTATAAAGACGAATTATTGTGTATGAAATTATAAATTGTTATCGAGAGAGTGAGTTATTTGAAAGATTGAAAATTTTTGTGTATAACTGTTTGAAAGGTTTTTGTTCACCATTTTAGATATAGAAGTTTTAAAATAAAAAGTTGTTTTTGTTGAATGTGTGTTAGCGTAAGGATATTTATAAAAAAGTTGTATGTAAGATTAATTCATTTTAGTTAAGTTTGTACTGAAGATTTTTTAAAATTTTAAATAGACATTTATTTTGAGAAATAAGGCAACATTTGGGAGGCCTAACATCAGTAAAGATGTGGTTAGAGTTTGATCAGGTTTGGGAAAAAGTATAAAAAAAAAAATATTTTTATTATTCCATGTAAGGGTGTTTGAAGAATAGGAGAGGTATTATAAAGTCAAATATAGAATAGGTAACTTGAAAAATAAGAGTATGGATTGCATTTGTATTGCACAATGTATATACACTCAGCAGAAAGGAATTAGGAGAGCACTTGTAGAGTGTACAGTGTGTGCTGAGGTGTATCACTTGAAATGTTTGAATAAGAATAGGAAGGATGTAACAGGTTTCTGGTTATGTAGTCAGTGTGTAAATGTGATTAAAGAGGTGAGAAAGTGGTTTCTAAGTGTAGGTAGTCTAGAGAGAAAGTCAGAGGAGAGGGAGAAAAATGTAGTTGAGGAAGGTAGGACAGAGTATGATTCTAGTGGAGTGTCAGGAAATATGGGTGGAGAAAGTAGTAATGCAATGGAAATGGTTAGCCAGAGAATAAGATAGAGGAAGAAGTGAAGGATGTAGAAGTAAAATTAAAATTGTTAGAGACAAAGTGTTAGGAGATAAAAGAATTACTAAGTAGAAATGATAAGGAAGAAATGGATAAGGAGGTCCAGAAGATGGTAGAAAATGTTACAGATGGAGTTGAGAAAGTGGCTATGAGACAGTATTGATAGGAGATTCACTAATAAGAGAATGTGGGAATATAATTGCAAGGGAAAATAGAATCAGGTATGTAAGAATATGTTTGCCTCGAGCTAGAATTAGGGATGTGACAGATAGGGTAAGAAAGCAAGGTAGTAGAGATGTATATGTTATGGTAGGGACTAATAATTTGTTAGAGCCATCAGAGAGAGTAATGGATGAGTATGTAGAATTGATTAGGAATTTGAGGGAGATTAAAGGAAGAGTAGGAGTAGTTGGAGTATTACCAAGATTTGACAAGAGGCATTTCTTAGATATGGCATGTTCTATAAATGAGAGATTGAAAAAATTGTGTGAGAGAAATAATGTTGCATTTGTGGATGTATGGGATTGATTTATTGGAAAGAGGGAGTTATATAGTAAAGATGGATTGCACTTAGGAAAACAAGGAAGTGAAGTTTTAGGGGGTCTGATATTTAAAGAATATAATTCGAGAAACTTTTAAAGGGGGTGGGCTTTTAAATTGTAATATTATAAATATAAAAAAAAGAAGAATGGATGGGATATAATAAATAAGCAAAAGATGGTTGATTTAGATATAAGTGTAGATGTGGAGAGGGTCTGTAAGATTAATGGTAAGAAAGTTTGTTATAAACATAATGGAGAAGAAAGAATCAAAAGA
Organism: Epiperipatus broadwayi; assembly: GCA_028023455.1. Taxonomy (NCBI): domain Eukaryota; kingdom Metazoa; phylum Onychophora; class Udeonychophora; order Euonychophora; family Peripatidae; genus Epiperipatus; species Epiperipatus broadwayi. The sequence continues at coordinate 2,351,615 of JAQFVV010006217.1, forward strand.
ATTTATAAAAGAGTAGTTAGGAAAGAAGAAATTGTTAAAATTGGGTTTTTGAATATGCAAGGTGGTAGGAGACCAAAAAAGTGGCTGGAGTTAAATAAAGCAATTGAAAATGAAGAGCTTGAGGTATTAGCAGTAGTGGAAACTCATATAAACATATGTTTATTTTGTGTTTTCCTGAAGATTTGTGATGATAGTGTTCTAGTTGTATTTTTATATTGGACTATTTCCATCATCTAATATAATTATTGAATGTCTTTAGAAAAAATTAACTTTATTTAAATATTCCAAATACATTCAACTGTTAGTATTAGCACATCAAACAGGTTAGTATATGCATAACCCTTCGAGAGGTATTCTCCCCTCTTTTTCGGGTGTTGCTTGCCTGTCCAGTGACAGTACTACCATGAGAATCAAACCTGAGCCCTTAGATTCTTGAGTATTGAATTTCAAGGTAATTCTCTAACCAACTGAGCCATCCTACCAAAAACTAGTAATGTCACTGGTCAGGCCAGCAACAACTGAAGACGAGGGGAGAATAATACCTTTTCAAACATTGGGCATATACTAGTCTGTTTGATGTGCTATTACTAACAGTTGAATGTATTTGGAATATTTAAATAAAGTTAATTTTTTCTAAAGACATTCAATATGCATATTAGATGATGGAAATAGTCCAATATAAAAATACAAATATTTTTATTTTATTTCCTTAGATGAAAATATCTAGCCACTTATAGCACTTGATACTCAACTAATCTGCACAGGGCATATCTCTGATTATAACAGTGCTAAAAGGCCAGATGGTTCTCAGATCTGGTCCAGTTTTGGGTTGTTCCCATGCTAAACTTCTTACAAAATTTCCAAATAATTCATCCATTTAATTAGTTTTAATCCTGTATGGTTTAGTTCAGTGACATGGCATTAGACTCTGGGGAGTAAGATCCTCATATTGATTTCAGTTCTAGCACTTTAGAATTCAAATTTTTTTATAAACTGCTAAGCAAAAAAATCCATTTAATTATTTATTTTAATTAATTCTATAACTTTTATTTTTTTACCTTTAACAGTGTTTCAAGTCAGTGTTCAATGGCAGATCAATGTGCTCCGCTGTGTCCCAGTAAATATAAGTGCAAATAGGAATATATATCTATATATTACTCTATGTTTAGAAAATGCATTTCCTTTCCTTTTAAAAATGTAAGTTTTAATTTATTTAACAATCTTTATATTAATTGAACATGTACGTCAAGTTTTCTGTCTGAAGATAAATTGGAGTAAATACACATAAGGATATCATAGCCAAGCCATAATACTTGATATTGTTAGAGGGAATTTACTATTGTTTGCCAACCCATTTAATATATTCGGGCTTCCTAGATGTTAATAATCTGTGGATACGATGTAAATGTTATATAAATATGATTATATTCTGTGTAATTTGATACAGTAATAAAGAATAAACTTTGGAGTTCACGGACCATGAAGAAGCTATAATCATTTCCCGTTCTTGAACATTCTTATAAATTCCCAGCAACAAAACATTATGTATTTATAATTAAACTATTATTTTTCAAACAATTCATAATATAATTTGCATTTCTATATTTCATCTATTCTATTTATCGTTTTAATTATTATTATTATTATTTTACAATTCCGAGTATCATTTCTTTTATTTTTGCCAACTTAGTTCAGCTTTAATAGTTTAGGAAAGAATTAAAAGAAATGCTTTGTTTTCTTGCTTATTAATAATTATTTTTTATTTTCTCACTTCTAAATGATTGTATTCATTATTAAAGTTTTGTTTTGTGTTTATAAATAAAAAGGTGATATATAGTTTTCGAGCATACCAAGATATCTAAATGAATTTAAAATAATTTAAAAGTTTGAAAAGTTATTTCTAATTCACTTTTAGAAAGTGCGTTTAAGTTAGACGCACTCATAAATTATAATCCATTAAAATAAGAAAAGCATTTTGCTTTTCTCCAACTTCCAACAGATGTCACTATAATCAAAGACCGGACTGAATTAAGAATATAAATTGCGGTTTAAACAACTGGGCATAGAATGGCGTAAAGCAAACAAACATTTCATAGTCAAACATAAGATTTTTATTCTAAAGTAATAAAACAGTAATAAAGAAATCTTATTTAGTAAGGCGGCCATGTAGACAGTCTTTTTTAAACATTTACTTACTTCTGTAAAAATAAAATGCTCAAGAAGGACTAAGTGGGAAAAGTGATTTATGAAAGCCATTTCCCCATTAAGAAATTACAATAAAGTACTGCCAAAGAAATTTTAAAAAAAGCACGGTTCTTAAAATATAAAAGAAAAACATTTTTTTATGAATCCCCTAAGTATTTAAACTCGAACACCAAATTCAAAATTATGTCTCTGTTTACATAAGAGTCTATGAAATTAATAAAATTAATCTCAGCAGACATTTTCGCTACACCAAAACATATTATGTAGATCAGTTATATATCAGTTGTAAATGAACATTCGTCATCATCATCATCATTATGAACACATCATCATATCATTCCCAAACATCTTTGTGGCTCCATTTTTATTTTATTACGTCGTTTCTTCCAAAAATCCATTAAATATACAGAATTGGTGATTATATATAACAATATCCATTTCGATAATTTATATACTAAAGCTTATTTGTGGGTAATAAAAATATAAACATTGGTATAAAACAATAGCATTCAAACTTTATTAATATTCTTTATAAATATATTTTTTTTAATTAGAATCATAATTCGTTAATAAAGGTTGCCAAATCTGAATGGTCATAATTAGATATAACATTTTCATCTTGTTACATTTTGAATTACAACTATCAGATTTATTCCACTCACATTTTTAATACTTTCCACATTTCTCTGTCCCATGTGTAATATCTTTATAAATATATTAAACAACTACACACCACCATACTTTTTTTTCAAATCATATTAATAAAGATACAATAAAAGACAAATGACCCTCAAGATGTATTTCATGCTAAACCATCAGTTGGCCCAGGTACCACATCTCATATATATCTTTACTATATGTACAGTATTTATCAATAGTAAATTGTTACATTTTGGATTTACTTTGAACCTTCTCCACCCACATCTTTGACATCATCAACTCTGCATAAATACAGTAATTATTATCATTAGTCATTTATTCAACTAGAGATTGTCTCTAGCCTAGATAAAAACTTTAATTCACAGTTCAAGATTAATATATCTGATTTTCTTTTTTAATTTAAATATAAACACACACGGAGTTATTCACATTTCTCTGTCTAAAATCTTCTGATTATATTTTTTATACATATTGAAATTTATACTAAGTTTCATATCCTTTCCTATAAGAATTTTCTTTACAGTAGCAATAGTATCTTATTTTCTATTTTCATTAGCTTACTTTCATTTTGCCTCTATTTCTTTCTTTTTTTTTTTACTTTTTTGTTATTGTTTAGTTATGCTGTAAGAGTAGAAAATAATTCCAATATGGATAGGAGACTTAAAAAACAGTTTAACAGTATATTATATAAGCAGTTTAAGAGGTCAATGTGTGCCATATACACAATTATGATTGCTACATAACATGTACATTGATTCAGAAGTGATGTTACAATCAGTTTAGAGAGAATTACCTTCTATTTAAATTTTTATTTTTTTATTTTTTATGGATTAGTTTAGATGACCATTAAAAAAATCATCTTTTAAGTTTTTGTTTTCTTTGTCTTTGGGTAGGGGGTGTAAATAACTGTATGTACTAGTGGATAGATGACTTTTAGGGACAACAATATAGCATGATATTGAAAATAGTTAATTTTATTCATATCAACTACAATATCATCTCAAACTGCACAGGAGAAAACACTCATAAATTTCCCCAGTACATTAAATTGAAAATTTTGCAGCTAAGATGTCAAATATGGAGGATATTTTACCAGAGCAGAACATATTTAACATGTTTTCAATTAAGAGGTTCCAGTATGATGCTGTTAGAATAAAAACATTCGGATGTCTTTAACCAATATTGCTACACATAAAAAAAATCAAAAGCAGTAAAAATATAATTGTTATTGTAATCTAGAATATGAAGATTAATAATTTTTATTAGTCAGACATTACATTAGAGATTATTTACTTAAGGAATAATATTTCTATAGTGTAATTTTTACTACACCACCCCCACACAAAGTGCTGAACCAGCAATCATCAGTTGATCAAATAACAGTCTCTTACACAACTAACGAGTGCTAGTTCAGCATGAAATATGTATCTTGGAGATCATGCATCATTTTTTCATGTCTTTGGTCATATGTTTACTATTACATTCTTCCACAACATATTCAAAGGGGATAGAAACCAGTCTCTACATTGTGTGAGGGTAGTCTAGTGAAAATTACACTACAGAAGTATTATTTCTTAAGTGGACAATTAAGTTAAAAAAAAAAGACTGAAAAATTAAATTCACAACAATGATTAACAAGTGTTAGACTATAGCCTTCTAAATGAATAAATAGATGAATGGCTTTATTCCTTGACAGCTCATAAAAAGGGTTAATGCCAGAAATGGTGGTATTGGAATCGATCTAGGTTCTACTACTGCCCTAAAACATGCAACAGACCCTTCTTAATTTTAGACATAGGAATCTTAACTCTCCATTTTTAGGGCATTTATAAATTATTAACTGTTATAACTCTGCAATAAAAATGTAATATACTAAATAAGGCAACTATATACTCAGTGAATACATTCTTAATGCATTTATAGATTTTAAGGCTGTCATTTATTGTTTTAAATATAATGTTTGCCTTTGGAAAGGATGCTCATCACTCAAAATATATGAAGGTTGTATTTAATATTTTCAGTATTTTCGCTCAGTATATGCTATTAGTATTGTGCTTATGTTTACATTGGTGAAAAAACTTGATAATGATGGAGTATCCAAAAATTTAGTTCTAAATCAAATATCAATTCCTCCACACAATCGATATTTTAAGATGAAAAATTTACCATCAAACTCAATGATTTCTTTAAACCATTAAGCATCACATGATCACATTTCGTATACTAGCACATTAATTGTTGATAAACAAAGCAAAACTCTCCATACAGTATTGCCACCTGTCCTAAACAGAGTAATCCAAAGCTCCTCACTGACGAAGCCCACAAGCCAGAAACTAGTCTGGGGATATTGGATGAGTAGGCATTAGATAGGGATTTTATGCACAAGCCTTCTGGCATCCATTGATTACTCTGGTTGGCACAGGGTGGCACTACTGTATGGAGAGTTTTGCTTTGTTTATCAATGATTTCTTAATAAAATATTTATATTTGGCTTCTCCAATTGTATTCAGCATTAATACTGTGCTTAATTTGTTATATAATGTTTATACAAATGAAAAAAGTTCACAAAAATATAATGACTGAAAAGGATTTTTTACTTTTAAATGAATAACCAATGGCTCTCATATAATGACCATATTCATCATCATCATTAACCATTATCAATCCACTGCAGTATTAAGGTCTTTTCAAGTTCAGTCCATCTTCTCTAATCTTTAGTTTCTCTTGTCCACATCACCCCTGTACACTTTTTTATTTCATCCATTCATCTCATATATAGTCATTTTTAGGTCTTTTACAATCACTGGGAATCCAGTTTAAGATTTCAATTGTCCATCCATTATCATCTCTTCTAGCAATATGTCCAGCAGAACTCCAATTCAGTCTCTGAATTCTTTCAATAATGTCAGTAACAATTGCTTGTTCTCTCATCCATGTATTTTGGTTTTAATCTCTTCTTGTTACTCCTAACATGCAGCTTTTCATACATGTTTGAGTGGTCTAAAGTCTTTGTATTGCTCTTCTATTAAATGTCCAAGTCTCACATTCACTGCTAACCAAAGTAATCATTGATGTAAGAAGATTTGTGGTTACTCTGGCTTGCCTGAGTGTCGCGATATGGAGAGTTTAGCCTCTATGTAAACAGCTTGTGTAAGCATAAAGAATGGTATTTAAGAGATGTTTAGTGGTTTAAATGGCTTTTCATTGGAATAACATATTTAATAGATATACAAGGTAATTTGAATGTGTATAAGAGAATGTTAACATAAATTATCACCACTTCCCAAAAGAACTCTGGTCAGTTTGGGTTGTCTCAAATTATATCACAGAGGTATTTGAATAAACATATATATTTTAAAAAATATGGCCAGTGCAAGAAGTGAACTGACCAACTGAACAGTTACTTCTATAGTTTACAGTTTTTATTTGACTATTAGTAAAAAAAGAAAACAATTTTCATAACAATTTTTCTATAAGACAATTAAGGTTATGTTTAATATGAATGTTTTTTGAAATGCTTTAGATTTTGGAAATCTGAGAATCGTACATTTATTCTCCAGAGTCAATTTCACTTGTTAAAATCATATAGTCAGGTAAAGTGTTACATCACAGAGGACTATTATATTTCACTTATTTGAAGTAAAGGCAGCAGTCTAACAATTAATCAACCACTGGTGTGATGTTTTCAGTGATGGGCCAGTCACACATTGTTTCAGTAAAATATAGCCTCTGTCCACATTATTTGAATCAGAATAAAGTTGGTACTTGTAATTTTCTAGTGTATGAATGCTCTCATCAACTAGTCATTCTTTATAATGGCCATTTTTGTCACTGCCCAAATATTTTTTCTTCAGAGCTGCCTTAATATGACAAACATATTTATTTTAAAAATTTGGATTTATATTGTAAAAGCTGTCAGCTTTATCCCCCTGTCAAACTATCTACTATAAGCTTTAGTATTTGATGGAACTAAAGGGTATAATGCTATAAAATTTTTATTATCCAGATCAACTGATTTCTGGCTTTACCTTCATCAATGAAAAATAGGATTCAACTCTTGAACTAATGTACATATGCATCTAGTAGTAACACTCCTTTATATTATTCCAGCTAATAATCTGAAATTTAAAACAAATGCCTAAAGTTTTAAACCAACACTAAGATATTTAAATTTCAGATTATTAGCTTAAATATTATAAAAGAATTAAAGGTGATTGCATAAGTGCAGTTGATCTAGATTTCAATTCTAGTCTTCACTGATGAAATCAAAAGATCAATCTGGAAATTAAAGTTTTTTAGCATTATATTATCTTGATGTCTGATGGTTATTCAATCTTACAATAGGTGGCACTGGAAACACATGAGCAAACATATGATGGGTCATGTGATGTGATTATATTTTGTGTACTAAATGCTGGTTTATATTGGATATGCATCAAACTTTTAACATATAAATATTTTAGTTTGTTTCTACATATGTTGCTGATTTCATTAGTGTTAGTATATAATAAAGAGTAGTTTGAAGAATTTGTATGTGTAATAATTAGCAGACTGTTCTTTTTTTTCCTTTAGGCATTGCAAATTTTTAATCGACTTAAAGTGATGCATTTTGTTCCATGTCTTTTTTATGAATGTTTGGAACCATAGAGAATAATCAATCCTATATAATTTACATTTTAAACATATTCTGATATTATTTAATGAGCACATAAATAATTTTATGGCCTTCAAAAATATAATGCTGAGAATATAGATCTATTCATAGAACAAACAATTCTGAATATATTACTAAGATAATTCACAAGATAGAATCCTAAAAAGTCATTTAAATGAACTTGTAAATAGCAATCATTCTTATATCAATGGCAATTTATTTTAAATGAAAAATAAATTAACATTAATAAAACAAGAGGTGGATGGCATTTACAAGTTCATTTAAATGATTCTTTGGTGATTAATATATCAATTGTCTTAGTAATCTATTTGGAATTGTTTATTCCATGAATATGCTTACATTTAACATCTATAATGCATTTGTGATAAAAATTATTTTAAAAATATATACCCCTCTTCTCTTCAAATGCATAAGCTTGTGGTTAAGACCTGTAGAGGTCCCTACTTTTGCATTTTCAACCGCACATGTTTTAGGTTTATTGTCTTAGTAAATATTACTTACATAATCAATGTGCATTAAATAAATTTATAATTACTAGATATCTACAAATAGAATTAATAAAAATAATAGACTAATGCAGTTATAAAAAAGACAGCCTAGAAATAAATTAACAATAAAACAAAATGCATAATTGCAATAACAGCATGCATGCTAAAAAAATGACTGTAAGGAATGGTGTATGACAGTACTTTTACAATCAAGTACTATACAAAATTTACAAATTCAAATATTTGTTCAAGCCATGATTTCTGAATGCGGATATGGGGGAGAGAGACGGCTCTATATTCAATTCTGAAATATTGCAATTATTCTTTTTTAAAAAATTATTTCTATAAACAAATAATTTTAGTCATATTATAAAAAATAATGCCAAAAAAGTACTTTAAGGAAATTATATAGAAATAGTAGATGTGTCTGAATGATGAAAGGAAAAACTAATTTATTTTAACCTTGTGGGCCACAGCTGAACTGAGAAATATAAACAAACTCTTTGCTTAAATATTGTTACATATACTGAATGCATAGTTTTAAGATCTAATGTCATGCCATAACATTTAAACCACCAGTTTGGTGATAACATGCTTCATAAGGCTTTGTGATGTTACTATGCGCCATGCAAAACAATTTACGTATCAAAATATTTTAGCAAGTTTTGTGAAAAGTTTTTATGCCTTCAGCATAGCAAAATTCTTTATGATGATTGAAACAGATGTTATTTATTGAAGATTCTTATTAATTAATGTTAAAAATATTTTTATTGAATTTTTTAGCAATATCTATATTTCCAATATTTGAGGGGAAAAAAATCATTATATTTTTGTTAAATAATTTTTAGATTGTAACTAAAAATAAATAAAAAAATATGTATAAAAAATACTTTATAAAAAGTTATTTTATTTAATATAATTATTAATGAACTAAAAAGTACTTTTTTCATCGACAATTTTGGGTGCTAAAGACAACATGAAATAAAAGAGTGGGATATCCATTAATTTTAGGACATTCAATATTTGTATTTCAAATTATGTATAACAAACAAAACTGGTGACAAAAAAAATATTTTTTTTAATTTTTATTTTATTACTGATTACATTAAATCAGTTTTTTTTATATAAAATATATTATATTTTGATTTTTTTTAGTAAAAAAAAAGTTTTACATGGACTTTTGCATTGAAATTAAAAAACTGACAATTAAAACTATATTTACACATTAATAAATCATATACAAGATTGTTGTGTTTATGAAGAAAATCATTATTTTTTAAAAGGCAAGTTTTAATTCAGTTGTTAAGCAAAATTAAAATTTCACCCTTCCTTTTCACCCTTTTTTTTTTATTTTACTTAATTTTACACATTTTTAGTGAATTATGAAATTCAATAAAAACTTAGTTTTTAAAAAATATACTGTCCTCTAGTGTGCATCACTGAAAACGTAGTGAACTGTTATCAACATGGTTTAATATTCAGCCCACCATGATTTTTAAACTGAATAAATGATTGGATAACCTTAAAACCATTAATTTTTTATTTTTTTTGGATTTTTTTAAAATGGATTTTCTCAAAATATAAAAATAAATATTGACTATGATGAGTTAGAAAAAGTTAACAGCTACAAATACCTTGGTCAGTTTATTAATACAGATGGAAACATAATGGATGAAATTGATTGGAGTGCTTTTGGTTGAAATAACTTGATACTAAAAGGAAATATGCCTATGTGTTTGAAAAGAAAGATTTTTAATAAATGTGTTTTACCAGTTTTTACTTATGGATCTGAGACTTGTACACTTAATAGAAGAGCAATACAGAGACTTCAGACCACTCAAAGAAGTATGGGGAGATGCATGTTGGGAGTAACAAGAAGAGATTGAAAACACAATACAGTATATGGGTAAGAAAACAAACACATGTTACTGACCTCATCGAAAAAATTAAAAGACTGAAGTGGAGTTGGGCTGGACATATTGCTAGAAGATATGATAATAGATGGACAATTGCAATCTTAAACCTGATTCCAAGAGATTGTAAAAGACTCAGAAAGAGACCACATGTGAGATGGATGGATGAAATAAGGAAGTGTGCAGGGGTGATGTGGAGAAGAGAAGCTACAGATCAGAGAAGATGGTTTGAACTTGGAGAGACCTTAATCCTGCAGTGAATTGATAATGGCTGATGTTGATGATGATGACTTCATGAATGAAATGTATATTTTTAAAAATTAATTTGTATGAATCCTATGGTTTGAATACATTTGTTCATTTTTACAGAAAAACTTTTTTTTCTTTAAATATTGTTAAATTACATATTATATATTTATGAAGAGTATATTTAAGAAAAGATCCACTTTCCTTTATTTTTTCAACATTTAACATTCCATAACATTAAATCCAGTTCACAATAAATTATATGGATCTCTTTCAGTTCACTGAAGATTCTGAAAAGCTTTAACATATAATTAGAAAACTATAATAAACACAAAAAACATTATTTACTTCTATTGCTCAACAAATCTTATGTGTCCTCTTGATTAGCAGTTTTAGTGACTCATCTGAGTTAAAAATTTGAAAACATTTCTAAAGAATATGATCAATAAGCATGTAAGTCAATATAATTGGTGAAATTAAATTAATGCTTCAATATTAGTGTTGTATCATTTATTTATTAACTAGAGAAAATTATGTATATATAATTACAGAAATAATAATCTCTATATGCAATACTTGCACCAGTTCAGTGCCCTCTGGTGATAGACTTTTAATGTAAAATGAATTCATTTCAAAATGCTTTTCTAGTTCTTATAAGAATAGTAAATTTATCAAGTGGTATAAGAAGGATGAATTTCTAGTCATGTTCAGACATTAGCAAAGCTTTTATCGATATGGCAAGTAATTTCACTTCCAAAATTTAACTTCCAAAAAACAATTTTATTTATTATTTGTTCAACACCCTTGGTGAGCAAGTAACCAAATATTGATTACACAACTATTCATTATCACAGCACGTTAATAATATATAATCATAGAGATAATAAACTTTCCATTCAATGCAATCTGATGCACTATGGCTTCTTCATTCAGGAAGTCAGGAATATCTCAGACACTATACTCAGAGAAACCTGTTAGTATCCCTTTCCATTCCCCACCCTAAGTTTTTCCCATATTCTTTTCTATTCTGCTCTATCCCATTTCCATGTCATGTTTATCCACTCTATGGCCTTTATATCTAGATCCCCTTTATCTTTTTCCAAACCCAGCATAAAAACTCATTTTTTATATAATTGTTTATATTTATTCTTCCACAACTTCATTATTTGTACTCTTTCTACTTGTAAGCATTTATTTACATTCAATTAACAAATGTCTAATATTTTCCGTGCCTTCCTTACATAACTTGCAGACTAAATCACCCACATTTCTCCATTTATGTGTATATTCCCTTGTTGCTAATGATCCCTGTTCAAACCTTAAACAGTAAAATATTTTCCTTGCTATTATCATAAATTAATTTATGCCCTATATTCTGTTTACTTCTATATATATTTAAGTTATTTTTATTCTCCATACTAGTTCTCCAATCCCTATTTTTTATTAAAGCATTTATTTTTCTATCGCATTTTTTTGTCACTTTAACACTCAACAACTCTCCTATCATAATCATCCCACCTTTTATACAAGGATTCTGATATAAATTCTTTATCCAAATCTTCTGCATACCATACTACCTTTCTCACCCATGTTGTTGCCTGACCTTACTCATAACCCAATTAAATACTATTTTGTCTATTCTCTTATTATCCATAAATTGCAATCTACCAAACATTTGTATCTCCCATATAAAAACTTGACCATTCCATTTCTCCTTCAATTGCCTCCTTTCCCATCCACACATCTGCATCTAATTCATGTCTTCATATTTCTCTTTGTATATTTGTAAATAGACTAACACCCCTTTACTAATATGTAATGCATCATTACCATAAGTTAATCATGGTACTGCCACTCCCTTCCATGCAATTCTAGCTACATCATATTTATTATATGAAAACACTGCTACTTTTTTTTTATCAGTCCTTTTCTTTTCTTTGCTTCATTTATCAATTTTTTCTTCCTATTAATCCAAGCAATTTCTCTGATTACTTAGGATGATTCCCAAATAATTATACCTATTCACCACATTTAACTTTATATCATCTAACAAAAATCCCTTTTCTTCTCTTTCTGCAGCATTTATCATCATTATTTTTGATTTTACTTCACTAAATTTATCCTATTTCTTTATCCATCATTTCACATGTCTTTAGCATAACTTCTATATCTTCTCTACTTTCTGTGCACAAGATTATATCATCAGCAAATAAAATACCTGATAATATATACATTTGCTTGGTATCTATTAATGGTATTTCTACCCTTCGTCCCAGTCTTTCAATTGCTCTCTCTATTTGTCTCAAATATAGCAAAAGCAAAATAGGTGACATAGGGCATCCTTGCCTTAGTCTCACCCCATTTTTAACTATAACTGATTCTATATTTCCTAATTGATGTGTATAGTAATTAATTTCATACACTCTCTTAATAAGATCCACTTAAACTCCATCCATTTCCAAATTTATTAAACTTACCCATAATATATTTCTATTTACTCTATCATGTGGCTTCTCTATAACTATAAAGACCATATATAACTGTCTACCTGTATTCCTACTCACATCTACAAGTTGTGTGACTATGAATAAACTATCTCCTATATCCATATCTGATTGAAAACCTCCTTCTCTTTCACCCACTATACTATTTTCTCCCATCCATTTTGCATCCCTTCCAGCTACCATATATGCAAAAAAATTTATAACACTAATGTTACTGCTACTGGTCTATAATTTTTAAATTTCTATGATTCTTACCCTTTCCTTTAACTAGTAGCCTTACTCTTGCATTATTCCAGCTATTTGGAAATTCTCTTTTCTGTGCCATCTCATTGAAACATGGTAATAGATTTAATTTTGTCCTATTTTCTAAATTCACTAACAACCCTGCTGCCTATCCATCTTATATTTGAAAAGTATGCAGGTATACAGCGATAAAAATACCAGATAATAATATCAGCATTAAAATTATCAATCCGATAAAGAATTAAAATATGTAATAAGCATTCGATTCAAATTGTTATTTTATTTTCTCACTCAAACTAAATCCAAATCTCTAGACAGGCTGCACAAACCCTAACAGCTGGGTGCATGTAGTCCACAAGCCGTGTTTTTAGCTTTGTTCTAATTCACTTATGTAAAATTGTTTGAATAATTTATAGTTACCCTTATGTGGGTAATAACCATGTGGAACAACTTTTATTTAGTATAATTATATAATTTATCATTATTTGAGCATTTGTTATCAAATCATTTTTGAAGCCACTATAATTCCATTTTATTATTAATTTAATGTCTGAAAATTTAACAAATAATTCTGAAAAGATGTCAATTGTAATAAACCATTAATATGCCATGAAAACATTGAAACATTGAAAGTATATTTGGTGCAATAAATGTTACTAAATTTATACTCTGACTTAGTATTTTTTTTTTACACTAATAATGATAAAGTATTTACAAACATCATGCTGCATAAAAAAAATTGGCAAATTGCTCTGTAGTATCCATCCATTTAAAAAATAATTTCATGCCTTGGATCATTACAAACAACTCATGCAAACATGACTTACATTAATATGATAATGATGATTGGTTTGGGTCAAAACCATTAATTTTTAATGCTATAATCGTTTGCTATAAGTTATTTAACATGGTTATGCATTAATCCAAGGTAGAATTAGCAATTCGTTTTAACATCAACTAAGAAGTCCAAAATCAAGCTTTGTAATAAATAGATTATTTATTCAAAATGTTTTAAAAATATTTATTACATATTTAGAAGCTGGATTTTTTAATTCAGATTTTTAATAAATAATTTTCTGACTCTGCCTTGATTAGTATAAAATCATATCAGAATAAGCTAATTTACCATAAATGATCATAGTTCCTATAATTGTTAAAAAACTAATATATTATATGTAGATACTGAGTTGGTTTCAGATCTATATAACTATACATGCATATTGGCTTAAATTGAAAACATTAGTATGTATTTCAATTTGGATAATAGCTTAACAATAAAACAAATAATAAAAGAGATCTGCTGGACAAAAAGTGTGTTAGGTTCAATAAAATGCAGATTCACTGTTTCACAATCCAAAACTCCTCACTGATGAAAATCAAAAGTTAGACACTAACCTGGAGATATTAGATAGGACAGTGTTAGATAGGGATTTATTAAGCATTACAGCCTGGCATCTATTAATTACTAAAGCTTTCACTAGGTGGCATAAATGTGTTGAGAAAAAAAGAATTTGATGCTGAAGTGATCGTACTGCTGAATATTCAGGATGTAAAGTCCATCACCTGTGACAATTGCTTGGATTTTAGGCTGTAGTTCAAAACAGCTGTTGTAGAAACTTATTTCTGAAATGCATGTATATTGCAAAGTGATTGGTCAATTTTTACCAGCAGTATAACAGCCAAAATAAAATGTAATGTACATAATAATTGGAGCTGACATTTTTTTACTATTTTCTATTTATTCTTCTCAAAATACCTTTCATTTCTACCTACTAAAACTAATACCTTTTTCTTTTTCTTCTGGTCATACTTTCAAATGTTAGATAATTTGTTCCTTTCTTCCAAAAATAAAATTATAATAGATATTCAAAAATAACTTTTTTATATAAAAAAAATCTGGATATGATTTTATATTCATCTAAAATCTTGAATATTTCTTATCTTATATATGATCTTTCCAATAGAACAGTTGTGTTATCCATAAATAAATATCCCCTTAGAGGTTAGACTTTTGGCATTTTAAATGATTTTTTTCTCTTTGATCATCTTTTAATATGTTTTTCTTTATGAAAAAGTAGATAGATTACCTCAACTGTTAGATTTTTTTTTTAAGTTATGCCTAATTCTAATACAGCAGGGTTGTATTTTTTAAAAAAGCCTAAATCACAAAATCAATATTTATATTTAAAAAAAAACTAAACTTCTCTAAATTATTTATAAGCATTTGCAATATATCTTAGTAAGTTAGGTTATTAGACCAACACAAAGGAAAACCAATAAGACGTCATATGATCCTGCTTCATGCTGTACAGAAGTAAATTTTTTTTTCTTCATGACATTTTTTAACCTAGTGTAAACTTTGATGATCAATAGATGCCAGATGATAGTTCTTATTAAAATCCTATCAGGGCTGTCCTATACAATATCTCTAAACCAGTTTCTAACTTATGACTTTCATCAGTGAAAAGCTTTTGAATTTGGAAACACTGCACCTGGATATTTTGGGATGAATGCACGTTTCCTCTACCATCCATTTTTACTCCTTTGTTTTACTATAAAAAAAGCAAATTAATGTTTTCAATGAAGCCAATTTGTTTGTATTGTTATACATATCTGAAATCAGTTTAATATCAATATATTATACTTAACAATATTTCATATCAGGAATCATGTGATATCTTGTTTGTTTTATACTAATCCTGGCTAAGAAATAAAGAGGACTATAGTTATTGAAAAACTAAAGTCATCATAATTTATAAATAATAAACTGGTTTTACATCCATATATCTATACAAAGAAATTGTCTTGGATTAGAAATATGTTTACATTTTTCAATTTCAACTAGGAGCTTGATATTAAAACAAAGAAGTAAAAGATAGTTGTTAGATATCAGGTTCATTAGATCAAACAAGCAGAAGCAATCTGGGGATAATGAATAGAGCAGTACTGGATAGAGATTTAATAAGCATTACTATCTGTAAACAAAGGCAAAACTCTCCATACAGTAGTGTCACCCTGTGCCAACAGAGTAATCAATGGATGCCAGAAGGCTTGTGCATAAGATCCCTATCTAGTGCCTACTCATCCAATATCCCCAGACTAGTTTCTGGCTTGTGGCCATCATCAGTGAGTAGCCTTGGATCTGAGAGCACTGCACCTAGATCTTAGGATTTAATGCAGCCCTCTAGCAGCCACCTTTTAACTCTACTTTACTACAAAACTATGAGAATGAAATTGAAACATTGTTAATATCTTCAATCTAAGCTCAATAGCTTATATAGTCATATGGGTCTGAATTCAATTCAGCACCCATACATTTTGGTGTCTTTGGCTTTTAAACAACTATAGCCACCACTATCCTATTAGGCAGGATTGGTGTTAAACCACTAAACATCACATGATCACCATCTCTATACTAGCACATAATTGTTGTAAACAAAGAAAAAACTCTCCATACAGTAGTGCCACCCTGTGCCAGAGTAATCAATGGATGCCAGAAGGCTTGTGCATAAAATCCCTATCTAGTGCCTACTCATCCAATATCCCCAGACTAGTTAGTATGGAAATGGTGATCATGTGATGTTTAGTGGTTTAACACCAATCCTGCCTAATAGGATAGTGGTGGCTCTGGTTGTTTAAGAGCCAAAGACACCAAAATGTATGGGTGCTGAATTGAGTTCAGACCCATATGATTATATAAGCTATTGAGCTTAGATTGAAAATATTAACAATGTTTTCAATTTCATTCTCATAGTTTTGTAGTAAAGTGAGTTAAAAGGTGACTGCTGGAGGGTTGCATTAGATCCTAAGATCTAGGTGCAGTGCTCTCAGATCCAAGGCTCCTCACTGATGATGGCCACAAGCCAGAAACTAGGCTGGGGATATTGGATGAGTAGGCACTAGATAGGGATTTTATGCACAAGCCTTCTGGCATCCATTGATTACTCTGTTTGGCACAGGGTGGCACTACTGTATGGAGAGTTTTGCCTTTGTTCACAACAATTATGTGCTAGTATAGAGATGGTGATCATGTGATGTTTAGTGCATTACTATCTGGCATCTATTGCTCCCTCAAGCTTATACTAGGTGGCAAAAATGTTGTGATAAAAAAATTAAAAATAAATTATTTAAATAAATAAAGTATATATTAAAATGTAATTATTGTAATATTTAAATGAATAAAATATAAAGATTTCTGTGTAATACTCCATGCCTACACATTTCATAAATGAGATAATTATTTTATGAACACTCTGAAACATAAAACAGTCACAATTCTCCCCATTCAGTAGTGCTTCCAGTGCAAACTATAGTAATCAAAGAATGCTAAAAGATTTGTGAACAGAATCCCTATCGAACACCTACTCATCCAACATCACCACTAGTTTCTAACTTGTGCTAATGAGCATTGGATATGAGAGCACTGCATCTAGATCTATTTATTGCACTTGTTGGTACTGCTATATGAAGAGAGTTTCTACTATTTTTACAATTAGTGTAGGCATAAGAAATGATGATCATGTGATGTTATAGGGTTTTAGAAGCAAATAAATAAAGCAGTTACTAAAGAATTGATCTCTAATGATTTTATTTCAGCACTTATCAGAAAGTTTATTGGTTACATATTTTGGATCACATTTAAAATTTGTAAATCTTTCTGCAAAGTTTTTTATTAGTTACCTCATTTCTGTTTATATCAAGATCAATGGAATATTGAATTTGATTTATATTGATTATGGTCCATAACAAGATAAACCTTGGAAAGTATTAATACTCGCTAATATTTTTATTAATCACTTCTTAAATTATGATGGTGATGAGTATTCTATTAGCAATACAAATGACTTGCAATTATGTTGATGTTGATGATGATGATTCTATGAGCAAAACAAATTGACTTGCAATTATGATTATGATGATAATTCTATGGGCAAAACAGACTTGCAAATGATGGTGATGATCATTCTTTGGATAAAACAATGATTTGCAACAACATCAAAAAATGTTTATACCATCATCTATTTTATGAATAATATTTAATTCAAAATTATTTCTGGACTCTTTCTCAATAATTATTACACCTATCAAAAACATCAAAAGCTTGGTTATCCCAGTATTAAACTATTCTACGTCATTGATGAAACACTAAAAAGAAATCAATATTTAATTGAAGTCAGTGGATGATAAATTTCTTGCAGCCCATCTTGATCTATACAATATGTTAGTATGTAAATTTAATCTATAATATGGACTTTATTTACATAAGCCTCTATTTAAAGGCAGCATATTATGAAAACCCATAGAGTTGATAGCATGAATTCTAGCAGTATTAGGAACAGCCATACATAGACTAGAACTGAGTACCCACAGCTCCTGAAATGAAAAATGACTATAGGGTTAAAAACAGGTAAAACTCTCCATACAATAGTGCCACTCAGTGCAAGCCAGAGTAATCAATGGATGCCAGAAGGCTTGTGCATAAAATCCTTATCTAGTGCCTACTCATCCAATATCACCAGACTAGTTTCTAGCTTGTGGCTTTCATCAGTGAGGAGCTTTGAATCTGAGAGCACTGCATCTAGATCTTAGGATCTAATGCAACCCTCCAGCAGCCACCTTTTATCTCTACTTAACTACAAAACTATGAGTCTTAAATTGAAAACACAATGTTTCAATCCAAACTCATTAGCTTATATAGTCATATAGGTCTGAACTCAGTTTAGTATCCATCCATTTTAGTGTCTTTGGTTCTTTAGTAACCATAGCCACTACTATCCATATTAGGCTCACTGATGAAAGCCACAAGCTAGAAACTACTCTGGGGATATTGGATGAGTAGACACTAGATAGGAATTTTATGCACAAGCCTTCTGGCATCCATTAATTACACTGGCTTGCACTGAGTGGCACTACTGTATGGAGAATGTTGCCTGTTTTAATAACAGTTAAGAGTAAGCATAAGAAATAGTGATCATGTGGTGACTATAGGGATGTTGGTATGCTTAGAAATCTCCAGGGATAATCTTTTCAATTAGTAAATACAAGAGAATTATTTCAAGTTAACATTGAGGATATACGAAAATTAAAAATAAAGATTCTCTATATATTAATTGTGTGGTGCAGTATCGATGTAGTTTTATTTCAGCATATTCCTCATTCTTTTATTATAATATACTTCATTTTAAAGATCCTGGCTTCATGTTGATTCTTAATAAAGTACAATTTGAATAAAATACTTCTGATTCAAACGACTTCATGAGGTCAACTATAAAATAGATGAATATCCACAAATGTGATTATAAATGAATTCTTCATATTTTCATGGCATGACTTCATGCAATCCTTTATATAGCAAGACAAAAGAATATTTTCTTAGTGCAGACAGAGTAAATAATATTGACTACATCAGTAGCCCCTCCCTCCATAAATAAGTATATATTAAGATAAAGCTGTATAGCAATTCAACACTAATACAACTGCTTAAGATTAGCTGATATTTCACTTTATTTTATTATTTATTTACTATATGGATTTAGAAAGCTTAGTTATTAAGCAAATATCATCAAGAAATTGATAGAGATTCTATCTACAAGTTAGGTTCAGTAATTGCATTTATATATTGAACTATTTCGATCATCTGGATGAAATATTGAATGTCTTTAAAAAAATTAACTTTATTTAAATCTTCCAATTACATTCAAAAATTAGTAATAGTATATATGTGAATAATGTTTTGAGATATATTATTCTCTCTTCTTTGAGTGTTGCTGGCCTGACCAGTGATAGTACTAGCATGGGAATCGAACCTGGACCCTTAAATTTTTTAATATTGAATTTTAAGGTATCACTCTAACCAACTGATATATTCTGCCAAAAATTCTAAAGGTCCAGGATTGATTCCCAATTAGTGCTGTTACTGGTCAGGCCAGTAACATTTGAAGAAGAGAGGAGAATAATACCTATCAAAACATTATGAATATACTAACCTGTGTGCTATTACTAACAGTTGAATGTAGATGGAAATGGTCCAATATATAAATACAACTAAAATATTATCATCACAAACCTTCAAAAATATACTGATTCAGTAGTAGCTGAAAGAAGTATTTCAATTATGTTACTGTAGCCATAAATCTGACAGTCATTAATGATGTGGTCATAGTTTTGTATTTGTCCACATTTACAAAGACCAATGGCTAATAAATGTAAATCCCACTTATGAAATAGATGGGCACAACAATCATAGGTTGTTCTAAATCTGTTGGTGAGACTCCATTTGCAACTAAGAAAATTAAATACAATTGCCTTTATTGATGGATATGAAAAGAGGTATTTGTAAGGAATATTATAAAAATTTCATATTCATGTCATAATTCTTTGATTATAGATTCTTGACTAAACATCCAAAAACATAATCTTCCATTTGAATTGAGTCTTAGGTAATAAAACTATATCTCAACTTATTGGCAAGTCTGATCTGCATAACAATTTTTTTTTACATCCTCTGTGAGGCAATTTCTCTCCTGATATCTGTTGAGGAATATGTGAACGAACAGGAAAAATCCATTGTTTATTTGAGTATGAAGAAGTTCTAGCGTGAAAACTTTTTCTCCAAATAGAGAAACAATACTCACCAACAGAAAATGTTAATGCTAAGTAATATACTTGCATCACAACCGCAAATAGTGCCCACTAGCTTTTCAGGGAAATTATTCCTAAAAACTAATTTTGATCTAAACATAGATAAATGAGGATTTTAAGTTAGGCTATGATCCAAAATCATTTTTGAATAGCGTGGAGCAACATCATATTTTAGACCACTATTGCAAAATATTATGATCTCTGTTTTTAGAAAAAAAAATTCTATTCATTTGATTAGTAAACTAATTTTATTCAAAATAGTGAATATATATGATGGTTGTAATAATAAATAAATATTGTTTGTTTTTTTCATTTTAAAACATCGCAATTGCATTTTACAAACACCGCAAATAAAGATATTAAAATACTAAGTAATGCTTTCTTTCGTTTTATGGTCGTATAAGGGTTATAATTTCTCTAAATAAAATTGGGAAGAATTGTTAATAATCAAAGTGGTTTGTAATATCCAAAAATCATTTATTTTTACATATAAAAAAGTTTTCATGTGCTAAATAATTTATACTTTAGTAATACTATATAAGTATGATATTTTTTATCTTAATTCTAAAGAAACATTAATTATAATTGCATTTTAGCCTATATTCATTCCTTTCAATCGTCTTAATTGTGTTTCGCCATCTAGTGAACAATTTTAAAACAAAAATAAATGACTTCACAGTACATAAAAATAATTTTAAAATATTAAATATGCTTTTAAAAAAGATAAAGAAATTATTAATTTTATGCTTTTAAAAAAGATAAAGATTCTTTTTTTTTTTGCTAAATTTTTTTTTCACTTAAATTATTTTAAAAAATTAAATAAATTTTTAAATTCTAAAAGTAAAAACTATAAAAACTGATTACTATTACCTTTATACAATTTTTACTTTCAGAATATATAAATTTAAACAAAACAAAAAAAGACATATGACTAGACCAGCATCAAACCTCGTAGGGCATACATTTGAATAATAATTCATCAGTAGATGCATAAATGTTATAATTCTAACCATATATATACACACATTGGCAATTCTAACTCTTGAAAAAATGCATTGATTTCATCAAATCCTTTGACTACGACCCTATGGATAGTCTTTATGTAGAAAGTTACAAATAAAATAGAATATTCTGAATACATTTTACAGCTTGTGGTTAAGACCTGTAGAGTTCCCTGCTATTGCATTTTTACATGCACATTCTTGAGGTTACAGCCTTAGTAAATATTACTTAAGTATATGTCATTTTAAAATATTGAAATAAAATATTTTTATAACATATATACCGTACTATTTTTTTAAAAAAAAAAAATGTGTCGGATAATAGTCATATCAAAAATTGCGACTCAACAAATTGAAATGGTAGGATCTACAAAAAAAAATGGCAAAAGGGAGAAGTAAAAACGTATAACAATTTTAAGTCACAAAACATACATGCATACATCTTAATTAGACTAATAATTTAAAGGTATCTTCTTAAACATATGACAATTTTAAATCACAAAACATGACTTGCAAACATCTTAATTAGACTAATAATTTAAAGTATGTTCGTAAATGTGTTTTTTACCTACGCTTTTATTTTTAAGACAGGATTTTTAACCTGAATTATAAGCATCTTAAAATTTATAATAGTTAAACCTTGCCAATAGAAGGCCCTCTCAAACCACAACACAAGATAGCGATTTTTATAAAGATAAGAGGGGCTGTCTTATCTTTAACCTAACTTTCCACTTAAACAGGCCAATCTGAAGCATCTTAATTTGGGAGCTTGAAGAATATATTTTTTTATTTATTAAACAATATATAAAAAAATAAAAAAGAGATTTAGAAATTTTTTTTTACATTAAATGCTTTTATTTATCATGCCATAAACAAAAAAATAATTATTTCTTCAGCCACAATTGAGGTTTTTGATTTAACTTGAAATAAAAATGAAAGGAAAAAAAATTAATTAAGTCAATTCCTTGTAATAAAAAAATAGGGATTGCCTTCTTCTCCCCTGTGCCCTATCCTTTTATTTCAAGTTAAATCTAAAAATCCCAATTGTAATGAAGAAACAATTATTGTTTTTGCTTTTTAATGCACGATAAATAAAAGTGTTTATCATAAAATAAAATAAAAATTTTAACTGTATAGTATTGGCACAGTAAATGAAAATATAAAACTATATTGTACTTTAAATCAACTTGATACTTATAATTGATATATATAATACTTAATAAAACAAGTCATAAATTTGTAACTTGATTTTAAGCTTGCATTTAAATGATCACTAGATGGAGCTTACCAATAGCTTTAAACAAGATAGAGATTTTGTTATCCTTCTCTTTCAGCACTTATAAAAATAAAGCTTGTTTAGAGCTATTGGTAAGCTCCATCTAGTGATATATTTATATTGTACTTACTAAAATTTGAAATTTACTTCAGTATATGATGTCAGTCATAATTTTTTTTATCTTTCTTTATTGTTTGATTTTGGGATGGTGAATATGTTAACTTATGTAACATTGAACAGTGTTGCTATGACAACAATAATATTAACCTTTTAACCGCTAATTATATTATTGGTTGTATGAGGTAAAAATCAAATCTTTTAATTGGCCAACTCACAAACTGAAGACAAAGCCTATTGTTAAAACATATTCGCCTATAATATTAAATTCAACTCAGATACGTTTATAAAAAGTATATTACTAATTTTTCAGGTTATGAAGAGAAGGAAAGTTCTTTCAAAAATAAATTGCTATTTATTTATTCTAAAATATTCAATTTCGGCAACATAAAAGCTATAATATAAACAAAAAGGTCGACTTTTACGTTATAGAAAAGTAAATATTTCTTTTTATTAAATCTTTAATATTTTTACTAAAATCTTCAATATTTTTCGAAAATAATTTTGTTTTTTTGGTATATTTTTTAAAAAACTAGTTTAATTTCTGAAATTATATTTTTTTAATACTTAAAATTGCATTCGAAATGAAAATCTCAGCGTTTTTCTTTATTTTCTTTGATCAGGCGGTTTCTTTGTTCTTTCCAGCCAATCAGAATGTCTTTTTCGGCTGAGATCTCACTAACAACCAATTACAACCGATGTTCTTTCTTTGTTTAGGTTTAAATGCGTTTTTTTTTATTTTTTACTTGTAAAATAATTCGGAAGAGGGCACCATCTTACAGAACTTTTAAAAACCTATTCAAAACCTATCAAACGAATTTTTTAGCATAAGAACTGGCAGAGTTAGAGTGACGTCAGATGTCTACGAGGAGCTTTATAAGAGGCGGGAAAAGGGTTAATATAAAAATTGTTTATTATTAATTGTATTGTAAATTGACTTTATTAATTTTAAAAAAGAAACTAAATATGTAAATAATAAGGCATATAGTTTGAATGAAATTATTATTCTTTTGTTATATATTTCATTTTCGTTACTGCATTCATGATAGTAAATTATAAACTATATAAATAAATGTTTAATATTTTAAATAATTTTGATATTTTTATTTGTGTACTGTTATACTGGAAAGAAATATGTATAAAAATATATTTCCAGTATAATATAGTGAGAATATACTATAAATTGTTTAATTTATGTTAGAATGAAAAATAATAATTTGCATATTAAAACATAAATATTTATTATATGTAATAATAGTGAAATGATTTTATTTGTTATTATTATGTAATAAGATTTGTTTATTTATGGAAAGCTTCCAAAAATCACTTAAAGAGTGAATATAAAAGATTGTTATAGTTATAATGATGTCAATGAAAAAATCTTACAAATAGAACTGAATATTTTGAACTCTTTCTCTCTTTTGTTTTGGCTTTAAATGGAAACATGTGTAAAATTCTTTATAGGATTTTCTTTTTCTTTCCTTTAAAGTATATAGTTAACTGAACAAAATGGAGTGTTAAGAAGCAACATTATCTGCCCAAGGACTGGGCAGCTTATCAAAAAAAATTTATGGGAAAATGACAATTTATTATAAAAGAAAAAAAATCATCAAAATTGCTTCATTATATTATAAACCATCAGAATATTTTCACCTTTAAAATGGATGTTATCTATATTTTAAAGATATAATGCAAACATTAGTACAAGAGTCATATTTACCTGTCTGTATAATTTTATTAGATCGATTGATCAATTTCTTCTAACATAGGAATCAGTTTAATTTTCTATCACATTATCCTAGATAAAGCTAGCATCTATGCATTCATAATATTTTGAAATAATACTTCTTTATGAAAGTTATCTCTTCATATCATCAGGAATATAAACTAGTACTTATGTGTGTAACATCATATAAACGAAATAATTATTATTTGAAAGAATAATTTGGATATATGCATAAAACATTGGAATTGATCAAATATGCTTTGGATTTAAAAGTTTTCACAAATATATTATATCTTCTCTAAAGCAAAGACATACTGTTGGTTTATACTTTGAAATAGACATTAGAACTGTTATACCAGTCTCAAAATACAGTATTTAAAGACTTTCATTCAGGTCATTTATTTATATTTGTTATTATTGTTGACATATTTTTTGTCTCTTCTCATTTTAAATGTATAGTCTTTATTGATAAATAATATATGATTTTAAGTTAAATAGTAATCTATTCACATACCAAAATATAAGAGAGTTGCATTTTCCTAAGTTCAAACTTATATCTTGTGACATAGTAATAATTATTTTAATATTTAAAAATATTCATTTTTTTTTACTTATTAATTTAAAAATTAACTTCAGGTATATTAGAAGTTCAAGAAAATATTTTATCACAATAAATATTCACTTTATTTTGTTCTCTTAATTTTTTATTAACAAATAACTAGATTCATCTTTATAATTATATTTTTATTAATCACAAATGAAGAGCATGAAGATATTAAACAATAACTTTAAATTACCTTTACTATGCCTGAATGAATGATGCTTGAGAAATTTACTAGAATTTATGATACGTCATTCTTAGTTGAAATTAAACATATGTAAATAAGATATTTATTTTATATAGCATGATGTATATTAAAAAGTATGAATGTTCAGCAACATATTTGTGTTATATAAACATGTATTTCAAACTTGATATTAAATAATTGGAGACTAATAGGCTATCACATATTTAGATATGAAATTAATGTCAATTGATGATTTATTGTACATGCAAGTAAATCATGGGTGTATATATTGATTGTTTACAATTTATTCCTCATATATATATATAACATAATTTATATTCATTTATTAATACATTTTAATTTGACTTAAATTAAGCACACATGTTTGATTATCTTTCAGTTATACTATTGGATTCATTGATTAATTACAGTCAAGTGAGACAAGATAAACTCACTATATTGTAAAATTTCTTTAAAATAATTATGTCACATAATCCAGAAATCAAATCTCAGAATTGGTAAGTGAGAGTGATTATTATTTTTTGTATTGAATTCAATAGTTATTATCTAACTGGATTTAAACTTTATATAGTAATCATAATCAAATATTTGTTTTATCTAAATTATTATTGGTCAGATAAAAATGTATTGAGTGTATAATTGGTCAATAAGATCTTAATTTTATTCAATTATAAAGCTGATAGTAGTATATTTTGTTCTGTTATAAGTCATAATGATTTCTTTTAATTATATTTAAAATTTAGGCTTGTTAAGAGTTTATTTTGTGAGCTCTATATATAACATTTGTAAATACAATCTTATTAAATTAAGTCATGTGACATCTGACTTGATTTTTTTTTGTAATTTTATTTTTTGCTATTTAGACTTTGGTGCTTTTATATTGCTAAAACTATTAATATATGGTGTATCTGAACTTAGTTCAGTTCCTTATGGCTATTTAAGTTAGATAAATGGATTGGAAGACATATGAATATCTGAAAATTTCAGAGTTTTTGCTTAATAGTTATACATTAGATAAAGTGCTGGGCTTGTCCTAGTATTTTTAATCTAATGCTTGAATATCCTATCACCTCACTGAGGAAGCCAGTAGTGGAAACCAGTCTGGGGATATTCTGCAAAGCTTGTTAAGAGTTGTTTTGTGATCTCTATATATAATAATATAGGTGTACAATAAATTAGCATTAATTAACTTAAAATATAAAAACATCCTTTTTTGAAAAGTGTTTGACTTTTTTTTTTTCAAATTTAGAAAAAAAGCAAAACAAAACTATATTGTAAACTAATTTTATTTTATTATAAAATAAATGAAGCTTACAATTAAAATTTTAAAAAAATAGCACACACTACTTAAAACATACTAAAGTTCTAAAAACAATTTTTAAATTTGACATCAAAATATTCAAAATTTTCTCACCCATTGTTCCATATCTAAGAAACTAAGTCATCCACCTAAAATATTGTACTACCCTATCACTTTGGTAGTGATTTTTAAAAATATACAAAATTTTAACAAATTATATTGAAATTAATTTTTTTTAACTTTGATTTAAAATTTTATTCTAACTTAAATAATAAAAATGATTATAATAGTTTACAAACAAACATAGAAACAAATAAACAGATTTTATAACTTAAATAAAAACATTTAATAATTTTAAACAAAAATTGTGTGTGTGTGAGGAATTAATTATTCATAATAGTTAACAAATTCCAAAATTAATCACAAAAAAAGAAAAGAATATGTCTACATTAATCATATACAAAATGTACAACAAATAAATTTACAAAGGGTGTTACAATAATATTTAAACAGCATTAAACTGTTGCACATGCGCTTTGGATTTTAAATATAAAATGAATGAATACTAGCACTTCAACCACATGATAAAGTCTTTGGAAATGATAGAATGGCCATCTATCTTTTCAAACCCAAACACTTTTGTATGGGTGAATCTTAAGTGTTTGAAAGTGAAATTTAAAGTGATTATTTAATAACTTCACGCTTTCACTTTCAAACACTTAAGATTAACCCATACAAAAGTGTTTGGGTTTGAAAAGATAGATGGCCATTCTATCTTTTCCAAAGACTTTATCATGTGGTTGAAGTGTTAGTATTCATTCATTTTATATTTAAAATCCAAAGCGCATGTGCAACAGTTTAATGCTATTTAAATATTATTGTTTATAAAAAACATCACGCTATATAAAAAAAGGGTGTTACCAAAAAATCTTGTAAATTATTAATATAGGAAATAGTTATCAAAATTAATTGGGAAATAAACAAACCAAAGAAGATTATATGTACATTAATTAGTGTTATACATATAAATGATAATACAAAAATATGTGATAACCAAAGATCCAAACACTTTTTAGATGTAGAAAAAACTAACCATAATGCACTTTTTAAAATTAAAAAAAATAATAATAACTTAAGATAATATATGCACTTTATGTTCAATTATTAAATTTTTTATTTTCATAATTTTTAACCAATACGACTGAAATATTTTTGCCGCACTATTAATTTTTTTTTTTAATTGAGATTTTTTTTTATTTACATAAATGCAATAAAATTTGACCGGCAATGACAGACAGACAGACGGATAGATGTACAGACGGGATGGATAGATGGATGGACGGACAGACAGATAGACAGATAGACAGACAGACAGACAGACAGATAGATAGATAGATAGATAGATAGATAGATAGATAGATAGATAGATAGATAGATAGATAGATAGATAGATAGATAGATAGATAGATAGATAGATAGATAGATAGATAGATAGATAGATAGATAGATAGATAGATAGATAGATAGATAGATAGATAGATAGATAGATAGATAGATAGATATGGTGAGTGGGTGTATTATTTTTCTATTGGAATCATTATAAGCTTTAATGTCTATCAGAACACTAGAGGAATAAATTTTCTAACTACAGTACATTAACAGATGACTGTCAAGCTTTGATCTCTAATGACTGGTTCTGATCAACATTTCAGTAAATATTATAATATCAAGTCCTCTTAAAGAGCTTGGAATAGACATTGGCCAAGATGAGTGCAACAAATTAAGCCTGCTTTTATAAATATATATATATAATCAAATAAAAGCAGGGTTATTTACTCTTAAAAAGTCTTCTGGCATTGAGCTAGCAACAAGAGAACTCATTGTAATATTAGGTTCCCTAAGCTTCATAATGAGGTAGGTTTAGATCTTATGTATTGTGTTTATGATTTAACCCGATATACTCTTCTCATGAGTTCATGTTTTGAAATAGTGAGCACAGAACTTAAACTTCAACCATGATTTGGATGTGCAGTTGTTAATGCAAATAGGTATATCTCATGCATCTTAATGGTATGAGGTTCAGTAAAGTCTTAAAAAAATAAAATTCTAGAATAAAGTATGTTATAGCATGAGCAATGGCGAACTATGACTTAAGACAATCCAGTGTTAGACATTCAATCATTTTACTTTGTGGTTTAGTTTGGGCGGCCAACTTAATTAATACAAATATCTATTTTCACCTCAAGTAGCACTTAAGCTAATTCTAGATTTATTTATTTTTTATATGTCATAGCATCGGTCGGGACGCGAACCCACAACCGTCTGCAACCAACTACTTGCTTGCAAGGCGGCGGCGATGACCTCTCGGCTAACAACGATTGACAGCTAATTCTAGATTTATAGATACTGTATGTCCTTAGGAACAAATAAGCAGATTAACAAAGATCCAGATTAGCAGGGTTTAAAAAATATATTTATATTCATGATTCAGAATCTCAGCGCTGATAAATTTTACAAAACCATCTTTAAACACATCAAATAGTTTATCTATATGTTGTTTACATTTCTACACTGTTTAAAAATCAGTTATTAAATTAAATCCGGAAGTTGGTGAAGCAAAATCAAGTCCAGTCCAGTTTTATTAACCCTTACATAACAGCCATAAATAATCTACTTTATTGTCAGATAAAGAATTATTCGACCATGCCTAATATAATAATATAATTATAGAAGTGTATACAATAAAAAAAGTAATATTTATAATAATTGCTATATTCTAAACGGTTTATAAGCAATCACAGTACAATAACTTAATACTGAAAGTTATAAGGAATTATTATGAAAAGTAAGTTTATTATTATTACACGCTTAACCGCCGCTATTTAGTTAGCGTCTGCGTGAAGCAGCGGATTTTTATTATATAATTGCACAGCATTATAAATAAACTTTTTTTTTTAAAAAAAAACTATATTAAATTTACATACGTTCTTTTTTATGCTAAGCTGCGCAAAAAGAATTTACTACTGGAAGGAGCTTCAATTAGAAAGATATTCTTGGATTCCTCTTTGAGGGCTTAAAAGAAATGAGCAATGGAAAATCTTAATGTCTGCTCCAAGCATTTTTGTCCTTGCGTTTGTTATTATGTGATTATGCATATGGTAAACAAATAAAAATGAATTACTCATCAACACACACCAGCCAACCTAATGAGTTTAGTGATACATAAACACTATGGTCTTTCTTCTCATATGTCTGATAGTTCTAAAACGAATGCTAGATTATTCCTCAAAGCAGTACGAATATTTGAATGTATGTGCATAAATGCTCATACTTTTTTATATTTAAAATAATGACAGCAAAAATAAATTACATCTCTCAAGTCCCCTGGTTACAAATACAGGCTTTCATTCGATTCATCTACCTACAAATGCAGATTCGTTCAAATAAATAAAATATTTTATAAACGGAAAGAAGGGCCTAATCTAAAGAGCACAGGGTAAAACTTTGTGAAATTAAAAAGAAAAAAACATAATGTAAATACACAGTTACTAGTAAATGTAAAAATGTATTCAAGAAATAAGCTCATGGAGATTTTTAGCATATCAGATGAAGCAATAATATAAATCATTCACAATTGGTATTTTTATATTGGACTGTGGCCAGCAACACCTGAAGAAGAGGGGAGACTAATATCTCTTGAAACATTGTGCATATACTAACCTGTTTGGTGCGATATTACTAATAGTTGAATGTATTTGGAATATTTAAATAAAGTTAATTTTTTCTAAAGACATTCACTACACATATTAGATGATGGAAATAGTCCAATATAAAAATACAACTAGAACATCATCATCACAAACCGTAAGAAAAACACCAAATCATTCACAAGTTTGCCACTTTATTAGAAAAGCAAAAAGGTGCAGCTCATCTATACTTTACTTTCTAATAATTTCTATGAATTATATTGCTATTGTCAGATATAGTGAAATGTACAAATATTTGTTTACAATTCACCAATGTTGCATAAATATTTTCTAATAGAATTTCAGCCTTTTAAAATGGTTGATAATTTGATAAAAGATTGCATGATAATTGTGGAACCCAGAGTTTTATGCTTTCTGTACCATCCTCATTCTTCAAGCAAACCTGCCAAAACTTCATTACTTCATAAGAGAAAATAAAAGTTTTGAAGAAAAGCTTCAAGAAGATTCCTTCAATATTAGCTCAAATAGAACTTATTTATGAAAATGAACAGTTAAAAAAGGCTGAAGAATATCTTCAGCATTTTATTAGTCATAATTTGAAAATAGTTTTAGCTAACTTATTTCCTGTGTGCAGAATTTATCCAGTAAGCTCAACATCCAATGATCTTGCTGAATTTAATTGTGATTTAGATGGTACTTGTTAATAAAAAAACAAAAATGAAAGAATTACTCAAGATGTAATACTGAAAAATTAGTAGTAATAAATCTTTTCATGTAGATTCTACATTGAAGCATATAAGCTATGTCACTGACTGTCACTGACAACAATTCTCTTCCATATTGTTCAAAAGTTTTTTATCATCATCATCATCATCAACCATTATCAATCCACTGCAGGATGAAGGTCTTTTCAGGTTCAATCCATCTTCTCTGATCTTTAGCTTCTCTTCTCCACATCACCCCTGCACACTTTCTTATTTCATCCATCTATTTCACATGTTGTCCCTTTCTGGGTCTTTTACACTCCTTTGAAATCCAGTTTAAAATTTCAATTGTTCATCTATTATCATCTCTTCTAGCAATACATCCAGCCCAACTGCTAATTTTTTCAATGAGGTAACACCTGTTTGTTCTCTTACCCATACATTGCATTTCAATCTCTTCCTGTTACTCCTAACATGCATCTTTCCATACTTTCTTGAGTGCTCTAAAGTCTCTGTATTGCTCTTCTATTAAGTCTCCAAGTCTCAGATCCATAAGTAAGAATTGGTAAAACACATTTATTAATAACCTTCCTTTTCAAACACATAGGCATATTTCCTTTTAGTATCAAGTTATTTCTACCAACAGCATTCCAACCAAGTTTAATTCTATGATTAATTTCATCCATTATATTTCCATCTGTATTAATAATTTGACCAAGGTATTTGTAACTGTTAACTTTTTCTAACTCATCATAATCAGTCTTTGTTTTCATATTTTGAGAAAATCCATTGAACATTACTTTAGTCTTTTTAACATTTATCTTTAGTCCTATTTTTCTACTTTCATCTGCTAACTCCTACAATATTTCTTGCAGTTCTAAAGCATTATTTGCAAAAACAACTATAACATCTGCAAAATCTAAATGACATAAATAATCTCCATTTACTTTCACTCCTTTAACTTCCCATTTTAATCGACAAAATACATCTTGCAGCACTGCTATAAAAAGTTTTGGAGATATGGAATCACCCTGTCTTACACCCTTCTCAATGTTGACTTTCCTAGTATCATTATGTAATTTAATTGTTGCTGTTGCATTTTTATAAATATTCTTCAAAATATGACAATATCCTGGATCTATACCTTGATGATCCAATGCTTTAATCACTGAAGAAATGTTTATGGAATCAAATGCTCTTTCATAATCTGCAAATCCAAAGCATAATGGCAACTCACATTCACTTGTTCTTTCTATAACTTCTCTCAATACCTGTATGTGATCTACTGTACTAAAACCATTTTTAAATCCAGCTTGTTCTCTTGGTTGGTTGAAATTCAATGTTCTCTATAGATGAGTTGTAATTATCTTGGTAAAAATTTTGTATAAACTGATAAAAGGCTGATAGGTCTGTAATTTCTAATATCTTCTTTATCACCTTTTTAAAATATTAATATTAATACTTAATTCTTCCAATCATCTGATACATCTTTATCATTTAGATATTTGGTATATAACTTTGCTAAACAATTTTCTATTTCTTCACCTGCTTCTTTTAATATATTAATTATAATTCCATCATTATCTGGAACCTTTTCTTTTAATATATTAATTATAATTCCATCATTATCTGGAACCTTTTCTTTCTTTATAAATTTAATTGCATGTCTCGTTCAAAAAAATTATAAAAGATTTAAAAATCTTATTGCATATTTTAACACTTTGGAGTTAAGTACTCATAACAATAATTCATTTTGAGTAACTGCATTTTTACACACATTTGGAGAAATTGATGAACAGGTAAGATCATTAGTATTTATGATTCCTAAATGGACAGCCTCCAATGGACTAATTCACAAAAGAAATGGTCCAATGATCACAAAATTAATATTAGCTGAAATGGTTATCTTTCTTCTTCAAAATTTCCAGATTACAATTTTACCAGCTATTATAAATTAAAACAGGCAAAACGCACTATATGTATTGCCACACACAGCAAGCTAGAATAATCAATGGATGCCAGATGGCTTGTGCATAAAATCCCTATCTAGTGCCTACTCATCCAATATCCCCAGACTAGTTTCTGGCTTGTGGCCTTCATCAGTGAAGAGCCTTCGACCAGAGTAGTCATTAGATAGGGATTTTATGCACAAGCCTTCTGGCATCCATTGATTACTTTAGCTTGCTGTGTGTGGCAATATGTATAGTGAGTTTTGGCTCATTTATAACAGTAATGCACAAGCATAAGAAGTAGTGGTCATGTGATTATTATCAAATTATTAAAATTTACTGCAAGTATATCATTGGATGGCCTTGAAACACTTCCAGATAAAGTCTTATCAAAAATATAGAGAATTTATGATATTCTCTACAGCTTTTTACCATTGCTATAAAAACTTTGATTTTAAAACTATGGGAATCTCATTGATCAATAAGGATATATTTTATAAGCTAACTTCATCTCCTTTATACATCCATAATTTGCATAACTTTAAACAAAATGGTAGCCGTAATGTTAATTTTATGGAATATGCCATGTTTCATAGAAATTTAAGAGTATCGAGGCAAAAGTTAGAAAAAAGGTAGTTAAATTGTAACATTACTAACTTGTCCAATGTAAAAATCATTAATTTTTTCATGAAATCAAGAAATTACTGAATAAATTCAGTTTATCCTTATCTGCCTACTATAACTCACTGGTTAATCAAGTTATCTAATTTACAAGTCATTAATCAAGTAAATCAATCACTTAATTATTAATTGGTCATGTATTTAGCTCTTACCCTTTTAACTATAACAAGCTTATCTGAATATATTAGTAATAATAATTTATTAATTAACTAATCAATTCTTTCAATACTTTTAATGCTGCTGTTTTATTCTATTTCAGTTGAAGATGATGTGTCTATTTAAAATAATATTTAATATACCAATTGCAAATAATTGAGTTTTATGTCCTACTAAATTCCCATTTTTATAAAGAAAGAGAAAATTTTAAATAAATACAGAATTATTGTGATCAAACCAATAACATTGTAAAACTGAGAGGTTAAATTTGCATGCTAGAATCAGAAACAATTGAAAAATGAAAGTATTGTATAAAATTAAACTTTATTTTAATAACTATTAACATATATACAAGAAAAAAATTGCATGACATATAATAAATAACTTATAAAAATATAATCACTACAACTCATGTTTGAGAAGAGATAAAAATGGTTCCATTTTATGTAGATGAATGTAAAATCTATATGCTTTTTTATTATTTTAATGTATAACTAATAAAAATATTGTTTCCATATTTTACTCATTGTACCTCAAAGAATATATTTTAGACCATATGAATTATTTTTTAAGAACATTGTATTATTTGATGTTAAAAATTACAGAGCTACAAGCAAGCCACATGGTTCTAAGAATATGAATAATTATTAATATAGGGTATATGAGCACATTATGGCATTAATAAGATAACAAAAAATATTTTTTTGAGTAATTGTTTAAGATTAATTATATGCTTTTAAAATACAAAGTGACATAAGGAAGAGAACTATGGACAGCTTCGAAAAATGTGTATCATATCTTCTGGATAATTATTACACGACACATGTGAGATCCGAATTTATTTTTAAATGGTTAATGATGAAGATTTTGTTAGGAATTATGTCAAGTAATAAATAAAACAAAAATTTTAGCCATGATTGAAGAACACATATTTTGGAATCTGGTAAAAATTTTGGCAACTGGGAAGGTTGATCATGGATGTCTGTTAGGATGTATATATTTTTTCAAATCTTTAAATCAAACACCAACCAAAAGATTTGATAGTCTAATTGTCCAACAGAACTGCAATGCTTGACAGCATGACCAGTAAAAAAGAATGATTTGCATATGTAAATGGAGTATGCAATGTTATAAATGGTGGGGTGGCTTTTAGGATTGAATTGACGAAGGTTGCGAAGAATATCTCAGCTCTGATATAAGATACATATGATTGTGGATATTATTAAAATCACCTTTGCAACTAGGAAAGCAAGGACTTGTAATTGATAGATGTGATGATGATCCCAGATGTATGATTATATTGTGGACATGAGATTTTTAACAGTAGTCCTTAAAAGATGCATCCATGGACTATGTCTGAGGAGAATTTTAAAAATTGGACTTTTGAAATTATGGGAAAGGCTGTTAAAACTTATTAATATAGTCTATTGAACAGAGCAATGAAAGTAATAGGAAAAAATATGTATTATATAAAAAATATGTTTATTAAGAATTCACATGAAAATAAAATAAAAACATTTGGTTTAGATTGAAAACATTAATATGTTTTCAATTTGACTGGTAGATTAATACTGAAACAAAAAAATAAAAGATGGATGTTGAATCAAAGGTGCATTAGATCAAAAAAATCCAGCACATTACTTTAAGAACCAAAACTCTTCATTGATGAAAGTTATGAGTATGAATGTATACTGGGAATATGGATAGATAAGCATAAATATTACATTATGTAGCATAAATGTATTGAGAAAAAAGTAATATCGCTAGTGAATAGCATTGTGTAATCTGGAATCATGTGATGTCTTATTGATTTAATACCAATTTTGGTCAAAAGATAGCAGTGTTTATAGTTATTTAAAAAATTAAGATCAAGATATTATATAGTTACTGAAAAGATTTCAGATCTATGTGACTATATTGGCAAATTGGCTCAGATTTAGAACATTTACATATTTTTTTAATTTGGGCTGACGGCATGATTGTAAAACAAAGAAATAAAAAATGGCTGCCAGGAAAAGGCGTATTAGATCTCTAGAATTTTAGCTCTTAGGGTAAAATTTCTTCACTGATGAAAGTCATAAATTAAAAACTAGTCTGGAAATATGAAAGCTAGGATAAGGATTTATTAAACACTACCATCTGACATCTAATGTTTACTCAGGTATACACTAGATAGCACAACCTAGGTGAGATACAGAATTTGCTGCTACTAAAGAATAAAAAATTATAAAATTCAAGAAAAGGAAAAAAAAGAAATTGAAACCAAATAAATTAAAATAAATAATAATAAATTTACAGAATAAAAAAAAAAAAATACAGAGCATATTAAAACATTCTTCATGTTTTTGTTATTGCAAATACGTCATAATAACTTTGTGATTTATTGTTGTAGATGTAACCATTTCTATAGAAATGTAGTAAAGCAAGATAAATGTAAAGGTTCACTTACTGAACTTTATGCTATTGTCATTCACAAATTTTTTTGATATATTTTCAGTTCTCATTTCTAAATAATGTAGACTAAAAAGATTTAGAAAGAAAATTAAGATTGAATAAAAAAAATTATTTAGAGAATTGAACAATTTTCAAGGGAAATTGGGGGCAATTCTTTACATTACAACACCTTTAAACTTTTTCCCTATATTTTATTTAAGATTTTTCTGTTTCAATTTATTAAAAATTACCTTTTTAAAATATTATATTTTATTTTAGAGGCTAATTCAAAACTTGAAGCAGTTGCCTTACCTCATCTATGAAACTGGCTGTGTTGTGATTAAATATGACTAAAGAAACAGAAATTAAACAAGACATCGACTTAATGGAATTTATAGAAAAAAATATATTTACATTATAAATTCTTTTTTAAAAAACAATCATAGCAGAATTGAGGGTGGAGTAATGTAAATAAAGAGTTGGGTCATATTTTGATTAACAAAAAATATATATTTCAAGATTTCAATAAAAGAATATCTTTTTAAATAATAGATTAAATATAGCTCGCAATTATTTATGAATAGATGCAAATCATGTGTTAGTAATACTCTAGTGAATTCAAGCTTGTACTTACAAATTGTTTTACAGTATGAACACACTCAGATGAAGATTAAGACTTGAATCATATAAGTGAAAAGCTAACTGATATTTCATTAAACCTGCTACACATATAATATGTACAAAAGAGCAACGATTTATCAATAAATTTTCAATTGGGGTAAAGCAATAAATAAATAAAAATTTAATGAAAGTATTTTTAAAATAATTTATTTTAAAAAAATCAAAATTTAAAAATCAATAGCATAATTTTTCCAAACAATAGAGCCACCTAGTATAAGCTCTAGTAATTAATAGATGCTAGAAGGTTGGGCATCATAGACCCTATCCAGTGCCCTCCAAGACTAGTTTCTAATTTGTGGTTTTCATCAGTGAAAAGCCTTTAATCTGATAGAAATGCACCTGATTGAATCTAATGCACCATTTCTTCATCACCCACCTTTCACTTTTTGCTTAACCATAAAGTTATTACCCAAACTGAAAAACATGTTAATCTAAGGTTTCTTACTAATGAAAGACATAATCCAGAAACTAGGTTGGGGATGTTGGATACAAAAGCACTAGAGAGAAATTTTGATGCATAATCTTTTAGTATCTATTTTATTACCAGAGCTTATACTAGAAGCACTACTGCATGAAAAACTTTAGCTACTCTTGTAACAGCTTGTATAAACCTAAAGAAAAGGTGATTGTGTGATTAGTGGTTTAAAAATTAAATAACTGAAATTCTAAAAAATATAACAAAAAAAAGTGAATTGTACTATGTACAATATGGAGAAAGACCAGAAAAGAACAAAAGATGAAATGAGCTTAATATTAGAAGGTTGTTTTAATAATAGAAAGGCAATATGGTACTACTTGTATAAAAAGAGTGAACCAATTTATAAAGAACACTATAGTGATAAAACTATGTATCACATGCAATTACAATAATATATTTTAATGTAGAAGTTTTTAAATGAAGAGAAGCAATATACAATCAAATCTATGAAAAATGGAGAAATTCCAAAAAATAATGCAGATTTTAAAGGAATCGGATAGAAAAAAGAAATAGTTGACAATGCTATATACTAAAGGTTTACATAAAAAGTTGTGTCACATGATTGGAAGAAAGTAAAAATGTCCTAAATATTACAGATCTATTATTTTTTATCAATACTGTATGAGATCTTTACTTAATTTGTTACAATTCATCTAAAATACTTTGGATTCAAACCAAGCACAAAACAAGCTTCATTTAAAAGTGGTTATATCACAGTAGATCACACAATATTAAAAAAGTTGTTTACCAGTACGAGTTCATGCTGCATTGGATTAGGTAATGACTTTCAATTCTATAAGCATGTCTGCAGTAATTAAAGCTTTGAAACATTAAATCATACATTCATCACCAGTAGACACAAGAGCGTCTGAAAAGAAATATTTTTAATGATTTTCAATATTTAAACAGGCAAAACTCTCTCCACTCAGTGCCAACCAGAGTAATCAATGGATGACTATATAAGCTATTGAGATTAGATTGAAAATATTATTGTGTTTTTAGTTTTATGCTCATAGTTTTGTAATTAAGTAGAGATAATAGATGGCTGCTGGAGAGTTACATTAGATCCTACATCTAGATGCAGTGCTCTCAGATCTAAAGCTCCTCACTGATGAAGGCCATAAGCCAGAAACCAGTCTGGGAATATTGGATGAGTAGCACTAGATAGGGATTTTATGTACAAGCCTTCTGGCATCCATTGATTACTCTGGTTGGCACTGAATGGCACTACTATATGGAGAGAGTTTTGCCTGTTTTAATAACAGTAATATGCTAGCATAAGAAATAGTGATCATGTGATTTTCAATATTTATGTGTAATATAAAAACAATACAAAAACTTGACTACTTATGAGTGTGTGTGCACACGCGTGTGTAAAAATATGGTGTAATACTGATAAAGGTAAGAGGGGAAACATATCATTGACATTAGTTAAAATGGAATATGTCTGGACATGTTTTCAGAAAATATGGCATTAGACAGACAGTTGAAACACACTAGATTTCAAACTATAGTATGATTCCCAGGAAAAGAACACATCTAAGATACTAAGTCTAAGTAAGTGAAGAAATTTGCTACAATGATGTTGTGCAAGGACGCTATGGATCAGAGAAATTGGATTCAATCGGGAGAGATTTTCATTCTGCACTGATCAATAATATTTGGAAATGATGCTGATAATATACTGCAATAGATAGCAGAATCAATTTAGGGTATTTATATCATATATCAATCAAATACCTCTTCCTCTATTACAAATCATCCACTTTAAATTACAAATCTAAACTTTATTTTATTACATTTAACATTTCAAATAATTAGATTTTATTTGGTAAACAGACATTTGTAATAACAATTTAATAAAAAAAAAAAAAATTAAATATAAATATTGATTTTTTTTTTTTAAAAAAAAAAACATCTTAGTTAATTCAGTAATGTTATTTTAATCTCATTTTCTTTTAATATAATCTCAGGTGTGCTATTACATTTATTTAATACTAATTAAGTGTTTTTACGTCAAACATTCGAAGCTACCTGAATAGTGTAAATATATTAATCAGTGGGCGCACGCCTTCTCATTGTTACCTTTGAATGACTAAAAATGCCATTCTAATATTATATAGGTATAAAAAAGAAAAACTATAAAAAAAATTATAATTAAATAAATGGAAACATGATTTTAAAATTAAATTACTGCTAATGAAATTACAACAACCGTAAAATCTAAAGTGACTGGAAAAAAAAAAAACCAGCTTTTAAAAATAATCGGATTATCAAAAAAAAATATCACAGGTTTGTATAAAAAGGATTACTGTATATCCGATTGTTAGATAACAGGTAATAATCCACTGTAATATAGATTCTTAAATTTTCTCTTTTTTTTTCTTCTCATGTATGATATATACCCACGCAAAAAGTATTTTAATTAAGGCAAAAGATGCACGTGATAATATGGATAATAGTTTCTGTTTATATTTATGGACACGCACACATGAATATTAGTTTGTTACTACTTGTCAATGTGTGTGTATATATATATAATTAAGCAGTTTGTGTTACAGTAGTTAAAACATCTAACTGTTGTGCTCATAATCTAGACTTTGAATCCAAGTGAAAATTAAAATTTTTTCAAATATCTGGCATTTTTCAATGAAGCTTCTCATGTTCTTAGGCTAACATTTCAAAAACAACCCAATTAACTATCCAATTATTGACCGGTAAATAAATATATCATAAAAACTCACTATCCAGCCGTTGGCTTGCTGTCTGAGGTCTTTACTCTTGTAGATTGTTTTTCCTACTTAGGGTAATTAATTTTTTTTAGCCATTTGTAGATAAAATCAAAAAATAATTTCAATTTGTTTTACATTTGTTAAATATATATATAAAGAATTTATCTAATTTTTAAAACTATTTTAATATATAGGGTATATGAGCACAGACTTTCACATGACCCACCACTCTCCACACTATCTCATATCATTGATACACTTGAACACATATATATTGAAAAGATAAATAAATTAACACATATATGTTGAAAAGATAAATAAAATAAATTTATCTTTTCAACATATAGGTGTTCAAGTGTATCAGTGATATGAAATAGTGTGGAGAGTGGAGGGTCATGTGAAAGTCTGTGCTCATACACCCTATATATTACACATATAGACACAGGTATATAATAAGCTTGTGTGTTTCAGTTAATACTATTTTACAAACTTTTTTTTTAAAGTTTTCAAAAGTAAAATATAGAATTGCCAGGCATATTCGGCCTATAAAGGCCATGTTTTTTTTAATGCAAATTAAACAAAAGATTTTGATATTATATAAATTACTCTGATAAATGTATGTGGTCTAAAACGCCTGTCATTTTTGGATTATGGTTTATTAATGGCGGAATTATTTCCTAGCTTCTTTTTGCAATAGTTTTTTTAATTGTTTGCTTTAATAAGTGGTTGTTTTTTTTTTTTGGTTTGCAGAATTATTTGCTTTGAATAAAATACTCATCATCAAATTAAGTCTCTAAATTAAAATTTTAAATATACCTGTTACGTTTGATATGTGAATTTGACAGTGTTACGGACAACTATTAATGACAAAATTACTTCCTTCACAAAAAATAGCCAGCCTGAAATGTCATCATTTTTGTAATAGTTTTTTTAATTGGTTGCTTTTAAAAAAAAAAATTAAGATTTAATATAAATTAAACAAAAGATTTTAATATTATATAAATGAATGTGAGAAATTCAGAATTTAAAAAAATGTTTGTAACAACCTGGTCCGTTTGTTACACTTCAGAAATGTACCAGGCAAAGTATTAATAAATTTAAATTTTTAAATATGCCTATTTATATTTGATATGTGAACTTGACAACATTATAGACAACTGCTTCATAAAAAAAATTACACTTACTTAATGGTGGAATTATTTCCTTCACATATTGTAATAGTATTTTTAATTGGTTGTGAATTTGACATGTGACAGTATATTCACAGGAAACAAATATTCATATGGATTTTATATGTATATATCAGTGGTCTCCCTTCCCCCCCCAAAACAATTAAATTTTTTTTTTAAAAAAAAATATATAAAAATAAATATATAATATAATATAATATATATATTATTTATATAAATAAAATATTTTAATTTTTTTTTTTTTAAAAAAAAAATTAAATTTTATCCCCCCCCCCCCCCCCCACATCTGTCATTATAAAAAAAAAAAAAAATATTTATATAAGATTTATTTTTTTTTTTTTTTTTTTTTTTTTTTTTTTTTTTTTTTTTTTAAATAAAAGAAAAAAAAAAAAAAAATAAAATTGCTACATTAATTAAAAGTTTAAAATTTTTTAATTTATAACAAATTTTTTCCTCCCCTCCAAGCAGCCGACCCGCAGAAAAGGCCCCCGGCCCGGGACCAAGGGTTGAAAAACGCTAGTTTTAAAATGGAATGATCAAGTAAGATGCATTACATATAACATAAGTCTAATTTAAATATACAAAAAAAAACCACTTAAAATAATTAGGCTATTATAATTTATGATAAAAATAATAACGCCAAACAAAATGTAATTCATGAAGAAAAATAAAATTATAAAAAGAAAAGGCTAAATCATATTGAGATGTTAATTATCATCATTTATTCATTTAAAAATATTATTGGTCTGGTATCTAAATTACATTCTCTTGTGTTTGTTCATAAAATGAGTTTTTACTTTGGCATATATACATACTTGATTTCTCACTTTTTAAAATCATTTCTCATTTTCTGCTGACATATTTTGTTGCTTATCTTAATGAATATAAGAATACAAAACTTATTTCTAGAGCAGTTTTTTTTTTTTTTTTTTGGAGTTAGAATGGCCGTATATATATATATTCGTTTGTGAATGGTTGTTTATTATTATTAAAGCCATTGATTATTTTCTCTTCATTATCTATTATTCTTTTACATCTGCCATTACTCTGATTACATCCTGTTTTTGTTGTTGAATATAGAAAATATTTTGGAAAAAATTAAATAATTAAAATTTAATTATTAAATATCTATTTAAATTTATATAATCAATATATTTTTTTATCCAGAAAATGTTGATTTCAAAGTCAACAAAGAAAAGAAAGATCGTTGAAGAGGAGAGAAAATTTCTAGAAAGATGACAATTGAATTACTTTTATATATTTCTTTTTGATTAGCTATATTTTTTTAAACTTAATTATACTTTTCGATAACAAAACAAAACAAATTGATTTTATATTTTAATTTTGTTATTAATTTGACATTTCCTTAAATAAATATTGAAAAAAAAAAAACTGTGAAATTTGAAAAACAAAATGAGTAGCAATATCATATAGCCGTTTGAATTTAATTTGTAGAAAAACGACGGGAGTTGAACATCCCCCCCCCCCCCCAATATACTCTATATGATAATCTCATGCATCTTCTAATCCTATCTATGTAAGCAGTTTTTTTTTAAAGGTTTCAGCCTTAGATGTCAAGATAAACTTTTCCAAATAAAAATTGTTAATAATTCACAAATTAGTAGATAACATGATTTAGTAGACAACACTTATGTCTCATTCTCTATTTTTTCTTGAGATGTTGTTTGCCTTCCCAGTGATAATACTAGCAATGTTGCCTTAAAATTTGATATTCAAGAATGTAAAGGTGTAAGCTGGACTCCTACACTAGCCATGGCATGACAGCAATACCTGAAGAAGAGCAGAAAATAGTATTACTACCAAACATTCAACATTTAATGATAGATGATGGAAATAGGCCAACATATCATATCTAAGATACCATCACAAATCTTCAGGCAAATACCAACGCTAGGAAAAAGCAGCAGGAAGGAAACTGACCCAAATCATAAAAAATTAAAATACATTATAATTAAAAAAATAGTAATGATTTTGTTATATAATAAACAAGATAGAAAAATACAAGTATTTAAATACTAGAAAGATCATAAATACAATGCTTGTTGTTCAACAACAGATTCAAGACATAAAGTAGTAAAATAAGTAACATTTACTCATTTTTTTATTTTTCAATCTACCACATAAAAGTACTGAAGTTTAATTGACTAAGAATAAGTATATTAACATCTTTATCGAAATGTAGGGGATAACTGGTCATAGGTATTATAATTAAGTGATAATACATCACCATCAGACAAAAAAAAATATTAATGTTTGCCAACTTCAGCACTAATGAGTTCTTAATTAATTAAAATGTATCTTTAATGCTTTAAAATAGTAAAAAAACAGTTTTAGATTTATAATAATTGAAAGGTTAGTAATTCGCAATTAACACACACACATATATATAATATTTAAATATATGTATGTTGTCTATACTAAATTTAATGTAACCATAAGAGACTTAAAACTCCAACTTTCAGTAACGGTACATCTATCCAATCTATCTTGTATAACTGATACACATGGCCACATACATGTGAAAAAATTAAATGATCCCCAATATTTGTATTTTGTGCTGAATTAGCATTCGTCATTTGGTCTAGATCATCAACTCCCACACATATATACAATTACTGCTCAGTTTATATTAAGATAGCAAATCTTTAAACTTTAATGAACAAACTTCAATTTTCTCCACTCTTCAACTCTTCAGCTATCCATTTCATTGAAAATCCGAGAATGGAATGCTCAAAGCCCCATATATATATATATATTATTACATTGTAATGCTAGGAAAATATTTATATGAAAGCTACACATATAATCACACTACATATTTTTATTTTAAGAGAAAAAGGAAATGGTTATTTTATTAATAAAACAAAATAGCTTTCTTTTAAGAAATTATAATTGTATCAAAAGTAAACGATTGTGTATACAAATTTTTTTTAAATAGAGTAAAAGTTTAGAATTGGATTGAGGGGGGGGGTATTTATAAATAATTCATAAATAAAGATTGAAATTAGCTCTCCTTTTTGTAAGTACAGAAAAAAATGTATATATGAGAAAAGAAATAAATAATAACAAGTAAATGTAAAAAATCAAAACAAATGTTAATTTGTGAAAGGAAAAACTTTAAAATGTATTAGTAAAAGATTACTGGGGGATAAAAGAAAATTAGAACTAACAATTAAAATTAATTAAAACCACACAAACTATTTCTTCAATGTAAAATGATGAGATATATTAGTTTCAAAATGAGATTATATAGCAGAAAAATGCAAGAATTAAATAAACTTGATCTAAGTCATGATAAAGATAAAACAATGGGAGGGAGAACTATAAGAAAAAGAAGAGAAAGAAATTGTTAGGCAGTCAGATTATTATTTAATGTCAGCATATCAGTACTATTGCTATTATTATTAACTCTCTGCTG
The DNA here is from genome assembly GCA_028023455.1 of Epiperipatus broadwayi. Taxonomy (NCBI): domain Eukaryota; kingdom Metazoa; phylum Onychophora; class Udeonychophora; order Euonychophora; family Peripatidae; genus Epiperipatus; species Epiperipatus broadwayi. The sequence continues at coordinate 2,396,569 of JAQFVV010006217.1, forward strand.
TGATAGTATTATTATTAGAAATAAAGATGGTCAGAAAAGGTCATTGGAAAACTGCTGTTTCTAATCTTGTTCCTTGACCTATTCATCATTGAAGGCTGACTTAGCAACATGCAGTGCTAAAGAACAGTAGGAGTATTCATCTGGTCTTTAAGCCTGAATCCTCAGTACCATCAGATGTTCTCAACCTGGAACCAATACCTGACCTGTGATATGAAAACTGCTGATAATCTCTTTCCCATTGTCAACCTGAAGAATGAAAGGAAACAAGAAATCATCAATGGAAACCAAAAGGACAACTGATTGGTAGTCAACAAGTGACAAAAAAAAACAAATAGAAAAACTGAACCAATGAAAGTGTCATGTACTATTGTAAAACCTAGGTAAATATACTTTCCCTCTCCCATTATATATGTGTTAATGAAATGAACTCTAATGGATTATTATAATTATAGCCTAAAGTAATTTTTAACATTTCTTATGTAAACTTTGTTATATTCTGTTATACTTAGATGTGTGTGTGTGTGTAAAATAAATATTGTTTTGATTTATTGTTACTTGGTCGATTCTCTCTTCTGTCACTGCATTCCCAATGAATTAGTTACTAAATAGTTATAGATGTTGAATAAATGTGCCAAGGATTTGTCACTCACAGTTAAAGTTAGCTGGGATATGTCAAGTGCTGGATTTTGTGACTGTCATCCAAAGCATGTCAACTATATAACATATGGTCGTCTGGTGGCTGAGTTTGATTCCCAAAACAAATAAAATGCTTTGGATAGCAAGGTTTGAATCCAGCAGTTCAGGTTGGGCCAGTCAGAAAATGTGATCATGTTATACTTTGTATAACTCAATCTGGTCATGCGTATCATTGATGGCTATGCTATCAATGCTATTCTTCCCTCAGCTTGAAAGGACGGTCCATTCTTGTAGATTTTAAAAAGTATTAAAGTTATGTTTACTAAATATTAAAAGATAGTTAAGATTCTAAATTTATACAGACTTGGTTCAATATATATATATATTATAACGATCGGAAAGAAAGTGAAAATCGAATCTAACTGCAAACTATGATATCTGCTCTACAGGGCGCCATCTAGGCATTTGAGCCTAGAAAAATTTATAAAGTAGACAGATACGTGCTGTTAAGATTCCACTTTATTTAAATATTCAGATCGTTAGCCAAGTCACTAGCTCAGTGGAACAGCAGAGATTATAAAATATAACTTTATATCTTAAATATAAAAAAATAAAAGCCACTGCCAGAAATTAACACATAAAAATATTTATTTATGCTCATATAAAATCATTCTAATTTGAGGAATACGTTTAACATTTTAGATTTTTATATTAATCCTTAATTTTACATTTAAATAAATTTCAATGAGTTTAATATTTTATTTAGATGGTCGAGTATGAATAGACTATATAGATCTCCATTTGAAAAGAAAATATTCTATCCCTTATTTAACCTTAGGCCAAAAAGTTCGCAGTCAACCTGGCATCAATCCATCTGATACATTGATGTATTCAATGTAGCATGAAAATACGACAACACAAAATACTATACTGTCAGGAATGTATGTCTGAACAGTAAGTAGAGTTAGAGAAGACATTGTCTCTCCACCAACAGGAATGCTACATCTGTTGGCGAGTAGAATAATAAACATAAAACACCATAGGAATGGATTGCAGTCCTTTGCTGTCTTACAAACCCATCCATAGGCAAACAGAAGGTGTGTGGTGTATATATGCAATCCTGCCCATAGCGGATCTCATACTACATCTACTAATTACACAAATATATCCAATCCATTGAGCCAATTCAACTATGAAACGAATAATCTAAAATTACCCTCCCTTAATATAACTTTACAAAACTATATAGCCATTCATGCCCGACTTAAATTTAACATTTAAATACGTTCGCACAGATGAATTTTATATAATTTGTTTTATAATGTCGAGTATAGATCGGCTGCACTGATTCCACGGTTAAAAACATTTCAAAATAAACTCAACCAATCAAAATACAAAATCATCGATAATGTCAATTGCATAGGGAATACCCAAACCCAATAGCATTCATCGTAAGATGCTTGCAGTGACATCGTTGACTTATATATTCTAATCGAATGTGAAAACCACATTATCAACAGCTAACGAATCTATGCAACGTCTATACCCAACATTAAATTCCCTCATTTAAAATCTAAACAATAAATATTAATACAAATAAAATAATAAATGGAAATGATTTTTTTATCAAACGCAAACATATATAAAATTACACATTATCAATTGATTTTAAACTTAAAAGTCAGATAGAAGTTCATAAGCTTGAACGAAAGTTCTTAATTATTTTTAAATTTAGAGTTCACGTCAATATAGCTTACAGTAGAAGAGTCCAGGTTCCTGTTTTTTAATTCCCGCAATGTCTCCATTGGAAAATAATGCTCTAGAGGTGGCATTAGCTGGTTTCATTCTGGTATCACAGTCTTTTCATTTTTTTTTTTTTAAATAAGTGAGAGAGAATGACAAGCACGTCTTGTTGTTTGTCTCCCCAAATCAAGTTCAAAAAACCTCATTGGAACTCAATATTTTTCTTTTTATAGTCCTCCTATGGATTCCATGAACAAAGACATCACTGTTCCATTTTTTCATTATGGTCTGGGCCTTTATTTGCTGCTTCTATATTGGACAAGCTAATTCTTTATTCCTTATCTAATTTTGATCTGACTTTTTAATTACACAGCTTTTGGATAATTAATAAACAATCATTTCCATCTACAAAAATATTTTATCTTTAAGTCTTGTACTTTTTTTATAAAAAAAAGTACGTTCAAATACTTATTTATTTGTTTTTTTAAAAAAATATTTTTAAAGTTTTGATTCTGTGCGAATATATACGTTTAACAAACATTTTAATTTTAGCGTTTAGTTTTTTTTTTTAATACATTTATTTTTATTTGTGAACTTTAAGATTTTATTTCAAATTAATGTAATGACATATTTATATATCGTTACAATATATATATATATATTGTAATGAAATTTAATATGTGAATTGGTAACATTAATCATAATTTTAAAAACTTTTATTGGCTTATCAATATTCCACTATTATTTATTATTAATATTATCATTGTGGCAAATATTAAAATTATATTAATATTATTGATAATGTTACTTTTTTTTCCATGTGTCATAGCATCAGCCAGGAAACGAACCCGCTAACCCGAGACAACTGCTTGTAAAGCAGCCATCACTAACCTCTCGCCACCAATGCTTGATTTGATAATGTTACTTATACGACAAATTGGTAAACTGATCTAAATTGTCTTCACCTAAATATTTTATAAATACAGCATTTTTGATTATGTGTATCAATTTTATTTATTGCAGTTTATATTTAGTTATAAAAAGCACTCAGGCACATAAAATTAATTTTAGAACAATACATAGAATAAAAGATAAAATACTAACAACTATTTAAAAATAGTATTAGTATAGGAATAACCTTAGTACTTATATGTTATAAGATTAAAATAACAATTAATAAGAGTATAAAATTTTAACATAATATTTAAATGTCTGTTAGTGCTTGCTCAAATGGTTCCAATTCTTGAATGTATTTAAAAATATGTAAACAAAAATTCTTAGGTAAATTTATTATTAGTTAGTAATAAAAGATTAATTATAATGAGAGCTTAAAAATAAATAAAATAAAACCATTCATTTTAATATTTACAATATAAATATTTGTTTTTGTAAAATAATATGTATTTTATTTTTATCACTGAATATAATAGGATATTTTAAAAATATTATTTTATTTTTAAATAATTTTATAGCAAATTTGTCACTCGAAATTCTTAAAACTTCATATCATATCCAGGCAACAATGATAAAAAAATTTCCGTAAAAGCCAAAAGAGTGAAGAATTTTAATATTTATCACATGATCACTATTTTTTATGCTTGCTCAGTCTAGATAAAAGGTGGCTGCTGGATGGTTGCATTAGATCCTAAGATCTCAGCGCAGTTCTCTCAGATCCAAGGCTCCTCACTGACGAAAGCCACAAGCCAGAAACTAGTCTGGGGATATTGGATGAGTAGGCACTAGATGAGGATTTTATGCACAACCCTTCTGGCATCCAATGATTACTCTGGCTTGCAATGAGTGGCAATACGTATAGAGAGTTTTGCCTGTGATATAATCTTTTAATATACCTACATGGTCAGAATTTTTTAGACTTCTTTATTAATTGATTGCAAATGAACTGTATTAAAATTAAATTTAAAGTTATCTATATGGGATCGTGCAGTAAAATGGCATTGGAGTAGAGAACCAGATAAATATTTGCATTAATGATAAATATACTTTGTAACTGCTCTTACAGAGAACTAAATATCTAGTTATGTTCATCACCTTGTAATGCAATTTAAATGGAATAAAATTTTAAAACTTGGATTTAAATGTGAAAAATTGAAAATTAGTTAGATAATGCTACTTTTGTTTAAACTATGTTTCTTATTGATTCTCCATATACTTGCTTGATGTTACAATTATTACAGAAACTTAAGAGTTTTTGGATAATCACTTATGTATTGGACAATTATCAATCAAAAATTAATTTTAACTAATGAATTTTATTTTCATCTGGAAAAACATTTTTATATTAGATAATTATTGTTAAAATGGATTAACTAATGGATATATCTTCATTAATATTTAGAGAAAAGTTATAATCTATGAATGGCATCCCTTAGGAGACTAATAACTACATTACACATAGGAAATAAAACATTTTATTGTAATTCACTGGGATAATTTTAATCTAACTATTTGTGGATACCAAGGATTGCTTATTTTATCTCGCACCTAAAAAATAAAATGACTGTTATTTTGAAATATTTTAAACTCACTATTATTGGATTGTATTTTAAAGCTAAAACATCATTACTGATTATTCTATTATAAGGATTGAAATTAATTTTACTCATCCATTTGGATTTTACAACTTGAAACACTGAAGGATTTAAACTCTTTCAAATATTTTAAAAAGCTTGCACCAAAATAAATATTTTGAACTTTTTAAAAGACTTTAAATTAATTTCATATAATAACAATATGCTATATTTTTTGTTCTATATGCTTAATTTTTATGATCTAAATGCATTACTCTCAAATCCAAACTCATCACTGATAAAAATATAAGCTAGAAATTAATCTGAATATATTAGATGAGTAGGCACTAGATAGAGATTTTGATGCACAAATCTTCTAGCATCCATTGGTTACTATGGCTTGAAATAGATGGCACTACTGTTTGGAGAGAGTTGTTACTATTTTGTATATATCTTTAAATATATTTCAAACATCTCCATCACGTATTTGTGAAACATGATCAAAAAAATGAAACTTTTATTAGCAGTAATATTTGAATCTTAAGCAAACCAGACTAGATTAAAATATTTAAACTTTATTTAAAACTTTTCAAGTATATTCATCTATTTACAATAGCAGACATATTTATATATATTTCAAATGTTATTATTCTCCCTTCTTCATTTGGGTGTTTGTGTGGGAATTAGGAAGTTATGTGAGACATAGGAAGAAAATTGAACCTGCGTCCTTTAGATTCATGAATATAATGCAGTGCTGTAATCAACTAGACTATTCTGCAAAAGGCAATAATTGATAAAAATTTCATATACTTATCTATGAAGGTCTGCCTGATTTTTACAATTTTTTTTCAAAGACAAAGTTAATAAGTTATTTCCAGATGTGAATTATCATACTAGGTTGATTTCCATTGTTGTTTGTTTTTGCTATTATTATTTGAGCAACATCTTTAAATATTCTTCTTTATAATTTTCTCTCTATCAATATTTTTATCTTTTTCCAATCAAACTTATATCCATTGATACATGCATAGTTTGGTACATTAGAAATATGTGCTTTTTATATTTTTAATTATTTTATGTTCTTTTAGTCACTTTTCAATGGGGCAACTGATTTCACCAATATACAAGGGAATACTTAAAAGTTTCTGAAACACTATAATAAAAAATTGTTTATTTATTTTTAAGTGTTATAAATATAATCATTTTCAAAGTACTGTCCATTTGATGCAAAATACTGGTTTAAATGTGTTTCTCACTTTTCAACATAATCTGGAAACGTTTGCAAAATGATGCCTTTTATCACCTTTGTCATTTCTTCTTTCATCTCTTCTAAATCCAAGAAAATGACTTTTTCTAAGGTATTTTTTTATTTGGGAGAATAAAAATAGTCACACACAGTAAGATGCAGTGAATATGGCTGATATATAAGCTGGTTGGTGCTAAATTCAATTAAAAATATTTCACACTCAATTCATTGTGTTTTGTTATGCTGAAGATTGCATTTCTCACTTTGCCACAAAATGGGCTGTTTACATTTAATTGCATCATGTAATAACGTTATATAACTTGAAAATAAAACATTTAACCATTATGAACTAATTCTGGGAGGGAAAATGCCATTTGTGTCAAAACATCACCATTGTCTTGATCTTGGATTTTATTCACAAAACTTTGTAACACATTGCGAATTTGACACTTCCATTAAACTACTCATAAACATGTGCTTTTTTAAGGTCAGCTTGCTTGTAATATGTTTCAAGCATTACAACTGCTTTCCCTGCTGTTTTCCTAAAAAAAAAAAAAAATTTAATGTTCCAACTTTTCAGCCATTACTAAAATGGCCAAATATGTGAAATGCAATTTGCAAAAAAAATGTGCTATGTGTCACCATGGTTTACAGTGATGTTATTTGGAAGATTGGTGAAAAAGGGCCCCTGCAAGAGTTATGTAGCAAAAAAGCAATATTACAAAAGGCACATATTCCAGAAAACTATTCCAGTTATTTTTGGACCGATTTCATACATCCTTCCAAATTCACATGATATTTCATAGAATCAGTTTTTATTTTTCAGCATTTAAAGTTTTTGGTTTTCAAGAGAGTAAAATTTTTCGTAGAGGGCTATGGCTTTGGAAAGCTATTTTGATGTTATATTAATTGCAGATATTTTTTAGTTTATTATCCCTGATATGTAATGACATGCTACAGTATCTATAATTGTTTTTTGTTTTTTATTGATGTTTCTTTTTTTTTTAATGCATAACCATTTCTCATAAAAGTTTGTTCTATTCAGTTCTTTTTCTTTGCCAACTCACTAGTTTCTGAACAAACACAACCATCACAATCTTTCAGATAAAAACCAGCTTAGAGTTTCAAATAACAATTAAAATATAAATTCGATAATTTTAATAACCCTATAAATTAACAAAGCACTGATAATGTTAATGATTCTAATAGGACTGGCTTCTAAATTGTTATACTGGTATAAACATTTGGTGGTGGTTGTATTATTATTATTTATTCTCAGTATAAGATATTTAATAACTATTATGTATATACAGGGCTGTTAAAATTATTAGAATTTACGTTTAATATTAACATACAGGCTATAAATAGATCTATACAAACAATGCAATACATGGGGTATTTTGAGCTCAGATTTTCACATGACCCTCAACTCTCCACACCATGTCACACCACTGATACACTTGACCACATATAAATAATCACCAATATAAGTATTTTGTGCTAAATCAGCACTCGTCAGTTGGTCCAGATTATCATCTCTACACATATATACAATAAGTGCTCATATTTATATTAAGATAGCCAATCTTCATACTTTAATGGACAGGCTTCAATTCACTCCACCTTCCAACTCTTCAACTGTCCATCCAATTGAAAATCTGATAATGGAATGCTCAAAGCCCACACTGCTGCCGATATTCTCGTGGCATTTACATTGTAATTGTTATTTTAAAATGTATGTTGGTTTGATTAATAAGTTATGAAAGTCACCACTAATGTAGTTCACCCCTTCAAGTATCAGTTATTGATTTACTATCTATATAACAATATAAAGTAAAATAGAAATAGACCACTTTTTGTTTAATTAATAAATTAGTATTAATATAAAAGAATGGTTTTGAAAGAGATATAGAGGGAGTAACATAAGATGTCGAGGAAACAATAAAATGCCTGTATATGTTATGTGGGTAAATTGTCGTTGACTTGATTTATATAACCATCGCAAAATTCTTTTTTTTTTCCTGCAGTTAGGGTAGTCATACTTATTGAACAGTATTTTCTAATGATATACGATATTTATACTTCTATAAAATCCAAGTAATTAGCTTGAAGATAAACTAAATATTCATTTAAAAAATTTTGCATTCCAAATTAACTTGCCTTGAGTTTTTTAGTTTGATGTTATTATAACTACCACGAGATGGCAGGGTAATCTAATTAATTTCCTACCTGCATTTGTTATTCTCAGCTTAGCAGTGGGATTACTTTCTTTATTTTAGTAAATTGATAGAAAATGTTCCTGTTTGGAATGAAATGAATCAAAACGCATTTATTCTCGTCGCTGGAATCAAGTCTGATTTTAATAAACTGCTTTTTTTTTTTTTTAAGCAAGCCAACGATTTAACTTTTCGGCAATGACTTTACGATCTTAAATCCCTTCATTATGTTTCTCCTATGAACTCCATCCTATTACCGTCTCAGTAGCAAGCCGCCGCGATGAAAGGAAAATCAGTCAGCGGCTTAAGATCTTATGTAGTTCTACACACCTGCTTCTGATAACATTAATTCACTATAATATTAAAAGGGGAGAAAAATCTCTCATAATTCTTTAAGTTTTGAAAACAAAATCTCTTTCCTGTCAAAAAATAAATAAATCTTGTATTAATTTTCATTTTAAAAAGCTCACCTTTTATTACTAAATTGTATAAATAGTCATATATATATACTATCTGATTGACGCCAAAGTTGAATAAATAAATAATAATACTAAGGAAAAGTGTTAATAGTTGATATATATCAGAGAGAATTTGTCTGTCATCATCAACCATTATCAATCCACTGCAGGACGAAGATCGCTCCAAGTTCAATCCATAATTCTCCGGATCTTTAACCTCTTTTCTCCACATCACCCCTGCATACTTTCTTATTTTATCCATCCATCTCACATGTGGTCTCTTTCTGGGTCTTTTACAATCTTCAGTATTTTAATTCTTTCAATGATGTCAGTAACAACTATTTGTCTCTTACCCATATATTGTGTTCTCGATCCCTTCTTGTTACCCCTAACATGCATCTCTGCATACCTTTTTGAGTAGTCTGAAGTCTCTATATTGCTCTTCTATTAAATGTCCAAGTCTCAGATCCATAAGTAAGAACTGGTAAAACACATTTATTAAAAACTTCCTTTTCAAACACATAGGCATATTTTCTTTTAATATTAAGTTATTTCTACCAAAAGCACTCCAAACAAGTTTAATTCTATGAGTAATTTTATCCATTATGCTTCCATCTATAGTAATAATCTAACAAAGGTATTTGTAGTTGTTGACTTACTTCTTACAGCACTGCTGTAAAAAGTTTTGGAGATATGGAGTCACTCTGTATTATAGCCTTCTCAATGTTAATCCCTAGTAAAATCTAATTGTTGCTGTTACATCTTTACAAATATTCTTCAGAACATGACAATACATGAATATTTGGTAAATAAAATGAAAAGACTCCCCAAAGATATTATAAACCCACCTTCTGCCCAAACCTTTGTATTTTATCTTCTGATTTTTATCTTTTGTTATCCCTTCAACAATTGGTCTGATCATCAATTATTCTCTCATATAAAAATTCTCTATTAATTATTCTTTAGAAAGCTTGTTTTATTTTATCAGTCATTTCTTTTCTATATTTATTCCAATGTTTCCGTTTTTGTTTTATTTTTCCAAGGATACTAACAAAACAAAACTATTACAAGCATACAAAATGTTTAAACATTTTTTTTAGATTACTAATATGTTAATATTCATGGACAAACGATCTAATATTTTTTTATTATTTATTATGAAAATGAGCATAATATATGATTGAGAGTTGGGATATTTAATTTTTATTGTTTTTTTTTATTGGTAAGCAATAAAAAAGATTTTGTGAAAAAAGTAATGTTTGGAACTTTTATTTTTTAATTATATAACTTAAGTCAAGTTATTATTTCCTCAATAAAGATGTATACATTTTCTAATTGCTTTTAGAGTTTATATAAATATCATTTTTTATTTTTTTAGAAATTTTATTTTATTGTTTATGATAGTTCTACTGTTTAGAGAACCCAGCTCAATTCTAGTCTGTGTCCAATACCAACAAGCTTTAACCAATTTAATCATTTTTTTTATACATTTAAAAAAATAAAGTTTATGCCAACTGCTCCAAAATATTTTGCCATGTATGTATCATATTTAGTAAATAATAAATTGTTTGACTTCATAACCATGGAACCCCTTCTTATAAATCTATTTATGTAATATTTAAACACAAGTATAATATACACACATAATCTAAATGTAATTAAAAAGGGTTTGAACTTAGACTTTTCAGCTCCCTTCAGTCATTTACTTTATCTAGTGAACAACTGAAAGGAGATTGAAAGTCTGGGTTTAAACTCTTTTTAATTAAATCATTTACAGTCTTAGAATTAAATATTAATAGTGATAACTCAAATATAGATTAAATTAACATGGAGGTGATTGTGAACCCTATGTGAGCTATATGTAAGCTAATACAAATCTATCAATAAACAAAAATGTATAGAATATCCTATCTATACATTAACTTTGGCCATATATAAGAATTCATTTTATTATTGTGTTACTATGCAGAATGTAAATTCTCTATATTAATGGAACCACAGTACAACCATAGGCTATTCTAAAATCATTATAAATAATCAGAGGGAAAGACTTCACCTCATATTTAACAACCTCTGAATATTAAATAAAATAACAATTGATATAAATATTAATAGCTTGCTAGGGGTTTAAAGTATCTTCCTTAATTTTATCTATATTTGATTTATCTCTATTAATATTTACATCTATTAACTGTGATTTCAGGAGTTGTTAAATATGAAGCATGACCCTTTCCTCTGATAGCTATATCAGAATAGCTTATGGTTGTACTAAGATTATGTTAATATATAAAATTCATGCTCTGTATTATAACATCAATAAATTGAATGCTTATATACAATCCCAGCTAAAGTACATGTGGGTTTATTCTGTACTTTTTGATTTATTGGTGGATTTGTTAAAGTTTATGTATAGTTCACCCAGGGTTTACAGCAACTTCTGCCTTAATTTGGACTTAGAAATAATAACTTCTAATCTGCAAATAAAATTATATTTCTGCTAACAATAAATTCAACTTAATTAAGATATATTTATAAATAATTATTTCTCTCTTTTCTTCATAGCGTAAGCTTGTGTTTAAGACCTGTAGAGGTCCCTACCTTCGAATTTTTCAGATGCTTATTCCTAAGGTACAGCCTTAGTAAATATTACTTAATATAATAATGTGCATTTAATAAAATTTATAATTACAACTTTAAATTATCGTAATAGATTTCTTACTATAAGATCTTTCCATTGACTCGTAGTAAATCGTAAGATTTCGCGAATATTAATGTATTATAAGAATTGTGGACTTAATTAGTGAAGTATTGAATAGCTTCACACTCTTAGATCTAACCACTTCAGCTTCACCTATTCATATATAAAAGTAGGTTGAAGTAGGGAGGGATTCCCTCTTTTCTTCATAGTGTAAGCTTGTGTTTAAGACCTGTAGAGGTCCCTACCTTCGAATTTTTCAGACGCTTATTCCTAAGGTACAGCCTTAGTAAATATTACTAAAAACATTTTGTAAATCTCACATTCAGAGCAATTAAAAATGAGGTTGCTAAATTAGAAACTTATTTCCAATTTGGTAAATTTCAAATCAAAAAAAATGAATAATTTGATTGTGAAATATTTTTAATATCTGTAATACATTTTTTTTTCTTTTTGCAACTTTGACACAACTGATGGCACTTTTAGTGGAGTCCCCCAGAATCATAGTTCTCATAGATTGATTAAGTCTTCAACACTATGTAAACACTGAAATGATTAAATAAGTGCTTTATTCAAATGTATTCCATTTGCTCAATAACTGGACAATTTTCTTTCTTATTAATTACATTCTTATAGTTGGCCATAAAACACAAATTCTTAATCTTTCTTTTCCTGTCATCCCATTTCATGCACACAAGATTAACAGTCTGTCAGTCAAATACATGTCCAAAATGCTGTCTATGCTCCCAAAAGATGACTGTACATTCTAGATTATTTTTAGTTTACCAATATAAGTATTTGTGCTATGTTTGTCTTGTGGCAATATTAGTTCTCTATTCCCTATTATATATGCCAATACAGGTTGGGTTGCTGCATAAGATCTGTGGTGTATTCTCCTTTGGTAATTTATCCTTCGTGTTATTAATTAATCTATTATGATTAGGGGAGGTGGGAAAACTAAAGTTAAATGTTGAGGTGCAGATATTTTTTATTTTATTTATTAATTTAGGGATATATATATCACATGCTAACCTATGGTTTAATTTTGGCCTGGAGTTGAGCAGAACGTTTTATATTTTTATTAAATTGTTTAGTAACATTTATTAGAATATCAAGCAAATGGAATATGTGAATTTTCTAAATTTGAATAAAGCCCCTACATAATAATCTCAATGTTTAAATAGACAGTGGACTTAATCTCTGAAAGCCTTGATTCTAGTGCACCTCACTGAAAATGCACTCAGCCATTCTAAGATTGCAAAAAGATTACAATCAAATTACAAATGCAAGTGAAAACTTTTTATATTATGAAGAGGATGAATAAATTTGTTTTTAAATAAAATTATTATTTATTTATTTCAATATTTTATACATGTTTACATGCAAATCATTTTTTTCAACAATTTTTCTAATAAAAGGTGCTTACAGATATTTTGAAGATGGTTATAACATTTTTAATTACAAGCCCTAGATATAATTATTATTTAGTTAAAATAAAAATATTCAATATTAGATATATTAAACACAATATTTAATCACTTTAAACAATTTGATAAATCATATGAGATCTACTTAATGTGTTCCAATAAAAAGATAACTAGTTCTTTCTTCAAACTTCCTGCAGCTCCATCTATAAATAAACACAAGCATTACAAAACAGCATAGTTTAGCTATTTGACACAAAAAGTTTAAGGCACTAGTGCACTTGGATCACCTGCTATGACATATATTGATAGTATATGTCATACCTTCATAGAAAGCCCTACATTCTCTCCCATCACAAAATCTTGTGTATCACTTAAAAATATTCACAACTGAAAACTAAACATCACATGATCACTGTTTCCTATGCTTGCTCACAACTGTTATTAAACAGGCAAAACTGTCCATATAGTAGTGTCACTCATAAGCCAGATACTAGTCTGGGGATTTTGGATGAGTAGGCACTAGATAGGGTTTTTATACACAAGCCTTCTGGCATCCATTGATTGCTCTGGCTTGCACTGAGTGGTATTACTGTATGGACAGTTTTGCCTGTTTAATAACTGATAACTCCTCTTCCAGATACAATTTGAATCATTTCAAATGTTTTAGTAACAGTTTTTTTAATTTTCAACAGAATATAATGTTAGCTGGTTAAGTGAAAAACACATTTCATGCTGTACCTCATTAACCAGCCACACTAGTGTCTTAAATTTTAGTGATAAATAGATGGAAAATGCTGCTACATAATACTTCATTGATTCAAAGATAAAGCAGCTTCAAGAAATGACTAATCATTGGTCACCTTTTAGAGCACCTTTTCATCAGGATACATTGCTATAAAAGATTGGTCTTCAAAAAAATAACATAAAAAGTACTGTAATATCAAAAAGCTAATAAGATAAAAAGTAATGACAAACTCTCCATACAGTGGTGCCACCTAGTGCAAGTCATATTAATTACTGGATGCTAAAAGATTTGTACATAAAATCTTTCTCTAGGACCTACTCATTCAATATGGCCAGATTAGTTTCTAGCTTGTGGCCTTCATCAGTGAAAAGCTTTGGATTTAAGAGCACTTCACCTAGATCTTAGAATCCAATGTGACCCTCTAAGAGTGGTCCTTTTATTTTTTCAATTAACTATAAAGCTATGAGACCAAAATGAAAACAGATGGTTCCATTTTAAGCTCATTCACTTGTATAATCACGGAAATCTGAACCTAGTTCAATATCTATACATTTTGGTGTTTTTGCTTTTTAATAAATGTAATTACCATAATCCCATGGGCAGAAATGGTATCAAATTACTAAACATCACATGATCACCATTTCCTATGCTTATACAAACTCATATGCTTGTGTATAACTGTTTTAAAACATGCAAAATTCACTATACGTATTGCCACATACACCAAGCTAGAATAATCAATGGATGCCAGAAAGCTTGTGCATAAAATCCCCATCTAGTGCCTACTCATCCAATATACTCATCCAATATCCCCAGACTAGTTTTTGTCTTATGGCCTTCATCGGTGAGGAGACTTGGATCTGAGAGCACTGCACCTAGATCTTAGGATAGTGCTGGCTATGGTTATTAAAGAACCAAAAATACCAAAATGTTTGGGTACTGAACTGAGTTCAGACCCATATACTATATAAGCTAATGGGCTAGAATTGAAAACATTTTCAGTTTAAAACATAGTTTTGTAGTTAAGTGGAGATAAGGTGTGGCTGCTGGAGGGTTGCATTAGATCCTAAGATCTAGGTGCAGTGCTCTCAGATCCAAGGCTCCTCACTGACAAAGGCCACAAGCCAGAAACTAGTCTAGGGATATTGGATGAGTAGGTACTAGATGGGGATTTTATGCACAAGCCTTCTGGCATCCATTGATTACTCTGGCTTGATGTGTGTGGCAATACGTATAGTGAGTTTTCCCTGTTTTTATTATACAAATGGTTAAAACTCTCCTTACAGTAGAGCTACCCAGTCCAAGCCAGAAACTAATCTAGGAATTTTGGATCAATATGTACAGGATAGGGATTTTATTCACAAACCTTCTTGTATTCATTGATGACTATGGCTTGTTTGTACTAGATAATACTACAGTATGGAGACTTTTTTCACTGTTTTAGCAGCTTGTATAAGTATAGGAAATTGTGATTATGTGATATTTAGTAATTAATAAGACAATACTACCAATATGAGGTGTCTCCATTGCATTTTTACTCACCCAAAGGATATTAAAAACAAAAAACTAAATTCAAATCTCAAGAAATATCTCGTTTTTGGATAGGAGGATAAATAGATTGTAAGCTGAGTAAAATGCTTGGTGTCTATGTTATATAAATGATTACGGATCAACCAAAAAAAATGTTCTCCAATAAAATCTATTTAATGAAGACATTTCCCTGGAGCAGTGCTGAGATAGAGAAGAGAACATGGGATCTACAATCCACTGATTACTACCTGACTCGATCATTTCCTGTTATCAAACATCATATGACCCCATGTGAAATATCATTCAATTGTTTTATAAATATTCAAACTTTTTCTGTGTATAAATATGTAGACAGTCTGGCAATTATGAATATTTATTTTGAGACACTTATTAATCTTCTTTTTTTTGTCTGTCTGTCTGTGAAATCTTGTAACTCAATTTTCAACAATGTCCAATCATGTTGAAACTTTGCATATGTGTGCATTCATAATGACAACATATATTTTTAAGGTTTTCAAACAATTTAATAAAAAAAATTTTTTTTATATTACATAGGATTCAGTATTCTTTGCAGTGTTGCCATCTAACAGTACTAAATTATATTTAAAGTTTAACCTTCTGGAGCTATATAAAATAAAAAGTAGAAAATAAAAAAATTTAAAAGAAATTTTAAAATAAAATGATTTTGTCACATAAATGTGATAAAAAGTAAAAAAATAAATTTTCTTCACCTTCACATGTTTAGAAGTCAAATTGCCAAAGAATCATTTAAATAAACTTACAATTAATGCCCACATTGAGTACATTGGCATTTATATCAAAAAATATGCATATTTTTTTTGGAATCTGACTCCTGTACATGATCATTTCATGCTTTTTGCTTTTTACTTTCACTGCATTTTTTTTTTACTTTTTTAATGCATGTGTGTGAATAAAATCCTTTCATTATTGGATTTTTTTATTATAATTCTTGAGATATTTGTAGCAAACATATCACTTAGTGTGTGTGTTTTCTAATGGGATATTAAAATGAAGGTAATTTGAACCTGCTTTCAAGCCAGTATTAAAAATATTATCTGCTATTTAAAATCACTCTTATAATTTTAAATTATTGCCAGGGTATTAAAATAAATAGATGTTTTTTATATGCTAATGGATATTTGCATTGTAAAGACAAATATATAGTCGGTGAAATTTAAATTCATATGAAGATGATCGCAAAAAGAGTTTATTTCGTTACTTAAAAGAAAACAGAATGAGGCACGATGAGGCAGAATAAATAAATTTTCTTTTATTTTCATGCTTTAAATAAAAATTTTAAAAAAAGTTGTTAACACAGAATAATGGTTAATTTTAGAAAACACTTTTATTACTTTGTTTTTAACATACAACATAACTATAAAAAAGAAAAGGAGGTGAGTATTATATAAAGATTTGTTACAGCAGAAAATATTTTTATTAATGCTGTTTGTTGTTTCATTCATTATTTATTGTAGTGATAGAGTCATCATCATCAACCATTATCAATCCACTGCAGGATGGTCTCTTCAAGTTCAATCCATCTCCTCCGATCTTTAGCTTCTCCATATCACCCCTGCCCACTTTCTTATTTCATTCATCCATCTCACATGTGGTCTCTTTCTGGGTCTTTTACAATCTCTTGGAATCCAGTTTAAGATTTCAATTGTCCATCTATTATCATCTCTTCTAGCAATATGTCCAGCCCAACTCCAATCTTTTAATTTTTTCAATGAGGTCAGTAACACCTGTTTGTTCTCTTACCCATATATTGTGTTTTCGATCTCTTCTTGTTACTCCCAACATGCATCTCTTCATACTTCTTTGAGTGGTCTGAAGTCTCTGTATTGCTCTTCTATTAAGTGTCTAAGTCTCAGATCCATAAGTAAGAACTGGTAAAACACATTTATTAAAAACTTTCCTTTTCAAACATATAGGCATATTTCTTTTTAGTATCAAGTTATTCCTATCAAAAGCACTCCAACTAAGTTTAATTCTATGATTAATTTCATCCAGTATGTTTCCATTCATATTAATAATCTGAACAAGGTATTTGTAACTGTTAACTTCTTCTAACTCATCATAATCAATCTTAATTTTCATAGTTTGAGAAAATCCATTAAATATTACTTTAGTCTTTTTAACATTTATCTTTAGTCCTACTTTTCTACTTTCATCTGATAACTCTTGCAACATTTCCTGCAGGTCTAAGGCATTATTTGAAAAAAATAACTACATAATCTGCAAAATCTAAATGACTTAAATAATCTCCATTTTCTTTCACTTCTTTAGCTTCCTATTTTAATCCACAAAATACTTCTTGCAGCACTGCTGTAAAAAGTTTTGGAGACATAGAGTCACACTGGCTTACACCCTTTTTCAATGTTGACTTTCTCAGTAGCATTATGTAATCTAATTGTTGCTGTTGCATTTTTATAAATATTCTTTAAAATATGACAATATCCTGGATCTATACCTTGATGATGCAATGCTTTAATCACTGAAGAAATGTTTATAGAGTCAAATGCCTTTTCATAATCTACAAATCCAAAGCATAATGGCAATTCATATTCATTTGTCCTTTCTATAACTTCTCTCAATACCTGGATATGATCTACTGTACTAAAACCACTTTTAAATCCAGCTTGTTCTCTTGGTTGGTGGAAATCCAATGTTCTCTGTAGATGAGTTGTAATTTATCTTGGTAAAAACTTTGTATAAAACTGATAAAAGGCTGATGGGTCTGTAATTTCTAATATCTTCTTTATCACCTTTTTTAAATATTAATATTAATACTGCATTCTTCCAATCATCTGGTACATCTTTATCATTTAGACATTTGGTATATAACTTTGCTAAAAAAAGTTCTATTTCTTCACCTGCTTCTTTTAATATATCAATTATAATTCCATCATTACCTGGAGCCTTTCCTTTCTTCATACATTTAATTGCATGTCTCACTTCTTCATTTAAAATTCTGGGCAATTCAGAAGATGTAATAGATATAGGAGGTACTTGTTCTTTATTACTATATAATTCTTGATAAAAGTCTTCTACACTCTTTTCTGCATCATTTTACAAAATTCGAGATATTCAATCCTTTTTAATGCATCATTTTTGTATATCTTCATATTCCTTCTTTTCTTCATAAATTCTCTAGTCTCAGTAGAAATTTTATTGGTCAATTGCTGCTTTTTTCTACCAGCTATCTTTGTTGCAGTTTTCAAAAGTGTATCAGTTATTTTCATATTAATTTCATTTAAATCTAAATCATGTTCAAAATCTACTAATGCTTGAAACCGATTTGTAAGTTCTAATTTAAATTCATTAGAATGTTTCTGAAGATTAGGAATATCAACTGTAAATATTGTTTTTCATAATAATATTTGTCTCTCTAGCTTTGCATTAACACATATCTTACATTTTACTAATCAATGATCACTTCCTGTGTTAAATTTATTAAGAACATTGCAATCTTGAAATATGTATTTTCTGTTAGTCAAAATATAATCTAATACTGCTGTACCTTCATTTGGATGCTTCCATGTCCATTTCCTTTTAACATTTTTTTCAAAAAAAGAATTCATAATATAAAGTTTTTCTTTTTCTGCAAACTCCACAAGTCTATGTCCTCTCTCATTTCTATTACCATAACCAAAATTACCTACAGCACTTTCATCTTTCATTTGTTTACCAATTCTAGCATTAAAGTCTCCCATAACAATTTTAAAATGTTGTTTACTCTGATCAAAAGCCTTTTGTACATCCATATAAAAATCTTCTACTACTTCATCACTATGAGATCTTGTTGGAGCATAAACATGAATTATCTGCATTTGGTATCTGCTATTAAGTTGTATAACTAATCTTGCCACTCTCTCCAATACACCATCAATCTCAACAATGTTATTCTTCCACTTTTTATTTATAATGAATCCTACTCCACTTGTATTTCCAATATTTGTGCCTTTATAATAGAGTACATGTCCACTTTTTAAATCAATTGTCTCTTCACCTTTTCTTCTAACTTCACAAAGTCCAATAATGTCCAATTTAAAATAAGACAGTTCTTCTTCTAATTCTTGCAATCTTCCTTCACTTGAAAGTGATCTGCAGTTGTAAGTACCTAAATAAAAAGTTGTCAACAAATGGCAGCCTGGGTCCACAATCAGAGGATTCTTAGCACCCTCCACCTTTGGCCTCCAACTGCTGTCTTGGTTGGTGACTTTACAACTGGGAATAAGGGCCATGATTTATTTTTGTCTGTCATAATTGTATAATTATTAGAAAATATTTATCATTTACACATACATTCATTCTGCCTTATCAGGCAACTGAGAAGAAAGATCATGGTGTTTCTTGATCTTAAACTCTCATAGGTAAAAAGTCAATAAACTCACCCCACTGGCCAATGCATGTTGGTGAGCAGTTCATCCATGTTCGTATACTATATGAATAATCACATAGTAATAACAGCTGCAATGACAAGAACTTATGGAGTGGCCATTAGGAAATTTTCCCTGCTCGGTTCCTTTAAGGCCTCCAAAAGGAATTAAAGGGTCTCCTTTCAGTTAATAGCAAACTCCTTTCTGCAGCCAGTGATAGAGTAACAGACTCTAAAGTTCAAAGTTCACCAATCGTGACTCACTTTACCTTAACAATACACCATTCAATTATTGTTTGTCTGAAGGTTTGTACTGATGGTATTTTGAGTAATAATTATTTGTTGGACTATTTCTGTCAGCATTACTAAATGCTGAATGTCTTTAGAAAAATGTTAAACTATTTAAATTTTTTAAATACATTTCACTGTTAGTAATAACACACAGGTTAATATATAACACAACATTATAAGTGGTATTATTCCTCGATTGCAGGTATTTCTGGGAGATCAGTGACAGAACTAGCATGGGAATTGAACCTGAATCTTTAGATACTTGAATATTGAATTTTAAGGTAAGGCTGCATCTAATGGAACCATTTTTTCTTATCTTAAAATTCAATATTCAAAAATCTAAAGGTCAGGTTCAGTTCCTGTTCTGGTACAATCACAGGCAAAGTAGGTCAGTTGGTTAGAGAATTATCTTAAAATTTAATAGTCAAGAATGTAAAGGTCAAAAGTTTGATTCCCCTGTTAATAGGGTCACTGGTCACACAAACAACACCCAAACAAATAGAAAAATAATACCACTTAAAACGTTGTGGTTTATACTAACCTTTGTGCTATTATTAGCAGTTGAATGTATTTAGAAAGTTTAAAAATTTTCTAAAGCCATTCAGTTCTTAATATAAGGTGATGGAAACAATCCATTAAATAATTAGTATTGATTATTGTTTTATTAAATATAAAATTTTACATAAGTTTTTAATTTATCTAATTTCATTACAAATTTTAGTCTAATCATATTTCAAAGGAAAAAAATTATAAATCAAATTTATTTGAACATTTTATTCCTTAATGTTATATTTTATTTAATATTTATATGTTTGTTCAAACTTACTTTTTATTACATCTCAACTACATTTTGGCTGAACTGAGAACAGACACCTCAGGGAATAATTCAGATTGTAAGTAATAAATTTCTGTAAATACATTATAGTATTTTTTTTTAATAAACAGACTTAAATTATATATTAAGAGAGTTAAGCACATTCTAGAACTACTATAGATTTAGATCATAGTTTAACAGTAATCTAGTTCAGATTATATTTTTAAAAAATAAAAAAACTTAGATGATAATGAACTATTGATAAATTGAAAAGACTAAATATTAATTTTTTAAAAATTTCAAATTTTTTCAAAAGAAAATAAGCTAGATAAAAAGGCTAAGTAATAAAAATCAATTCAAATCTATGATGAGAAATATTCAAAGAAAATTTAAAAGAAGCTGCGAAAAAGAAATGTAAAAAGAACAAAAACCATTGGACTAACAATAAGATTACTAATAAAATAAGAGAACGAAAAAAATAAAAAATATTCATATTCATGCAGGTTAAATATATACATACATAGATATAAGTGTATATTAAATCACTCCACATGGTTAAGAAATCCAGAACCACCCTCTGTGAAATAAATATATAAGTCCATTTTTCAAAATAGCCAGCCTCAATATATTATCATGTTGAGGTTGACTATTTTAAAATATGGACTTTTTAATATATTTATATATTTATTTCACAGATGGTGATTCTGGATTTCTTAACGATGTCGGATCACTTAATATAAAGATATTTATTTCAGTTTAACATTAGCACTAAGCTTATATATATATTGTAATCTTAAGTGACTAATGAAAATAATTTATTTTACTACTTTTAATGTCTTTGTTTAATCTTTAGTCTCTCATATGAGAAAAAAATCTATTGAAGATAGTATGTGAGTGTATGCGTGCCCGTGCACGTATGTGCGAAAATATATATGACTATTCTAATTTTGTTTTATTTCTCTATTCTGTTTAGTTAATGCTTCAATTAATTAAATGTGATGATGTTAGGTGACATGAAATCGCCAAATTGATGCGTACTACACTGAAAATAGATCCATGATTCGATTTACATTTTAATTTCTCAAATTTGTAAAAAAATATTTATGGCATTATTAATCTAAACAAATGATTATAATGATATTGGATGACTAGTTAATAAAATATTCTCAAAGCAATCAAAATATCTGCTAAGTTTATCTAATAAAAAGGGTCCATTCAAAGCATGATGAGAAGAAAGAATGGATTGAGTATAAGCCCAAACCCTTTCAAAAAAAACTGAAACAATATCATATACTTACTATCATCGTAAAAGGCTCAGAAAAAGACTATATGTAAAAAAATTGAGAAATTGATATGGTGAAGAGAAACTTATGAATGACAAAAACTTGACGAACTCGGAAATATCTTCATCCTGTAAGGGATAACAATCGTAGTTGAATATGATAATAGTGATGATGATGATAATTGTTGAAATAATATTTATCAAATATATGGAGGGCATTCTTATTTGTTATTATTATTTTTTTTTTTTTGGTAGTTATTTATAAGACCTGAGTACTATAAGAAACGTTTTATACAATTTGAATTATTAATGTATATATAAATAAATCAATTTACTGTTATTATAAAAATCATAAAAACCACATGGAATATGGACGAAGAAGACAAAAAATCTAAAAAAGTGATATGGAGAAAAGAAATATACAAATTGGACTAAACTCGGAAAGATTTTCAATTTATAATGAATTGATAATGATAAAACAAACATCAAACTAGAAAGAGTTTATACGTTATTTTTTTTATCTTTATCTAAAAAAAAAAAAAGCATTCTTTATAACGTGAATTATTAATAGATTTAAAATAAAAAAATTAAAAGAACAAAATAATGTGTATATTCTTTTAAAAATCTTTAAGAAACAACAGAAAAGCAATTATTGTAAAGATTGCTCAGAAGCCGTTCACTACTGAGGAAAGAAACTTAAATTAATCAACTTGTAAAGAGCAGTAGGGATTCTTTCTGTTATTACAATTTTTACTTTATATAGAAATCTATTAATGTATACGTAGAGATAATTTAAAAATAAGTCAGTTATGAAAGCAATTATATCTTCACCTTATAACAACATAAAAAAACTTTTCTTTCAAATATGCACTTGGAAGTGCACTGGTAAATGCTTCTATTAGTCTCCAGGTGAAAGGCTTCCTTTATTTATGAGATGATTCGAAAATATTGTTTTATATATAAAGTAAATTTCTGAATAAAATAAGTGGCGCGCTGATTTTAATAAATATTACTGCTTGGATAGGCTTCCTATTGTCTTATTATGTCTTTGAATATATATAAGAGAGACTTGTGCTGTAGATAAAAGTCAAAAATAGCCTACTGCATAGCAAAAGACTTCTCAACAATCTTTCATCCAGGAAAAAGCATATATAGGCTAATTAATTTCAAGGTCCTAAATTAACCCTCTCTATACTTTTATAGCCAGTTGGACTCACTATGATATAACTACCTGATTATGTAAGTTTGATCTCTTTCTAATCCTAATTCTGGAGAAATCCAATTTTTATATTATGAAGTCCATTTTTGTTTTCATATAAGCACTTACAAGTGTAAGCACATGTATATAAATGTAAGCATTATATATTCTTTTTCTTACACAGTTATTCAATGCAATAGCTTATTCTTAATATTGTTTTATTTGTTTAGAGTTTTGAATGACCCAAAGTCCTCATCAGAACATTTACTCTTTTCTCTATTTAAAAAAAAAAATCTGAAAGACTAGAAGCTCTGAGAATGACCACTGGTTGGTCAAAACTGCAGCAAATAAAATAAATGTATGAGAAAAAGATAATGATGTTTATATCATATACTAGTGTAAGATTTTTGAAATTCAATATTATATATGAAGACAGCAAAAACAGAGGAGGAAGAAAAGAATTTAGAAGGACTATATAATATATTATATATGATTATCACAAGGAAAATGTGATAGAACAGGATTTGAATACAATGGATAATATGACCAGTATAATGAAAGTGAATAATATTAAAATGTTTATGAACTATATTAAGATAATAAAAGGAGAAGTTTCTAAGATTATAAATAAAAGTTAGAGATTGTTGATAAGACTGAATAATGTTAAAAATAATATTTGTTTTATGAAAGATTGTATAAATAATAATGTTATACCAAATTTTGTAAAAATGAAGAAGTTGAGGAACAGGATGAAGAACAAATGTAATATGATAAGGGGTATGGAGGAAAGGGTCTTAAAAGAATATATAAGGAATGGATATAGAAATAAAAAAGGAATATGTAAAGAGATTATGGAATTAGAAGAGAATTTAGTTAATAGAATTACTAATAAAAAAGAAAAGATTTTTGAGAATTTGTATAAGAAGAAAAAAGAATTCATTAATGATAAGACTAGAATAAGAAATTGAACAAAAATGGATAAGTTAATGGAAGGAAGAAGAAGTAAGAATGCAGAACAGAAGAAAGAAAGAAAAGAAGAAGGAAGTAATATACATAATTTAACATCTATGCAATTAAAAGAAGAAGAATTAGAAGTAATATGTAAAGGATTAAAATTTGTGCCATGTGGGGATAGTAATGATAAAAAGATATACTGGAGGTACAGGTGGTAATGAAAAAAATAGTGCAAAAGTATTTGGAGGAGAAATATAGAATATATTATTATGAAAATAAAGATATATATAATATTACAAGTAGGGATGATAAAAGGTGGGTTGAAAGATTGAGAGAAGATGTGAATAATATGATATATAAAATGAAAAATCAAAAGGCTAATAATTTTAGGGCTAAAGAAAGGATTAGAATAGAAGAAGTTAGAAATATAAAGAAGAAGTATGGAGGGGATATTATTTTTATAAAGTCAGATAAGGGTAGTAAGTTAGTAATGATGGAAAAGAATATGTTAGGAAGATGGAGAAAATGTTAGAGAAAAAGTTTTTTATATAGATAAGAAAAGATGATACTAAGATTATTAATAAAAAAATTGATGAGATGATAAAAGGGTTGTATAATAAAGAAATAATAGATAGAAAGGTATTGTGAGAAATAGTATGTAAAGACTGTGAAGTAGCGAAGATTTATGGGGCACCAAAGATTCATAAAGAAGGAATACCTTTAAGGCCAGTAATTAATGGAAAGGGGGCATATTATGAATAAGTATCAAAGTAGTTAGGGAATATTTTTAAGAAATATATGAATAAAAATAGTCAGACATATATTAAGAATAATAAGGAATTGGTTAAAGAGATTTTAAAAAGGCAAAGGAGTATAATAATTATAAATTAACATTGATAAAAATAGATGTAGTTTCAATGTATATGAATATTAATGTAGAAAAGGCAATGAGAATAGCAATAAATAAGTATAATAATGATAAGGAAAAGGAGATAGAGATACCTATAGATAAATTAAAGAATTTAATGGAGATATGCTGTAAAAATGTGATATTTGAATTTAATGGAGGATTTTATAAGCAAAAGGAAGGGTTATTGATAGGAGGTGCATTGAGTGGTTTTTTGAGTGATATGTATTGAAACGGAATCTGAGGTTCAAATTACGTTTCACAGTCCTATTCTATCCCTCACCAACAAACTGGATTCAAATCCCAGTCCTACGTATATATACGCACCTATTTGTTTCAATTTTTTTTTAAAAAATTGTAGTCAAAATAAACGTTAACAAGAGATTTAATAATCTTAAATTAAATAAATCAATAATATTTCATATAATTTTAATAGGTCTTATATGTGCGTAAATCACATGTATACATTAAAAGTGATGGGGGATTAAGTATAAATTAATATTTAGGTTTGTATATGTTATATGAAAATGTATATTTAAAATTTTATGTATTAAAAATATGTATGTAATGGCGAGTGGAATAATGCAATCGGCTTGGTAAACCAGAATCAATTAGCATGATTAAATTATAATCTCTACTAGAAAATTAAATAAATTTCAATAACAAAACTTATCATTTGGTAAAATCTATTTCTGAGTCAGAAATAGATTTATAACAATTGTTTCAAAAATACTAATCTGTTTGCATTGTTTTACACTACCTGATTAATAAAGGAGAAATTCCTTATTAAAAAAAAGCTGTTTTGCAATATTATTTTATAGCCGCAGGTGTTACAACTTAATAACATTCCTTAGATAAACGAGTCATATAAATAGGACCCAAAATTCAATCATCAGTGGAGAGTACGTAGATTCGTAAAGCATCCGCCGAACGAATCTACGTCACTCAAATTTTTCAAGAAATATCTTTTCTCCAAGACCAGGCCAACTCAACTCCAGCCAGCCTGCCACTAATGATGAACATCTGTGAACCTGCTGCTATACCGTGAAAACCAACCGGTGATCTGCTACTTGCTTTCCAAAGGTAACGCTGTAAAGTGCCGCCTTTATGAACTCAGAACTTTCTCCTAATATGAAAATTTAATATTAACTATTTGTAACTTTTATAGTCTATTTTATTCTATAACCATTTTGATTAGCCTCGTAGGTTCTTTCACTTTTAATTTAATGCGGCAATTATTTTATTAATATTTTGTCTAATATATATATATTTTAAATGCTAAATGATATTTCGATGAACTCCCACCCTCGCCAGTATAATTATTTTTACCTTAGCTCCTGCATTAGATAGGAGTAACACTTAATTAATTAGTTTGTTTTACTTTTAAAACTATAACGCTTGCTAGGTTGAGGGAAGATTATTTTTAAAAATGTTTAACTAATTATTATATTTTTTGCGTAAACAACAGAGAGACAAATAAAGTTTCACCTTTGATTAGTTTACGATTTATACAATGTTGATAATCTTCGTAAGAGCGCAATATTAATGCAAACAAATATATTAACTATATATATTACTTTTTATATTTTTATTCTCACCCATCTAAACATATATATAAATATTTTTCTTAAAGCACACCTTAGACTTAATTGTATACTATGTTATACGCATGTGGAATTTTATTAAATAAGTGCAATGAAAGGAGGGGGGGGATTATAACTTTTGTTGGCATTAAAATATTTTTCTAATAATATCTTTAAACTTCGTTTAATAAATACGATCACACCATTATCTTTGATGTTATTATTATAGGTTGTAAGCTTAATTACATATATTTGACTAGTTATTAGTCCGTCCCAAAGCGTTGTTAGCATAGGCCACTCTTCATGTTTTAAGCTTTATCTAGAGATGCGCATCGGAATGCCCGAGCCGTCTCATCTTTGTTTCAGGTCGCAAACAGAGCGATGAATGTCCCTGGACCATATATATATATACTCACGCAACGAGAGCAATGCATGGGAAAATTCCGGCAAAGTTCGGCCCAGTGCATCTCCGTCCGAGGACCCTTTGTCAACCGATTCCACAAAATGTGGGGTGGCAAATCGGCTAGACTGTTTCTTCTGTTAATCTGATAAAGCACCTCAAAATACTGGATCCGCAAATATTCGGCCATTATGCTAACACCGCGTCACTTCATATTAGATCCCTCTTTTCAAAAAGCTCAAGCCTATAAATATCTGTATCTAATGTTATGTTCTAATTAAACGTATCTCATAAATTTAAATAACTTTTGATGTGTCGCGTGACGACTCTATATATATAATTTAGAGAAATAATTCCACATACGTTCAGTAAATAAATCTTTATTAAAAATTATATTTTCTTATATATATTAAACTTATGATAGCTTGGTCGGTTAATCAACCGACAATTATGTAACCCATTCTGGGATCAGTCAAGGTGGTGTTTTCGTTTGTAATTCGGGTGAATCATTAAAATTGTACACTTTATAAATGCGCTAGATTAATTGAAATGTCATTACGCCACATCAAAATTCTTCCAAACTTATTTGTAAATACTTTTGCTCAAGTGCAAGTAAGCACAAAATAACTTATTTGTAATACGAGGCTAATCACCATTTAATATAATTCAAATGTATATATTTTTGATTTCTATTTGTTCATTATTAAATATAATTTTAAAACTAAACATCTGATCATTGCTCATTCTTTAGTTAATTGATTTAGTTAAATTTTAAATGTCATGATTTGTGGAATGATGTAAGATCCCACTAAAGTCAAGCATAAGTGTTTGTCGGTTTTAAAATGTATATACGCATTTGTCTTGATTTTTCCCCTGAGTCTCTTTGTTTCTCCGATGTGCGATGTCGGCCAGTGGTAAATTAAATACTCTAGTATCATCGGATTTGTTCCTCATAAGCTAGTAGATCTGGAATCTGGGCATACAGGGCAGAGTTCATGATTGTTCCTGACATATGTATCTCGCACCTGATTGGACTCGAGGTACTTTTGCCTAGATGCTAGATCTTGTTATGTGGACAGACAATTCCGACCGGTACAGTATATGCAGGAGATGGAGGAAGTAATGATAGAGGATGAAAATGCACCGGTAATGATTAAGAGATATGTTGATGATTATTTATTAATATTTAATAAAAGTGAATGGCAAATTAAAAAATATATAGATAAAATTAACAAGGTGGATGAAAAGTTAAAATTTACAGTAGAATGGGAAAAGGAGAATAAATTAGCATATTTAGATATATTAATAATGAAAGAGTATGTTAAGGGAAGATGTGAATTGGAGACAGAAGTGTATAAAAAAATAGGTAATAATAATATTGTGAATTGGAGGTCTAATATTGATAATAGGTATAAAATTAATTCTATAAATTCAAGAATGCATAGGGCTATTAGTTATTGTAATAATAAAGAAGATTATGATAAGGAAGTAGGGAGCATAGTTGAAAATTTTAAGGATAGTGATTTTCCAGAAGTGTTGAGAAAGAATATAGAAAAAATAGAAGAGAAATTTAAAGAGGAAGAAAAACAATGTAGAGAAGTTGTAAGAAAGAAAGATAATAGAGAGAAGTATATAGGAATAAAAACTAATGATAATGGAATAGTTAATGGGATAAATAGAATTATTAGAACAATTAATAAAACTTTTAAGAATACTATAAGGTATAGAATAGTGAATAGAAAGAGAAAGAATGTGATGGACATATTAGATAATAAATATATTAATGAGGAGAGGAGGAATATTAATAGGGTGTATAAAATAGAATGTAAAATATGTAAAGATAAAAGAATTAGAAATAAGTATGTGGATAAAACAAAAAATTATATATATACTAGATTGGTACAGCATAAATACGATAAAAGGTCACCAATATATATGCATATTATGGAAACATCTCATAATATTGGGAAAGAGAGCATTAGAATGATTAGTTACACAGATAAAATAAGGGATAGAAAAATAACAGAAGCAATATTTATAAAGAAAAACCAAATCTTAATAAAAATGGGGGAGGGGTAAAAACAATAATAGCATAAAAGAAAATAATAGTATAAGAGAAAAGGAAGTTTTTTTGATGTGATAGAAATAGTAAGAAATATTAAGTTATAAAAATAGTTAATAGAGAGAGCTGTAGGATAGAATATGAAAGAGAGGTTAAAAAGGAAGTTGAATTACTAGAGTAAGATGGAGGATAGAGAAAGTTTAAAAAATAGAATAAGGTAAGAAGATTTTATATGGAATAATTAGGAATGTAATATAAATGGAAATAAGTATTTAGTTAGAATAAAAGATAAAGAAAGATTATATTGATAGTGATTTTTTTTAGTAGTGTAATTAAAATTACTTTGTAATGTATATGTTATATGTATTAAAGTTATATGTATAGGTATATGTTATAGCGAAAGAGGATAGAAAAGATTTTAAAAGAATATAAAATAGAATGGTAAATATGTTAAAGATATATGAATTGAATAGGTTAGGAAATATTTTTTAAAAATTTAAAAATTTGATAGGAATTTAATAATATTTTTATATAAAATAATGTATTTTAATAGTTGTATTTTTATGTGTGTTCAAATTTTGTAGATCTGATGAAGACTGCGTGGTACAATTGAAACTGTAATCAATAATAAAAGTTTTTGTGCTGATAAGTGAAAGCGTGTAAGATTTTTGAAATTCAATATACTAGTGTTATAACTATGCAATTATATACATTCAAAGATCAGCCTTTCAAGCTAATTGTGCATGTGTCTTCTGCGAGTGTTAAATAATAAATGAATACTTCACTCTACAATACAAGATATAGTACTTATGCAAAGGTAATTTGCCATATACAGGAATTTTTAAACTTTTAATACATTAATTAAAATTATCCAATCTCAGCATGATCTATTAAGACAACTCATCGTTAGGTACTTTAGAAATGATTAATACCATCAACATAGGAATGTTTTCTTTATTTAAGTTTCACTGTTATATTTAATTAGATACATTGTATTCTGAATTAAAAAGGCATTGAATTTTATATAACACTATACTCGGCTGCAGTGGGCAGATTCTGTAACTCAAGGTTCATGGATCACAACCCAGCTCTGCCACCCTTCTGATACTTGAACTTTTTATGAACTTCTGAATATTAAACCTTTCAATTACTACAGTCATGCTGAGCTTCCAGCATGCTTTGCTGCAGTGGCTGACTCTGGATCTCAAGTCCATGGACTGCAACTTAGCTCTGTCACTTCCGATGCTTTAATTCTTATGAACTCCTGAATAATAAACCATTCAATTACTGTAGACTTTTGAGTTCCCAGCATGCTTTGCTGCAGCAGCAGAGTCTGGAGCTCAAGGTCCATGGATCGCAGCCCAGCTCTGTTACTTCTGATGTTTGAACTTATTATGAGCTCCTCAATAATAAACCATTTAATTACTACACTTTTTTTAGTTCCCAGAATGCTTTGCTGTAGTTGTTGAGTGGCAGTTTCTGGAGTTCAAAGACTATGGCATCACAGCTCACTTTTATCCTTTCTGACACTTGAGCTTCTTAAGAATTCTTAAATACTATATCATTCAATTACCATATTCTTATTTCAAAACATGCTTTGCTGAATCGGTGGAGTGGCAGCTTCTTAAGCTTAAGATATATTGATTGTAACCCAGCCTTGTCACCCTTAGTAAATGATTTTTCATGAACTCACAAGCAATAAAGCCATTCAATTTAAAAGACTCAATAGTAAACAGGGATTAAACATCTTTCAATTGCACTTTCCACAATGCTTTACTTAATTTATGCGAGTTTCGACTTGATAGCAGTCTTCTTCAGTTATTCTAAAGTTTCAAGAAAGCTGCTACTGAGTCATTAACAGTTTTGATTGACTTGCTATTTTCTTCAGATATTCTGAAATTTGAAAAAAGATAGCTAGCCAAACCGCAGTGGAAATTTTAATTAAGAAAAATTTAAATATTTTAAATATTTTGTATACCTATATTGTGAATAGCTTAATATTAATATGTATTTACATGACAGAAAAAAGTATTGAATTTTGTTTGTATAATAACACTTTTTTTTTCATAATTATGTTCTATATAATGATATATATTGATGCATATTTTTTAAATAACGTATTCTTGGTATTTGTTTTTAAAGTATTTTTACTATTAAAAGACCCCAAGTTGTTGAAACAGTAGCAAATTTTCTATACAGTAGTGCCATCCAATGCAAACCTTAGTAATCAATGGATGAAAGGCTTGTGCATAAAATTCTTATCCAGTATCCTCAGACTAGTTTCCAGCTTGTAACTTCCATCAGTGAGAATCTTTGAATCTGAGAGCACAGTACCTAGATCTTAGAAGGTAATGCAACCCTCCACAAGTCACCTTTACCTTTTTATTTAATTCTAAAGCTATAAATCCAAAATGATAATAATGTTTTCAACCCAAGCCCATTCACTTGTGTAAACATATAGATCTGAACCCAATTCAATATCTGTACATTTGTGTGTCTTTGGTGTTTTAATAACCATAGCCACTATTATTCCATGGGCAGGAATGGTATTAAACAACTAAACATCTCATGATCACCATTTTCTATGCTTAAACAAGCTGTTAAAACAATAACAAATTCTTTAAGCATTAGTGCCACTCAGTGTAAACCTTAGTAATAAATAGCTGCAAGTAGGTTTGTGTGTAAAATTTCCTATTTAATCTCCACTCATCCAATATCCCCAAGCTAATTTGTAGCTTGTCACTTTATCATTTCAGAGTCTTGGATCTGGGAATACTGTACCTACAACTTGGGATCTAAACCAACCCTCCAACAGCCACCTTTTATCTATTTAATTAACTATAAAGCTAGGAGCTCTAGATGAAAACATAATAATATTTTCAATCTAGCTCATCTGCTTGTATAGTCATATAATCTGAACCCAGTTTAGAATCTATATATTTTGGGGTCTTTGGCTTATCTGGAAATATTGGATGAGAAGGCACTAGGTAAAGATTTTATGTGCACATCTTCTTGCACCCATTGATATTATTAAGGCTTGCACTGGGTGATGTACTTTATGAAAAGTTTGCTATTGTTTTACTATTATGAGCATAGAAATATTAAGTATCTGTTTATTTTAAGTATTATTGTAAAAAAGTACTTGCTATCTCAGATCTTATATAGATGTGTAATCTAGTAAGTGATATTATTATGGGCCAAATTTAAATCTATACCAAATGTAAACAAAGCTTCATTTAATGCAGACAGTAAATAAACAGTGTACGCTAGAATCATTTCTACTTATTTTAACCCTTTTGTGAGTAATTAACTATAAGCCAAATATGTAATGTTAATAAATACACAACTTTCAAATTATATGTAAAAAGGTTTACTCTCTTTTCCATGTGATAAAATCACTTTATATTGCCCTAATTTGTTTGAGAGTTTGTAAGTATGAATTGCTGTCTCAAACCTTAGAGAGCTAGCTAATTTAACCAGTGATATTTATAAGGATAAAGATTAAATTCATACTAAATATAACTAAAGTGTTATTTAATATAGCCAATAAATAAACAATATAAGGTAGAGTCTGTTTTATTTATTTAAACACCTTTAAAAAATAAGTCAAATGTAGTACTATTAACAAACATAGAACTCTCAAACTGTATGTAAAAAAATGGAAACACTCTTTTTTTTGTATGCTGTTATTATAATATTTTTTATGTGTGAAAGAGCTTTAGATAAGTTAATTGTTACTTTAACTAAAGATGATTTTGCATATAATTTATGTTAAGTAACTATGATAATGGTGTCACTGAAATATAATAAATTAATGGTGATACTAATATCTGATATCTGGAAAAAAATAGCACTTTTATTATCGCATTTGCTATATTTGAGATGTGGTTGCCGTTGCTCTGCACCAAAAATGTATTAATGACATATTTAATATTTTTAATAATTTCTCCAAATGTGTGACATTAATATTGCCTTTAATCCAGTTTATGTGAGGTCAGACAGTTAACATGGCTTAAAATAATGCAATAATTTTGTCACTTTGGATCCTTCTTCTACGGCCATCTGTAGTGATATTTCTGTAGATTTTTTTTTTCAAATGCTAAAATGGTGATCCAGTGAATATTGATTTATTAATTATAAAAAAATCTAGAAGTCAATATTTTTCAGGCATTTCAGTAAAATTAATGTGATTAATCCTTGCTTTATTCTTTGATGTTTTTTATAAACAAAGCAAAGCAAAACTCCATATAGTAGTGCCACCTGTGCTAAACAGAGTAATCAATGGATGCCAGAAGGCTTGTGCATAAAATCCCTATCTAGTGCCTACTCATCCAATATCCCCAGACTAGTTGCTGGTTTGTGGCCTTCGTCAGTGTGGAGATGTGATCATGTGATGTTTGATGTTTTTTGTTGTTTGTAATCTTGTTTTCACACATTTGTGAGACAATTTTGAGAAAATTTTTGGATTAACAAAATAGTTTATTATATATTTTTGATTTTTATACAATAATTGTATATTAAATCACTAAACATCATGTAATCACCATCTCTCAGATCCAAGGCCCCTCACTGACAAAGGCCACAAGCCAGAAACTAGTCTGGGGATATAGGATGAGTAAGCACTAGATAGGGATTTTATGCACAAGCCTTCTGGCATCCATTGATTACTCTGGCTTGCATTGAGTGGCACTACTGTATGGAGAGTTTTTCCTTGTTTAATTGTATATTAATTTTTTAAAATCAAAAAAATACACATACCATGTTTCCTCAAAAATAAGATCTGGTCTTACATTAATTTTTGCTCTAAAAGACAGCTTAGGGCTTAGTTTTAGGGGATGTTATTTTTTTCATGTACAAAACTATATATTTATTCAAATATAAAAACCTACATTTATTTAAGTACAAAAACCTACATTTATTCCATATTACTAATTTCAGCAGCATATAAATAATGATTACTACTATTTGAATATGTCATGTTTAAGATTATAATCATATCACAGAACATTCTCATTTGAATATGTCATGTTTAGGATTATATTCATATCACAGAACATTCTCATTATGTATGAGAATATTAAAAGTTATTTATATGTTGTTGAAATTAGTAGTATTTAATTTGAAATAATATACAAGATATTAACCTGGCTTGGTTAATTTGTAAACTGAGATCACCTGCTAGTAATAAGGTTCAGCCTTCTTGGATATCAATGTTGATTTATTCACAATATATATGGTTGGACATCAGAATGAAAAAGGAAAAATGAAGACAAGTGCATTGATAAATGAAAAGAAAAATTGTGTTTGCAAGTTTATTAAAATAATTAGTTATGAATCTGCCAGAAAAATAATTTTGAGTAACATTTATTCAAGTACAAAAATCTACAGGTATATTTATTTATACATTCATTACTTTAATTCGAAATGTTTTCTTTTCTTAAGCTAGTTGTAACATATATACATAAATGTTTTGAAATGTTATATTCATTACTTTATAATTCTACATGTCCAGAATGTGTTTCAACTGACAACCAGGCTGACAATTTTAGGCTTATATTCAGGGTAGGTCTTATATTATCAACATCTTGAAAAATCTTGCTAGGGCTTACTTTCTGGTTAGGTCTTATTTTCAGGGAATACAGTATACACTTGGATTTATTTGTATAAGTTTTATTTTTAAAAATAGAAGTTAATAAATTTGGACCATAGTGTAAACAAAGAAAACTAAAGCCATTAAAATGGCCATGCCTTGTGACAGTGATCAAGTCACATTATTAGTTGTCGCTACTAATTCTGTGTTAGAATCTTTACAAGCATTATAAAAATTATGTAGCAATTTTAATATTTTAAATAAGAATTTTATAGATTATTCAAGAGATTAACACTTTATTCATTCATGTCTTAGAAATAAATTTCAATCAAAGAACATTTTGATTTTCTAGATTTGCTACCTACTGACTAACTGTTGAATGGTGCATCCATTGTTCTCATTTCAAATTCATTTTTTCTACATTTTTAAACTTCAAATATGATTTTTTTTAATGTTTTCATTGGTAAACTTACACTTCTAAGAAATCAAGTCCAATTTATTTAGTTTGTGTAAAGATTTTATACTAAAATCAAAGTTTGAACATTAATAAACTGTTCTAGAAAATGTCAACCTATTAAAAACTTAATTTATAAATGTCTGTTAAGTTATAAAAAAATTCACTTCCTGTTTGATGATATCACTTCCTGTTTAATGATATCAACATTTATGATGGAATATTAATAAATTAATTTACTGTTTTATGAAAGCATGGTGAATATTAATGAGGTAAAATGTTCAGTGAAGCTAATTACATAACTTTTAATATTGAGATGGTAGAATAAATTGTAGTAAAAGAGATGAATCACAAATAATAATAATCAAGTATTGTGTTTAGGACATATAATCTAATTAATATGTTAGCCTTAAAGCAGAAGCCTTATTATACATATTTACACATTGAATAATATCAATTTAACTTACACCATCTATAAAAATTTTACTGTCTTTCAAACATATATATGTTTGATTTTTAAAAAATCAAGAAAGAAATATATTTTTAGCAAAAATTTGTTGATTTATTTTTTCCATATTGTCACTTGAAAGATAATAAAAATTATATGAATGGCATAAATTAAATTAACATTATTCAATATTGTTAAACAATCATGTGTTAAATCACTAAGCATCACATGATCACCATTCCCTGTGCTTACACAAGCTGTTATAACAGAGGTAAAATTCTCTATATAATAGGGCAACCCAGTGCAAGCCAGGGCAATTAATAGATGGAAGAAGGTTTGTGTACAAAGTCCCTATCTAGTGTCTAATCATCCCAATACCCTCAGACTAGTTACTAGCTTGTGGCTTTTATCTGTGAGGAGCCTTTGATCTAGGTACAATGCTCTCAGATCCAAACCTCCTCACTGATGAAAGCCACAGCTAGAAACTAATCAGGAGATATTGGATGAGTAGGCATTAAATAGGAATTTTATCCGCAACCTTCTTGCATACGTTGATTACTCTGGCTTGCTCTGGGTGACATTACTGTAAGGAGAGTTTTGTCTCTGTTATACCAGTCATGTGTTATTTAATTAATTATATACACATATACAATGCATAGTGTAAATATGAAAATAAGAACATATTAGATAAATGATTTTATCACAATGTGGAGTTATAGATATATGTAAAAGTTTTATAGATCCAATTTTAGAGTTCATTTTAGTGCTCAAACGTCATCAATCTCACAGTAATTAATTAGCTATTTGTTTGTTTTTTTGTGTGTGATTTTTTTTAAGTATATATACTCGGAAAGGGAATTATATCATGTGTTTACATATGGGCTCTGTGTGATTTAATGCCAAGATAAAAATAAGAGATTCAAGTTATAAAAGTTCCTACATTAGATTTTCAACTAAATAATATTTTTAAAATAGGTACCCTTAGTTTGATAAATAAATGGAACTATTGTTGTCACAATGTTATTTGATCTTTGAAATTATTGACTGTAAGATTTTTTTATATATACAGAAAAAATAAATTGTTAATTTAATAAATTAAATTATAGAATATAATTTATGCCTTGAAGTTATCAAAGAAAAATAATCAACTTTGCATTGTTATTTTATTCATGTACAAATTATATTTAAGTAGACTTCCTTGAATCCCCTGGTTCAAGGATATGTTAATTTTTTGAATTTCAACAATCAATCTTTTTTTTTTTCTTTGTTATAAACCCAAACTTTATTGAAAATGAGAATGAACATTCATTATACTAGCTATAATTCCTATATATTGAAATAGTTTTTTTGCAAAATATACAAATTTATTTTATTAATAACAATACATTTTAAAATACAGAATGTTTATATTTATATTAGCATAAAATTTTTATATAACAGCAATAAAAATAATAAATTAAAACAATAGTTTTGTTCAAGTACTGTTTGGATTAAAGACAATCTAACTGTATTAATATCATTTACGTTCTTTATTACTTTTACAATGCTTCATATAATTACAACCCACTATTGATGGTTTCGATTGCATCAGCAATCTTCTTCAGAACTATAACAAACACAATACATAAATACAAATATACATGAACATATATTCTATCTTATAATCATTATTTATATAACCGCATATATTATTATATACCTTTCTATATATTTATTATCTTTTAATATATTATACATTTACATTTTTTTTATATTTTATATTTATCAATCAGTACTTCCTATAATTATATATACATATTTTATTTTTGTCTGAAGGTTTGTAATGATGGTATATTATAAGATGTGATATGTTGGACTATTTCCATCATTTATGAGTGAATGTTGAATGTATAGAAAATTTTAAACTTTACTTAAACTTTCTAAATACAAGCAACTTGTATTGTCTATTTGTGTGTTTACTAACAAGTTGTTTGTATTTGGAAAGTTTAAATAAAGTTTAAAATTTTCTATACATTCAACATTCACTCATAAATGATGGAAATAGTCCAACATATCACATCTTATATTTTATTTTTACTTCATTTATTTTTTATGATTTTATTCTTATTATTTTTTAAAAAATATTTAACTGTAATGTTAAATATTGATAATTTTATATTTTACATTATTGTTATTATTCATTATATTAACATTCAATAAGTATAATTTTGTTTAACCTATAATATTATGTCTTAATATATTTTTATACCTATCTTCTACTTATATTATCAAATCTTAACTTTTAAATTTTACAGTTACATTTAGTAAATCTATTCTTATTTTTAATCCTTACTAATATTATCATGTGATTCAATGCATTGTGGCTTTTCCTTTCTCAGGTCAGGAATCTCTCAGCCACTATGCTTAGAGAAACTTGCTAGCTATCTTACCTTCCCTTTCCATTCCCTACCATTTTCCCCATAGTCTCTATCCTGCTCCATCCCATTTCCACAACATAATCTTTGTCAACTCTATGGCCTTTATATCAAAATCTCCCTTATCTTTTCCCAAACCCAGCATAAAATCCAAGAACTTATCTTTTGTATAATCTCTTTGCTTATACTTATTTTCACACAACTTCATTATTTATACCATTTCTGTTTG
Source organism: Epiperipatus broadwayi (assembly GCA_028023455.1). Classification (NCBI taxonomy): domain Eukaryota; kingdom Metazoa; phylum Onychophora; class Udeonychophora; order Euonychophora; family Peripatidae; genus Epiperipatus; species Epiperipatus broadwayi. Next base: position 2,434,821 of record JAQFVV010006217.1, read on the forward strand.
CAGGCACTTACAATCAATTAATAGATGCCTAATATTTTCCATGACTTCCTTACATAACTTGCAGACAAAATTACTCATATTTTTTCATTTATGTGTATATTCTCTTGTTGCTAAAAATCTTATTTGAGTTTTAAACAATAAACTACTTTCCTTGCTAATACCATAAATTAACTCACATCCAATATTCTGCTTACTTCTATATATATATATTTAAACTCTTTTTACTCACCACACGGGTTTTCCATCTTTCTAACTCCTTATTTTTTTAATAATGCATCCATTTTTCTATCCTATTCCTTGTCACTACAACACTCAACAATTCTCCCAACACAATCATCCTACCATATAAATAAGTATACTGATGTAAAGTCTTTATGCAAATCTTGCATACTGTACTACCTTTCTCACCCATCTTGTTGTCTGTCCGAATTAAATGCTGTTTGGGCTATTCTCTTATTATAAATAAATCACAATCTACTGAATATTTTCATTTTTCTTTTTGCATCTCTCATAGACTTGACCATCCCATTTCTCCTGGAATTGCCTCCTTTGTCATCCACACATCTGCATTTAATGAATGTCTTCCTACTTCTCTTTGTACTTTTTCTAAGTAACCTAATACCCCTTTACTAATGCATAATGCATCATTGCCATATGTTAACCCTGCTACTGCCACTCCCTTCCACACAATTCTAGCTACATCATATTTATTATATGAAAACAATGTTAATTTCTTTATCAGTTCCTTTCTTTTCTTTGCTTCATTTATCAATTTTTTCTCTCATTCATCCAAGCAATGTCTCTGATTATTTAAGACGATTCCCAAATAGCTATATCTCTTCACCACATTTCACTCTATATCCCCAAGTAAACATTCATTCTCTTATCATTTTCCAGCATTTATCATCATTACTTTTGCATTTTTCCTTACTAAATTTAATTCCCCATCTCTTTATCCACTCTTGCACATGTCCTCAGCATAACTTCCATATGTTTCCTACTTTTTGTCCATGAGAAAATATTATCAGCAAACAAAAGACCTGATAATGTATATACTACCTTGCAAAATGGTATCTCTACCCTCTTCCTAGTCTTTCTATTGCTATTTCTATTTATCTCAAATATAACAAAAACAAAACAGGTGAGATAGGGCATCCTTGCCTTAGTCCCACCCCATTTTTAATTTTAACTATTTCTATATTTCCTAATTGATAAGTATAATAATTATTTTCATACAGTCTTTTAATAAAATTCATTAAAGCTTCATTCATTTCAAAATTTACTGAGCTTATCCATAAACCATTTCTATTTGCTCTATCATATGCCTGCTCTATATCCATAAAAACCATATATAATTATCATTCTGTATTTCTACCCATATCTATAAGTTGTGTGACTACAAATAAACTATCTCTTATACACCTATCTGATCCAAAACCTCCTTGCATTTCTCCCACTGTATTATTTTCTTCCATCCACTTTGTGACCCTTCGAGCCACCATATATGCAAAAACACGAAAACGTTATATAACACTGTCATTACCACTATCGGTTGATAATTGTTTAACTTTTTATGATCCTTACTCTTTCCTTTAAATAGTAGCCTTACTTTTGTATTATTCCAGCTATCTGGAAATTTTCTCTACTGTGACATATTATTAAAACATGATAATAGGTTAATTTTGTCCTATTTCCTAAACTCATCACCATCACTGCTGTCCATCCATCTAAACCTCTTGCATTTTCACTTTTCTGTTTCTTCTCTGCCTCATTCAATTCATTTTCTGTAAACTTAATATGTCTATTATTATATGCTTTTATGTTTGTTATCACTCTGTCTTTTACATCTAAAATCTTTTCCATTTCCATTGTATACTTATTTAAAATTGTCTCTAATTCTTCTCTAAAGCTATACTCTATTCCCTCATCACCTAGTAATACTATTTCTCTCCCCCCTACATTCCTTCTTTTAATATATTTCCAAATTTTTTACTCCCATCTCTTTCTCTTTTATTAATATCCTCTAAAAATTTACTATTTACTTTTTATTCTGTCTCTATAATTATATATTTTAGACAACTTCTTTCTTTAAAAATACTCTTCCAATTTAATATTAACATCTTTTTCATTTTCTTTGTTCTTAATAATACATTTATATTCTCTGCATGCTTTTTTTCTTCTCTTTTACACTTTTCCTAACTCACACTTTTCTATTGCTTTTATTCTTCTGAATATCCTCACCTAAAATCCTATTTGCCACTTTTTCTACTTCATTGGTCTTTATATTCAACCCCAACAAACTCTTTCATGATTTTTTCTACTTTTATTTTATATTCTTCTGACTTATTCTTTTCATTCATTTTCCATCCACATTTTTCACTATCCTTTCTACTTTTATTTTTATTTTCCATCACATTACTAACTGTTTCTATTATAAAGAAATTATGATCATTACTGCATACTCTCTCTTCATTATCAAACATTTTAATTTTCCTACTTTATTCATTCCCTCTTTCTCTACTAATTTATACCTAGTGGCTCCCTCTTTCTATTTTTTATATAATTAAATCTATTCTTATTTTTAGTCCCTATTAATATATATATATATTTTATGTCAAAATCAATTTTTTCAAAATTTATTTGTTGACCATTCTTAATAAACTGATGAAGTATGTAAGTTTTTAAATATGTCTAAAATAATCCCATGTTTGTCAGCATTTTTTTTCTTTTTTAAATTATTAAAATAGAAAATGATAAAAAGAATTTATTGGTAACATCTAATAAAATACACAGTATGCTTGCCTAATATTTTAAATTTAAATGTACAAGAAATTTTGTGAATAATAAAGCCATGAAGTAAATATTTTTATATATAAAAAAATTGGTACTTACATATTAGACCTGCTATGACATTTCACATACGTATTAGTCTGCAATAAATAAATAAAAACAAATATTTGTAAGTTTTTAATACCGCATTTTGCCATTACAAATATCATCCCTCCCCCCCCCCATTAGAGAAAGATATGACATTCTTCTATCACAAATATGGACAGCAATTCCCAAATTTTACTTAAAAGTAAAAAATGCTACGTATATTAACTCTGGCAGGAAATGCCACACAATATAAAATAAATAGCAAATATATTTTTCTTTATCCCACTTCTGAGGTCTAATGTAAGCTTGCATAATCAATAGATACCACATAATAGTGCTTAATAAATTCCCATCCAATACTGTCTATCCATATTTCAAGACTGGTTTCCAGCTTATGACATTCATCAGTGGAAATTTTGAATCTAGATTTAGTATACTTGGAATTTTTGAATCTGAAGCACCAGTATTGATGTAGTCAGACATCTATATTTGATTTTACATCTTTAGCCAATGCATGGAAATAGTAAATCATATTGGGATAACTAATTGGTAAATTGAAGTTTCTTTTTATTTTGAAGTTATTTCTCATAATAGTACCTAATACTGATTTATAATTTGACGTATAAATGAAATGTATAATTTTAACTCGCTTATTATTTGTAATTGACATATTTGTTTCAAACTTTTATTATTATTTGTCTTCAAAAATTTTATATTTCTTATTTACTTTTGAAAAAAAATGAGGGAAAAAAATGATCAGTTATGTATCAATTTTTAGAAAAGCAATACTGATGACCAAAATAAACATTATCAGCTACAAATTTTTATTCTTAATAAAATAAATCTTTTTATTCAATACAAAGAACCATAAAACTAAAAAACAATCAAAATAAAAATAATGAATTACTTTTGTAACAATTAATAAAAACAATGTTAAAATTAAAACTTTCTATTATTTTTATTATTGATAGTAAACTGAATGAGCATTACAAAGAAAGGCTAAAAAGAGGTTCTGTTCACTACTGCTTAAAAGCATCGACTATATGTAAAATCAAATGTAGGAAACCTGACTATATTAGCATCCTCAAATATCATACCATTTTTACCTTTCTCAGACACTTCAACAATACTATTTTTTATATCAAAACTTTATTCTTACAGTTTTGACTGTCCTGCAGTCATCATCAGAGTCTAGGATATGTAAAAAGCTCTGATGATGTCTGAAGGACAGTCAAAACTATAAGAATAAAGTTTTGATATACAAAATAGTATTATTGAAGTGTTTCAGAAAGGTGAAAATTATATATGAAAATATATAAATCAATGTATAAGAAAAGGAAGAAAAAAATTATATTAGTACCCACAAAATTTATTTTAAGATTTCTTTGTAAAAAGTTATAAATAAAGAATGCAAATATTATTTTTAGATTAATTTGTAAAAAATAAAAAACTTTAAAGGAAGCCATGAAAATATTTCATTTATAGACTTTATATTTTCTCCTATTTTATTAAAAAAATTATCTTAATTTACTTAAAGTAGGCTGAATCTTAAATTTGTCAATAAGTTATTCCATTATGATTTTATTAGCTTCACACAGTGTTTATAAGCCAACTAAATATAAAATGAAATGTAGATACCTGACTATATCAGTACCAAAGTATATTTCCTTTCATAGTCATCATTATTTCATTTCTATTAATAAACTATCAGCCTGCAATTCAGAAATATCTTAATGTTTTAAATGTAAAACAACTTGCCTGATAATTATACATATATATATTATAATGGTCAGGGTGAATAATGAAGTCTTACCATATCTATTGTACAAGGGTGCCACCAGGCCATTTGAACCTGGAAAATTTATATAGTAGGCAGATACTTAAGTTAAGATCCAATTTTATTTTATTATAGACCATTAGCCCCAGTTACTAGCTCGTGGAGCAACAGAGATAATGTACTTTATTTTATAAAAAGAAAGATAATAAAAAATGAGAATAAGCCATTGCCAGATTAACAATATACAGAAACATTTATTTTGCACATATATAAAATTTAGAATTATTTTAGTATAATGTTTACTTTATAATTTGATTTACATTCTAACTTTTGATTTTATAAGTTCACACAGATGAATTTATTAATATTTTATTAAAGTGTCGAGTATGGATAGACTACATAGATTGCACTCGAAAAAGAAAATATTCTATATCGCTTATTTAACCCTAGGCCAAAAAGTTCACATCAAACTAACACCAATCTACTTGATATATTGATGTATTCAATGCAGCATGAATATGACAGCACAATACCGCAGTCAGAAATATACATCTGAACAGCATGGTTATCGAGAAGAAATGTCTCTCATCCAGTACAGGAATACTTTGTCTGTCTGTCTGGTGAGAAGAACAATAAAAAAGAAAACTCCATAGGAAGGGATTGCGGTCCTTTTTGCCATCTTACTATCCCATTCCATAGGCTAAAGGGGTGATCCAAGGAGCAGGGAATACTATCTGCTTCTGATGGTCAGTAAGAAATGGGTCTTATTTTGCCCAAGTGCAGCATATAAGGTGATCCTGCACGTAGCGGATCTTCATGCTATATTTACTAATTACACCAATACATCCAATTCATTGACCCAATTTAACTGCAAAACAAATAACCTATGATTTACCCTCCCTTAAACTAACATAACTTTATGAATCTATGCAGCCATTCACACCTGACTTAAATTTAACATGATATAATTAAAAGTTTTAGCTGAATGTAAAAAAAAATTAACACTTAAAAGAAAAGAAATTAATGGAAATGATTTTAAAACTACATATGATAAAATACTTATTAATGATTTAATTTGGTCAGATAGAAATTTATATTTCTATTTAAATATTGGAAATATTTATACTTAATGTTCATGAATTATATATATATGATAAACAAAAATGCAAGTTAAAAAACTTGCTAACGCTTGTATTTATGTCCACAGATGGCGTCCTACCAAGACTGCCAATCAAGCGTATGTTTTGTTTACATAAACGTCAGAGTAGTTAGTATTCACTATCTCTAACTATAATTCCACTTTCAGATCATGATTTCAAGCTATTTGCTATCGTCAGTGAAAGACAGGAATAAAGGAACTAGATCTGAATACAAACTCTGAGCGTTTATGAAACAATTTCTATTCAGCTTGCAAGCGTGAATTTTTTAGACACGTAATGTCTTCAAACTCAGCATAGCAAACCAGATAGCTACATGGGTCTGATCTCAGTTCAGCATCACCACATAGTAGAAGCCTCTGCAATCTATATCATTGCAAGAAAGACCTCAAAGGTACATTTATGATAAACAAAAATGCAAGTTAAAAAACTTGCTAACGCTTGTATTTATGTCCACAGATGGCGTCCTACCAAGACTGCCAATCAAGCGTATGTTTTGTTTACATAAACGTCAGAGTAGTTAGTATTCACTATCTCTAACTATAATTCCACTTTCAGATCATGATTTCAAGCTATTTGCTATCATCAGTGAAAGACAGGAATAAAGAAACTAGATCTGAATACAAACTCTGAGCGTTTATGAAACAATTTCTATTCAGCTTGCAAGCGTGAATTTTTAGACACGTAATGTCTTCAAACTCAGCATAGCAAACCAGATAGCTACATGGGTCTGATCTCAGTTCAGCATCACCACATAGTAGAAGCCTCTGCAATCTATATCATTGCAAGAAAGACCTCAAAGGTACATTTATGATAAACAAAAATGCAAGTTAAAAAACTTGCTAACGCTTGTATTTATGTCCACAGATGGCGTCCTACCAAGACTGCCAATCAAGCGTATGTTTTGTTTACATAAACGTCAGAGTAGTTAGTATTCACTATCTCTAACTATAATTCCACTTTCAGATCATGAGAGCTCAAGCTATTTGCTATTGTCAGTGAAAGACAGGAATAAAGAAACTAGATCTGAATACAAACTCTGAGCGTTTATGAAACAATTTCTATTCAGCTTGCAAGCGTGAATTTTTTAGACACGTAATGTCTTCAAACTCAGCATAGCAAACCAGATAGCTACATGGGTCTGATCTCAGTTCAGCATCACCACATAGTAGAAGCCTCTGCAATCTATATCATTGCAAGAAAGACCTCAAAGGTACATTTATGATAAACAAAAATGCAAGTTAAAAAACTTGCTAACGCTTGTATTTATGTCCACAGATGGCGTCCTACCAAGACTGCCAATCAAGCGTATGTTTTGTTTACATAAACGTCAGAGTAGTTAGTATTCACTATCTCTAACTATAATTCCACTTTCAGATCATGATTTCAAGCTATTTGCTATCGTCAGTGAAAGACAGGAATAAAGAAACTAGATCTGAATACAAACTCTGAGCGTTTGTATCATGATCTGAAAGTGGAATTATAGTTAGAGATAGTGAATACTAACTATTCTGACGTTTATGTAAACAAAACATACGCTTGATTGGCAGTCTTGGTAGGACGCCATCTGTGGACATAAATACAAGCGTTAGCAAGTTTTTTAACTTGCATTTTTGTTTATCATAAATGTACCTTTGAGGTCTTTCTTGCAATGATATAGATTGCAGAGGCTTCTACTATGTGGTGATGCTGAACTGAGATCAGACCCATGTAGCTATCTGGTTTGCTATGCTGAGTTTGAAGACATTACGTGTCTAAAAAATTCACGCTTGCAAGCTGAATAGAAATTGTTTCATAAACGCTCAGAGTTTGTATTCAGATCTAGTTTCTTTATTCCTGTCTTTCACTGACGATAGCAAATAGCTTGAAATCATGATCTGAAAGTGGAATTATAGTTAGAGATAGTGAATACTAACTACTCTGACGTTTATGTAAACAAAACATACGCTTGATTGGCAGTCTTGGTAGGACGCCATCTGTGGACATAAATACAAGCGTTAGCAAGTTTTTTAACTTGCATTTTTGTTTATCATAAATGTACCTTTGAGGTCTTTCTTGCAATGATATAGATTGCAGAGGCTTCTACTATGTGGTGATGCTGAACTGAGATCAGACCCATGTAGCTATCTGGTTTGCTATGCTGAGTTTGAAGACATTACGTGTCTAAAAAATTCACGCTTGCAAGCTGAATAGAAATTGTTTCATAAACGCTCAGAGTTTGTATTCAGATCTAGTTTCTTTATTCCTGTCTTTCACTGACGATAGCAAATAGCTTGAAATCATGATCTGAAAGTGGAATTATAGTTAGAGATAGTGAATACTAACTACTCTGACGTTTATGTAAACAAAACATACGCTTGATTGGCAGTCTTGGTAGGACGCCATCTGTGGACATATATATATATATATAGTTCTTACAGTTTAAAATTCCATCCTTAATAGTTGCTTGTAATTTGGATCCAGTGTTAATTCCCATGACATTCTGGGGAGACTGGTTATTCAGAGGTCCTTTACTGTAGCTCATATAGTTCTTTGCAGGATTTTATTGCAGGACCCTGATATCCTGGGGTCTGCAATATAGGAAAATGATATTTCATTTTTTCTTTTATAAAAATGGAAGGGATTGAAAGTACATCTTTTCAATCCCTTCTCCTTCAACTCTCCTGGAACTTAACACATATAGCATACCTAATATTTTATTTCCAATCTTTTCCTTTTTGTATTAAAATTGCGGATTAACTGGACATGATGTCATGATGATGATGATTCTTTCGCTGTGGTCCATTTCCCAGGGGATTTTTTTATTGGCTATTCTGTTTTTATTGTTTTTCTCTCCTATCTGATCTTTAATCATAAATTTTGAGATGCCAAAGGGCTAGTTTACTTAAGACTAATTAAAAATAATCATTTCCATTTATAGCCTTTTTACACAATAGAATTAAATAGTTAAGGCTTTACTTCATTAGCATTTGAAATCAATTAATATATATATGTGCTCTGTGCACAGATAATGAAGCTATTAAGAGAATTAATTAAATTTTATATATTTTTAAAAATATTTTTTTATCTTTAAATTTTTAAGTTTTTGTTGAAAATTTAGTTCTAAAATACTTTTTTCCTTTTTTTAATAAAGTTTTCTTTTAATAATTTTCCATCTGTGTTATTTTATATATATATATACATACGATTTTAGGTGACTTTTTAATTTTTAAAAACAAATTTTTATTTGCGAACTTTTTATTTTTAATTTCTAATTTTATTTATAAAAAACTAATGTAATGTCACATGTGCCCATTACAATATATATGTATATCTGATATCAGTTTAGTATTTATATTTTTTGGTGTCCTCATTTTTTTAATAATTATAGATACTATATTCCTTGGCCAAGTGCACCATGTCCATATCTACTACTACTCAGTGATAAATGTCATAAACTAGAAATAATCTGGATTATGGATATTATTAAACAGGGATTTATTAAAAAAAATCATGCCACATTTATTATTTAAGCTTACACTAAAACTGGACTTGGAAAAATAGATTTGCTATTTAAAAATAATGTGTAGACAAGACCACATAATGTTTGTGGAGTTATAAAACACAATTTTTTTTTAATGTCTGAAAGAAACACCTAAATATATCAATCAATAACAAACACTTTTATTTTTCCTACTCTCATTCCATCTAGTGTATGTTTTAATAATCAATATATCCCAGATGATAGTACTTAAAAAATCCTTATTCAAAGTGGTTCTAATTAAATATTATCAAATTATTTTTTAGTTTATGGCTTTTAGCATTGGGAAGTTTTTGGAAACTTTTTTGAACCATGACTTGAATTTCTTAGATCTAATGCAAAATTTAAAACAGAATTTGAATTTAGGGTAATTGGTTATTTCATTGACTAGTTTAGCTTTAGACATTTTATATTTATATATTATAAACTTTTATGTTCTTACTGTAATATTGCATAGGCATACCTGCAATTTTATATCCAACTTTCTGTATAATTTGCTCTTCTTTTCTGAATATGTGTTGTTATATTTGTTATTTTATTTTTCATTATAGTGTTCATTTCAATAAAAATTTTATTAACAATAAATAGTGATTACATACTAATAAAGATAAATAAATGAATAAATTGTACAATAATATGATTATATAACATTCTATTTGTCATCTGGGTAGATTATGTTATGAGAGCACAATTGTTATACTCTTATGTGGTTAGGTATATTGAAGAGATTCTAAGAACTTGTTTAATGGTATTAGCATTTTTAATATAAACATGAATATTTTCTTTTAATAATTGACTATTCTATAATGCTGGGTAGGTGGGAATTGATAATCAGGAAAAGGAAAGAGCAGTTAAAGACCAGGTGTCATCAAAGACTTTACTGGAGGCAAGGAGCTGGTTACGTTTCTTGATTTTTTTGAGCGTTTGATAAAACAATGGTATGATTTGTGGTGGGGGTAATTCCATGAGACTTTTGCATCTCACTATCCATATGGAATAAAGGACAAAGGTAGAAAGCCTTATTATTGAAAAAAAACCATTATGAATGGCATTTTCAAGTGAGAAAATCATATCAGGTCTTATGTTGGAATTGATTATAATTATATCTTTCAGAGTTTTAAGTCTTGGGCACCAGTGTATAATATGGTCTATGGTTTCATCTTCACGAGCACACAGACCACATATAGGGTCAATGCTGGTAAAACCTCTTCGGTGATAAAGAAACCAATTCGTGGGTAGCGCATTAAGATTTATTTTAATGATGAAGTCAAGGAATTTGGGTTCCAGACTCCATCTTTTGAAGTGTGTAATGAGTCTTTGGTTGGTTACTTTTAGGCTGGTTTTAATGGGTTGTTGATTATAGTTGATTATATTGTATGCTTCCCATAAGGTGATTTTTTGGTTAAGGTTAAAGGGCATTATCGGGTTATAAAGTTGTAGGTGTTCTATTAGAGATGCTATCCATGAACTGGAAGAGGGTGGAGGACGATCTGTCGGTGTAATTTTTTTAATAATGTTAGAGTATCCGCAGGAGAGGATCAGATTATGTAGAGTGTTGTGGGTTTTCTGTAAAATGATTGCTTGTATTGAGTGGAATGACAGTCCATTGAACCTGCGTGGTCGTTGGATACCTCGCAAGCTAATAGCAACTGTCCTTCCTCTCCAGAGAAGTTTGGTGCATAATCGGTTAGTTTTATTTTGAAACTGTTTAGACATTTTAATGAATGGAAGATAATATAAGATTTTTGGCATTATGATCCTGTTGAGGAGGCCAACCTTTCCATATAGTGATAAGTATACTCTAGAGAGTGAAGTGGTGATGGCTTCAGTTGAATGGAGGATTGCATCTTGAATCTCTCTTGCCATTGCAGTTGGAGTTTTGTAGATTGGGAAACCTAGGTATCTTTGGGGTTCTGCAGAAAAGGGAGAGTTAATTTGTTTACCAGACATTATCTTCCAGATGAAAGATTTGTTAAAATTTATTTGTAGGCCAAGTTTCGCTGTATTTCTGTTTAATATGTTCATGAGATGGGGAAGGTATTTAATGGTGGGAAGCACAACCATGATGTCATCTATATATGCAAATACATTGAAGTTTTTATTGAGAGAGGGAAGGAAAATTCCAGGGAGGTTTTTTTCTATATCCGTCAGAAGAGGGTTGATGTATGCTGTGAAGAAAAGGGCACTGAGCAGAGATCCTTGAGGGATCGACTTGTATGGCTTGAAGCCTGGTATGATCTTGCCATCAAGAGAGAGAAAAATCTCTCTGTTGTTGAGCAGATTGCTCACCATCAGTACAATCCCGGCTTTAATAATTACAAATTTTCCAAATTTGCATTACATTTTTCTTCCCTGAACATGGCATTAAATACTTTCTACAGTGACCTCATTTATGTTTCTGATGTATTATGTTAATCTGTTTTAACACTGTCTATTTAATTTATTTTAAACTTAATAAGAACATTAAAGTTAATAAAAAGTCCGGTAATTGCCCAAGATTGACAGTGATATTGTTAATTAATATTGTAGATAAATACGAGAAAACTCTTCCTGTGAAAAAATAAATAAATGAAAAATGAATTTACAGATAACTAAATGATAAATTTATTGAATTCTAGAGTTTATTTGTCAATAAAAGTTCTTGGGTATAAATAATGGAATGTTGAAAAAAACAGATACTGCATCTTAAAACACTTTCATCTATGGGTGTGACACAAGGACTATTTCAATAATAAAATTTTAAAAGAACATTGTGTACTGGAAATCACATGACCAAATATGAAATTGGTCAGTGATGAGACCAAAATAGATAATAGAATCCCAAAAAAGCACCATAAAGACACAACATAAAGCAAATTGGTATTAATATAAAGCATTATCATAAAAATAGCCCTAATCTGAATTCATATATAGGCAAGTGGATCAATTAAGAAATAGAATATTGAGGCAAGGTGCTAACACTAATAATTGTTAATTACTTCTTGTTACTATTAAGATGCATATATAAATAGAGTGACTGATTGTACAAATAATCTTAAAATAATACTAACATTTAATATAAATATAGGAGATTTGAACACAGACTTTCAAACACCCTTCAACTATCCATACTATCTCATACAACTGATACATATGACCACACGCATACAGAAAAGATAAATAATCACCAATATATGTATTTCGTGCTGAACCAGCACTCATTAGATGGTTTAAATTATCATCACCCATACATATATATAATCAGTGCTCAGTTTATATTAGTATGGATAGTTCAAGGGTGCCTGAAAGTCTGTGTTTAAATCCCCTATATTTACCATTAAGCTTCAGATATATGAAGAATGTCTGTATTTCAAATCTTACTATTATTTAATCTAACACTTGAATTAATTTCAATATATAAAGTAATTTGAAGTAAATTAAAATTGAAAGTTATATTACACAAAAGTGAATTTATCTAGAATTGATTTTTTACTTTATAAATATTTATTTTTTTAATATTTAAAATAAGTAATAAAATATGCAAATAATGCAAATATTGAATATTTAGTGTTATTCTAAATTTAAATAAATTTCGTGAACAAACAAAAAAAGCTGGTTTTATTAAATATCAAATGTAATTTATTGAAAAATTAAATCAAGTAGGAATCGGAACTGACAAAGGAGAAATGAAATATAAATTTAACCAAATCAAAAAAATTTATCCAGAGAATTACAAGTAAATTAATGTTAATCTAAACACCAATAATTTAAAAATTTATATTATTCGTACAATATTTCTCAGATAATTTAAATAACAATAATTCAAAAATTTCTATTATCCAAACAAAATTTGAAAGATATTTTTAATCTTTTAAAATGCGTGAATTAGTTTGTTCGGATATTTATAAACAAACTTAAAAAGAAAAAACCTTCAATAGATACCTATTAATAAATCAAATTGCAGAGAATTGCCTATGATAAATCTTTTATTAACTTATGTTTCTGTCTATATATCCACATTTTTAAAATTTGCTCCGGCTGAGATTTTTGTTAGTTTTAACAAAATAATATAATGTAAGGGATTTGAACACAAGCTCCCTTCTGCTATCCACTCTATCTCTTACAACCGATACACATGACCACACAGTTAAGAAAAAGATAACTGATCCTCAATATCCATCCTTCGTGCTGAAGTAAAACTCATCAGTTGGTCCAGATTATCATCCCCCACATATACATATCACCAATGCTCAGTTTATATTAAGATAGCAACCACGTGAAAAAGATAACTGATCTCTAATATTTATATTTTGTGCAAAACCAGCACTCATCACTTGGACCAAATCATCATCTCCCACACACTATGTAATTGTAATCAGTGCTTAGTTTATATTAAAATGGGAAAGCTTCAAACTTTAATGCACAAGCTTCAATTTACTCGACCCTCCAATTCTTCAGCCATCCATCCCATTAAATTTTTTTGATTGAATGCCCAAATCTCTTATTAATGCTAATATTATTGTCATGCTCATGTTGACCTTAAATCACTCTTAACTCATCATGTATAGGATCTTGTTCATTTAAATACACAGAAGATGTATGAGAAGAATACAGACTGAATCTGTAATATTTGTTTTTAAATACAAGCATAATTTATATATATTTGAAGGGTTTGAATTCAGACTTTCAAAATTCCTTCAGATATTCATTTTATCTCATACAATCAATACACATGACCACACACATGTGCAAAATCTCCAATATATGTATTTTATGATAAGCCAGCACTCATCAATTGGTCCAGATCATTGTCCCCCCATACATATAATCAGTGTTCAGTTAATATTAAGATAGAAAATCTTCAAACATTAAGAAACAAGCTTCAATCTACTCCAGCACCAACTTTTCAGCCATCCATACTATTGAAAATCTGATAATGGAATGCTCTTGTTGTTGCCAATATTATTGTCAAGCTGATGTTGACCTTAAATCACTCTGACCCCTCGTATATAGGAACTTGATCATTTAAATACACAGAACAGGGATGAGAAGGATATAGTCTGAATCTGTAATATTTTTTGAAAATACAAGAATAATTCATATACATGGAGTTTCAATGTAATATTGAGGATTCAAACACAGACTTTCAAGCACTCTTCAGCTAACTACTCTATCTCATACAACAAATACACATGACCACACCCATTCAAAAAAGATAAATGAACTCCAATATATGTATTTTGTGTGAAACCAGTACTCATCATTTTGCCCAGATCATCATCTCCCACATATATATAATCAGTGCTTAGTTTATATTAAGATAGCAAACCTTTAAACTTTAATGGACAGCTTTATTAATCTACCCCACACTCCCAATTCTGTAACCACCTGTACCATTGAAAATCTAATGAAAGAATGGCCAAATTTTTTGTTTTATGCCAATATTACTGTCATGCACATGCTGATCTTAAATCACTGTGATCCCTCATTTATAGGACCTTCTTGATTTAAATGCACAAAAGAGAGTTGAGTGCTGATTCAGATTGAAGTGGTTATGTGTATCAATTATAGGAGATAGAGTGGATAGATGAAGAGAGCTTGAAAGTCTGTATTCAAATCCTTTATAGTGCATTTAAACTCCAATATATCCTATCCATCCTTCTTCTGTATATATAAATGGACAAGGTCGAATACCTGAGCAGTCAGATTGACTTGGGGTTAACATGAGTATGAATAATATTAGCGTTAATAAAGGATTTGGTGGTTTTATCATTAGATTTTCCAATTGTATATTTGGTTGAAGAGATAGAGGGTGGAGTAGATTGAAGCCTGTCCAAAATATGAAAATTTTCTATCTTAATATAAACTGAGGACTGATTATATATGTGTGTGGAAGATGATAATCCAGATCAACTGATGAATGTTGGCTCAGTGTGAAATATATATATATATATATATTAGAAATTGTCTTTTTCACATGTGTATTGGTTATATAAGACAGAGTGCATAGCTGAAGTCAGCTTATATGTCTGTGTTTAAATCCCTTACATTACATTTCAACTCCAAGAATATGAATTATCCTTGTATTTCAAAAAATATTACTGATTCAGCCTGTAGTCTGCCTATCCCTTTTCTCTGTATTTAAATAGACAAATTCCTATGCATAAGAAGTCATAGTAATTTAAGGTCAATATGGGCATGACAATAATATTGGCATCAACAAGGGATTCAGGTGTTCCATCATCAGATCCTTAATGGTATGGATTGCTGAAGAGTTGGAAGGAGTAGATTGAAGCTTGTTTATTAAAGTTTGAAGATTTACTATCTTAATATAAACTGAGGACTGATTATATATGTGTGTGGGAGTTGATAGTCTGAATCAACTGATGAATGCTGATTCAGTACAAAATACATATATTGGAAATCATTTCTCTTTTTCACATATGTGTAGTCATGTGTATTGATTGTATAAGATGGAGTAGATAGCTAAAAGGAGTTTGAAAATCTGTGTTCAAATCCTTTATATTACATTTAAATTCTAAGTTTATGAATTGTGCTTGTATTTCAAAAAAAAAATTATAATAATAATATGTAAAAAGATTTTTTTTGATAATGCTTTTATGTAAACAGTCCTAGACAGCTAAAAATTTAAAAAATAACAACATAATCTGACTAAGAAGTAAAAAACAACTGAATCTCAATTAATTCACCATTCTCGGAAAATATCAGAGATATTAAAAATCTAGACTTGTTATAAAACAATAGGAAAGTGCAGGAATATTGTTATTTCATAAAAGCATTTGAAGCTCAAATAAATCATAAAAATCAAAAAGGCCTCAAATGCTTTTATGAAATGACAATATTCTTAGAGTTTCCAATAGTTTTATAACAAGTCTCAATTCTTAACATCTCTGATATTTTCCAAGAAAGACAAATTAGATGAAACTTAGTTTTTTCCTTTTTAGTCAGATTACTTTATTTTTCTACTTTTTAGTCGGCTAGTTTACACAAACGCATTATTTTTTTAAAAAAAAATTTTTTTGTCATCTTAGCAGAATTTCATTTACATTTTGAATCAATGATGTTTTACCTGTAATGTTTTTTAAAGATTAAATTGATATTTGTAAGTTTCATTAATTTCCTAAATAACTTCAGTTATTAATATATGAAAATGAAATAAGCAGAATTTTAAAAAAAACAGTTGGATGCTATTAGCCAGTGAGTGCTGAAAATATGAATGGAAAAAAAATATTTGATTACACTCAAATATTTGTTCTCTTGTTTGTTTGTTGTTGTTGTTGTTTTTTTTAAAAATAATATTTTCATTTTGATCTTTCCTATCTGATATAATAAAATTATTATATTTTTAATATCCAGTGGCAGTGGCAAGCTAGCTTATATCATTATATATCATCATCACCATCAACCATTATCAGTTCACTGCAGGATGAAGGTCTCTCCAAGTTCAATCCATCTTATCTGATTTTTAGCTTTCCTTCTTTCATATCACCCCTACACACTTTCTTATTTCATCCATCCATCTCACATGTGGTCTCTTTCTGGGTCTTTTACAATATTTTGGAGTCCAGTTGAAGATTTCAATTGTCCATCTATTATCATCTCTTCTAGAAATATGTCCAGCCCAACTCCACTTCAGTCTTTTAATTTTTTCAATGAGGTCAATAACATCTGTTTGTTCTCTTACCCATACATTGCATTTTCAATCTCTTCTTGTTATTCCCAACATGCATAATCTCCATACTTCTTTGACTGGTCTAAAGTCTCTGTATTGCTCTTCTATTAAGTGTCCAAGTCTCACATCCATAAATAAGAACTGGTAAAACACATTTATTAAAAACCTTCCTTTTTGACCACATAGGCATATTTCCTTTTAGTATCAAGTTATTTCTACCAAAAGCACTCCAACCAAGTTTAATTATATGATTAATTTCATCCATTATGTTTCCATCTGTATTAATAATTTGACCATGGTATTTGTAGTTGTTAACTTCTTCTAACTCAATATAATCTATTTTTATATTTTGAGAAAATCCATTAAACATTACTTTAGTCTTTTTAACATTTATCTTTAGTTCTACTTTTCTATTTTCATCTGATAACTTTTGCAACATTTCCTGCAGCTCTAAAGTATTATTTTCAAAATCAACTACATCATCTGCAAAATCTAAATGTCTTAAATAAGTTCAATTTACTTTCACTCCTTTAGTTTCCCATTTTAATCCACAAAATACTTCTTGCAACACTGCTGTAAAAAGTTTTGGAGATATGGAGTCACCTTGTCTTACACTCAATGTTGACTTTCCCAGTATCATTATGTAATCTAATTGTTGCTGTTGCATTTTTATAAATATTCTTTAGAATATGACAATATCCTGGATCTATACCTTGATGATTCAATGCTTTAATCACTGAAGAAATGTTTATAGAATCAAATGCCTTTTCATAATCTACAAATCCAAAGCATAATGGCAATTCATATTTATTTGTCCTTTCTATAACTTCTTTCAATATCTGGATATGATCTACTGTACTAAAACCACTTTTAAATCCAGCTTGTTCTTTTGGTTGGTGGAAATCCAATGTTCTTTGTAAACAAGCTGTAATTATCTTGGTAAAAATTTTGTATAAAACTGATAAAAGGCTGATAGGTCTGTAATTTCTAATATCTTCTTTATCACCTTTTTTAAATACTAATATTAATATTGCACTCTTCCAATCATCTGGTACATTTTTATCATTTAGACATTTTGTATATAACTTCTCTAAAAAAAATTATATTTCTTCACCTGTTTCTTTTAATATATCAATTATAATTCCATCATTACCTGGAACCTTTCCTTTCTTCATAAATTTAATTGCATGTCTCACTTCTTCAGTTAAAATTCTGGGCAATTCAGAAGATACCGTAGATATAGGAGGTACTTGTTCTTTATCACTATATAATTCTTGACAGAAGTCTTCTACCCATTTCATGATGCCATCTCTCTTTTTAGTAATAATTCCATCTTTTTTTCTTTTTGCAGATATAAATTTCCTACCAATACCAAAATGTTGTTTTACATTTTTGAGACTTTTATTCTCTTTTATAGTTTTCTTTGCTACTTCAAAGTTATACTTTCTTATATCATTTTTAATTCTTTTCCACACCATTTTACAAAATTCGAGATATTCAATCCTTTTTAATGCATCATTTTTATATATCTTCATATTCCTTCTTTTCTTCATAAATTCTCTAGTCTCAGTAGAAATTTTATTGGTCAATTGCTGTTTTTTTTTACCAGCTATCTTTGTTGTAGTTTTTAAAAGTGTATCAGTTATTTTTATATTAATTTCATTCAAATCTGAATCATATCCAAAATCTACTAATACTTGAAACCGATTTGTAAGTTCTAATTTAAATTCATTAGAATGTGTCTGAAGATTAGAAATATCAACTGCAAATATTGTTTTTCTTAATAATTTTTGTCTCTCTAGTTTTGCATTAACACGTATCTTACATTTTACTAATCGATGATCACTTCCTATGTGAAATTTATTAAGAACCTTACAATCTTGAAATATGTATTTTCTGTTAATCAAAATATAATCCAATACTGTTGTACCTTCATTTGGATGCTTTCATGTCCATTTCCTTTTAACATTTTTCTCAAAAAAAGAATTCATAATATAAAGTTTTTCTTTTTCTGCAAACCCCACAAGTCTATATCCTATCTCATTTCTATTACCATAACCAAAATTACCTACAGCACTTTCATCTTTCATTTGTTTACCAAATCTCCCATAACAATTTTAAAATGTTGTTTACTCTGATCAAAAGCCTTTTGTATATTCATATAAAAATCTTCTACTACTTCATCACTATGAGAACTTGTTGGGGCATAAACCTGAATTATCTGCATTTGGTATCTGTTATTAAGTTGTATAACTACTTGCCACTCTGTCCAATACACCATCAATCTCCCCAATGTTGTTCTTCCACTTTTTATTTATAATGAATCCTACTCCATTTGTATTTCCAATATTTGTGCCTTTATAGTAGTGTATATTTCCACTTTTTAAATCAATTCTTTCTTCACCTTTTCTTCTAACTTCACAAAGTCCAACAATGTCCCATTTAATATAAGACAGTTCTTCTAATTCTTGCAATCTTCCTTCACTTGAAAGTGATCTGCAGTTGTAAGTACCTAAATAAAAAGTCATCATCAAATGGCAGCCTGGGTCCACAATCAGGGGATTCTTAGCACCCTCTGCCTTCAGCCACCAACTGCTGCCTTGGTTGGTGACTTTACAGCCTCCTGGGAATAAGGGCCATGCTTTATTTTTGTCTGTCATAATTGTATATATGTATTGGAAAAATATTTATCATTTACACAAACATTCATTCTGCCTTATCAGGCACTGAGAAGAAAGACCATGGTGTTTCTTGATCTTAAACTCAGAGGTAAAAAGCCAATAAACTCACCACACTGGCTAATGCGTGTTGGTGAGCAGCCCATCCATGTTCGTATACTATATGAATAATCACATAGTAATAACAGCTGCAATGCTAAGAACATATGAAGTGGACATTAGGAATTTTCCCTGCTCGGTTCCTTTAAGGCCTCCAAGAAGAATCAAAGGGCCTCCTTTCAGTTAATTTTTCTGCAACCATCATTATATATACATATATATAAATCAAATAAAATATCTATTGTGGATTAATTATTGTAATAATAATAATAAAACAATATTAACATTATAATAAATTTTACTTTCAGAAGTTTGCATAACTACTTTCAACTGAAAAGCATTTAAATTTGGTAGAGGATTCCAGTTAACAATGGTTATGCAAATAACTGAAAGTACTTCTACGGTTCATAATAGTTATTAGTAATATTTATTATTACTGTTATTAATTTAATGTTTTATTACATATATAATTTATAATGAGAATAGCAGGCTTTATAATAGAATATAACTAAAGGACAAATAAAATTCTTAGACAATTTTCTTACACTTGGTTTGATACAATAACAATTGGTAACAATCATCCACAGATCATCTCCTTTGTTTTTCAATTCTTTGATTCTAAGATTGAATTAGCTAATGCAGTTTAATCAAGAAATGTTTCTATCACTGAACCTATTAAAATAAATTTTTATATATGAAAAGGAAATGAAAGGTCCCTACATTGTCTTTGCAGAATATAAGATAAAAAATATTTCATCTTTCTCTTTAGAGATGACCGATTTTACATTGATTTGTATTTAAGATCATTTTACAATTCTTCAAAGGCATAATTAATCTTTTCAATCTGTTACAATTCAGGTTTTTTTTTATTCACTAAATATAATTGAATGTATAATTATATTGGAAGTCATGAGACATTTGATTACCAAAAAAGTCAAGTTGATCTTTAATTTTGAAACTTTAAACACTCAAGTTGCTCTCTCTATCATTGTGAGAATCCACACAGAAGGTTCACTAAATATCATAGGTAAAATTCTTATCTTAAAATTAATTATTACATTGAACTATTCATAGGTCTTGTGGGATTCAAATTAGAAGATATGAGCTGCCTTAGATAGGATGGAGTAATGAATATTACCATCATCATCTTTGATTACAAAATCCCTGCAGTTCTTTTGACACAAAGAGACTTTCAATAGATTAAATATTAACTACTCAGACAATATTACAATGCTAATACATTATACAGATTTGATGATGGGATTTTTAATTTGAACTGGTTCAAGAGAAAGGCAAACATATTTTTTTAACTCTTAGGCTCATAATATGCTGAAGAATGCACTACTTTTTCCAATTCAAAAAGTTTTCTACAGAATATTTTGAATTTGACTTAATAATTAATATACAAAAAAATGATTTAATGCTGAAGAAAAATGTTTAGCGACTTTTCTCTTGGATAGTTATTAGCATAATAATACATTACCTTAGTAGCTTTAGAAGAAAAAAAATGGATTTAAAAGTTAGCTTGCATTTATTCTTGAAACAAGTTATGAAGTAATTATATTATTATAGTATTATAATTACTTCACCTAATTCTTTTTAATATACAAGTGCTGTTCTTAAAACAATAGCAATTCTTTCCATACAACAGCACTACATAGAGCAAGTCACAGTAATCAATGGATGCTAAAATATTTGTGCCTCCAAATCCCTGTCTAATATGTACTCATTCAATATCCCCAGACTAGCTTTTAGCTCATGGCTGTCATCAGTGAATGAATATGCTTTAGATAGATTTATTGATGCACAAACCTTCTAGCATTCATTAAATACTATTTTCCACATGAAGTTGCATAGTTACATGAAGAGAATTGTTATACATAAACAAATTGTGTAACCATAAGAAATGGGAGTCATGTGGTGTGTTACTGATTTAACTGCCATTTTTATTTATTTATTTTATGAAAATGAGATGTCAGATTTGAATTTCCCAACCCCAGTCAATACAACACAAATGTAATTTTAAAAAAATTAATATGGATAGTTCATAAAGTAGTAAGGTCAATATGCATATCTCCATGTTTCTCAATTTAATGAAATTAATAATACTAAAGGTTTTTCTTCATTTAATTGGACTTGTGAAGAGTTTAAAAAGAAAATAATACTAGAATTTCTTTTAAATTGAAATTCAAAAGGTCATAAAATTATATTTAAAAAATATGGATTTTATATTTATTTAAATATATGTGAGTAATTTTAATTTGAAAGAAGCAAGGCAACGTTATTTTTTAAAGTATTTTTAAAAATAAATTTTGATAAATTATCTTAAAGTAATTAATTAATAAGGTAAGAATTTATAGACCGCTTTGCATAGGGATAAAAAGATGACAGATAGTAGATAAATAAATTGATTAAAAGTTTAATTTGAACAGTATTAAAACAAATACGGAAAACATGTTTACAGAAAACAAATGTTACATTTTTATTTACCATTGTCAAACTCCATCCACTCACAACTTTGACGCCATCCATAGTGACCTGGGCCAACTGATGAGTGCTGGTTCAGCACAAAATGCATCTTGGGGGTCATTTGTTTTTTATTATATCTTTATTTACATGAATTTGAAAAGAATGGGAAAGTGTGGAGGTGTTTATTATATCTATAAAGAAAACAAATGTTGAAATTGTTAGATCGGAAGTCAAACTCCGATAATGTGCTATTTTTTTAAATATTATAAATCTCCACACATTATCGGAGTTTAACTTCCGATCTTACAATTTCAAGATTTTCAATGCTTTATAATAATAGAAAATAAATGTACAAGTTTATAAAAAGGGTACAAAAAACATTAGGCATCTGAAATTGAGTTGAATTTAATTTCATAGAGCAGTAGCTAAAAGTGCAAAAAGAATTAACAAGAGTTTCTAGAAGAAAATAACTAAAACAATCCATCTTATACTTTGAATGTATCATTATATTTCAGTCATGTAGAGGTAAACAATTGTAAAATTCTTTAAACTAGTTGCCCATGAATTTCTCAATAAATAATATTCTTATTCTTATACTTCTATGAAGGATTATTAATCAACACACATTAGAAAGTATAATTGAAAGTTTTATTTTCTTGGAAAATTATCAAAGATAAATTGACACATAACCCTGAAAAATCTCAGACAGAATGAACATTAAAACACTACAATCGTGGATAGACTTTGTTTATAGAAATTTCGAATTTAAAAGCTAAATTCATGTCGATTATAGATATAATTTGAACTTCATTTATATCTGCAAATTCAGTTAAATATTTAAATGAGTGACACTTAACTTCTCTTAGTTAGATAATAATTGTAATGTTTTCTTGTTGTATGGTTTGTGTTTGATACATAAATTCGTGAAATTAATTTTTATCTATATGCAGACTAATTTAATTATTTATTTAAACATGTTACTTTATTAATTGTTATTTCTATAGCTAATTTTAACGGTTAGCTTTTATATATATGTAGATAAAGCATTTTCATAAGAATTATTTTAAAAGATATGAAATAATTTTTGCTTTTTATTCTTGTAAAAAAAAATTAAGCTCTCTCATAATTAATTGATTGTATCTAACTCTCAGAATTATTTTATCATCAGTTAAATAGAGTTGTTATATTTTAAAAAGTATTTTAAATATATCTAGTAATTATGTGTGAATTTTCAATGGGTTTTCTATTTCATCACTAATTTATCTTAGTGGTTGAGAGTCTTTACGTTTTTCACAACTAATGGAAGTCAGATACTGAAGAAAATATATAAAAGGGTTTGGTAGATAGATATTTACTTGCGCTTAATTAAAAAGCAATGGATGTGATATCACTTTATATTTCTGAATATTGACACGGTGCCACCATGTGATATGGTACGATTAAGAAGATCATGGGTTTATAATGCAAAAGAAGTACATGCCATAGAAAAATAAATATTTATATATGTCAAAGCATTGACTGAGAAGCGAACCCAGGCTTGCTACTTGGAGGACAGCTATGCTAATCGCTAGGACACCAATGCTTGATAATAAAAAAAATATATTTGTCATTTAATCGTTGTAATTTAACGAGTTAGTAACAATTCCTTTATTTTATTTTAAAATATTGAAATCAATATTCTTGGAACTTTGGAGTTTTATTCATTATCATCATCACAATTGGCATTAGAACCTCCTGTTATATACCATAATATTTCTAGTATCTCCAAGAAATATATTCAAGTACATATAAATAATGTATCATATTGTGCTTACTAATTCAAAGTTTTATTTTTAATTATCAATACATGATCATCATCACCTGTACATGATCTCACTTTTTGTCATTCATTTGTGAATATTTTATCATTGCTATGTTGAAACATTCTGAGCAGGGTAAATTCCTAACTTCCAATCCATATATTGTTTTCATTGTGGTTGCTATTATTATGTGATACTCATTTAATAAATAAACATGAATAGACTGCTCATCATCTATTATGGTGTACTTATTTGCCTTTACATCCGAATTTAATATCAAGAAACATCAATTGTACAATGCTTTTTAAAATGGGATGAATGTGTGTTAATATTTTTTTCCCTAGATGTTTACAATCATAATGTATTTTGTTTCTAGGAAGTTATAAAATCATGAACCACGGCAACAGTTGGTGGCCAAAATTTTAAGACCCTAAGATTTCCTTGTTTGGTGAAGTATTAAAAGGAAATGTGGCTGTTTTTAAAAAGATTGTCAATAGATGTGTTTTACCAGTTTTTACTTATGGATGTGAGACTAGGACACTTGACAAAAAAGCAATACAGAAACTTCAGAATGTGTAGAGATGTATGTTAGGAGTAACAAGATGAGATTGAAAATGAAATATGTGGTTGAAAGATCAAACAGGTATTCCTGACATCATTGAAAGGATTAAGAGACTGAAGTGAAACTGGAATGGACATATTGCTAAAAAAGATGATAATAGATAGTCTGTGGATGTTTAAATTGGATCCCAAGAGATTGTAAAAAATTTAGAAAAAAAGAAATTAAATGGATAGTGGAAATAGGAAATGTTTGTACATGGTATGCTATGGAGAGAAAAGACTATGGATCAGAAAAATTGAATTCATTTGAAAACACCTTTATCATGGAATAATAATAATTGAAAATAATAAAATGATGAATATGTATATAGTATATACAAAAAGTGTAGATAGCATTCACATATATTACTTTATTTAAATTTAAATAATGACTTACGATTGAAAAAACAAAATTTTTATTTATATTCATAAACAAATACATTTGAATTATGCAAGAAATTTTATAACAGAAAATTAACGAGCTTAAAATCTGATAAAGTCAAGGAGTTAAGGAACCAATTTTCTTTTGATATAATCCTAAAAAAAAAAAATTTCTTAGAAATTAAAAAAATCCAAAAAGAAATTAGTTATGCAAATATTAACTAAAGCAGAAAAAAATTAATTAGAATAAATTAATGTTCTTTTTTATCTATATTAAGATAAATTTTTAATACAATTGAAATATTTGTATAACTTTAGTAATCATTATTCATAGCTTTAACAATCCAACGTGATGAATTATAAATGAATTACCATTAATTTATAATCAACTAATAATAATGACAAAAAAAAAAGATTAGAAATCATAATTTAAAATTTAATGAGTATTTTAATTACAGTTAATAAACTGTTTATCATACAAGCAACAAAGCAAATTTAAAGATAATCTCTTCATAACCCTCCATTATTTACATCTTCTGAAGTGAGAAATCATACATGATAAAACTTTTTACTTTAAATAAAAAAAATTAATAAAAACATCACATGATCACCATTTCCTATAATTACTACGACTGTTAAAACAATAGCAAACTCTCCTTACAGTAGTACCATCCAGTAGATGAATAGGGACTAGATAGGGATTTTATGCACAAACCTTTTATCCACTGGTTGCCAAGGCTTGCACTAGATGGCACTACTGTATAGATAGCTTACATTTTTATACTACAGAGTGCAAAGAATTTATGTACAATAATAATATACATTTAAAATATTTTATAGAAAAGTTTTATTTAATTTGAGGAATAAATCACTAAAAACCAAAATAAAATTTGTTTTCATTCAAACAAGTTTTTGGTTATTATATTTAACTCGACATAAAATGCATATATTTTAAGTTAAAATAAAATTGTGGTTTAAGAAAAAAAAATTTTAATCTTTAGTGCATTAGTTTTTATCAAATTATTCAATTTTTATTTTGTTTAATCTTTATATATTTTTGCATCCGACTTTTAGTAACCATTTATATTCAAATTTAGAAACAGAGAATGTAAACAATATTGCTGTATTTCTAATATCTTTAATGAAGTTTGGGCATTTTAAAAATTGTTTACAATATATTTTGGTTTATGACAGTAGTATTTTTTTTTAAAGCAAATTTTAGTTAAACATCCAAGAGAAATTAAGATTACATCCTTTATTTATTTTCTATTAATTAACTGTAAACACTTTTTAGTGAATTAGATATGAAACTCAATAAAAGCTAGTTTTTAAAAATATGCTGCCACCTAGTACACATTTTTGGAAGCTTATTGGGCCAGTATCAATACAATTTGAAATTCAACCTGCCAACACTGTTAAACTGGGCAACTCTGAAATACTGCATTATCATATTGCCTTAGTGTTAATACTTAAAATGTGTGAAAAATTTAAAGAAAATCCATTTGATAATATGATAAAAATCAGTTTCAAAATTTGACCTAAATAAATAAACAAACAAATACAAATATCTATGTTAAATAAGTGTTCCTCCAAAAACAATTTTTCAAAATGCAAACTTTAAAAGAATGTTTTCACATTTGCAAGAAAAACAAAAGTGGGTTATATTAAAAATTATAACAAAAAGACTAGTTATGACATCAGTAATAAAAAAAGACAATAACAATATTCCCAATAGATATGTTGACCACTAAAAAAATGCACACCATAACTTGGATAAATTATAATGGATGTCAGAATACTAATGGGGTGAGCCCTCATAAATAGAATATAGTTTTTTTTTAAAAAAAAACAGCTTCTTAAACTGAGAAAGGAATAATTATTCAATATAGTTCTTCCACAGATCAAAAAATAAAAAAATTATTGTAAATTTAAATATCTATATTGAAACCATTATGGATTTCATGGCATACAACAACATAGTAGAGTGTGTGCATATATGTAATAAAAATAATAAATTTAATGGTAACAAACTATTGTAAACAATATTAATAAATTAGTCAATAATTCTAAGGATGTCATACCTGTCAAGCAGAAAAGTAATGTCATATATCAAATTTATTGTGATTGTATGCTATCATATATAGGTGAATCTAGGTGCAGTATTGAGAAGAGATTGAGGGAGCATAAACTGTTATATAAGTGTGTAAAAAATATAAATAATAGTGATTTAATGTCTCCTTCAGTTTTCTTTGATAATGAAAAAAACATGTAAATATAAATTTAAATTTGATTTTGAAAATGTGAAAATTCTTCATGAAGAGAGAAACCATAATAAAAGAAAAATTAAGGAGGCATTTTTTATAAATAGGAATAAAATGCATTTAATAAATAGACAAGCTGCTAACATTAAAATATGAGATTCGTGGGGTTTGAATTGATGACATTTGCTTCCGCTTTGTTTTTGTTGTTTTTTTTTAATTTTATGGCAGTTGAAGCAGGCTTAAGAAATTAACTGAAAGTACTTCTGCAGATTTAAGGATTTATAATAGTTTGTTATCGTTAAATTTATTATTTTTATTATAATTACAATTTTGTTTTAATTAACAGACATTTTATTTATATTATATATATAAAGTTTAAAGAAAAAATAAAAATAGTCACATTTTTGTAGATATTTTCTATATTAGACTGAAGTAACAATAAACATTAAATTTTGAATCTAATTTTTTTTTATAAATTAAACATTTAAAAAGATCTAAATAATTTTATATTAATTCTGATTTTGAAATTAAAACAAGCATGTTACAATAGATATCTGGTAATTATAAAATTCCACTATTTATTTTAGAAATCTTTTTTTAAAGTTTGTATAACATATTTTGATAAAATTCCACATTAAAGTGGTTTTTCAAAAGATTAAAGAAAACTGAAAAGAGTCATTAACAATTTTTGATCAAAGCATTTTAGCTAATGTATTTCCCCCACACACACCCTGACAAAAGGGTTGAAAAAATTAAAGGTAGTTCTTATAGGAGTTCTTAAGAGTTATTAGAGTTGTCTAGATAAGGATCAAACTACCATGGAGATATAACTGAAGGCAAGACAAGCAAGTCCAGCAACTGCTCCATAGTTCACTACACTCAAGTTTGAATTCACATAGAGGAAATGGTCAATTTCCAGTATTTTATAATCCTAATATGGAATAAAAACAGCTGACTTTCCTAATGCATATCCAATCCTAACAAAAATGAAACCAATTCCAAGGTAAACAATTATATGAATTATACCTTTCCTGAAAATGATAATAAGCCAGTCTATTGTTTTAAAAAGGACCAGTTTATATAAAGAGTTCATCAGCTTGCTGAAAAATTAGTTTATATGTATGATTTATCTATATGCAGAGAAACAGAAATAAACTTTATATATATATAAAGTACAGCTGGTGAGTAGTTTTATAAATATTGAGAATGATATTTTATATAATATTTTGAGTCAAAATTACATTTGAAACTAGAATTTAAAAGTAAAATGAGTAAATAATGTTTGCTTGAATTAAAAGGCTAAAATTAAAAAATTGATTCATAGACCCCCAAGACTGGAAAACAAAAAAAAATTGCTGAAGTATTTTTAAACATGTTATAATTAATCAAAAGTAACCTGTCAAAGGTATAGTATTTTTTTTAAAAAAAAGAAATAAGAAAAACTTTTACTATTAAAATAACAAATGAATCTTATGGAATTATATATTTTTAATACTATTATTCATGTCCAAGACATATTTCTTAAATCAGTTATTAATTATGTATTATAAAAATAAATTTTATTTATAGGTTTATGACAATTCAAATAGGCTTATAGAATATTATAGCGCACATCAGTGTGTTGATATATAGCTGTGTTTTATGTAAACCCATTATGAGATATTTGTAAATCAAAATATGATAGCTTATTTTTTTACTATTATATGACAATTCTTATAAATTATACTGCATGTCTGTGTGCATCTCTCAATCTGTATCAGATAGACACATATATGTAAAAATTAATCATTTTTTTATTATATGACAATTCAATTATGTTCATAAATTATTATACTGCATGTATGTATGCTGATGTATAGGTATTTTAGTATACAACACAATATTTTGAATATTATTTTCCTCTTTTCTCCAGATGTTGATGGTCAGACTAGTGAGATTACTAATGTAGGAATTAAACCTGGATCTTTATATTCATAAATATTGGATTCATAATAAAATGAGTAAGACCTTTACAGATATGTATATAAAATTTCTATTGTTTGTTACTTTTGAAAAAATGTAAAACTTAAATTCATTATTCATGAATCTGATGGTCCAAGTTCAATCCCATACTAGTATTGCTAAGAAAATAATACCACTCTAGATGTGTTAGATGTTAATCGAAGTATTTAAAAGTTAATAGTAGTTAATGGACATAGTTCACTTCAACATATAATTACAACTACAATACATTATCTCAAACTTTCATACAAACATATTTTGATATAGTCACATTTAAATAAAATAAAAATACAGTAATGAGTCCATATCTCCATAACTCTTTTCAGCAGTGCTGCAAGAAGTATTTTGTGGATTAAAATGGGAAGCTAAAGGAATGAAAGTAAATGGAGATTACTTAAGTCATCTAGATTTTGAAGATGATGTAGTTTTTGTAAATATTGCTTCATAGCCTTAGAAAATGTAGTAACAGAATGAAAGTAAAAAAGTAGGACTAAAAGTAAGTGTTAAAAAGTCTAAAGTAATGTTCAGTGGATTTTCTCAAAAAATGAAAATAAAGATTGATAATAATGTGTTAAAAGAAGTTAAAAACTACAAATATCTTGTCAGATTATTACTACAGATGAAAACATATGGATAAAATTTAATCATAGATTAAATTAGACTAGAATGCTTTCTTTTTTTATCAAGAAATTTTATTGTGAGTTTAAAGAATTACATTATAGCAGTAATAAAGTTATGTTGTTAACAGAAACTAGAAAAAAAGTTACATAACCCAATACCCATGGTCTGGGGGTAAAAAATCAACTGTTCAATCACAAATTGTCCATTGCTAAAAGGTTCCATGTAGCATTGTAGATGTATGTTGGAGCTAATTTTTCATTTCTGTTTCTGATGGCCTGAAGTTTTGCCAGAAATAATTTCAGTCAACCAAGGTTGGGCCATAAATGACAGTGCATCTAAAACAAAGCAAAACTCTCCAACAAGAGCAATCAATGGATGCCAGAAGGCTTGTGCATAAAATCCCTATCTAGTGCCTACTCATCCAATATCCCCAGACTAGTTTCTTGCTTGTGGCCTTCATCAGTGAGGGGCCTTGGATCTGAGAGCACTGCACCTAGATCTTAGGATCTAATGCAACCCTCCAGCACCCACCTTTTAACTCTATTTAACTACAAAACTATGAGAATGAAATTGAAAACACTATTAATATTTTCAATCCAAGCTCAATAGCTTATATAGTCATATGGGTCTGAACTCAATTCAGTACCCATACATTTTGGTGTCTTTGGCTCTTTAACAACCATAGCCACCGCTATCCTATTAGGCAGGATTGGTGTTAAACCACTAAACATCACATGATTACTATCTCATACTAGCACAATAATTGTTATTAAACAATCCAAAACAAAGCAAAACTCTCCATATAGTAGTGCCATCTTGTGATAACAAGAGCAATCAATGGATGCTAGCTAGAAGGCTTGTGAATAAAATCCCTATCTAGTGCCTACTCATCCAATATCCCCAGACTAGTTTCTGGCTTGTGGCACCAAAATGTATGGGTACTGAATTGAGTTCAGACCCATATGACTATATAAGCTATTAAGCTTGGATTGAAAATATTAATAGTGTTTTCAATTTCATTCTCATAGTTTTGTAGTTAAATAGAGTTAAAAGGTGGGTGCTGGAGGGTTGCATTAGATCCTAAGATCTAGGTGCAGTGCTCTCAGATCCAATGCTCCTCACTGATGAAGGCCACAAGCCAGAAACTAGTCTGGGGATATTGGATGAGTAGGCACTAGATAGGGATTTTATGCACAAGCCTTCTGGTATCCATTGATTGCTCTTGTTAGCACAAGATGGCACTACTATATGGAGAGTTTTGCTTTGTTTTGGATTGTTTAATAACAATTATTGTGCTAGTATGAGATAGTGATCATGTGATGTTTAGTGGTTTAACAGTGCATCTAGTTGGCCAATAGGCAAGCAGCAGAAATATTATGATTATAATGGATGGAAGGATCCTGTTGGATATGCTATAAATCAGTCTAGTGAGGAGAGGCACTCTAGTTTTGTATATGGATGTGATAAAGTCTTTGTTTCATTGGAGCAAGGTACAATGGCTCAGAATATGTAACATGGTGTTATCATCCCATTTACATAAAGGGCAGACTGTGTCCAAGCATGAGAATCCTCTACAAAAGACCTGAAAATGTCATGTGGGCAGAGCATTCAGGTTTATTTTAATCAAAACAATCTAAAACTTTTGGCTCCTGATGTCACCATTTAAACTTTGTAATGATTGAATGATTGGGAAGAGTTAGCAGTGATAAGATTGGAAGGTTTTTTTCTTTAATTAGATGGTATGCATCCCAGTACTTAATTTTCTGTGAGTTAACTTGATTAGGTAGAGGAATAAAGTTTGCAATATTTAGCAGTAAGGATGACAACCAACTCCTCATGGGAGGAGGAGAGTATTAGTAGGACAGATAGATTGGAAGGTTTTTTTCTTTAATTAGATGGTATGCATCCCAGTACTTAATTTTCTGTGAGTTAACTTGATTAGGTAGAGGAATAAAGTTTGCAATATTTAGCAGTAAGGATGACAACCAACTCCTCATGGGAGGAGGAGAGTATTAGTAGGACAGATAGATGTAAAGCATGATGCTTCTGAAAAACAACAAGATAGGTTAAGGATGGTGTTATGTGTATGCTGGAAACAAAAGGTTATAGCAGATTGCAACAATAGCCCATTGAATTTTGTGTGCCTATGGAGGCCCCTCAGGCTGATGCCATGGTCTTGCCTTTCCACATAAGTCTTGCACATAGTGAATTTATATTTCTTATGAATCTTTTGGGAATACTTCATGATCAGCATGAAATAGGAGTTCCTTGGGAACACCAGGATATTGAGCAATGAAGTTTTGGGGGGAAATAGCTTAATATTAAACGAAAACTGTGTTTGAAAGGATAGATTTTTAATAAATGTATTTTACAAATTCTTACTTATAGATCTGAGACTTGGATACTTAACAGAAAAGCAATACAAAGACTTCAAAGCACTCAAAAAGTATGGATAGATTCGTGTTAGAAGTAACAAGAAGAGATTAAAATAAAACACATGGGTGAGAGAACAAACAGGTGTTATTGACATTATTGAAAAAATTAAGAGACTGAAGTGGATTTGGGTTGGACATATTGTTAAAAGAGATGATAATAGATGGACAATTGAAATCTTAAACTGGATTCCAAGAGATTGTAAAAGTCCCAGAAAGAGACAATATGTGAGTTGGATTGATGAAATAAGAAAGTGTGCAGGGGTGATGTGAATAAGAGAAGCTAAAGATTGGAGAAGATGGATTGAACATGGAGAGACCTTCATCTTGCAGTGGATTCATAATGGTTGATGATGATGATGATGATGATGATGAATTTGCAATTAATAACGGTTATTTGATATTAAACAGATAATGAATTTAAATTTCTTCTTTAAAATTAACAAACTTATATATTAATACAAACAAAAAACATTAATAATAAAATTAATAAAAATATTGTAATTATACTTGAATAATTTTTAAATAAAATTTCAAATCAAAAAGTTTTATGAATTTAATGATTTAAATAGGAAATTTAATGTATATAAAAAGTAATATATTTAAAAAACATTAATTTATATTCGTAACAACTATATGTGTGCACTTGAATATAGCAATATATTAATTAATAATAATAAAAATTCTGGTCAAAATAAATTTATTTTAAATTTAATAAAATAAGACTGTAAATAACGTATGAAGTCATTGTATTATTGTATATTTAACTCAGACATTTCGGTACTTTAAATCTATTTAAGAAATTTACAAAAAGATTGGAATGTATGGTATAATATGTAAATAAATGTTGAGTGTTATTGCATTGAATATAGGTTTATTTATGACTTCATCATTTAATGGTAGAGAAAGAATTATCTATTTTAATGAAACACATTGTTCATTGGAGACATCCTTAGAAAGATAGAGAAATTATACCTAAATGAAATAATGTAAAAGGGGGATTAGAAATAACTTACGCCTGAAGATGAACTATTGTAGTAGAAATTTTGCTGGGAATTGCAGATAATATTTCACTCTGCATACAAGCCATTTCAATATAGATTAAATAAATATTATTGTTAGATCTGCAATGAATGGATTCACACAAGTCAGCAACATACATAAACGTATGAGATTTACAGTTTTCTATATTATAATTTTAAAATGAACTAAGAGAAAATTATCAAAAAGCATAGAATCAGTTAGGATATTTGCAGAAAATTTGCTAAAAAAATTTGAAATCCTAGCTACTTTATAATGATTCTCAGCCATGGGAAGTCCATTAACAGTAAATTAGAAAGTTTAAGATATCTTATCTCAATTAATGAGGTTCAAATTACAATTATTTTGGCTACCATTGTATTCTTTTGAATATCTGGTTATTTACTTCCATAAAAAGTGTGAATTGATGTATGATTAAAGTTCAATGTTTGTTAGACATCCTAAATTGTATCTCACACTATGCACAGAATAATAAGTGCAATATTCTCAGTAGAATAGTATTTACAATATTTAAGGATGACCTTTATTACAATATTCATGAACTATTCATGATTCCAAGGTTTGAAATATGAGAAAATTAATTTTTTTATAAAAATAAATTAAAACATGAATTACATATAGGATTAAAATTATATATTATCACATTAAAATGTTTATGTAAAAATGGATACTTATTTTGTCTCTAAAAGTATTTTAAATTATTGTTCATGTTAGATACTTGGATATTAAACACTCCCATTAAATTAATTTTGGTAAGTCAGATGATCTGTAAACCTTATTAAATCTAATTTAGACAAAAATAAAATGAAAATCTATTATGTTATTAGACTTATGAATTCAGTCTAAAAAAGCAAAAGAGAACAAGAAAAAGCAACCTATAGAAATAGCATAAAGTGAAGAAAGATTAAAAATGATTATTGCTTATAAATTTAGTCTGTTAATTTAATTATATTTCTAATGAAAGTATTATCAATAATTATGCGCTATAAACGCTCATTAAAGAAGTTATATATATATTGTACCGGTCAAGCTAGCACATTCGCGCAACAGAATCCAGAGTCCAAGCAAAGATACCAAGCCGACCAGTATGAGATGGTTAGATCTCGAGACTGACCGCACTTCAACTCCTTCACCTGTGCTCCAAGACTCACGACCCTACGGATGACCACCTTGAAGATACATATAGATATCATTTTAACCGCGAGCCAACATAGGTCAGGGAGAAGCAATGAGACTCATAACGAAAAAATGGAATTTATCAACTATATATATTTAAAACTAATTAATGCATAGGAAATCACATATATAATATAAAGAATTTTGAATTGGATTGAAATAAATAAGATCGAGAGCAGAGTAATTTATTAAATTGTATGTTTATTTTTGCAGATTAAATTTGACGATTTTTATATATATTATTCTTGCATTTTACAATTAAAATGCGCGTAGCATCTAACATTTTTGGAGAGCGCTTTAACATTCTCTCCTTACAATTAAAATTATTTTACATTTGTTGTGTTATTTGATGAAATTAAATATTGTTTTCATCATTTGCTTTATTATCTTATTGATCAGTCACTGCATTGTAGCTATGGGGCAGATTATGCTAATCCCTCTTATTTCATGGTTTTCAGCTAAGTAATCAGACGAAGCCTTGTTTTCACATATATGTGAAACATTCAAAGTCAAATTTATCTATAATATTATTATTTCAAACTATCGTGCATGAGACCGAAACTAGCTCTTGAATATGTCAGACAATGGCTGAAACTTAATTTAAGGGAGGAAGAGTTGGCAACCAAAAGAACCAATGCGCTATAGCGCTGGTAAACAGTTATAATAAATGTTGCTCTGCGGATGGATTAATATTTAGGGTTTTGTGATCAACACCGGAGCCCTATGACCGATCGCCATGCTGCTAAAGAGGGTTGGGGTAGCTAACACTAGTGCCTGGAATTTGACATCAGGTCTTATTCGTGTGCGACCCAAGGAGTGTAAGAGGGATGGCCGTTCCGAGTCCCATCTTAAAGAAAAATGCAACATAACGAGAAAGTTTAAATGTATAATAAAATTATCACATCCGCCAAGCAAAAGAGTTGAAATAATTTAATATTTAGCCATGAGAACGATAGCTAATCAGTGTAATCATTAGCACCAACTCTAATATAGCATTTTAATAATCATATGCTATACATGGGCGTACTTTTAAATATTCTTTGCTTTCTAGTTTCACTCTCAAATAACACATTTGATTACGCGATTAATGAAAAAAAAGGGGGAAAAAGTATATTTGGAGGGCTTTTACAAAATGAAATAAATAACAAATATACTTATTCAAGGCTTGGATATTGCTTAGTGAAAATTAAATTGAAATTTACTTTGGGTTAAAACAAGATTCCCATTTTAAAATTGCCAACAAATAATTAAATAATCAAGGTCAAAATAATAATCAGCACATAGCCAATTCTTGACAGTTATTTAAGAGGGTTTCGAAACAGCGTGCATTAAGCTACGATAAATAATTGTTAAATGAAGAGGGGTCATTCTCTCTTTTCTTTATTATTAATATTGAATGCCCGCTGTTTCGAGGCATTAGCATATAATTTATATTTTAAAATAAAAAAAGAAATAAAGAAACCATAGTCACAACTGCAGTGAGAAAATTGAAAATAAAATTATTAAAATCATTTAGTTAGGAAACATTAGAAAGTAGGTCAGAATTATATAAAAAAAATAAATTAAATTTAAGAATAAAATTTTACATTTAGCAATTTATTTGAATTCAAGATTTTTAGAATTAAAATAAATTTTATAAGTCTAGACTTAAAGAAAAATTAATATATTGAACTGCAGTTAGAAATGGTGATGTTACCGGTCATCTTGTAGTACTTGAGCTAGAGTTACGGGAGTCTTTGTGGCGGCTTGTAGCATCATCTTTTTCCCACGGTCAGAGCGGAGCTGTTATGGCGGCATACTGGTGATGGCGGTTTTTGGATGGAAGTAAAGGCCCGTCGCCTTCACTCTGGAGCTTAACCAAGGCTGCCTGTTTTAACCCGACATTTTCTCTCGCACAGATATAAAAATTATTGTCTTAACTGGATGTCAAAATGTTCACGGTTGCTTTTGGTTTAGGATATACGCTGGATTCAAAAGCTTAACGATGATCAAAGAAGGCAAAAATTCACCGATGTAGCATTCAAGCTGTAAAGATTTCAACGATTCAAAGCTGTCAAGGTTTCAAAAAAGTAAAGATATAAGATGGCTCCTCCACTTTACATGGCCTTTTTAAATGATCGCCTTATCAGCCCACACACCTTGGAATTTCATCTCCATCAAGATTACAAAATTTTTAATTTGCTTATGAAATTAGTGGTTGATTTCAAACATGCTGACATTCCTTTTTAGGTGTTATAACTTTTCTCTGATTATCAACTTTTTAATTAAATCGAATTTTAATCAGTTTAATCCGATATTAGATTTTATTTTAATTAGTCAGAAATTTTGCTCTGATTTTATAATTTACATGTAAAATCTTTGCTGTAAACATATTTTTAATTAGCGAGGTCTCCAAAATAATTTAGAATCAATTAGCTAGATTATTTTAAAATTGGCTTTTCTTTTTAGAAACCTAAGGCAGGTGTGGCATATACTGATACAATTGTTTACAGCAAAAACTTTACTAAACTTTTAATTCTACGAAAATACTTTTATTTTTAGAAAAAAAAATCTTTTTTCTTTTTAAAAAGAAACTTGTCAGCGCATTTGCAATCAATCACCCTTTCAATGTGTTTTTTATATTAAATTGGTTTATAATAAAAATGAAACTTAAAATTTAATAAATATTTTAATCATGCCACTATGCTATATATATTCAATATAGGTGGATTATATCCCCACATACAAATTTAAGTAATGAATTATCAAATTGACGCTACATTATTACTGTACTAAAAATAGTTTAAAAATATTACGCGATAAAATTATACGCTATAACTCTGGCAATACTATTCAATTATAGCGTTCTTTTGTATGTGCGTATATAATGCTGTTTATATAGCCGTGATTGCAATTTTTAGCTTACAAATCTTAATTTAGACTTATTAAACAGGTTTGAATCTAGCAAAGACGAGTGGGTTATTAGGATGGTTGGTGAAACAGTGAGGGATTTGAAGACAACCGTTTCAATATATATATATATAATTTGTTTAAAGCTTAGCACTTTCAAAGCTCTATTATAATAAGCTGTAATTATTTATTAGATTATTTTCATATTCTAACATTAATAGCACACAGATTAGTATATAACATAATGTTTCACATAATATTTTTATCCTTCAGAAGTCTGACTTGATCAATGACAATTTTGGCATGGGATTTAAATGTGGACCATTAGATTCATGAGATGTAAATTTATAGTGGTATTTTAACTACAAGACTATGAGATATTCTAAAAATTATAAAGGAATTTTAATATTTTAAAACAAAATCTGATAGATTTATCAGAGATTAACATTTATTGATTTGCATTTTAAAAATAAATTTGAAATAAAAAAGATTTCATTCATTTTCTGAAAACTTGGTTTTTTTTGCAGATCATTGAATAATTCTTTGTCTATTAGTTTTTTTTGCAATATTTACTAAGTATGGTGTTTTAAAATGCTTTTTATTTGTAAATATATATTTCTGAGTCCAATTCATTAAATTTTGATATATAATAATGATTGAAAGATTACAAAAAATGTCAGCTGAGAGAGCAATAAACTCACTGCACTATGAAATGGTTAAAAGTGATCATTAAAAAAAATAATTGAAATTTTCATCAGTTGTTTGCTCATAGAAAATATCAGATCAATACTGGGAAGCAATCATTTCACATGTTATAAACAAAAATGTCTGCAAGTTATTAAGCTAGATGATTGAGAAAAACTGTTATTTAGATCATATCTGAAATGTGTTTTTAAGAGAGCAAATATACAGTTGGAATACCTTAATTAAGCCATGGGTGTGCATGAAAATATCTTGTCATCTGTACTAAGTCATAATTAGTAAATCCTCACCTGTCATTCTGTAACTACAGATCATCAACTGACCAACATATATTGGATCCAGCATTTAGAAAAATTAGCCACATATGTAAACTCAACAAAAGTTAAGGAATTACTGAATTGATGATTATAAGAAAACTGCTAAGCAATATTTTAATATAAAAATGAAGGCCTGCACATATTTTTGAAGTTTAGAAGAAAAAAAATTCTTTCTTACATTAAATAAGTAATGTAATCTTTGATAACTTTTGATTTTATTTTAATAAAAATCTGAGTAGAATTATTTTTAAAAATACTCAATATAAAGTGTATAAAACAAAATTTTACTTGAAGCTAAATTACTGCTTAAATTAGTTTATTTTTTTACCAAGTACTGGTTTAGAAGAACTTTTTGTTTCTCATTTATTACTCCTAGAGTGTAAGCCAGGTGGTACTGCTTATAAAATTTCTGTCCAGTGACTGATTCAATACACCAAGACTAGTTTCCAATTTATGACTTTTATCAGTGAGGAGCTTTTGGAACTGGAAGCAGTGCATCTGGGTCTTTTGGATCTAATGCACCTTTCCTCATTCAGCCATTTTAACTCCTTTGTTTATTATCAAGCTACTAGCCCAAATTCAAAAACATTCTTAATATTTTCAACCCAAGTTAATTTCCTTGTATAGTTATATAGATCTGAATACAGTTTGATATTTATATATTATGATGCTCTTAGCTTTTAATAACTATTGTCACCTGTATCCTTTGGCCAGGATTGATATAAAACTGGTAAAGATCATATGACCTCTTTTTACATCATGCTAATCAGCAACAAATTCTTTTTCTCTGATTGTATTTATGCCTCCTAGTATTAACTTCAATCATCAATAGATGCTAATAGATAGTGCTTAATAAATCTACATCCACAATTGTATTACCCAGTATCCCCTGACTAGTTTCTAGACTTTAACTTTCATTAGTGAGAAACCTTGGATTTGGGAGCAGTGCATCTGAATTTTTTTGATTTTATGCTTATCTTTTTTTTTGCTTTATTATCAAGCTAGTAACTGAAAGATAGGACAGCTATTGCTGGCAATTCACTGAGCACTAACATTTGATTATTAAAGCTTACACTAGGAGGCACAAGTGTGGTGAGGGAAAAAGAATTTGGCTACTAAATAGCTTTATGTAAGCAGAGATACTTATGATTATTATAAGTTTTGATGGTAGGTGGAGGATGATTAAGATTATTAGTACCTTCCAGGATATTAATTTAATTGCAAAAGTTTATAAATCAACTCATATATGTCTTTATCATATTTGTTCATTGTAGTACACCAGTACATGTCTACTTGGAATTTCTATTTATTGATTTTAAGTAATTGTTGAATATTAATGTAATATCAAATTGACATATAGTTATTGTCTTATATATATCAATAGACCCAATTGTATATATTTATCTCTGTGAAACCCTGTGTGGTTTGGTGCAGTTAGTAGAATATCTGGCTTGGGATTGGGAGATCCCACGATGCTTGCAGTTATGACATCCAAACATTTTATGAATGTCTGAGCAATAAAATGAACTGCCTTTTTTATCTCATCATCATCATTTTAACCATTATTGATCCACAGTAGGATCCAAGTTCAATCCATCCTCTCCGATCACATTACTCCGGTACTTTTTTTTATTTCATCCATCCATCTCGCATATGGTCTTTTTCTAGGTCTTTCACAATCTTTTGAAATCCAGTTTAAGATTTCAATTATTCATCTATTTTCATCTCTTCTAAAAATATGTCCAACCCAACTCCAGCCTCTTAATTTATTTAATGATGTCAATAACACCTGTTTTCTTTGACCCACGTATTTTATTTTTGATCACTTCATGTTATTCCTAACATGCATCTCTTCATACTTTATTGAGTTGTCTGAAATCTCTATATTGTTTTTCTGTTAAGTGTCCAAGTCTCAGATCCATAAGTAAGAACTGGCAAAACACATTTATTAAAAACCTTTTTCAAACACTTGGGAATATTTCCTTTTAATATTAAGTTATTTCTACCAAAAGCACATCAATCGAATTTAATTTTATGATTAATTTCATCCCTTGTGTTTCCATCTGTACTAATAATTTGATCAATGTATTTGTAGTTGTTAACTTCTTCTAACTCATCATTATCAGTCTTTATTTCCATTGTTTGAGAAAATTCATTGTACATTACTTTAGTCCTGCTTTCTTACTTTCATCTGATAACTCTTGCAACATTCCCTGAAACTCTGAAGCATTATTTACAAAAACAACTACATCTGCAAATTTTAGATGATTTAAATAATATCCATTTACTTTTACTCCCTATGACTTCCCATTTTAATCCACAAGATACTTCTTGCAAAATTGTTGTAAAACGTTTTGGAGATATGGAGTCACCCTGTCATAAATTCTTCTCAATGTTAATTTTTTTAGTATCATTTATATAATCTTATTGCTACTGTTTCACTTTTATAAATATTCTTCAGAATGTGACAATATCCTGAGTCTATACCCGATGATCTAATGCTTTAATCATTGAAGAAATGCTTATAGAATCAAATGCCTTTTCATAATTTACAAATCCAAAGCATATTGGCAACTCATATTTATTGGTACTTTCTATAACTGCTTTCAATACTTGGATGTATTCAATTGTATTAAACTACTTTTAAATCCAGCTTGATCTTTTGGTTGATTAAAATCCAAAGTTTGCTGTAGACAAGTTATAATTATTTTAGTACATATTTTGTATAGAACTGATAAAAGACTGATAGGTCTGTAATTCCTAATATTTTCTTTATCACCTTTTTTAAATATTAATATTAATACTGCAGTCATCCAATCATCTGGTACATCTTTATCATTTACAAATTTGGTATATAACTCTGCCAAAAAAAATTCTATTTCTTCACCTGTTCTTTTAAGATATCAATTATAATTCCTTCATTACCTGGAGCTTTTCCCTTCTTCATAAATTTAACTGCATATCTTACATCTTCATTTTTGTGAAATTCAGAAGATATAGTAATTGTAAGAGATACTTTTCCTTGTTCTTTATTGTTATACAATTCTTGATAGAACTCTTCTACACATTTTGTGATGTCGTTTCTCTTTTTAATAATAGTCATATCTTTTTTCTTATTGCAGAAATAAGTTTTCTACCAATATGAAGATGTTGTTTTACACTCTTAAGACTTCAATCCTCTTCTGTTGCTTTCCTTTCTAGTTCACAATTATACTTTCTTATATCATTACCAACTCCTTACAAAATTGAAGATACTCAATTCTTCATAATACATCATTTTTATATTTTTTCACATTCCTTCTTTTATTTATAAATTGTCTCCACAGAAATTTTACTGACCAATTGCTTCTTTTTTTGTACCAGCTTATTTGCTATAGTTTTTATAAGTATATCAGTTATCTTTCTATTGATCCGATTCAAATCTGAATCATGTTCAAAATCTCTTAATATTTGAAAACAATTTGCAAGTTACTGTTTTTTTTTAAATAATTTTTGTTTCTCTAGTTTTTATATGTTGAAACGAAGATTTTTACCGGTTGCATATATAAAAGACATATTTTGTGGATTCATCTGTGTTAAAATTTTAAATATTGATATTCCGACATTTCGACTTGGTCACACAAGTCATCCACTGAGTAATAAAAGGTAAAAAGACGGTTGTAGAGGCACTACAATCACTTATTTGAATAAACGTTAAAGTTCCACCAGTAGTAAAAATGTTAAATTAAGAATGTTTTTTTAAAAAACTCTTTCCAAATAGGAGGAAGTTTGCAAGTTGGAAAGATTTTTTTAAAAAACATTCTTAAATTTAACATTTTTGCTAATGGTGGAACTTTAATGTTTATTCAAATCAGTGATTGTAGTGCCTCTACAACCATCTTTCTACCTTTTATCACCCAGTGGATGACTTGTGTGACCAAGTCGAAACGTCAGAATATCAATATTTAAAAATTTTAACATGGATGAACCTGCAAAATATGTTTTATATATATATTAGATCTTACTAATCCACATCACTTCCAGGGATGAATTTATTAAGAACA
The DNA here is from genome assembly GCA_028023455.1 of Epiperipatus broadwayi. NCBI lineage: Eukaryota > Metazoa > Onychophora > Udeonychophora > Euonychophora > Peripatidae > Epiperipatus > Epiperipatus broadwayi. The sequence goes on from JAQFVV010006217.1 coordinate 2,477,333, forward strand.
TTACAATAAATATATATTTTCTATTAGTCAAAGAATAATCCAATTTTGCTGTACCCTCATTTGGATGTTTCCACATCCATTTGTGTTTCACATTTTTCTCAGAAAAAACAATTCATAATATAAAGTTTTTATTTTTCTGCAAATGTGAACTTACATATTTCATAATAAATGAGTCCAAACATTCGAATTTTATAGTTATTTTATTAATAAACAATTGTTTATCTGACCTAAAAATTAGATTATGATTTTTACCCAGATATTAACAGAACCATATATGGATAAGACAGTACAAAAACAATGAGAGAGAGCTCAATTAAAATATATGTAGAAAGGAAAGCAAAATATAAAAAGAAAATGATATTTATGAGTACAATATTTCAAGAAGAAGAAGTTTGAGACAATGGTATATGTCTCAAAAGGGATGACATTAATCACACTATATAAAATATCTATAATATTTTAATTAAATTGTAAGCAGAACTTAAACAAAGAGCGTAAAATGAAAGACAAAATTCGTCTCTCAGAAATATCTCTTAGGTATGTTTTTTTTAAAAGCAGTAAAATTGATTATATATATACAAAATTAGATAGATGAACAAAAATAACTGAATAACATTATGCTCCATAACTAAGAATCCAAAAGAAAAGGTTAACAATTATGCTAAGCCATATAATATACTAAATGACCAATTAGGTATATACAGTACATACATAGTCATATAAAATCATCCGGATATAAAATTAAACTTACTAAGGTGCAGCAAATAATTTTTTTTAACACGGCAGTTACATTTATGTTTCCACACAAATTTCATAATAAGCTGTTTACAAATCTATTCATGGAACAAACTAGTCAATTCCCAAGTTAAATTCCTAAAAACCATATAAATGAACTTGAAAACAACATCCATCTTTTGTTATGAACTGATATTGGTATAACAAAAAGACGGTCACTATTTTTACGTTTATTTAAATGATTATTTAGGAATTTTGCCTGTGAATTATCTTAGTAACATATTTAAATTAATACACTATACAGGCTTAAACGTGCACATATATATATATATATGTATGCGGGATTCGTACTCAAGACTTTCACACGACCCTCAACTCTTCATACCATCTTATATTTGTTGCCCACCTGATCACACACATGTTGAAAAGATAAATAATCACCAATATACGTATTTTGTGCTAAACCAGCACTCATCAGTTGGTCCAGATTGCCATCTCCATACATATATACAATCAGTGCTCACCTTTATATTAAGATAGCCAATCTTCATACTTTAATGGACAGGCTTCAAACTACTCCAACCCACAACTCTTCAGCCTTCCATTTCATTAAAATCTGATGATGGAACGTTCAAAACCCACGTTAGTGACAAGGTAGCATATTGCGACTTGTTTGTTCATGATTGGGTTTTTATTCTTGATAAGCAATAAAATTTATATGCTCTTTAAAACCATTAGAATTTCATTTAAATATGTATTTACATACAGAGAGCATTTATATACTGTGTATGTTTACATTCAAAGGCTTTAAAAAGAAAATTAAATTAAAACTGCTTCTATTAATAACACATTCTCTAAATATTTGGTTCAATTGAATTCTAAAGAAAGATTTGGCGGCTGCGTTGAAGAAATGACATGATTTTTTTTCCATTTCCTATTTGCTTTTCTCATGATATTTAAATTAACTAATACATTATCAATTATGTTTAAAAAAATCTTTTTTAAAAAAAAAAAAATATGAATTTGTAAAAATCAAAAGGGACCGTGTAGTAATCAATATTTTATGTTACTTTAATCAAATAAAAAAAAATAATACGTCAAAAAAGATTAATTAAAAAACTACTTAATTAATTTTAAAATAGATGAATCCACAATAATGTTTAGGGAATCACTCAATATTTGTTTGTTTTTGTTTCTCTATTTGATGTAGCAGAGAATATTTTGTAAAACTCTTCTGCAAAACTCATTCCAATATTGGTTTTTTTTCAACATTTTTCAGAGAATAGTCTAATATGACATTAGGAGCAAAAGATAATTCAATTATATATACTTTAAAATGCACATCATTTCATTTCAAATTCTTCCTGAAGATAGTCAACAAATAATGGCAAATACTGTACAATATATATTTTAACACACATTAAATAGTACCAATGTTTTTAATATGTATATACAGTATATACATGTTTATAAAATAATTTAGTTAGAAATATTTACATACTACACATATATATGTACAAACACTAAATTATTCAAATCTAGATGTGTAATTAAATATCCAATATAAAAATAATTATTTGTCCACAATGTTGTTATTGATATATACTTAATATAGTATTAAATTTAAATAAATTTGAAACAAACAACAAATTATATTTACAATTGTTTAATTGTCAACGCGATTTTGATCTCATATTAAGATTTTTTCAAGATGTGTATGTATGTGAATTACTTAATAATTGTTTCAAAACAAATAAAATTTACTGTCCTTTTTAATTCCTTTTGAGGTAAAAATTAATAATAAGTCATAAATACAATGCATAAGGATGCTCAATTTATAAAATTTTCAGCATGCTGGTCTATAATGATTTGCAATTACACTCCAGAGGTTGCACTTGTGAATTAAAAAATGTGACTTTCATTTTTTATTAGTTTCTATTTTTTTTTCAAATATGGATTATTGAGTTATAAATATATAATAATAATGAAATCACTTCTTGACACACTTTATATAATGCAACACCTTATTTTTCATAGTTGCTAAAGTTTGAACTATTTGAGAGTTTTCCTTGGAGATGGAATATACAGTAATATATTCATAAATATTATAAACATAAAAACTTTGTTACAGAGGTGGATAAAATGTCCATCGTGGTCTATCAAAAAACTACCAAGGCATTCTGGAATGACTACTTAAATTAAAAACAAATAAAGGTAATCAATGCTACATTGCTTTGGATTAGATAGTTTACACATAAAAAAAATATTTTTTAAATATATTTTTAAAAACTCATTTAACACATTTTTTTAAAAAATCTTGGATTTTTACTTTATGAAACATTTTTTTATTTCAGTTTTTCTCCAACATTTCAACCATATTATATGCCTGCTGTCAACAATAATTTATATATATATAAATGCAAAACCATAAAACAATACAATACTAGATTAAATCCAAAATTTTACCAAAATCCTTACACGACCATGGTTTCATCTACTATAAATAGACCTTCTCAAGTGAAAATCAAACTAAAGGAAATAACAAATATATATACACAAAACAAACCTTCCCATAATTCATTTCAAACTCCACCTTCCCTTAATATCAAAAGAAGTCTTCATAAGATTGATAGCCTCAGAATCAAGAAGATTTATCATCAAAGTCTCCTTTATTCTTCTTTAAATAACAGAAGCATTGTTAAATAATATTTTATGACCTGTATTCAATTCATGAATATATAAAGCTGAGTTAAGATACCTATGTTTAACTCTACTTATATGAACCTTAATCCTTTCATTAAGGCTAAATTTACTCTGGCCTACATAAAACTTACCACAACTACATGGAATCTTATAAACAATACCAGGAAAGGACATACTATCAATAAACTGTTTTGAACCATTAAGTAATGAATTCAAATCAGAACCTTTCTTCCATGCAACCTTCCTTCCACCTAAAAAATGACTATTTTTATGAAACCATGGTCATGTAAGGATTTTGGTAAAATTTTGGATTTAATCTAGTATTATATTGTTTTATGTTTTTGCATTTTTGTCTTTGCTAGTATAGTGTTAGGCAGGTTTGATTTCATATATATATATTGTGCCGGATTAATCCGCAGATTGTTCTACTTACACTGTAAATGTTTTGCCTGGTTACAAACTTCTTCATAATACATTTATAATCTTATTGAATTATAAATGTTACGTGAACAAACTGGCACGTTTGAGCAAAATGGGAAGCTTTAACTATCAACAACACCACGATCAGATCATGGCCCACCTCGGCTGCTAGATTCAAACCCCTACTATCCAAACACTTTATTTGTTTTGGAGTAAACACCGGGCGCCAGCTAGTCTATGACTAACATATTCGGACAGTAGGCTCATAATCCAACACTCGAAACAATCCCTAAAACTAGCCCAGTCTAATTTTAATCAATAATAAAATATAGTTTAATTAGTGGTGATAGAATTGATAAAAAAATTGGTAAAAGAATTGGTAAAAAGAATTGACCAACAAAATAAGGCTTAAATTTAAAGACAATTTACTAACATTAATTATACTAAATATAAATACTTTTATAAATTTTTACTAACATAATATTGGTATTTCTAATCACGCATATATTTGATTCATACACTATAATATATTTTATGAGAAAGCATAAATAATATTTGACATTTATAAATCATATAGCATTCACAAACACGCACATCAATAGTTCATTTTATGCATACTTATAGAGTTCAAATTACTTGTCTCTGGAGGATTCACAAATGCTTACGAATGCGATGGCTTCTATATATTAATGAGAATAAGAAATATTATTATCTAGGATTTTGAATGTGGATGTAGAACTTCTTTTTCTTTGGTTACTGCTTTAGGTGAGAATATTTCCAGCTGGCTGGGATGTTTCCTTGAGAAGTTTCATTATTATTCACTTTTATTATTATTGGAGACAATTAGATATTGACGGAGATTCTTCAAGCTGTTATGCAGACATTATTTAAGATCGGGTAGATTGGCTGTTTTTATTGGACTTCAGGCTGGAGAGACGTATGTTCCCAAAAGCTGCTCAGCACTGCATTTCTGTTTCTGGATACATAATAAATTGCACTGTTATCTCTAGACTAGACTAGACTGAATGATTGTCCTTACTGAATGATCGATAAAAATTTTTTTCCCCTTTTTTTTTTTTAATTCCCCCCCGGCAATTTTTTTTTGAATTCCTTTAGTAACTAATCCTTTGACAATGTGTTTTTGAAGGTTGTTTAATTAGTAGTAGTCATCACAAACATGTTGTTTTTATATCTTTAATTAGTAGCCACCGCCGTGTTTTTTAATGATAACTTCCATTTATTTTTTTAATATTTAATACGCATACATTTATTTTTATTTACCATCGCACATATATATGCATTTATTCTAATAAACTTGAATGAAAAGAGATTTATATTTTAACTTATAATAAATAAAACTCTTTAACTTCTCCTATTAAACTTTTAGTTTTTTCTGCAGGAAAACTTCCCCTCCCCCCTTTTAATTAATTAATTGTGAGTTTTATTTCAAGAACTATTAAACTTTTAATTATTTATTTTAATGAATAATAATAAGAAAAAACTCTTTACTTCTTTTATAAACCTTTATGTTTTCTTTTATGAAAGACCTTCATTTTAATATTTTTTTGATAAAATTATTATCTGCCAATTTCAATATTGGTACATTGCACCCCCCTTCATTGGAGAATAAAATGTGTCATTTTTGACCATTTTATCTCTGACAAATGTAATTCTCAATTCCAAATATTATTATTTTTCTAAGTTTGCTTTTTAATATCTTTCACTTTATATACTAAGGGCAATCTTCAATTATGCTTTACTCCTTTCTATACTGGCTACATTGCTTACAATGTTCTGAGTCCTGGATAGTGACCACCAGGACAAACTAATTTTGTGGCACAGGGATCTTTTGAAAATGAAAGGGAAGCAGCTTCGCTGACTTATACCGACTTACACGTATATAAAATCAAAGCTTCATTTGCAGAGTTTTTACCGGACTTGGACAAAGAAAGGGTCATGGTGAATGGCAGGAATTATCAACTGTCCATTTCTGACTTATGCTTTGAAAACAAGGTATGAGATATGGGGATTCTCCCCTGAAGAAGTGACTTGTGGCTCATGCTGGATTTTCCCAGTGCACATTTTAAAAGAGGAATAATCCCTGCCAATCCATTATGGGTACTAAAATTTATCCAGTCGACAGCTTTAAACTTATCCTTAACTAAACTTATTTCTATACTACCCTCATTCCCTTTAGTTTCAAACCCTTATACACTCTTAATACAACTTAGATTGACTTTCTATTTTATTTATCAACATTACGATATTATTTTTAATTCACACAAACATTACTTATAATATTATCTTTAAACCATTACGAACATTATTTTACATATTTATTTAATCTTACAATACTATTCTAAACTATCACAGACATCAGTTTACATATTTATTTATATTACAATATTATTTTTTCTTAAACTATTACTTTAACTTCCTTATTTAACGTGTGTATATTCAGAAAACTATTTTACTGCTCTTTATTATTATACAAAGATTTTATTGGACTTCATTACTTTAAACCATTTATTTATTTCCTTTTATTAACTTACGTATATTCAAAACTATTTTATTTTAACGTACGTGTATTCAGAAAAAAAAACCTTTTACTTTCTTACGATTCATTATTATGCAAATATCTATTTGACTAACTTGATTTTATTTTAGAAATTCTGTTATCTTTTTCATTTATTTAATCCTACAGGCTTTACTTTTAAAACATTAATTTGACCCATTTATTTACGAACATTTTTCTTTATTAATCTGTGCGTGGAGAGGTAGAAAAAAAATATTTTATTCTACGAAGCCTCCATTATTATTATTACTTTCAAACATTTAATTTATTATTATTCAGTTATTTTTAATTTTATTATCTTAGTTTTAAATAAAAGTTTCAGATTTAAACTTTTCAGATTTATTTACGTTAGAATAATCATATTCATGCTCATTGTCCATTTCTGGAGTTTTTGTTTATTTCCTTTACTATTCCACCCGTTTACTAACTTTTAAACTTTATCAGGCGGTTCCTTCTTTTTTTCTACTAACTCACTAATATAAATCATACTTCATATTCTCACTCCTATCTCTCGATTAAAATCTATTTTATCTCTTTCTCGTTCTGTTCTATTTTCTGCCTTGTAAATTAAAAAACCTTTAAGTTTCACAGACCTCCATATTTTTTCTAACCGTGAATATTTTTTTCTACACTTTCTTTTTATTTTAAATCTACGAACTTTTACTTTAACCTTTTTAAATTTTTGTAAAAACTTTTCAACGCTATCTTCTACCTTGAACTTATGTCTCTCTTCTATTTCTTGATCTACATTTGTTTCTACTTTCTCTGTTGCAATGCTATCTGATTCTAATTTAATTTCTATCTCTTTTATGACCTCAACTTCCTTACTTTTTTTGACAAAATCTACTTCTATGATCTCTTGATTTTTCTCTACCTTCCCTGTAATTTCATATCTCCTTTCTCTTAGTTCTGCAATGAATTCTTGCTGATCTTGCCTGATTTTTTTTATTTCTTTCACGAATTCTTGCATCATATTCATCATTTTCATAATCTTCATCTCAGACATTTCTTCTTTCTCTTTTTCTACTAACTGGGGATTTTTTAAAAATACCGGGCTTTCTTCCGGCTCCATTTCTTTATTCATAGTTAAACTATTACTTTTTTTTACATTATCATTTGCATTAACAAATCAAATATTATTATTGTTTATTTATTTTTCTTACTAAGACAGAAACATATGCTGACTCCAGCCCCTTTGTCCTTTTCTCTACCCGATCCTAATGCTTTAGCTCCACCCAAAATATCAACTGTCCCTGATTTAACAGAATGATTTATTTTAACCAATGTAAATAGCATAAATCTCTTTTCATTTAAAGAAGAAAAAAGGTTTCAGTCAATTCTTTTTTTTTAAGTAAACCACTTTAAATATGTAATTTGGCTTTTCTTTAAGGTTTTTATTTTTAAACAAGAAACAAAGTATTTAATTAACTGTCATTTATGACAGGTTCGGCCCACATTGGTGTGCTATTTGTATCGGATCAATCCGCAGATTGTTCTACTTACACTGTAAATGTTTTGGTTGGTTACAAACTTCTTCATAATATATTTATAATCTTATTTAATTATAAATGTTACATGACCAAGCTGGCACGTTCGAGCAAAATGGGAAATATTATTGATAGCTTTAACTATCTACAACACTCACGATCAGATCATGGCCCACCTCGGCTGCTAGATTCAAACCCCTACTATCCAAACACTATTTGTTTTAGAGTAAACCCCAGGTGCCAGCTAGTTTATGACTAACATATTCAGACAGTAGGTTCATAATCCAGTGCTTGAAACAATCCCTAAAACTAGTCCAGTCTAATTTTAATCAATAATAAAATATAGTTTAATTAGTGGTGATAGAATTAATAAAAGATTGGTAAAAGAATTGGTAAAAAGAATTGATCGACAAAATAAGGCTTAAATTTAAAGACAATAAATTAACATTAATTATACTAAATATAAATACTTTTATAAATTTTTACTAACATAATATTGGTATTTTTAATCATGCATATATATGATTCATACACTATAATATATCTTATGAGAAAGCATAAATAATAATTGACATTTATAAATCATATAGCATTCACAAACACACACATCAATAGTTCATTTTATGCATGCTTATAGAGTTCAAATTACTTGTCTCTGGAGGATTCACGAATGCTTACGAATGCGATGGCTACTATATATTAATGAGAATAAGAAATATTATTACCTAGGATATTAAATGTGGATGTAGAACTTCTTTTCTTTGGTTACTGCTTTAGGTGAGATTATTTCCAGCCGGCTGGGATGTTTCCTTGAGGAGTTTCATTATTATTCACTTTTATTATTATTGGAGACAATTAGATATTGATGGAGATTCTTCAAGCTGTTACACAGACATTATTTAAGTTCGGGTAGATTGGCTGTTTTCATCGGACTTCAGGCTGGAGAGACGTATGTTCCCAAAAGCTGCTCAGCACTGCATTTCTGTTTCTGGATACATAATAAATTGCACTGTTATCTCTAGACTAGACTAGACTGAATGATTGTCCTTACTGAATGATCGATTAAAAAATTGTCTCTTTATACCTATGACGTGTTGTCCTTTCAATATCCTCCAGCAATATCTGTTGTCGAAATTCCTTTAGTAACTAATCCTTTGACAATGTTTTTTTGAAGATTGTTTAATTAGTAGTAGTCATCACAAATGTGTTGTTTTTATATTTTTAATTAGTAGCCACTGCCATGTTTTTTAATAACTTCCATTTATTTTTTTAATATTTAATACACATACATTTATTTTTATTTACATTCACACATATATACGCATTTATTCTAATAAACTTGAATGAAAAGAGATTTATATTTTAACTTATAATAAATAAAACTCTTTAACTTCTATTAAACTTTTAGTTTTTTCTACAGGAAAACTCCCCCTCCCCTTTTTTAATTAATTAATTGTGAGTTTTATTTCAAGGACTCTTAAACTATTAATTATGTATTTTAACGAATAATAATAAGAAAAAACTCTTTACTTCTTTTGTAAACCTTTATATTTTTTTTTATGAAAGACCTTCATTTTAATAATTTTTTAGATAAAATTATTATGTGCCAATTTCAATATTGGTACAAAATATAAACAAAAGAACTGTTATAGGTTAATGAGAAAACTTGTTTAGCCACAGGGATTGTCAATTACTAATAATTGATGATTTTTTTGCAAGATCAAAAGCTAAAAGTTATCTCTGTTTACATGGATACAATCTCATCTTTATTGTTTATTATAATAACAATCCATGAAAATATTTAATTTAGCATATTATATATATATATATAATAAATCTACAAAGAATTTCCAAAACAACATAATAAAAAATATTTTATTATATAAATGGTTTTAACTTATTGATTGCTTATTTTTATGTTTTGACATCCTTTTACTTTTTTTAATGGAATTTACATTTTTATATAAAATACTTTTGCATTATTATAATTACATTTATGTAGTTACACCAGATTTTTGACACTTTCTATTCAAATCTGGGGTTTTTTACTTGTATATATAAACTTTCTTTAATTAGTCTTTCTTTGTAAGATCTCACATTATACAACATGGTCACATTTGTAAAGAAAATGGTGAAATACTGATTATTGATTTTATTAAAACATATTTTTCACATTTGTATGACTACTGAAATAAGAATTAGCTCTTTGTACTCAAGATAGCTGTGTATATCCAGAGACATGTCAAAGAATGGGTTGGATGATGTACACACCTTCATTTGAAATGATTTATGATGTGGATATTGACTACAAATATATCAGTTCAAACATACTCACTGTGCAATGCAAAGACACATTCAGAAACATTAAATATATTCTGTTGATTGCAAAGTTGATAACTGTCTTTTACTGTTGTGGCACATACACAAATTTCATTCATTTATCATAACAAATTAATATTTTATCATATTTTAAAAGTGAGATATATTATCTGAAATAATTGCAAAGCAAATAAACACATAAAATATTAATACAAAATGGGAGAAACATTTTTCTGCTCTAAGATGTTTTAAAATCATGCATGTAATATGTAAGAGATGGACTACAACATTTAGAGGAAATTGCAAGTAATCCTTATCTGAAAAAGTATGCCCACTCCTGCTCTATTATAATAAATTATATATACCAAATAATAGGGTTTGAAATAGTAGGTCTTGTTGTTTAAATAAATGTTAATGTGACATTGTTAGCATCAACATTATCATGTGATCAAAATAGCAAGTGTTACAGCAAAGTCTAAAGTGTATTTCACATCATCTACCATATTAGATCCATTTATTGTGAGTGCAGATAGAAAGTAATTTGTGCTCAGTGTGTATAAGTATATGAACTGTACTGCTCTGGAAATGAATGCTGTATTATATTATAATAATGCAAAGAATTGTTCAATTTCTCTTAGAAGTCCATCTGATAATCAAATTTATATATTAAAAAAATACAACAATATTAAAAAAACGTAACATTTATATATATATATATATATTCTTCTTTCGCCTGTGAATTATTTTTTTTTAACTCTTTACAAGCTAAATATTTTGACGTTGTAGATGGGGCATTAGCTCTCTACCCATAAAATATTGTGCAACAGACTTTGGATTATTTATTTAGTTTGCCCACTTTGAAAACTCAAATGATATCTAATCTACTACCAGTATAATATAAAAAATTTTTCAAAATGCCCACCTCTTCCTGACCACATAAATAATGTGGTTATATTCTTGGGAAAGTATATCTACCAAACACAATAATTTATTGTTTACATGGAAACTTTTGATTCTCTAGCATTGTTTGATAAAAGCAATGGGGTTCCAATATCTATTATATTTTGCATCATACTTACTTGATACCCATTATATTTCCAAATATAATAGGACACATTTTATTATTAAAAATTGTTGATAAACTTTGATCACAATAGAATACATAGTGTTTACTGAACCCCAAGTATACAGCACCTTTCGACATGCACAACCTCAAGTATACAGCATCTTTCGACATGCACATATATATAACACAGTGCTTTGTTTACATGTATAGCATGTATATATAACTTAAGATTATAATCTAAACATGTGTAGTTATTAATAATAAATTGAGGGTTTACAGTTTTACATATTTTACAGAATCATACCATAGAACACTCTTATTCCAAATATGTTACTCAGAGCTGTTTTACAGGGAGAGTCATAACAAGTCATTTTAATAAACTTGCAAATAAAATTTTACTTATCATTTATCAATGCCCATTAATTCAATCAGACAAAAGAAGAATTCTCTCTTCCATTTGATCTCCACCTATTTATATAATTGTAAATTAATTAACATTGAAATTCAGAAATACTGTAACTTATTATTAGCTGTAATCTTAGTGCACAAATTAATCAATAAGCTTAACAATTCATATATTATTTTAAATTAAATATTACTAATTCCAATAGCGCATAAATAACTATTATTACTGCTTGAAGATGCAATGTTTAGGATTATAATCATATCACAGAACAATCTTGTTCAAAATATGTTACTCAAAACTATATTGGCAGGCTTGATTAATTTATGAAATAAGATCCCACTAATAATAAGTTTCAGGCTTTGTGGATATCAATGTCGATTTATTTACAATATATACAATTAGAGACCAGATGAAAGAGGAATTCTCATTTTATCAGAATAAATGGGTATTGATGAATGAAAGTGAAATTGTATTTGCAAGTTTATTAAAATGACTCATTATGAGTCTGCTTGTAAAATAATTCCGAGTAACGTATTTGGAATGAGAGTGTTCTATATCATTATTATCCTAAACATTACATAATCAGGAAGTAGTAAAAGTTATTCATGGGTTGTTGAAATTAGCTATTTTACTGAGTATATGTCCATTCATTTACATTCACTCAAAAAATAAAAACAAAAAAATTAATGTACTATATTTTATTTTTTATACTGAAATCAATAATGAAATGTCAGAATTTCATCATAATTAAATACACTCTAGGCAAAATCCTTCTTTTCCCAATATCTTTATTTTTGTATCAAAATATAGTAGCCTCATTTGAGTAGAGTATACTCTCTATAGTTCCTTTGATTACAAATGTTTTAAATTTTGAAAACTTGTAACATTACATTTAATAGTAAATTATCCATGCACTTTACTACTGTTACACAATGCTTTATTTATCAGCCTCTTTTACAGTTTGCAGTTTCGATTGCCTCAACCATCTTCTTCAGAACTTTTATATTTTTTAAATAAGAAAGAGTAGTTGACATTACATTTAAAAAACATTAACATTTTGTTTCACAAAATACTATATAAAATTTGAGAGCCAATGAAGAAAGAATAAGATATATATGTGCTGCCAACATAAATTGAGTAAATTTTGTTAATAAGCACGATTGTGCATGGCATTCCAAGACAGAAAAAGGCTGCTCCCATTTTGTAAAAATTTTTAAATTTACATATTTGTGTATTCAATTGTTACTAATTTTCTTCTTTTCTAAGCCAACACAATATCTGGTAAAATAAGAATATACACAGAAAAGGTAGTTTTTTAATATTTAGCCTTATTACTGCCTAGCATGCTTTCAATATATTTTTACTGTATTATATTCATGGCATATAGTGGTGTGATTAAATGGTTCTTTATATCAGGGTTTAAACAATAATATAAAGAAACATTTAATCATACCACTAGATGTCATGAAAACATGCTAGGCAGTAATAAATCTAAATATTATTTAAAAAAACTACCTTTTCTGTGTGTATTTTTACTTTACCAGATAATTTTATGTATTGCTTTGTTTTTTAAAAATATATAATTGCATACAGTATTCTGAGATAAAAAGAAATGGCAGCTGGTATATTGTAAAATGTATTAAGTTAATAAATGTTAAAATGTTTCTTATTTATTTACATTTTTTGGGATAATATATAGTTAAAGCAGTGAATATTGATGCAATGAAATTCCCAGCTTCATTGTAAAACATTTTTCTTCTGTTTGATATAAAATTTCACAGTTGCTTCTTTTATTACATTAATTTTCACACTTTTTCATAGTGAATATGACGTGTATATATTTATTAATATTTTCATTGATATTATTTTTGTGGTTTATGACAGACATTGGACCTATTCTATTTATATTAATTAATTATACTAATTACCATGGCTTTTAATTGATTTATTTTGACTTTTTAATTGATTTAGTTTGATTTTTGATGCTTTTATCTTTTATCTGCTTCTTCTACTTTTTTTTCATCTTATCAATTTAATTCAATTTTTTCTGTTTAATATAATCACATTTCTTTTAGTATCTTTCACTTAATTTTATGCTTTTTGTATTTTATATAGGTATGTGTATCATCTAGTAATTTACTCATTAGTAAATATCACTATTGATTGAGGAAATTAGAAATAGAAAGAGAAACTGGATTGCTTATATATTAAGAAGAAAGAATAGTTTAATAAAAGATATTTTGGAGAGAATGGTGAGTGGAAGCAAGAAGAAAGGATGGAAAGAGATTGACGTTGGATGGTATAAGAGATGGGTACATGGAATTGAAAAGTTGGGCAATGAAGAGAACAGAGTGGGAAAATAAACAAATTGATGATATGGAGACTCTCTGTACCTGTCCATGGGACAGAATACTATTGATGATGATTATCTCAATAAAAGTTATATACTTTTGCATATTCATTTTCTTTATCATAGGCCAAACAATTACAGTATTTAGTTTATTCTTACATTACTTTTTTTTAATTTTGTAGTATTTATTTTCAAAATATTATTTGCTTCTCAGTTTTTTTATTGCCTCATTTATTCAATTATTTATTTATTTTTTTAAATGTAATTCCCTTGTGATTGTATATCCATTTTAATCGTGTGTTTTTTTCTTCTTTTAGTTCATGTTATTTTTTAGGGCAAATTCAGTCGAAAACCACATGCTTGAAAGGCCTATGCTTTCAATTTTTTTTAAGAAAATTTAATAATAGAATTTTTGATGTTTCAAAAAAAAGCAATATGACTATATTGCTAAACAGTTCATAAGAAATTTGAGTGCCAGAGTCGATCTTGGATCTCCTCATCCAAAGTTAGATATTTTACCACTGCACCCAATTAAGCAGGGTAATGTTTCAAGGACATAGTGACATAAGAAATATGTTTATTAAATTTACATTATTTTTTTATTCTTTGGGAACAATAATAAAAAGTGCATCCATACATGGGAAAAACTTATAGAAAATATGCAATAATTAAAAAGAATTTTTTTATTAATGTCCATTGAGTGGAGCTGCTGCAGAGTAGTTAATCATTGCATTAGATGCATATGTGTGGTCAGCAAAGAAAGCAATTCAATGAAAAATGGATGGTCAAGTTTTTGTATGAGAGATGAAAATAAAAATGTTCAGTAGATTACAATTTATGGATATTAATAGAATAGCCAAAATAGTGTTTAATTGAGTTATGAGTAAAAGACAGGCATCAAGATGGCTGACAAAGGTTGTATGGTATATGTAAAAGATTTGAATAAAGACTTTATGTCAGGACATTTGTGCAAAAAGTGGGATGATTGTGTTAGGAATATTGTTAAGTGTTGTAGTGCAAAGAATGGGATAGAAGAATAGATGCATTAACAAAAATAAAAACTCTGGAGAGATGGAGATCTAGTATGGAAAGTAAAAATAGTTTAAAAATATATAGAAGTAAACAGAATATTCGGTGTGCATTAATTTACAATAATAACAAAAAATGTACATTACTGTACAAGGCTTGAACACAATTATTAGAAACAAGAAAATATACACATAAATGAAAAAATGTGTTTGATTTAGTCTGCAAGTCATGTAAAAAAGACATGGAAATTATTAGTTATTTGTTACTTGAATGTAAATGCTTACAAATGGAAAGTGTACAAATAATGAAATTGTGGGAGAATAAATATGAAAAAGTGATTATACAGAAAGCAAATTATTGTTTTTATGCTGGTCTTGGAAAAAGAGAAGGGGATCTAGAAATAAAGACCATAGAATGGACAAAGACAATGTTGTGGAAAGGAATGAAGCAGAATAGAAAAAAATATGGCAAAAACTTAGGGTGGAGAATGGAAAGGAAAAATAAGGTGGCTTAAGAGATTTTTCTGGGCATAATGGCTGAGAGATTGCTGACTTCAATAAAGGAATAGCCATACCACATCATGTGTGATTTTATAAAAAGAAACATTTTGATAAGGTTCCAATAAGGGATGAAAATTGGGGCTAATGTATTATATAATTTTTAATTTATAGTCAATTTCCTATTCCACTTTTGTATTAAATTGATTATCTTTAGTATGTGATATGTGTGTTCAATAATTATTGATAAAATCAATATGAAATAAATATATTTAAACATATATTGAACCAGGTTCCACCGAATAAAGTTTATTACAAGGTTTAAAATACCTTTTAACATTAATGTTTTAATTTCATTTGATATCTTGGCTTTAATTGATTTAAGTAAGTTTTAATATCATGCAGGGTTAGGGTTAGGGTTAGGGTTAGGGTTTTAATATCTAAACTTTAATAGTTTCATTGCATATCTTTCTGGGTAATTAATAGTTATATCTTTAATACTAGGGGAACAAACCAGCACTTCAAGCAGAGGAAAGAATAACATTAACAGCATAGCCATCAATGATACCCATGGTCATATCAGGCTACCTTGACTGCTACAATAAAAACCTGTCATTCAAATCATTTTATTTGTTTTGAAGATTAGAATCACATGCCAGCCAGCATGCTTGGATGACAGGCATACAATTCAGTGCTTGAAATATCACAAACTAACTCCTACTCTTAATCAGGTGTCCAGCACATTAACTTAACATATATAAACATTTATAAATGTAGAGGTGATGTAGTGATAAGGGAAAGAGAGAACAGACCTAATAATAACTAAGCAAACATTAATATTTATTCATGCACACATATCTAATATAACATAATAGTGTGGAAATTTACATATATAAAAAATATACATGATTACTCAGGCCAAATTTTATAACAGTTCTCTGTTAATGTTCATTTCATTTAGAAAATATAAGGTGTCTGTAGACTGTTATAATGAAAAATATATTTATCTAGGTATTCATGGTATTAGATGACACAGTTCATTTGGTTTTGGTTTTCATTAGCATTACTTTTCAACCAGTTGGCTTCTGGGTCTCCATCAATGGTTTCAGGGCTTATTTACCATTCTGTAACTCAAAAGTGGAGGAGAGAGGTATTTTGTGGCAGTGTCTATTTCACCATTTCGGCATCAATTGCCAATGAGGATTCAGGCTGGACAATTGAAATGTGGAGGACTTTGGGCATGAAGTCCTGTTGAACACTTCTAAGATAATTTGGCAACACATGTTACTAGTTCTGCAGCTTCTGCAAAAATAATGACTGCCTCTATTTTGTTCTTAGATTTCTGAATCTATCGAACAATTATATAACAGCATAAAGACTAGAATGATTTACAGACTCAAGAGTGGAATAATAACAATAGACAGTTGCAACTTTTTATACTTTTTCTCTCTCATTGTTTTTTTCCTTATCACAGCTTTAAATCTATTTTTTTGATTAAATTTACATTTTTTAATCTAATCTTTTTTAGATTAATCTAATATCTCTCACTTTTATACTGAAGAGATAATTTACATAGTTTTTAATTATTACAGTTATTGGTTTTGATTTTATTATCAACCAGAAATCTTATTGGCATTCCAAATTAATTAATTAATTTTTGTTTTTGATTTTTCACTAACATTTATTTTTACACACTTATTCTTTTAACTTATTTTTACATACAACCACTCTTCTCAGAAAATTCAATTATAGAATAAAATTTTTGGCAAACAAAGAAAACATTCACTTGGATGAATGCAAGCTCAATACTTTTGTGAGTCATATAAACACAAATATACCACATATGATTAAATAAGTTCTCAAATTAGGTCCAAGGTTTATAGGTGGATGGTGGAAGAATTCTAAAATGAAAGTTATTGCCGATGTCAAAGTGCCTTAATGAATAATGCACTAAAAGAAGTAATTATTTCATGTGTATTGAATACTATAAAGAACAAACAGCTAAACACTTATTCCAATGAATGGAACAGAAAGATTATTAGCACCAATCAATTTTAGCTGACCACTATTGTTTGCTTAATGGAAGATAAAGGGAGATTTGTATTAATGAATGACAATGAGTACAATGACAAAGTCAATACCTAAATTGGGAAATTAAAATTCATAAACTTAGATGACTTTAATCATATGCTTAATAGAGTTAAATTTATATCCACTATACTGTGCACAAACTGCAATACCATTTTCTCAAAAAATGAATATTTCTGTATATACACATCAATCTCTTCTCTCCCTAAAATCGTTGCCAATGTTAAGAACTGATAAACCATTAAGGCTTATGTTCAACTTTGGAAAGGCACACTACTTCAACATGGCTGTTTTGGTCTATCAGTGGCTCATATATGCATTGGGTTTTAATGATCACACCATCAGATCATTTTTTGAATTTGTAAAGAAAATTAAGCATGCTGTTGTACAACCAATGTTCAAACTTCCATTTTATAATAACACTGAACTCTATGGCTCCATTGACAACTAACAATCTATTGAAATAATTAATGGCACACTAATTATAAGTGTCTGCCCACCCATATGTGTCAAATTCATTAATGAATTTTTTAGATGGCTTGATTTAAACATAGTTTCAATTTTCAGGGACAACTGGTTTAACATGTACAACAGTTGGCCCATGGGTCTTCTGCTTAGTGGCATAATATCAAGCATTCATATTAAAATCAAATATTACCTGTATTCTTCAAGTCCACACCACACATGATATACACATGATACATTGATGACATATTCATTGCAGCCCCAGAGCCTCCAGAATAACATTAAACTCACTTTCATTTCAACACAGGAAAAATAATTATATCAAGTTAAAAAGATTAACATATGAGTCAGCAGAAATACAGATAATCTAGATTACTGTATGATAGTAAAACCATTTGAAATACATGGTTTAACACATCCTAGTTCTTATGTACCCAAATCCCACAAACTTGCAGCCCTCTCTTTATTTCTGTTCAGGAGCTATAATTTATGTAAATATGAGATGGTCAAAAGAAATAATCTTATCAATTACATTGCAGATTTAGTAAAAATAGGGCATACTCAATCATCTATCCACAGGAAAGTTAATCAATTTGTTTATAAGATAAATCATAATCATAAGAAAGAAAACAAACAAAAATCCTCATTTCTTACATCCATTCAATAGCTAAAAGTCTTATTAACAAACTCTCTTGAACAGATGTAAGGAATTAGAATTTTTGGTTTGTTCACTTTTCATCCACCTCCCAATACCAATAGACTCATCAACAATATCAAAGACAGGATCAAATCCAAACTCACTCCTCAAATTATTTACAAGATCACTTGCTCCCAAAGAAACTGCCAAGCATCATATTATGGAGAAACCAGGACCAACATTGCAAACAGAGTGGCACAGCATAGATACCTTTATAATAAGACTAAAACTAAGTTGGAAGGTATTTAAATTTTTGCTGAACACAAAAGTCACTAACTGTAGTTTCCAAAAAAACCACTTCCAGTGTTGTTTGAGAGAAATAACACCAAAAGCAAGGTCAGGGAAGCATGCTGCACAGCAAGTGATCCTACATCAATAGAAAAGAGGCCTGCTTTTCTTTTCTTTTTAAATAGTCTTTGTAGTGACTTTACATTAATTTGCATACATTTGCATTGACATTGGTATAGTTCTCAACATTCCAGTAGCTATGAATATGGGAGTATGAATACTTCTGAAAGTGCTCAGCTTACTAAATTGTAGAATATCATTTATTTTATTTACTGTTATCAGCTTCATTATCTGTGCACAAAGCACATATATTTATATATATTATGAATATTATATGCTAATGAAGTAAAGCTTTAACTACTTATAAAAAGGAGTGTTTTCTTTAATTCTTTTTTTTTTCTAATTTCCCCATTCATTTTTAATATAGTTTTATTCTATTTTAAAAGCATAATATAATGCAATCTTTTGTTTTTAAAACTACATTTTAAAATCATTTCTTAATTAATTATTACATTGTTTTTTAACTATCCTCGTTTATTTGATTTTTTTTTTAATAAATCTGGTCATATATTTATAAATTATAAAACATGTAACACAGATATATGTGAGTTTAATAATATATATCTTAATATATATCTTACTAGTGTTACATCACACATTCTCATTTGAGAGGTGAAATGCATCAGTTTGCCCCATTTTAGTTCTAACATTTTATTTATTTCTTTAGTGTTTGATTTTTTCATATTCATTTTTTCATCATTTTTATCTAAAATAAATTTCAAATTGTATAAAGATCGACAAACCACAGAGGTGATCTTTTCTATGCTACTTTATCTCACAGGCTATAATCTATGTTGACTGGCAATGATTATGTCATATGTGATGATGAGCAGGCACAACATGCATCTTTCCAGTGTGTACAAAGAGAATGAATGCTGTGAGTGGTAGAACACATCTGCTGATACCCAACTTATGCAATAAACAATACTTTAACTTGATTACTGTGCTGGAAATTTCTCTAACAGCGGGTTGAATGAGCCCATGACTTTCTCCAATGGGTCTGCATCCTGGAAAATATCGGGTCACTATGAATGGAAGTATTGCTCTACTGATTATTCAACTTATGCCAAACAAGAGTTTTAATTATTATTATTATTGTTTTTGTTGTTATTATTATTGTTTTTATTATTATTCTTGCTGTTGGTGTTATATGATGTTGGAAAATTTCCTTCCAAGAAACTGACTTGTGGCTTACTCTGTAATTCTCTTTCCAGTGTGCATTTTTTTAAAATAAAAGACTGGGACAACATATCCCAGTGTGTTGAATGGGTCCAGGACCTTTCTCCTGGATTCTCATCCTATCAGATGAACCTCCCATTTTATACCCATTACAGATCTTAAGTTTACTCAATGACAGCCTACACTTAACACATCTTTATTAATCTTATCTGCATCTTCCCACCTCTATTCATAATTCTATTAATCTATACACAATCTACACTCACTTGAAAGATTGTTTTGCAATAATTTATTTATTTTGTTATAGATTTCATTTTATTTATTATATGCTTTATTTGATTTATTTACTTTTATTTTTATATTTTTACTTCTCTACAAAACCAACTTTTATTTTATTTTTATACATTTATTCTAAACTTGATTATTTTACTTTACTCCAAGTAACCCATTCTCAATTTTACTCCCATTTATGTACTCTTTTATCATCATTATTGATTCTCAAATATATATATATTATTTTATTTTATTTGTTTAACTTTATTTCCATTCCCATAATCCATGTACAATAAAAAATTTTTTTATTTCCAAAAAGTCCATCCAATTTTTAAAGTCGTACTTAATTTTTGTCAGGCAGTACTTTTATGTTTCTTACATTACTACTTGGGCCAGAAAATTATGACCTACTTGTAGGCCTGGTTTGGTGTTCCAGGTGTTTGGTTTCTGGATCACAGCTAGTATATTTATCATCCCTTTTTCTACAATTATATGTCTTCCTATATCTATTTCTTTTATCCCAATCATTTTTATACAAGCTGTAATTCACAATATTTTCGTTTATGTTATTTTCTTCCTGTTTCTTTATTTTCATTACTTTTTTTAAGTATTTTAATAAAACGAAGTGTTTGACTAATTTAAAATTCTCAATCTTCTCTAATTTCCGCCTGACTATAAACAGCTTTCAGTAAATTTATTTATCTCTCTGACCATTGTTTCTTTTTTCTCCTTTTTATTTACATATCTTATTCTTTTTATTTTATAATTTTAATTATTTGAATTCAAAATATTATAATTTGTTTACCTTGGTCTATTTCTCTTCTCACACTGCTCACCAATTTCACTTTTATTGCTACACGATTTAGCATTTAATTTAATTTTTAGTTTCAGACTTTATTTTAAATTCTAATTATGTTGGGTCATGTATCGCAGTTCAGCACCCATGTTACATGGTATTTGAACTGGATTCCTCCATATAAAGTTTATTACTAGGTTTAAATACCTTTTAACATAACCTTTTAATATCTTTTGGTATCTTGGATTTAACTAGTTTAAAGTATGTTTCATTATTATGCTTTTAACTAAGTTTTAATATCTAAACTTTAAAAGTTTCATTGCATATTTCTCTGGGTAATTACTATTTATATCTTTAATACTACAAAAACAGAATGGCACTTCAAGCAGAGATAGCATAGCCATCAATGACACACATGGTCAGATCAGGCTTAGCATAACATGGACCACATTTCATGGACCATGGACCACTTTGACTGTGGGAATAAAAACCTGCCATCCAAAGAATTTTATTTGTTTTGAGGATTAAACTCAGGTGCTAGCTGACCATACATTATACAGCCAGCATGCTTGTACAACAATACTTCAGTCCAGTGCAAAAAATATCCCAAGCTAGCTCCTACTTTTAATTAGGGGTCCAGTGCATTAATTTAACACATATAAACATTTATAACTGGAGATTAATGGTGATGCAGTGACAAAGGAAAGAAAGAACAGACTAAATAATAACTAAGCAACCTTAATATTTATTCATGCACACATATTTAATATGATATATATATATATTACAAAAATATATGTGATGCACACATATTTAATATGATATATATATATATTACAAAAATATATGTGATTATTCAAGTTAAATTTTATAATAGTCATTTGTTAAAGTTCATTTTATTTAGAAAATATAGTGTCTATAGACCATTATCATGAAAAATATATTTATCTATGTTTTCATGATATTAGATTTTACATTTCATTTAGTTTTGTTTTTCATTAGTGTTACTTTCCAACCAGTTGGCTTTTTGGTTTCCATTGATGGTTTCAAGGTTTGTCTACCATTCTGTGACTTGATAATGAGAGAAGTTTGCAGCAGCATCTATTTCATCATTTTGGCATCTGTTGCAACAAGAGTTTAGGCTGGACTATTGATTTGCAGGGGACTTTTGGTATGAAGCCCAGTCAAACATTTTTAAGATTGTCTAGCAATGCATGTTGCTAGTTCTGCAGCTTCTGCAATATTTTCTACAGCAGTAATGACAGGCTTTATTTTGTTTTTAGATTTTTGAATCTCTGGAGAAATAATGTAACATCATGAAGACTGGAATGATTTACAGACTCAAGAATGAAATAATAACAATAAATGGTTGTGACTTTTTATACTTTTTTCTCTCCCATTGTTTTTTTCCTTATCGTAGCTTTAAATCTAATTTTTAATTTACACTTTTTAATCTAATCTTTTTTCTAGATTAATCTACTATCTCCTACTTGTATACCAAAGAGATAGTTTACATAATTTTAATTATTACAATTATTGGTTTTGATTTTATTATCAACCAGACATCTTACTGACATTCCAAGTTAATTAATTAATCTTTTTATTTTTAATTTTTCACTATCATTTATTTTTATACATTTATTCTTTTAACTTATTTTTACTTTATAAAAAGGAATGTTTTTTAATCTTTTTTTCTAATTCTTTTCCCCGCCTGCTTTTAATAAAGTTTTATTCTATTTTAAAAGCATAATATAATGCAATCTTTTACTTTTAAAACTACATTTTAAAACCACTTCTTAATTATTACATTTTTTTTGACTGCTCCCATTTATTTGATTTTTTTTCTCTAATAAATCAGATCATATATTTTTAAATTATAAAATATGTAACACAGGTATATTATTTAACACAGATATATGTTTTATAATATATATCTCACTAGCATTACAATATATATATATGTTTTCTGTAATTTTTTATTGAGTATATAATTATATGTATTTAATACCATAAATAATGTTTAATCAAATTTATATACCACATAATTATCATTTCCTATGCTTAAAAAAGCTGTTAATGTATGCCGAGTTTGCTACTATTTTAAAATTTATATAATTTTTGATTAAAAAAAATTTTTTTTGTGTGCAAATATTTTGGGGTCTCACTAATATCTTTTTTTATGATCCTGCAAATCTCTAGCTAATCCTGCTTTGATTTGTATGAAATAAATATTTTTGCATTCTAGGTTTAATTTAATTACATTTCTGCAAAGTTTTATAATTCTTTCTCTTCTCAAATCTGACATTAATCATCTTCATCATTTATCAGTCATCACAAATAAGTTATGATCAAAGGAGGGTTGTTGTTTGTTCCACTAAAACACATTTTAAATACTTTTTAAAATTAGATGACTAATTTCTACTAAATTTCCACTTTTATGTCTTTATTCTAATTTTATTTTGTAATGTCTAGACACATCCATTTTTATTTCTCTTTATATATAATCACAGATGTAATTATTATCTGATCTACACGATAGGTAATCAAAGTGATTTTTGTTTATTAAGAGCTCATTTCTCCTAATTTGGTTTTATGGCACTTTTCCTATATCATAAAAATATGATTCATAATTTTATTTTTTATAACTAATCAAATATTAAGTATTCTACAGATAATGACCAATTGGCCATATACAATCTGTTAGTTTTATTTGATAATTTTTTAACATGGTGACAGATGTCACTACTGTCTTATCGAGATGGAGACTTTTTTGCCTCATTATCAGTATTTTTGTCAGCCAAAAAAAAGCTCTAATTCAGATCAATTTTTAAATCCTCTAAGCTTTTTTTTCCTCTTCATGTGTTATGTTTCATTCCTGCTTTTTGCAGTATGTTCAAATTACTATTTAAAATTATTTACTCTCCCTGACATCTTGTGTAATCTTTAATAATCAATATATCCTAGATGGTAGTGCTTATTAAATATTTATTCAGTGCTGTCGTAACTAGCACTATCATCAAGCTTCTATTGATTACTAAAACTTACACTAGATGTCATAAGAGTCAGGAGAATAAACGAGTTAGCAAATGAATAGCAATATGTTTATGTTAAAGTTTTGTGAAGTTTTATTGGTCATATGATATCTTTTCAAATATAAATTTAGCATAATCTATCTCTACTACCTTTTAACTCAGGAAGCCGCAACCTCTGGCCACAGGTTATTACATCCATTGAAAGTCCATAATCCAGTCTGCATACATAGTAGATAATTTTTGATAGAATATTTGAACATGCATCTTTTTTGCAAAATGACATTTATTAAAGCAAAGAAATAGATACTGAATATAACAAAAATTTGAAGGTCACCTTATGCATTGTCTCTAATTAAAATTGTACCTAGATGAACTCAATGTTAAAAAAATAAGCAATGTCAAATACCTTGCTAGATTTTGGATTACATTTTTATATTTACATTGTATTTTTCTTATTTTTGTTTAGGGTAGTATAATTATGTATAAACCCATTAACCTTGTTTGGAATGTTTTGCAAATAGTTTTACATTATCAGCATTACGATGAAGTTAAAATTAATAAAATAATTATATGTAAATGTGGTGGTCATGTGATGTTTATACGTAAATGTAATAATAAATAATATAATGACAATAATAATGATCTTGCTGTGATTAATATATATATTTATATCATTTTTGCCTTTTTTTTTATTTTGAACCCTTAACATTTATGATCCTCATCTGCTATCAGTAATTTTAAATTGGTTCACTACTAAAAAAGGTTGCCCATTTGTGTTTAAAAAATAGTGTTTTGTTTTTAGAGAGGACTTGAGTTCAGACTTTCAAGTTACCTCCAGTCATCGATCTCATCTTTTATAACTTAACCACATACATTTGAAAAAGATAAATGATCTCCAATATAAGTATTTCATACTAAATCAGCACTCTAAATTTGTTCACTACTAAAAAAGGTTGCCCATCTTTGTTTAAAAAAGTGTTTTTGTTTTTAGAGATTTGAATCCAGACTTTTAATTCCCTCCAGTCCTCCATTCCATCTTAGATAACTGATACACATGATCACATACATGTGCAAAAGATAAATGACCTCCAATATTCGTATTTCGTGCTAAATCAGCACTCATCAGTTGGTCCGTTCTAATTTTTCTGAACGTTAGTTGTCAGCTGTTTCACTTTGTTTTTTAACACTTTATGTTGTTATCATATCTTTCAATATTTGGCATTGTATCATTGAAAATCTCTTTTTTTCTTATTGTAAATTTATGATTTTATTTTTGTCTGGTTACTACAGTTCATTTTTTCAAACATATTAATTCAATTTCATTTTAAGTTTCTCTAACTTTTTCTTTTGCAATCATCCTATTGGGCATCGGAAAAAGAATTCTATTTATTTCCCACAACTAATTAATTTTTCACTGCAAATTTGTCTATAATTATTTTTGGCATTTTTTAAAATTAAATATTGAGTTTTTACATTTACCCAATAAATTCTATTTTTACTTATTTATCAACTTTATAATATATGTAGAACTTAACTATTCAAACAACATTTAAACAAAATAGCCAATCAAATTGTCCATAATATCTACTTAATCATCAGTCAATCAGGTGATAAGTCAATATTACCAGCAATTTGATTGGTTGATTTGTTCAAACATTGTTTGGGGAGGTAATTGTACATTATTTCCACTTCAATAATAAACACATTCGAATTATATATATTAAATAATAAAAACTATAAGAAAAATATATAATAAATAAATAATCACTTGAGTTTATGGGGATAAAAAATTGATTCGATATTATAAGGTGAACTGAAATTGAGACCACAGTATATATTAAATTACAGTCTGAACTTTAAGGATTTTCATCTGCTGACTGATAACAGTGATTAAAAGTTATGTAGTCTTCAAATAACGATCTCCCAATTCACATATAGTCATTTGGTAGTTAAAAATCAATTTATTTATTCTGATATTACATAAATTGTGAAAACTTTTCATTCAGGATAGAATTTTGCTACATTGTTTATGGTTGATAAAATAATGTCTATATTATATTTTAGTTTGAGTACCTCTAGAGGATGTACTTTGAAATATCAACTTTTTTTTTCTCATGTGTCATAGCATCAGCCGGGAAGCGAACCCGCTAACCCGGGACAATTGCTTGTAAAGCAGCTGTCGCTGACCTCTCGACTACCAATGCTGGACAATTGAATAAATTCAAAAAGTAGCATGCATTGATTTTATGGATTGTTATTGTCAGATGCTATATACAGGGGTAAGATTTATGTTTACCAGCTGTATATGCATTTGCAATAATTTAACCAAACAAAACATTAACTAAAGTAATAAAAACCAATTTGCTAATAATGAAAAGAATAATAAAATGAAATGAGTGAAACCATTTTAGCTTCTTTAATTAAACAATTCCAAACTGTTTGTGCGCACAAACATCATATACAATCCAATTATATATATATATTTATTTATTTTTAAAATATATATATATACAATCCAATTCTTTGTGTGTGCCCATTTACTTTGGGTTATAACACACAGATATTCTAATCTTATTTTTAATATCAGTATATAATCGTCTTTGCATATAATACAAGATTTTATTAAACTTTAATTACATTAAATATACATATAATGCACAGAACAGTTCATTCCTTCCCCAGTCTAGAAAACAGCTCTTCCTAGTAACATGAAATAATTTTGCAATCTTGTTGGTTGTCATCGAACTCTGGTGGGAGGTAAATAGATATATTTCTTTCTTTTGGTTATCCATTACATCTAGCATCTGATTGTATCATCTAATCAGCTGCTTGTGTACTTATTCCCACTAGATCTGGTTGACCAGCTTGATTAGCTATGGGCATTCCTTTGTTTTGTATTTCTGAAGAAATGATGGCATATTCTTCTTCTTCATTAGAAGTCTGCAGTTCATTGGGTCACATAATTTGGTTGTTATCCACATCTATTATTTCATTCTGCTGAAACCATAAATGATTGATGTATCTTTTCAGAATTTTTCCTTTATTCAGTTTAACTTCTCAAATATAGAGAAAACTTCCATTGCAACAGCAGGAAACCATTTCCTTTTTAAAATATCATGACTCTACACTAATTAGTTTATTTTAATATTTTCAACATCTAAATTATTATGCATAATAACTTTTTTATCCAGTAACACAGCAGATTTCAGATGGTGTTTTCGTTGTTAACACACTAAGGGTGAAATGTTGATAAAACATTGCAGTAACCAAAACTTCATGTATGTCTTTGTGAGATGTTTTATTCAGTGTTGCTTTCAAATACTGCACTGACTTGTCAGTTAATCCATATGATTCCAGATGATATGGAGCAGTCAGGATGTGTTTTATCTCTTTTTTGGATAAAAACTCTTGGAATTATTGCGATGTAAATCCTGTCCCACTATCCAATACTATTATTTCTGGAAAACCTTAGTCTGCAAAGATTTCTTTTAGGGTGCAAATAGTGCATACTGCACTCATGTTTTTAATAATCTTATATTCATCCCATTTTGAATAAGAATAATTGCAACTGGGAAAATATATCCATTCATTGGGTCCACATGGTCTAAATCTAAGTATTGCCATGATGACATTGCTTTTGCCCCTGAATCAAATGTCTTTGGAGGCAAATCAGCAGTAAAATGGCACTCAACACAGTTCTTAACCATTTGTTCAATGTCCTGATTCAAATTAGGCCATCAAACATGAACGAGTTAAGGTTTTCATCCGCACTACACCTGGATGTCCTTTGTGCAGCAAAATGAATACTTGCTTCCAATCTTCTGATAGCATGAGCATTCTATCCATCATTATAATACAGCCACTACATGTAGATAGGCTTTCACAAAAATTCCAGATAGATCTTGCAATGCAATTTAGTCTACTTTTAGGCTATCCAAATCGAATCCTGTTTGGGAAGGTTTTATATCCAGGCTCATTATTAGTCCACTTTTCAATCTTGGAGCTATTTACAGTTTTTTTGCTTCCAAGTATCAATGTAATTTATTTCTATACATTTTTGCTGACATTCACAAGTTATTTGGCAAATGCAATAAAGTATTGGTGTGTGTAATTTCTTTTCCAGGTTTCTAAATTAATACATGATTATATGCTACTAACAAATTAATCTATCAAATCAAACATTGACTGACATGTTCAGGAGTTTTCTTATTCATATATATTAAACTATTATATCATGTCCAAAATTCCCAGTAATAAACGATGATCTACATAAATAGAGAATTTACAACTATATGTCCATACATGTATTGATGATACCTTTTAACAGCAAATATTAAGCCAGTGCTTCTTTATCAAGATGACTATATTTTTTTTCAGCAGCTGTCAGAGTCCTTGAGGCATATGCAATAGGGCATTCTCCTCCAGAACAGTGATGTGAAATGACAGCTCCAACTCCAAAATCCAATGCTTCAGTTGTAATAACCACCTCCTGGTCACTGCCATAACATACAAGAAGCTGCTTAGATGTTTGTAAATCTTTTGCTATTTGGAGAGCTAAATCATACTCTTTAGTCCATTTCCAGTTCTGTACTTTATGCAGTAGCTTGTACAATGATGTAAGGACATGTGACTTCCCTTTCAGGAAACTCTCAAAAAATTTGAGCAATCCTAGAAAAGCCTGAAAATCTTTTATGCCCTAAGCTTTGGAGCATTTTTGACAGCTCTAACTTTTTCTGGGTTAGGGTATTTTACTTTCTGATTTATAACATGGACCAGAAATTTAATTTTACATGTAGTCCATATAACTACATTTAGAAAGATTAATTCTAGCACCAACTTTGTTCTGTCACGCACAAACATTCTATATGCATGCATGTTTCCAATTCATTTTCTGATTGAGAAGTTATTAAAATGTTTTCTAAATAAAGAATAACTCCTTCCATGACTTGAAATGAACCATCCATTTTTTTCTTGAAACACATTTGGAGTCCCTGTAGTCTCGTAAGGCAACTTGTTGCACTTATAAAATACCAGATGATTACTGATCTGCAGCAATTCAACAGTTTATCTATATCAGGTATTTGATGAAAACCTTACTTTAAAGTGATTTTGCAAAAAAAAAATGTCCCTTTCTGAAGTGATGCTAAAACTTTGCATACTCTTGGGGCTGAATATGCTCCTTTACTTACGAATTTGTTAAATGTAACATAATAATCTCCACTTAATTGTATGTTTCCATCCAATTTCATAGTTGTAACTACTTGCATAGCCCATGATTATTCTTCAACTGGTAACAAAACACCTTTATTGACCATATGCTTAATAGTCAGTTCAACTTTGGATTCTAACGCAAATAGAACCTTACACACTTTCAATTTTGATGCCCACTGGCTGTGCTTTTAATTCAGGCTTAAATAAATTGAAAAAATCTTTCTGTTTATGTGGGAAAGTTAATATACCTGTGAATACTAAGGCTAAAGCTATTAATTAACCATTACACATTGTGAACCATAATATAAGTCTTCTACTAGGAAAAAATTGTTTTTGTCTATTGGGAATTCATCTTAAAATAGTTAATTCTGTTGTCATTCACATCTGTGGCTAGTACTTGCATATTTTGTACTTTTTTTCTTTAGCTGCTACCATTAATTTTTATCCATTCTTTATATGACAACAAAGAAACACCATTATCACTGTCCACTTCCATTGCAATTTTACATTCACAGATAGTAACATCTAACATAATATGGCCATTATTTGTATCATTAATCTTGTTAACAGATGTTTTGTCTTTTAATCTGTCTTCCCATGATTTAAAATCTGGACTTAACTGCATTTTACAACTCTTGTCTTTGTTTCTGCAGTCACGAGCTAAATGTTCCTTAATTTTACAAACATCACATTTCTCCATTTTAAATTTGTACAACTTTTTGACATGCTCTTTTACACCACAGCAAAAACAGATCAAAAATTCACTTGACATCTTCAAACTTGTAGCCAAAGATTGTGCTCTATTTACTATAATTGAACTATTTAGCATTCTGACTGAAGTCTGAAATTCTGATGCTTCTAATATTGCTTCCTGCGACAAACGTTTTCCAAGGGCTATCTTATAATTCAGATTTGACTCACTCAGCAAAATTTTCCTCAGGTTCCAAACTATAGTTGATCAAACAACATGTCTTCTAACTATGATGGCATTGTTTTATGAGTGTATGAAGTGTTATATCATAGTCTATATAATGCTCATGAGGTAATTGCCTTCTCATCCTAAAATGCAGATGAGATATCCATTTCGAAGTTGCCAATTGGAAATATGCATTTAAATTTTATTTTAACTCTTCATAAGGAATGTCCTCAAGAGTTTTCAGGTTACACAATTGTTTCGTGATTTGTAAAACATCATTTTCAGCAAATAACAAAAGTGTAGCTATTTTGAGTCTATCTTCATCAATTTTATTCATTCGCATATAATGTGCTCAACATAAACTTTCCATGCCAATATGTTATTAATATTAAACTTGTGAATACTACTGTTCAACATTGCCATTATTTATCAACAATTACTTTATAAACCAATGACTACTGCCATTCAATTTTCAAATCGCACCATTCTACTGTTGACTCGCTTCATTCTGCCGTTGCTGTGCCATTCCACTATATACAGAGGTCAAATTTATATTTACCAGATGTATATGCATCTATAGTAATTCAACCAAAAACATTAACTGAAGTAATAAAACAAGTTTATTCACTTACTAATACTGAAAATAATGATAAAATAAAATGAATGAAACCACGTTAGCTTTTTTACACTTTTCCAATAATTGTCTGCATAATAAACTGTTTATATGCACAAACATTAAATACAAGGCCAATCATCCTGTGTAACCATTTATTTTGGCTTTATCACACAGATATTGTAATCTTATTTCTAATATCAGTCTTTAACCATTTCACTAACTTCTACAATGATTAGCACACACTGTATTTTTCTGCTTACAAGGTTGTACAATTGCTACTCCCATGATTGTATAAACTGCTGCTCTGCTCCTCTAGAACGTATCTGTTATATTTATGCCATTCGGAATACCCAGTAGGGCTCATTTAAATATATTGACCTTGCTCAATATCAAATGCAGATTTTCAGCTTTATGCTAATTTTCTAGAATACATTTATACTGATAATAATCTTAATGGATCGTCTGTATGTATAATACAATATTTTATTAAACTTTAGTTACATTAAATATACATCACATGCCACCAAAAACAATGCACATCATTACTAGAAGTTGTTGTTGTGGGATGTCTATATGGGTTTTGACATTTATTTATTAATTTTTTAATAACTTTATTCTACAAATACAATGTTTTACTTTCATTAGGTTTTGAATAACTTATTTTTTAACTAAAATAAAAATTTCCAAAGAAAGTCTATATTTAAAAATGAAATGCTATTTGCACATATATAACAGATAAAAATCAAGATAAAAAGATCTTTTTATACATAAACAAAATAAAATTTCAAAATCTGCAACATATAAAATCACTTGCAAGTGTGATGTCTTCAAACCATATCTTGTTACAATGTTGTTTTCACAACATTGTTTGGAAACATAAGTATTTATTTTTCAAAAAAGTTTTATAGATTTATTTTATAAACAAATGTTTTAATTTTATGTGGATATTTTGTTTTTTAAAAAAAATGTTTATTTCAAAAACACTTTAAAAAAATCTACTAAAGTAAAAAGGATTTTTTGTGAAAAAAAATTGTAAGCATTATTTTTAGATTTTTAGTTAAATGTAATCATAAGAACAAAGTTTCTTTTTTTGTAAATTTAGGAATAGATAAAATTATTTCTTCATCTTATCTCAACTTACAATTACACCTTCACATTACTTCTAGGATTTGCATAAATTTGCATTCATTACATTTATGCATAATAATGGCTAAGAATATGGAGTAAACGTACTCTGAAAGCGCTAAGCTAAACATTGTTATTTGTGGAAATTTTTATTAACTTCACCTATAAACATTTAAGCATATTATAAATATTACTTCTATTATTATTATCATTCTAATAATTACAAGCTTGAGTCCCCAGACTTCAGTTAGAGCAGAGGACAAAATGATTTTATTGAGCTGATATTCTGTTTAGTTAAATTTTTTTAACTATAACATACATAGTTGTTTACATAGTTTAGGGATGAATTTCTAGTTGTGCATAGAAAGACAAATACAAAAATATTTTTTCCTCTTCTAAATATGATTATGAAGCCATAGAGCTTTGAAAGTGCTAAGCTTTAAATAAATTTAATAATATATATATAACTTCTTTAAATTGCGTTATAAGTGCATAATTATTGATATTCTAAATATTAAATAATATTTTTTTTAAAGATGAGTAAAACAAATAGTAATTATATATTGAACTATTTCCGTCATTTAATACTGTTGAATGCTTTAGAAAAATTCAAACTCAAATTTTTTGCATATATTTAACTGTTAGTAATTGCGCAGAAGTTAGTGCATAAGGCACCATTTCAAACAGTATTTTTCTATTTCTTCAGATCTTATTGGCCTGACTATATCAGTGTTAGTTGGTGATCCAACTGAATCTTTTGATGTGTGTATTTTAAATTTAATGTGAGATCTAATCAGTTAGGCTATTTGGACAAAGGCACATACTTACATATTTATATTTGGTTTGTAGCTATGAGGAAGATTGCTGGGCAATCGAAACTGTCAGATGGATTAATCTTAATTTAATAAAGTAAGCATTGAAAAAGTAAAAAGAAAGGTGGATTATCTTATTTTCTTAAACAAACTTATTTGACAGCAATTAAAAATATTACGTAGGAGTCTCTAGAAAACATAAATTTAAAAATGTTAGTGAATTTTTATTTTTGTTGTTGTTAATATTATCTTATTTATCTGTCAAGCATTGGTGGCCGAATGGTCAGCACAGCTGCCTTACAAGCAGTTGTCCCGGGTTAGTGGGTTCGCTTCCCGGCCGATGCTATGACACATGGAAATATTATCTTATTTATCTGAATTAATTTTCTAATTTCATATTGTTAAATTTTCACAATTTTACATTACATTTAAACTTTTTTTCTCTCTCATAAATATTAAATAATTTGAAAGATTTAAAGCTGAATAACTTCACAAGCCCCCTAATTTTTATAAATTTTAGTAACTCTTTTTTTTCATCAAATATTTATCATTACAAAAAGATTATAATATATATAAACACAGTATAAAAAAAATATAAATAAATAAATATGTGAGATGGTTTAATTTGTAGTTATTTGATCATTTCATAATAATTTGATAATTTCAAATATTTATATATTAATAACTTTATACTAAGCTTATAAATATAAGGTCATACTTTTTCTTAATTATTATATGTCTCTTTGTCTTAGTTTTGATTTTGATCTATAAATAGAATATTCTATTGTCATACACTCTGGAAGATAATAAGCCAAAGTTATTTTTATAAATATTTGATCATCATCATCATGTTTACTAACTGTGTCTGCATGGTGTAGCATAACAGTAGAATGGCAGATTCTGGACCTCAGGGTTCATGAATCAGAGCCTCTTCCATTACTGATACTAGGAATTTTTATGAGCACCATTCAATTACTATATTCTTTCTGAGTTCCCAGCATGCTTTGCTGCAGTGGCAGAGTCTGGAGCTCAAGGTCCATGGATCGCAGCCCAGTTCTGTCACTTCTGGTGCTTCTACTTCTTATGAATTCCTGAATAATAAACCATTCAATTTCTTATATTCCTTTTGAGTTCCCAGCATGCTTTGCTGTAGTGATAGACGACAGTCCTGAGTTCAAGGTCAGTGGATCGTAGCCCAGCTGTGTCACTTCTGATGCTTGAACTTCTTACGAACTCCTGAAAAATAAACCATTCAATTACTGTATTCTTTCTGAGTTCCCAGCATGCTTTTCTGCAGTGGCAGACTCTGGAACTCAAGTTCCATGGATCACAGCCCAGTTCTGTCTCTTCTGGTGGTTGAACTTCTTTTGAACTCCTGAATAACAAATCATTCAATTACTGTATTCCTTCTAAGTTCCCAGCATGCTTTTCTGCAGTAATTAAGATCCATAGATCGCAATGCAGCTCTGTCACTTCTGATGCTTGAATTTCTTATGAACTCCTGAATAATAAACCGTTCTGAGTTCCCAGCATGTTTTGCTGCAGTGTCAGACTATGGATCTCAAGTTCCATGGATTGCAGTCTATCTCTGTCACTTCTAATGCTTGAATTTTTTATGAACTCCTGAATAATAAACCGTTCTGAGTTCCCAGAATGCTTTGCTGAAGAGGCAGACTGTGGAGCTCAAGGTCCATGAATTGCTGCCACATTCTGTCACTTCTAATGCTTGAACTTCTTATGAACTCCTGAATAATAAACCATTCTGAGTTCCCAGCATGCTTTGCTGCAATGGCAGACTGTGGAGCACAAGTTCCATGGATTGCAGTCCATCTCTGGCACTTCTGATATTTTTACTTTATGTGAACTCCTGAATAATAAACCTTTCTGAGTTCCCAGCATGCTTTATTGTAGTGATAGGCAAATCCTGAGTTCAAGGTTCATGGATCGCAGCCCAGTTCTGTCATTTCTGGTGCTTGAACTTCTTATGAACTCCTGAATAATAAAGCATTCAATTACTTTATTCTTTCAGAGTTCCAAGCATGCTTTGCTACAGACAAACTCTGGAGCTCAAAGTCCATGGATTGCAGCCCCGTTCTGTCACTTCTGATGCTTGAACAACTCCTGAATAATAAACCCTTCAATTACTAAGCTCTTTCTGAGTTCCCAGTATGCTTTGCTGCAGTGTCAGACTTTGGATCTCAAGGTCCATAGATCATTGCCAAGCAATAGATCATATGATGATAATAATAACAATAATAATGTTAACAATGGGTACTTGTTAGTAAGTATGATCATTTTAACTGCAAAAAGAGAACCAAAGATAAATAAAAAATGAGCTTTCCATTTTGGGAATCATAAATGTATCCTAATATTTCATATGCAGTTCCTTTACTTTGTCTATGTGGTAACTCACAATGTTATTTTTTAAATTTTCTACCACAATCTTTCATTTCTGAAAGATTTTATCTAACTGCTTCTATCCCCAACCTTAATAACTAGTAGAGGTTAATGATATTATAACACTTTTAAGAATATATTTGACATAATCATTAAAACATGGCTGGCATCTGGCTTCTTCCTGAAGGCCATGCTCAAGTTCATCCCAAAATAGTTTTTGGGAAATATTTTCTTCATCTGTTTTACATACCAGCTCCAAAGAAACACATGTTTCAATAATTCACATCTAATGAGATGAATAACATACTGGTCAGGGATGTGGTCTTACTAATGTGTTTTCAAAATGCTACAGAGTATATGTAATTAATATTTTTAATGTCTTTACATCATGAAAAATAAGTAATTCTTATCCTTCTACCCACAATAGTTGCATCACTTCTTCCAAGAACAGTTAACTTCACCTTACTCTTCAAACATCAACTGTAAGCTAATATTCAATAGACATCTGATGACATGGTGCTACGAATTTCTCATCTCCTGTCTGACTG
Organism: Epiperipatus broadwayi; assembly: GCA_028023455.1. NCBI lineage: Eukaryota > Metazoa > Onychophora > Udeonychophora > Euonychophora > Peripatidae > Epiperipatus > Epiperipatus broadwayi. The sequence goes on from JAQFVV010006217.1 coordinate 2,513,423, forward strand.
GCTTTTATCTTCTTCTTTGTCAGTGATTCAAACCTGTAATTTATGTACTCAGATATAAGTATATAAGTTCTCGCTTTAAATCCTAGTCTTCACTGATGAAAGGAAAAAGCTAAAAACCAGTTGATTTAGAGATGGGATTTTTATAGCAATGGACTATTTTATGTTTATTGATTATTTAAGTTTACAATAGGTGGCTCTGTAGTAGTGTAAAGATAACTGCTCTTGGTAGTACATATGTACTAATATGAGGTCTAATGTGTTGTTGATTTTAACTTGTAACAACCAGCAGAAGTATATTTAAACTGTGTTCCACATCAGAATCGAAATTTATTATTTTATCTCCACAGATATCAATAAATCTACATTGATCTATATTCTCAACTCTATAGTCACTCAACTAAAAATTGCTGAAGTTAAAAACAACCAAACCAAAACATGAGATAATATTTTGCATTATTTTCAACATCTATCATTAAATGTTGAATGTATAGAAAATTTTAAACTTTATTTAAATTTTTCAATTACAAACATCTTATTAATATCACATAGATAACATAATTTAATAATTATACAATATCTCAAGTACTATTATTCTCCACTCGTCTTCATATGTCGGTGGGCTGACCAGTCACACTATTAGTATAAAAGCTGAACTTAAACCTTTAGACTCTCAAATATTGACCTTCAAAGCAATGCTTTCACCAGTTGAGCTTTTCTGTCAAAGTTAACAGATAATAGAAGTATCATATATTCAAAAGAGAAAATACAGTGGTGTTTACAGAAGTAGATCATGGCTGTACTAATGATCATATGTTCAATTGGGAAAATATAAAAATATTGGATAGAAAGAAAAATGTGCAAAGAAAAAAATTCAAGGAAGCTGCTCATATGACAATGGTAAATATTCTTGTCAGTCAATCCAGTGTGGCAACACCCGATGTATGGAAGCCTCTAATTAACATTGCTCTTAGGAAATATATACAATTTCTACTGCTGCCTTTAACAGAATAATTCAGTTGGTAAGGGTGTTGCCTTAAAATTTAATATTCAAGAATCTAAAGGTGTAAATTTGATTTCTATGCTAGTAGTGTCACTGGTCAGACCAGAAACACTTGAAGAAAAATGGAAAATAGTATTATTTGAAGCATTGTGTAATTGCTAACCTGTATTGTCTATTTAAGTGATGTAATTAATAAGTTGTTTATATTTGAATAATTAAAATGTTTTATACATTCAACATTTAATTATACATATTCACAAACCTTCAGGCAAAAACAAGGCACCTATTGTTGGTTGGCATACGTAGTTACAAGATTATATATAGGTAAAACAACTATGCTCTCATCCAGCCAAATGTAATAAATTTGATTCATGCCAATCAAGGAATTGGCAGAAATGTAATCATATTATTAGTAGTCTAATAATTGATTAGCATTATTAAAAAACAAGAATAGAATATGTACTTAAGCTAGATGTAATTTGGGGGACTTGAACCCATACTTTCCAGCTCTCTTCAGTCATCTACTTCATCTTATGCAACTGATACTATGACCATATAATGTGAAAAAGATAAATGATTTCCAATATACCAATTTCATGCTGAACCAGCACTCATCAATTGGTCTAAATCATTATCTTCCATATATATATATATTCTAACCAACAAAATTTCAGAAGTTTTTCACTAAACGAATAAATTAATATTTGAGATTTGGGCCATTTTCTAACCAAATATAATTTAATGTGTCCATTTAACGACAGATGCAGTTCCTAAGTATCAATTAAATATGCAATGCATCAATTATATATATTCTAGTATAATAAGTAAAGATTAAATAATTTCTAAGTATAGATTTAATACAATAATTTCTCAAGTAATGTATAGACTAATATATTTTATACGTATGAATTAAATAGAATCTCCTTCGTGCGACCGCGTTACAAGTCAGTTGTAATTAAATAAAATCAATTTAAACAAATGAAAAGTTATTCTTTATTTTGTTAACTTTATAAAAACTTATTAAATTAATATAAAACGCATTTTGCAATCTCTCGATCGGTCATCCCCATTGGTTTTAAACATCATTAAAACGATTGGGAGAGCCTACAAATATCATATATATTATTGGATAGTTTAAGCTAATTATAACTTTACTCTAACCAATGAGAATTTTATTCAAATGATCGCACATCCATGTTATGGATTGATTATACTATATTTTAATCTATATGGCATTTACACACTTGCAGATAAATTGCATGCCAATTACAACATTTTAAGGATGGATCGATGGATACTTCATTCCCAGCTGACACTATTTCTGAGGATGATGATGATGATACAGAACATCTATAAGCTCAATTGCCAGGGCGCCAAATTGCAGCTCTCATAAAATATAGAGGTTAAATCTCAATCCAATACTCTTAGTAATAATATTTCATGAATGGGTTAATACATAATCGATCTAGAGAACACTGAGAACGCATTAAACTTGACAATATTAATATCTTTAAGAATTCCAGGTTATCCTCAGCGCATTCCCCATTCACTATGATTAAAGCTACAATTAAATTTTATTCTAATTATAAAGTTCTATATTCATCTCCACTTTCCTGATCCACTCCTCCATCATCTTTACATCCATATGTCTATTACACTATTATTTATTTTAACCATTAAAATTTACCATTTTATTTTCTTTTACTAGCTCATTTCCTTTCATTATAATCTCTTCTCAGGGTTTTTCGAATAATTAGGTGTGGAAATCGAATAAGCTGCCATAGGTTATTGGTGATAAACACTCCTCTCTTGATCGCCTCCAGGGTGATCTTGGTTGTCTTTAATGGAGTTTAATATCAATTTACATTTAAGCTGGAATATTTAAGCTTATTAAATCTTTATAAACACATCCTAAAACATAGTCGCAATTATAACAAAATTATATAAAATAAATGCGTCTAGAGAGGTTTGAATACAATGGATGGAGAAAGGATTTTATGCCCACCCTCTGCACTCGCTATCACACAATACTATCTCTATTCACGATTTATATTTCAACAATATTAAATTATTTGGTAATTTTACGCATTTAAAATTAACCTTTTAAATAGTTTTACTAAATATCAGTTACTATATGATAATTCAAATATTCATAATAATATATTTATGTATGATTGGATTGGAAATATCTAGATAATAATAACCCACAAAAACATGAAGACACACGCAAATTTTATTTAAAACAAATAACAAATTTTATTTGACAAGCTATAATTCAATACAAAAACATATACAGTACATTATATCTACACTTTCTTTTTACCTTAAACATAGTGAATACCAATTTTTTATTGTGTTCAATGCTTTCTCTTTTATTACTGATATATTTTAGAAAATACATAATCGATTTCTCCCCTAATTAAATTTAATAATTTTAGTTAACAAATCTAAAGTTAATATTCCCTTGCAAATTTCTTGATCTTATCCTATCATCCTGATTAAATATTCTTTGGCCCTAATCTTTGCAACAGAGATATCTTAATAATAGTGAGACTAAGTTATTGCAAATAAATTGGCATTAAGATCAAACATCATCATAGTGCACTCTCTATGTTCATGTTCTTATAACATAATAATATTTTAACAATACTACCTTTCCAGCGAAGTTCTCAGCTGGCCATGTAAATATTTATTAAATAAATTTCTATATGCATTGCTCATGCCCAATCATTCGACGTTTTATTTAACCCTTAACAGTTATTAACTTAATTATTTTTGGCTCGTATGCTAAATCAAATCTACAAAAACAATATTCAAATACACCAATTGCACATACGTTATCTGCATTCATTCGGACATTAAATTGAGTTTGCGACCTGCTATCCAATACTTATAATAATGCTTATCATAGCTATCCTCTCATACACATGTAAGGAATATCAAATATTAATATGAGGCAAGCAGTGACCCGAATAAGAGAGAACCTTTTCACTAAGTTTGAGATATGATAGGATTTTTATCGCTAGTCATATAAAAACATAGGTATACCAAATACCTCTGGCCATCAAAATAAGAAACCTTCTTATGGTGTAGAGAATACTCAAGTGGGAAAATTCTTCCACTGGGTTCAAATACTTTATGAATATAGCATATATCTTAGTGAGTTAAACTTCATTGAGTGTGTGGAGATCTTTGTCTATCCACACACATACAGGTCGAAACATCAAATTATACAAGTAAAACTTTCACAACTTTAATATTCTTGCACATTAGTGTACTGGAATATGGGACCATAGGTTTTCCAAGCATAAATCAGCTTGTTTCTGGCCTTAAATCTATGATAACAATAATAATAAGCAATAAGAAATGCACACAAAATCCTCAAAACTATTTCCATGCACTTTTATAAAATAAAATAAAAATGATGATGATGCAATTCAATAGACAAGCAATTCATCTATAAGTCTCAAGCATTTTATAATAACTTCTGATACCAACAATAATATCTCTAAGTGTTTTCCTTTTTTTTAATTTAAAAAAAATTGTTTGTAAAGCATTTTAAATAAGGCATATCAGAAAGACATTATATAAATTTCATCTACCCCCAAAATGACAATAATAGCAAAAGCATTTAAATAAATATATATAGAATCATCTGAAATCAATTTCTACCCCCAAAATAATACAATGATAATTTTAAAGTAGATGATATACATAATACACTACAAAGAAAGAAATTCTTATATATATATATATTAAATGTCCTACACACACATTTTTTTATATCTACATTAAATGTCCTACACATATAAAGAGTGAATAATAATAATAATAATTATACTTATATAAGTCTTTTAGCAGGTGTCTTTCCAGGTTCCTGATTTCTCCTTTTTTCCTCCTTGACTGGTTTATAATAGCATATAAGTCCTGGTTGTAAAAAGTTCTTTCCTTTGCTATCATATATACAGTTTTTATTTTGCTGAATGCGTTCCTCATTTCCAACACTAAGTAGATTACCTTTAAACTTTATAATTTTCTGCAGGTTTCAGTTAAACAGCCTTCATTTAACTTTTTTACAATATCAGTCTGTTTTTGATTGTCCTTTTCCAATTTTAATTTCATTTTATATGTTTAAATTGACTTACATATACATCAAACTTTTGAGTTTTAAATTTTACTATTTGCATATATATAAACAATATTAAACTCAAATTTTAACTTCTGTGGTTTAAATTTTTATTACCATCTGTTGAATAGCTGACTTTTGGAGGTTCAGATGTGTGTGCCCACTTAAAATTTACTCACTATACATTGTTATATTTAGCCAAATTATTCTGAAGAGACCAAAGTACAATAAAAATGATTTTCAATTTTATAACACAGTTTTCTTTGGGTCAATGAGGGAAAACTGCTACAGATAAGTTTTAAAAATACAAGCCCCTCCTTTTCTATTAACACAGCTTTTATAGAGACGTCCATCTGTTTTTTTCTTTATAATTAATTGACATGTTCCCCTTTCTCAATTAAATTTAACCTTTTGCTCTTTCAGAAAAATCAGGCACAAATTCCATTTCAAACAGACACGATTAATTTTACAATCTAACAATTAATTGCCAATTAATTTTTGACACTCTGACAGACCAGACTGACCAATCATCGTTATTGGTCCAAATTAATGGTCCACTTAAATTCCTTGGCAAGATCTGTGTCTTTTAAGGAATGATAATTAACTGAGTAATATAACACTTGAACTCACACTAGAAGTAATCTTACTTTTTCCCTTTAATAGTGAAACCAGATATATATTACAGCTGCTTCAAACTCAGACTTTGAAGTAAATTTAGCTGCTAATATTAAACTTATTAAAAATGATTTTAATTTCTTATTTAAAATTGCTTTACCACATGTAAGAAATGATTATTAATTGTAAATTGTACCATTAAGATCTACAATTAAATTATATACCCACACACACATTGCAGGTATATACTTTTCTATAAATTTAGATTTTTAATGCCTTAATCTTTATCTATTACAACTATTCTACCTATATTATTACCATTATTATTTTTTATTTACTTTCATGAATTATTTATTTCTAACCTAGCATAAAATAATGACCACTCATCATCACTATCTAATATAGTTTTTCAACAGTCACACATCTCCCTATCAACAAATGTGTAAATCTTGCTTTTTCTAATATTTTCTTAATATCAATTTAACCCATAAATTAAAATAAAATAATCCTCTGGTTATAAACACATTAACAATAAATTTTTAGATTGCTTACTAGTCAAACATATGCAATCCCTTACAAATATGGGTTCAAACTCGGTCTTGGCTAAAATTTTCTTATTACAGAAAAAAAATACATATATTATGAGGAAAATTTGGATGGAACCTTCTTTGGATATCTAACCTAAAAAGATGGAGCCTTGGCCACATCCAAGGGCTACAATATATATATATATATATATATATATATATATATATATATATATATATATATTGTAAACCTAGTGTTATTGACACTTGGTTTACTTGGCATTATTTCTGCAGGAAAACAATGCTATTCTTTAAAGAAATAAAAAGATAAAATAACAATAGTAATAATTGATTAATAAAGTATGCTATTCACTCACTTTGGCATGTTTTGGGTGAATAACTAATAGATTTAATAACTTAATGTCATTTTAAAGAGAGAACATGAATAATTTAATTGAGATATTAATAATTAGAGCAAATTAATATGGTATAAAAGCTAAACAGTAATTGATTTTGGATGGGTAGAGAGGGGAGTGGATGAGTGTCTTATCATAAAGCACAATAACTTCTGGTAATTTCTTTTTGTAAAAAAAAAAAAAAGAAAAAAAATAATGTTTAAAGAATTATACATCACTGATTGTTAATTTAATGTATTTATTATTATTTTTTTTATATTGTCAAATTACTTTGTAATCCAGGTAAATAATACTAAAACTATATGATTGTAATAGGTTTTTCTTTTCTTTTGTTTATGTTATAATCAAATGATTATTTTTCTGGAAGAGGTCACTAAAGTAAAAAAAAAAAATGAAACAACCAATTTCATAATCAAGATCTTTTTTTTTTTGAAAAAAAAAAAATATAGTCTGCTTTTAGTTTTCAAGGAAGGAACAGTGCTGAAATTTGGTAACTCAATTTTTTTCATTTTATTTTGCAGAAATAAATGTAATCAAAGTAAAATTTTAATAATATAATGTGTGGCTAAATTTTTTTGATAAGATATCCTGATTTTCTTTGCCATCTACCTATTTAAAGACCTTTTATACTTAAAAATTTATTGTCTCACGCTAAAGTTAAAAATGACAGAATTAACTAAAAGAGTCACGAAAAATTATATTATATCTAAATTAAGGAAAAGAAGCGATTTCCAAGAAAAGATTAATTATTTATTAACTTTATGTCATTTATTGATATTTTCTTGGTATAGAAAGAAAAAAATAATAATAATTGAAAGAAATATTTTGAAACCAAGGAAAATCAACTAGAAACATTTTCGCGCTCTTTCTCAATATTGTCTGCCTTTACAAGTAATGTAGTTACATACGTTAAAATATGTTTTATTCACCAAGAATTGTCTGGAAATAATAATAATGATAAATAAGATTAAATTATGCACCTGTATATTTTTTTTTTTAAAAAAATATATATATATAAACTTTCTCAGAGTAAATATAGGAAAAGCCATATAGGGGCATTCTTACGGAGAAGTTACCGTTAAAAAAAATTTATAATTCCTAAAGTATGAACAAAACCAAATATCTTAGTGACTTAATGATAAAAATAAATGATATATTATATTATACATCAGTTGGAATTATTAAACTTCCTGTACACGTAAATTGACTGCAGTTATTATCATAATAATCTCTTGGAAAATTGCGCATTTTCGTCCATAAGTAAGCTAGCTAATAAGTATACGTATCGTCAATAAAAAAAAAAAAATATTGTGTATGTTTATCGTCTATAGTCAAATATTCGTCTATGTTAGAAGTCTATTTTTTTTCTTGGATCCCAAAATTGTAGTAGTTTAATTCAAGTAAGAATTAATCTTCAATTCTGCTATATGTTTCTTTACCTAATTTATTAAACGCACAAAATAAGAGAAAACTTTTATTTAAAGGAAATAATACCATGCGTTTATTGTTTTTAAACTTGCTTCGTGAAATACGACTGGATAAAGCTCTTCACCTGGACCAATTGCTCAACAGAAAAACATTTTCTAATGAGAGAGTATGCACTTGTTAATTAATGATTGTTTAAAACTAAGTTATAAATGATATGTATTTTTTTGTTATATCATATAGGTTAAAGTCTGTATGGTCAAGTGATATTTAATAGCCTTGTAATGACAAAGGTATGTTTTAATATAATTATTATAGGTTAAGTTGATATTTAACATGAAAGAAAAAATCTATAAAATATGTTTTAATTATTACATACAATTGTAGGTAGAAATTTTGTATGTTAGATACGTAAAAGAAAAATATTTAGATATTTAAGGGGTAAAATAAATATTGAAAATTATCAGAAGTAACTAAAAAAAAAAAATGCTATAACAAAATATTTCTTGTTAAAGTTTTGAAACGAATTTATACTGTATTAATTGAGGAATTTATTCCTAATTATTCTTAAATAACACATCCACTTTATGTAGTTTAAGATAGTATGCTACCAACTATTTTGGATGTTCCTTTATTAAAATTAAAATTATTATACTTTTATTCTATGATGTCCATTGATTTCAGATGTTGATCAAAGTATACACGGTAACATAAGTTTATTATAATCAGTGTATTTACTTATCCTGCCCAGATATAGCATTGGTATATGCTTAATATTCACATAGGTAATAATTATAATGTATTTATTTTGTGGGATGAAAAATGATCTCCCCAAAAGCTTTGTTTTCCATGAGAGGAAGATTTTAAATATAATGTTCGGGTATGTTTATAGCCCAAGTGATCGATTCTTATAGATAGGACGATCAAGAATTTATCTAGCATTTAGTATGTTTCATTCGTTTAAATCCCAGGAGAGGATTGTATTTGGTGTGTGTTCGTTGTATGCCCAAGTAAGAGGCAAGAAACCACCAAAATATTTTAATGTAGTAGATTACTCTACAGACCTTCGTGGTTATTCCATATTCCTCATGTGAAAATAAAGATAGCTCCACCATGGAAGGTGTTGATTCTTGTGCTTAATTTTGAAAGTTCGGGCAAGATAAAGGTTATATTGGAGGTGTTAGTTCCTCGAGATCCACTTTAGTATAAATAGTGCGTTAGTAACTAAGATCAATATCTGTAGCGTGCTGCTAAATATTGCTAGTATTTGACAAGTAAATCAATGGAGAAAGTAATTAAAATTGCGTAATTTAAAACGCTTATTTACTGAAGGAATATTCAAATGCAATATTTAATTCTGGTTAGTAATTAAATAATACTCATATTTAAAATTATACGTATGAATAAAATTTGTATCATAACTTAAGTTAGCATTAAGTTAAATGTAAGATGGTAAGTGTAACTTCTGATAGCTGGCCTATAATTAGAATAGGTTATCCCATTAAAGACCATAAATAAAGTAAATGTATTAGAAATAAATTTAATATTTTGCGTATTGCATATGATTGGATTAATCATAAAAAATAAATAAAAAATGAATTTATTCCCAAACCATTAACTTTGGGTTGCATATTATTCCATTCCCATTTAGTTAAATTGTCTAAGTAATAAATCTTAGTCATATTATTGTGTTGTCATGGATGATGGAAGGACACAAAAAGCACCCTTGTCTTTTTATTATTCTGACTGAGATTCTGAAAAAAAAAAAGGGCTGTGTTATTCAAAATTATACGTCATTATTGAATAGAATTATCATCGCTTTAAATAATATAGCAGTTGATATGAGAGATGAAGACACATTGAATTTAAGTAAAATAAATGTTTCCTATAGCCGACCAGAATGCCAGTCATATGCGACAACACAATACTGCCGAGCATTTCCTTACATGAAACAAAGAACCCTGAGATTAATATTATTATAATTATTCTTTAAATTAATAAGTGATCAATTATTGTTGTTATTACAATCGTGGCATGGCTTAAGAGAATTGAATGTACAATTGTATTATATGAAAGGTATTTTAGATCATATTGGAAAATTAATGGATATGTTGCTTTATTTTGGTTGCCTTAACAACAACCTGAAAAATTAGTGTCATGGGTGCAAATAAATAAACTAAAATAAACTAAACTAATTAATTAATAATGGGTTAGAATTTATATATATATATATATATATATATATATATATATATATATATATATATATATATATATATATATATATATAATGTCCACTTTATATTAAGATAGCAAATCTCCAAACTTTAATGGACAGGCTTTAATCTCAAGGGCCTTGAAACATACCCATCATCAATATTTTAATGATAAGGATATCTCAAGCATTGGAGAGTAGAGAAGATTGAAGCCTGTCCAATCAAGTTTGAATATTTGCTATCGTAATATAAATTAAGCATTGATTATATATGCATGTGTGGGAGATAATGATCTAGACCAACTGATGAGTGCTGGTTCAGCATGAAATGGGTATATTGGAGGTCATATGTATGGGATCATGTGTATTACTTGTATAAGATCGAGTGAATGACTAGAGCTTGAAATTCTGGTTTCAAATCCCCTCTAATTGATTAGTTGTAAGTATTAATGTATTGCTGAGCAGGGTTTAGCACAGTGTTAGAATGTTCTGACATTTCTGATATTTAAACTTCTTATAAACTCCTGAGCTACAAAACTATTTGATTATTAAATAATCAAATCATTTATTGCTCAGAATATCTTAAAATTTGCCAGAGCTGAGTTATGATCTATGGATTCTTACTATTATTTCCTAATCAACTACTGCACTAAACTGTATAGGGCAAAAAACTGCTGCTTTTATTTTTAAACTACTAATAAGAAAATATTGCAACTACTAATAAGAAAATATTGCTTGCTTAAAAAATATATTACTCTAAATGATAAAAGTGTAAAGGGTCTAGTGCAGAGGTAGCCTGAGGGCAGTGCAGATGGTGTGACCACATTAGGCCCACATTTATCAACGGCTCTTACACCTATGTGATCTATGTTTTCTGCAAAAATCACAAGAAAATAAAATGTTTTATTACCTGCTAAATGTAATTGTTTTTTTTTTCTTTTCTGTTAAAATTCTGTAATTTAAAAGCCCTAAGACACTGAAATAAAGCACTGTTTGGGTGATGGTGTGAATTTTTCAGTTTGGTACAATGTGTATCATTGTACATTTCACAATGTTCTGCTCATGTTAGTGTGAAATCAGCATAGGTCAAAAATGATCCTCTTTGAAATTACATTTTATTTTCTTTAATGTCTTTTTCAGTGAATTTTCATTCAAAATAAAAGTTTCAATGAAGGGAATCATTCTTGACTTGATTTATATTAATTGTAAAGCAATATAGTTATATATACTATAACGGGATTTCAATTAATTGGGCTATATTGATGCATATATAGGAAAGTTTACTTTTTGAAACAGGGATCGAACTCAGCCCTGTTTCAATACAAATAAAATAAATTGTTACAAAAAATCTAAGTATTTTTATTATGAGTAAAAAATGCCCTTCCCCAGGCATGAAAATATTGCTGTGGGCTCACCTTTTCTCAGGTCAGCCCTTGTCTCATGTAAATGGTAATACAAAGTAGAAGATTTAAACTTATAAATTTAATTTTTTATCATCAAATTTAATAAAAAATATTGGGGTTCCTAAAATTACAGAATATTTCCTAAAAATTTTTGTTGTTTTCAAAACCAGTTACAATATTTAATGAAATTGCACTAATAAATAAAATGTTTATTTTAGCATTAGGTTAAGATAACTTACTTGTTAATAAAAAGAAAATCATATGCACGGAGGTTGTTGGATATGGTCTTGACGGTCTTTTGGCTTTCCCTCATTCCTATAGCCACTTGCAATGCTATTCTACTGATTTTATATTTATTTTGATGGTAGAACCTTTACTGATTTATTAGTTCAAAAAAATTCTAAAGATGACAATATTCTATAGCCAAAATAAATTATAAAAGAGCCAAACCCAACCTACAATGTCTCCGATTGGTAGAAAGCAGTCACAAGACTAATTGTACACTAATTTTATTTATAGTTAGTAATCAATAATAAAAATAGCTTTTTTCTCATAAATTTATTTGTGATTATTTTTACAAAATATTTTTATAATAAATATTAAGAAATATTTTCATGCTTCCATTTAATTTTTTATTCGAATATATTTTCTTTTTCAAAATATAATTTAAAAAATTTAGAAGTAACGGCGAAATGGAAGTGTAATTATTAATCAGTTAAATGCAATAATGTGGATTTCATGATATTTAAAAAATAATAACTATAATTTTAAATTTTAAACAGAATTTCATAGCTTTATGGTGATTTAACAAAAATTTTTTCAAGGTCTAAAAGTTTAAATAAGAAGGATTTTGTTAATTTGCTTTTAACAATAATGTTAACCATCAGTGATAAAAAACAACAGAGATTATTATCTTTACGTATTTGCAAAATTCAAATATGATTTTTTTAAGTTGTTTTTCATTAGGAAACTTATATTTCTAATAAAACAAATCCAGTTTATTTAATTCTAACATAGAATAACAATTTAAATAATAAAATCAAATGTTGATTGTTTATTCAAATTGCCCCAAGAGAGAATAATGGAAATGTTTTCACCTGGTGGAGGAATAATAATAAAAAAAACTATATTTTAAAAAATTACAAGCAGTCATTAATTTAAAAATAATCACCTAATTTAAGGTTAAGGAGACACTCTGCTTATTAAAGTTTATGAAACCAAATATTGAAATATTACAATAAATTGTGATAATCACGTAGCAAACTGCCACTGACTTCTGTCTACTTATTACAATTTGATTTCAGGAAGATCTCTAAAATATATATGTTTTATACAAAGTGTCTATGTTCAAATACAATGATTAGATTGTGTTAAAATTACATTTCAGTATAAAATGTATCTTTTTTTACCATCTGACATGATATTATTTTTAAAAGATTATAGTTTACATATAGAAAACTTTGTTTACATTTCCAAAAAGTGTCCGATGATGATCCTACAATAAAACAATCACAGAGTCACTGATTAGATATAGTTAATGGATCAACACACATTCATTAACGAACTTGTGGATAAATATAACAGATCATACCGTTCCCAAGCATTCCATTTCAAATAAACATATGTAGTCAGTGATCTTTTTAAAAATCTAATTTTTTTATATAATTGGAATTCAAAAGAGATCAGAACAAACCTGGATGTTCTGCCAATTGATTACATACAGCTTTATTTAATCCAAACATAATATTTATGATTACTTAAAAAATTAAATAATCTTTATAAAAAATATTTTTTTAAAAAAAAAAATTTTTAATTTAATGAGTACTAAAAATCAAAAAATATTTTTTTTCATTTAATCATAATTTTAAATATCAGATTTAACTTGAAATAAAAATGTAAAATGTCCATAAATTAATTTATTCAATCACTGTTTTTAAAAACAATGATTGAATTAATTAATTAATTAATTTAATCTCTCGTTTTAAAAATGGTTGAAGAAAAAAATTGTCGCTTTCAGTTCATTATTCATCAAATTAAATAAAAGCATTTTTTGTAAAATATTTTTTACATAAATTATTTTTTAGCATTTGTATATTTGGTAAAGAACTTTTTGTAATTATTCACAATCAAATTTAAAAACAATATTTTGCATTTTCAGTATTTAAAATAAAATTCAAATGCATTAAAAATCACTATAATATTTAAAGAAGATTTTTAAAAAATAAAGTTTTAGTTAAACAATCAAAACAAATTAAGATTTCAGCATTTATTTCTTTTCTTTTTTCTATTTTAATTAACTGTAAATTATTTTTAGTGAATTAATCATGAAATTCAATGAAAGCATTTATTTCAAAAATATACTGCCATCTAGTGTGCATTACTAAAAACTTATTTAACTGATATCAAAGTGATTGAAGTTTGGTCCACCAAATACTGTTAGACTGAACAACTGGCTGTACAATCCTGAAATATATTATCATCAATACTGGACACATATAAAATTTGAAGGAAATCTTTTTCTAAAAAAATAAATAAATAATACTGTTTATTAAAATAAATACATTCATTTAAATACAGGTCAAAATATATTTACACAAATACAAATGTCATTCCTCTCCTACTAAGCCCTGTACTTTTATGTAGAAGAAAATTTTTATAATATTTTATATACAATTTTAAACATAATATAAAATATACTTATAATAACAACAATAAATTACATTTCAATAATATATTAATTATATAATAAAAATATTGATTACATAACATTAGATAATTATATATATTTTTCTATATACTAATTTTCCCCATTTCCCTCTCTTTAATATATTGTTTAATTTGTTTTTTTATTTCCCTATAATGTTACAAACTTCTTAATTCAATAGGTAAATAAATAATTTAGGAACATAATGATTTCTTACACTAATTCCATATTTGTTTCAATATTTTGAAACTATGTATATATCTGTTTTCCTTAGACACACCTCATATTATTTTATATAAGGTTTTTTAAAAAGTATTATCAACATTTTTTTACATATTTATATAATCAAGCAATTGATTGAATAATAAAATATAATTTTTGTATATACTTTTTTCTTTATTGATATAATTTTCTTCTATTAGATCAATTATTCTTTTTTGCAGTAATGCTAATCTATTAATATATGAAAAGCTTGTAAAATCATAAAGCGTTATTCCATACCTCAATAAAGATTCACATAAAGATTTTTATATAACAATAAGAATATTTAAAAAAATAATATCTTTGACTTTGTGGAATACTCTTATAAAATATCTAAATGTATTAATTAGTACGTTTATATGATATTTCCAAGATATATTTTCATCTATCATTATTCCAATATATGGGGTCCTTTTATACACTCATTATTATTACATATTTGTTTGATAAAAATATGTTAAAAATTGTTTACAAGATTTAACCAAACAAAGAAAACAATTTCTAAATAAAATGTTTTTAAAAAGCTTACATTTTATGATACAATAAAAAAAGCATAATTATGAATTAAAAGAGATAAAACCATGAATATGAAATGAAAATTAAGTGCTACAGAGATGGCCCATTTGGTTAGAACATTACCTTAAAATTCAAAATTTCAAGAATCTAAAGACCCAGGTTCGAATTCCATTATCACTGGTCAGGCTGGAAACACCTGAAGAAGAGGAGCGACTAATACCTCTCAAAATGTTGTGCATATACTGACCTGTTTCATGTGCTATTGCTAACAGTTGAATGTATTTGGAATATTTAAATAAAGTTAAATTTTTCTAAAGACATTCGTTACATACACATATATTAGATGATGGAAATAGTCCAATATAAAAATACAACAAGAATAAACTAAGTTTACATAAAAAGAAAATAAGGATTGATAGTAATGAATTACAAGAAGTCACCAACTACAAAAAAAAACATAGTTACATTGTTAACATAGATAAAAATATAACAGATAAACAAAAATAACCATAGGAGAGCCTTTAATAAATAAAAAAAATTTTAAGAAATATATTTTTAAATATGATCTGAGACTTAAATATTTTACAGAGACTTTAAACTATGCAAAACATTATAGAGATATAGTTGAAACAATTAAGAAATGATTGAAAGAAAACTATGTGGGTAAGAGAACAACAAAATATCACTGATGTGGTTAAAAGAATTGAGACTGAAATAGAGCTGGGATGGATGTATTATTAAAAGAAATGTCAATAGAATGAAAATTGAATTCTAAAATTAGATTTTGTTAAACTGTGACAGACCCAGAAACAGACCATATGTGAGATGGATGGATAAGATAAGGCAGTTTTCTAGAGTCATATGGAAAAAAGAAGCTACAGATCAGAAAACTAAGTTAAACATGAATAAACCTTTATTTTGCAGTCATACAAGCATAGTTATAGTTTATAAATTTTAATGATGTAAAAAGACTCATTAAAGTTTATACAATAGTTCAAGTACCGAGATGGTGGAATAAATTGGGATTAGAGAATTTAAAAAATGACAAACTACCATTGATAACTGAATGATCTGATTATTAAGTTAATACATTTTTACAAGTATATATATTTATGTACAACTTACTATTTTTAAAATTTTAATGTCCTCAAAAATTCTTTACACTTATTAGTTAAATGTTTCAGCATGAAATACTACCATGGCGTAAAACAATACATCATGCAATTAGCATGCCTTAAAATTAAAATTTGTTTACTTACTGCTATGAAGGCAGCATATTTTTTATATCTGTTGACTATATATCAAAAAACTTTAAATATATACAAACAAAATTGAAAATCACATTAATTTTATTGCTGAACAAAAATAAATTGTGAAATTCCATTTAAAAAAGAGAATTAATAGCGCTGTTTTAAGAAAGATATTTATATTTTATTACAGATATGTATTACGAAATAATGTAATTATACACAATAAAGACAATTAAATGTAATTAAAATTTTATGTGCAAAATAATATAATTACGTGCAATAAAAATAATTTTTTATATATAGTTGAAATATTTAGTGTATTTAACATTTTATGTACATTGAAAAATACAAGAATAAAAATATGGTTTGTATATATTTTTTCTTTCCATTTTCATTTTCCATTTCCTTGGTGATTTTTCATTTCAAGACATGTTTAAAATTGATATTGGTTTGTATAAAATGCTTTAATGAGTTAATTAATTTGTCAACAATAAATTAAATCTATTAAACTGTATAATTAAAGAATATATCTTCAATGTTTTTACAGACGGACTGTTGTTTTTTCTATGAATTATCTTTTTTTTTTTATAGATTTCATAAATTAAAAATTACAATGATTAGATTTTGTTTGTCAAATTTTTTAATTACTTTTTATAAATGTATTAAATAAGTTCCACACCACCACACATTTATTTGAAAACATATGTATAAAGGCCCAATAAAAACAAATTACCCCTCCCCCCCCGCCATATTTTTCATGCTAAAACAGCACTGTCAGTTGTCTCAAATCACCATCTTTCAGAAATATCTTTATCATATGTATAGTATTTATCAATAGTAAAGTATTCCATTTTGACTTAAAAGTATCAAATTTGCTGCACCCATAACTTAGCCACAAACCACTTTAAATAAATGCAGTAATAATTATCACTAATCGTTTATTAAACTAGAGATTATCTCCAGTCTAGATATAAACTTTAAACCTCAGGTTAAAGATTAATATATCTGACTTTTAAATTGTGTGTTTAATTAAATCATATAATCTTTAACAGAGGTTTAAAGTTTATATCTGGGCTAGAGATAATCGCTAGTTTAATAAATGATTTGTGATAATCTTTACTGTATTTATCTAGAGTAGATAGTGTCAAAGTTGTGGGTGAAATGTGTTTGATACTTGTAAATCAAATGTAAAACAGGCAAAACTCTCTATACATATAGCATAAGAAATGGTGGTCATGTGATGCTTATTGGCTTAAATCAAATATTACAATTTACTATTGATAAATATTGTATGTATGATAAACATATATGAGAGATGGTAACCTGGGCCTACTGATGAGTGCTGGTTTATTATGAAATGCATATGGAGTATTTTCTATTGTATTTTTATTCATGTGTTTTAAAAAAAATGTGTGGTAATGTGGAGGTTATCGAATACATCTATAAAAGGTATTACATATGGGATATAAGAAATGAAGTTTAATAATTCCATAAATGTGTGTTTAATTTAAATTAATTTTTAACTGAGGTTTAAAATTTATATCTGGGCTAGGGGTAATCTCTAGTTTAATAAATGATTAGTGAAAATCATTACTGTAGTTATCTAGAATGGTTTGCATCAAAGTTGTAGATGGAGTAAGTTTGACACTTGTAAATAAAAATGTAATAATGTAAAATTATTCTTCTAGGTGAATAAAAGTGTAATCACATTACTAATTCAGATGAAAATATAATGGATAAAATTAATCATATAATAAAACTACCTTCCAGAAAAAATATATTTTATCACTTCTTAAATATGGATCCAAGACTTGGACATTTACATAGATTCTCAATTTCATATGTTATTTTTTATCAGGATCACCATGATTGAAGGCAGGGCATGGCATATTCTCCATCATGAATGCTCATTAACTTGTCTGTAAGGGAAATTATTTTCATTAATATCCCAATGCTTAATTTTAATATCAACTATTCTTAGTAATTCAGACTTGTTCTTATTCATTTCCAAACCCAAAAGTCCATTTCATTACCCATTGGATCTCTTGCAATACAGAGATTAACATTATATTAACTTTTTTGTGAGATCACTGTTTTATCAGTGCAGATCATTGTCTTCCCCTTAATTATATTTACAGAAATTTACAAAAAAAAAAAAAAGCCTTGTGTTATATTCACACATTTTATATCATCCTATAGATAATTTTTTGTTGTTTTTTTTAAAAAAACAGGGCAATACAAGTAGTTTTTTTAAAAAAAAAAAAAAAATAGGGATTTTAATGAAAAATATTTTTATTTTTTTGTTTTAAAAAATGTCCCATTAGAATAGAAGACTTTTAAAATAAATTTATGGATGAATTTATGAATGTATAATTCTGTTAACATATTTATTGTTTTTGTTATTTAAATTGAAATTCCTCTTGATGTGAGATATGATTCACTGTGACTTCTCCTTATACAGAGTCAGGAATGTCTCAGCAATTATGCCCAGAGAAACCTGTTAGCCACTTTGACTTACATTCCATTTCCCACTCCAAGTTTCCCATATTCTTCTCTATCCTGCTCCATCCCATTTCAACAACATAATATTTGCCAACTACATGACCTTTATATCTAAAGCCCCCTTATCTTTTCCCAAACCCAGAATATGAATTCTGACACATTCTATTATTCCATCTGGTGAGTTTTTGAAAATGCTCAACCTTTCTGTTTTTATAAAATCTTTAATTTATACTAAAACTTGATTTTTTAAAAAAATGATTATTTAAAAAATCATATTTGACCATTTTAAATATTTGAAAAGTGATCTGTGAATTTAATAATGTGTCATAAACATCAAAATTATTGCCATGATAGATATTTATGTAAACACTAAAAGTAAAAATTAATAAATTCAATTTTATTTTAAGTTTATTTGTTTTTTTTTATGAACAAATGAAGGTGCATTTATGATAAAACTATCAAATTTTGCTTTAAAATCTAATATTTTCTTACAAAAATTGCAATATTTTAAATGATTTTAATACCAAGTCATTTTTGACAGATAATGATATAATAAACACTGGTGTTTTTTTTCCTTTGTATCATGGTCGAGTTTATTAACTTAATTCCTAAAAATAAAACACAAAGGAATAAATTAAAAGTTTACTTGTGTATTTCTTTATAATAATCAACCAATTAGTGTGTAAAAATAATCAAAAATATTTTATAAATAAACAAAAAAATCTTTAAAATTATACTTCAAAAACGTTCATGTGTAAACTAGACATGAAAAGTTTCTTCTATCAAAAAAACAAAAATGCTGATCTCTTAAAACTTTGTCAATTTTAGCATCAGTAAAAATATTAAAAATTATTTATAAAAACCCACATGTCATTACCACTTAAGATAAAGTTAATACCGTGATCTAAAGTTACCTGGCAACAGTGCTCTTTCTGAAAAAACTTTCAACAATTTTAAATGAAGATGAGGTTTTACAAGTTAATTGTCTCTATATAATAATGTTTCTAACTCTTCGGCTATGAATATGAGATTAAAAGACCTTGAAAGCGCTAAACCTGATATTTAAAATTTTGATATTTCTAACTTCTTCAATGAGCATTCAAAGTCTGGTATATTTACTACTACTTTTAATTATAAAAGAACCTAGAAAATATCACTATGATGCTAATTACATTTTTATATATTACTTTGTAAAAAAAATATGCCAAATAATATTTACATTATGTATGTTTTGCTTTCATTACATATATATATAAATGTACATAAGTGCATACATATATAAATCAATAAAATTCAGCTACTGTCTTATATTGGTTTTCTTATTTATCCATATATATATAATTCCTATTTTCTCTGTTGTCTGAATGGAAAATGTATGTTTGTCCATAAGGCTATTATGTGTCAAATTCACAATCAATTAAAAAAAACCTATTATGTTTGTTTGCATTATAAAGAAAATTTTACGCAAAGGAACTAATTTTCATAATGCTGTCAAATTCACATATCAAATATAACATGTATATCTAAACAACTTAAATTTAGAGGCTTAATTTGATTACAATCATTTTATTCAAAGCAAGTAATTTTCACAAAGCAAAAAAAAAAATGTTAATGCAACCAATTAAAAAAAAACATGGCTTTTATACACCAGGTACATCTGGTTATTAAATAAATATTTAAAACCAAATTACATCAATAATAATATTTACACTGTTAGTAAAAAAGACATTCTAAACAAAATTCTTCTATGTAGATCATGAATTCTTTTGAGTAGTTATAAGACTCTCATTTTATAAAAATATTAATAACACTGATAGAAATTTTTCTCTTATTCTTTTCATAATTAGATGTGGATTAATATTAACACATTAAAAATGTTCCAATTTTAGATAAACAAATTATTAATAATAATATTTAAAATCTTTTATTTTTGATCATTATTGTTAAAATAATGGAGCATTCAATATTTATTTTTTTATATGTAGTTATTGTGAATATAACATCTTTAACAAATACACAAAAATTCATTAGGATGTTGCCCAGAAGTAATGATTAATCTGAAAAATGTCATTCTATTTGTCCATTCCTTTCCTCTTCACCGAGTACCTAATGATGTAGAATTTGGTGATATCTCCAGTAGATGTAATTATTTTCTTCAAGCGTTATAATAACCATTCTTTTTTATTGCATTGCCAAATTTATATCATATAATACTAAATTGTCCATTCACTTTACTGCTGTTACACAATGCTTTATTTACTACCCTTTTTTATAGTTTACAGTTTCAATTGCCTCAGCAATCTTCTTCAGAACTTTATATCTCCTAGCCTCAAATTTAAAAAATTTACCATTATACTTTTATTACCCCCTTCTTTAAATTCTACACTTATATTATTATATTCTACACTTACATTGGGCTAATAATATAAGTGTGGAATTTAAAGAGGGGGGGGGTAATAAAAGTATAACGATAAATTTTTAAAAATTGAGGCTAGGAAATATAAAGTTCTGAAGAAGATTGCTGGGGCAATCAAAACTGTAAAAAAGGGTGGTAAATAAAGCATCGTGTAACAGTAGTAAAGTGAATAAACGATTTAGTATTATAGATGCAATTATATTTTATGATTTATTCATGCAAACCTATTTTCTAGTCTGAGAATACTTGGTTATTCTATAGTCTGACACACAATTAACTCTATGATTAATTTAATATTGGCCTCAATCATTTATGAATATTTTTATATGTTTGTTACTATTAAAATATATCCAACATTTTTACTTACATCAAATTTATTGTAAAACATGTCTCTTTTTACTTCTGGATTTGTCTTCTATTATTCTTTTATTTTTTGTTTTAATGCTTTTTTTCTTTTACAAAATTGTTATTCTTATATGATAGGTGTATATCTCACTGATTGGCCTTTTTTTAATGAAATTTGACTGTGCACACACATTTTAATTATATTAGAATGATTGAGATTTTTTTCATTGCTGATATATACCAAGGGCTATCAAAAATGTATTCAATGTATATATATATATATATATATATCATTGTGTCAATACATTGCAGTAAAGACAATCTGATAATACATAAAACCACATTTACTCATGGCTTCCAGGCATTAAAATTACCAGAAATAATGGAATTAGAAGATTTTGGGTGCATTCTCAAAAAAAAGTAATGGTATTGATAATCTTAACAGTATTTTCATAATCAATAAGAATCATGAATGTAGGATGAATTAGATCATCAAACCAGAAAATAATATCTTTGTCACATCAATTATTCTGAGAATTAAACACTTGTATATATGATTTTGAAAATATAGTTGCAATAAAAATGTGATGGTAATGTTATATGTAGTGGAATACAATGAGAGGTAGTTTATTTCAAAATTTATTATGTCTAAATCATTTGTTGTGAATATCAAAAAATTTAATACAATTTAAGATAATCATAGTCCAGATACATTCTGTGAACAAAAATGGCTGGCTGGAAATTTGGTAAAATCATAAATATAATGATAGCTATTAAAACCAGAAATTCTCTAATCGCTTTATAGATCTTATCTTCATATAGCTTAGTCAATAATATTAGCTATAAAACATACATATGTACAAATCCAACTATTCTGGAAAATAATTAGGCCTAATCTATTAACTTGATCATGGTTGAGCTATTTTTGAAAGCATATTTTAACAATGTGGAACCTTACTCTGTTTCTATAATATTTGTGATATAATTGAATTCTTCTTTTATAAAGACACTTAAATATACAAAAAGATCTTTAGAATCTGGAACATAGTACACATATTTCCCCACTACCCTTCTTAAAATTAGTTTGGATGATTAACTAGATGGTGTAAAAATAAAGAAGCTTGACATAATAAACAATTCCTTGTTATATATTACTATTGTAATATTTAAATAGAAGTATAATTTACATAATTGGAGTTTAGATGTAATTATAGGTGACTTGAACCCAGACTTTCAAGCTCCCTTCAACTATTCATTCTATCTCATACAACCAATACACATGGACACACACATGAAAAACATAAATGATTTTATGCAATTTGTGCTGAATCAGCATTCTCTAATATATGTATTTTGTCTAAGTATATGTTATACTTGTATTAAATATTACTTTTGAACTGTACCCTGCCCATCCCTCTTCTTTGTATTTAAATAGATAAGGTCCTATACATGAGGGGTCAGAGTGACTTAAAATCATGTGGCCATAATAATAATATTGACATCAATAAGAAATTTGGGTGTTCCATCATCAAATTTTCAATAGTATGGATGATTAAAGATTTGGAGGGTAGAGTAGATTGAAGTCTGTCCATTAAGATTTGAAGATTTGCTATCTTACTGTAAACTGAACACTGATTATATTTATATGTGGGAGATGATGATCTGGACCAACTGATGAATACTGTTTGTGCACAAAATATGTATATTGGAGATCATTTACATTTTTCACGTGTCCATGTTCTTGTGTATTGTTTGCATGAGATAGAGTGGATAGATAAATTGAGCTTCAAAGTCTGTGTTCAAATTCTCTATAATTACATTACTATTGTCTACATGTTGAGATTACTTTTTGACATTCAAGATAAAGACACTAAACAGGAATGCATTGCAACAAAAATATTCTCCAGATAGTCAATTTTTAAAACTACAGACCTAATCCATAAAGATAGTCACCTGCATCAAATTTCTGCCAATGGGATAAATGGTGAGCTGTTTGTTTGCAAAGGTGTTGGTCAATTTCCCTGGTACTTTATCTGTAATCCAATTATAATGAAACTGATAGGGTTACTAAGATATTGGTAGAGATTATCTTCAGGGTGGTTTATTTTGATAATTACTGAAGTAGTTTTTTTTTACCATAATTATGCAGGAAAAGATTTTTTATATTATATACAAGATATGGTAAGTCAGTTCACACAGATCATTAACAATCAGTATTAAGCAACCTTTATATGTCATGACATCAATTTTAGAATCTTGAGGATTATAGCCTACTTCAAGATGTAAAATAGAATGTCATTTGAATAACCAGAGACTGAAGGCAGATGGTTGGATTGTGTTTGACTCCTGGTAATTAAAATATCTGAAGATGTTTAGGTGTTATTAATAGTTTTGTCTGCAATATAATTAAAGGATTGTGTGTGTGGTATTAAAAGTGAGATAGCTGATTCAAGTGACAGACCTGAAGATAGGCCAAGAGGATATTGAACTAAAATTATTTGCCAGATCAAAACATACTCTACAATCCATATTCATGACAGCCACATCTTGGGATCAATTACAAAAAATGGGATCACAAAATTTATCTTCTATCCAATCATTCACTGGAATAAAAACATATTGGCTTCAGAACCTGATCCACTGCTTAGTAGATGATACAACATTTTAAGGGTATTATTCTCCACTCTTCATCAGATGTTGCTCAACTGACCAGTGACAATATTAGCATTAGGATTTTATGCACAAGTCTTCTGGCATCTATTGATTACTCTGGTTAGCACAGGGTGGCACTACTGTATGGAGAGTTTTGCCTTTGTTATTAGCATAGTAGTCAAATTTACACTTTTAGATTGCCTTAAAGATCAATATTCAAGAATCTAAAGATGTAGGTTCGACTCCTATAGTAATATTATCAGGTGAGCAACACCTGAAGAAAAGTGGAGAATAATACCACTCAAAACGTTGAGTAATCTACTAACGTGTGTTGTCTATTTGTGTGTGATTACTCACAGCTGTTTGCATTTGAAAAGTTTAAATAAAATGTAAAATTTTCTAGAAATTCAGCATTGAATGGTAGATTATGGAAATAGTCCAACATATTATCACATCTAATATACCATAGTCACTAGTCTTCAGGCAAATACATCTATGCAGATATCCTGCTATAGAACAGAATATTGCTGATTAATATTATCTTTTGAAAGATTTTGTAATTGAATTGCAACATTCAAGGGGTATACCATTTGTTCAACGTAGTTGTATGATCCGCATAGAGCCAGTCTTTCGCTTCACCATTGGTTTCTATAAGAGTCACGTGCGGACCCATCTCTTGGAGTTTTTTGTTAACTTTTAATGTTGTTGTTGTTTTTTTTTATGGTAGCGATTGCTGTTACAAAAACTTCTAATGAATTAATACAAGCTGTTTTACACTAATCATTTTGCTGAATTAATTAGTTTTAATTATTTACATTAAAACTTTTTAAAACCATTTCAGTTGTATTATTAGCTTTTCTCTGCTTGACAACTGTCAATTTGGGAAGTGAGACGAGCTTCCATTAGTGCTGTATAGATTTTCCATTTGAACACGTCATCAATGCAACTCAGCCTTATTTTTAACGACTTCATTAGCTGATTAACTTAGTAATTATAAAGATTATAAAACTAATTGAGAACATTTTGCTCACTTTCAAAAAGTATTTTTTTAAAAAAAGAAAATTGTACATTGCTTATTTAATTTCTACTTTCTTGTTAGCAATCGCCTGAAGTTAATATCCTGGTGCGATCACGTGATCCTATTCTTTCAGACATTAGGATAATGGGTCCAGCCCCCCACCCCCGATCAGCCTTAGTAAAAGCAAAAAAAAAAATTTAAATTAAGATTTAAAAATAATATTTAAATGCCTCTTTTAAAAAATTCAATTTAAGATTTAAAAATAAGATTGAATTTTTTAAAAAAGACATTTAAATATTTTATTTTTTATTATGTTGGTAAAATTCATAAAATGCATATTAAAAGTGATAATATTTTTTTTAATATATTACATGAAATCATTATTTATTAAAAAGAAAGCGGATGAATTGATTCAAGTGTGAAAATAACATTTTACAAAATGATTTACAGGACTTATTTATGAAGAAATGATGTGCGCCTTCGCTAGCAATTTGAATTTTAATTACCTGACTCGTCTTCATATACCGAACTGTCCGATTACATCTCTCATTTAAAATCTATCATATCTAACTATCTCTAGTGTAATAGTTCTAGATCATAATCTCTCATTGCATAAACATCCTCATCAAGTGAAGTCACACTAGAAAAATAATCCCATTTTATGTGTAGCATGATTTGCAACTTCTTTGACTTTATAGCTTGAATTAATTCACAATCATATGATATTTAATCCATTAATCTAAAATCCTACACTAAACAAAATGAGGAAAAGTAAGTGTAATTAGGATGTTATAATATAAAAAGTAGTGTCCAAGCCTGTATCTCACTTGATAGATGTGGTATGCATATATAATTGCTATGTCCTGAGGGCATTCGAATACCAGTCAGGCAGCATAGATGAGTTTTAAGTAAATCTAAGTATAATTTTATTGAAACACATTAAAATTTATTTAATATTAATAACATTTTAACAAAAAAATAATTATCTCTACAATCTATACATGGCACAGGGTGGCACTACTGTATGGAGAGTTTTGCCTTGTTTAATAACAATTATGTGCTAGTATAAGAAATAATGATCACGTGATGTTTAGTGATCCAATCTATACATGCTCAGGAACTAAATAGAATTCTATTGCAGTGCTTATTAATTAAAGTAAGTTTCTCTTGCTTCCATTTGAGAAAAGCTGTTATATATATATACATTATGACTGTAAATCCATTATCACTATAATACCACTATGCAAATTTTCAGCTACTACTATAATATGTGAATTATACTTCTCCTTAGTAAGCTTCTTCACCGTTCATTACAATTGATTACACCTTCATTGTGTACATTAGCCTTCATAAAGCACATATTAGTCTCTGCCTAAATCCTTGCAGGGATTTTTTTTATACAAGAGTCTAATTATGATTAATTTTTCTTCATTTGAATAATTTACATTTAAAGGTATCATTGTCATATGCAGATTTTCTAGAATAGTTTAATACAATGAGGAGATAATTTATTCATGTGCTGTTTGTATATATTTGCATAGTAAAAATAAGAATCTTTTGTTTACTAAAAAAAGCTTTTATTAATAACAAACTGTATACAAATATTAATATATTTACAATAGAATAAATTTATAGGCAAGAGTTTGCTAAAACTACAATTCATAATGATACAATATAAGTTGCTTAACTTCAATGACGTGTAATCTAAGTGAAAAGTGCCATATTACAATACAACTCTGGTGACTAGACTGAAGTAACAAATAGAATATTTATATTTATAAGTAGAAGACCTGAAGAAAATTGCTGGGGCAATCGAAAACACCAATAGTGGGTTGTAAAAAAGCATTGTAAAAAGTAATAAAGAACATAAATGATATTAATATTAAAATGAGTTTAAACATATGAATATAATAATAAAGGTTGCCACAGGAGAAATGAAGCAAAGCCACTGAACTATAACATCATATTCATATGAATGTTCTTACAGAATAAGTCTGTATATTATCAGATAATAGTTTTAATAATGACAAGTATATGCAAATGTAAGAAATTGGTGTAATAAACTATAAGTTGGTATACAATTCTTCTGTAAATATATATATATATATTGTAATGGTCATATTTGTACATTTGTGCAACAAAATCCAGAGTTTTAACAAATCATACCAAGGCTGATCGAAGTGAGGTTGTTGAGACCCTGAATCCAATCTCACCTAAATTATGTTACCAACACTCAAAGATTTACTACCTTATGGATGACATATATGAGGCCACAGTAGTATTTTCTTAATTCGTGTGCTGGCAGTAACACATCAGTGAAACAAGAGACTATGATATAAATTGGCATGACCAAAGTATAGCTATATAGGTGTGACTCAACTAACAGATATCATTAATTTAAACTGTGATTCATAAATATTCAAACAATAACTAATTACTAATTAATAATTAACTAATGAATAATGAGCAAGATTTAGACACTAAGCAGAGTTATATTTTAAACAAATTTAATAAAACCAAAATTTAAGTAATAAAGTAAAATAAAATAAAACGATCGAATGACACAAATTTGTTTCACTCGCAGGTGATGATGATAAAATAAGTTACAGGCTGTTTGAATTTACATATTTAGTATTGGGCCTAACTTTGCAGGTGATGATGATTAAATAAAGCTACATTTTGTTTAAATTTATGGATTTAATATTTGATCTCACTTGCAGGTGATGATGATTTATAATTTACCAAGTTACATTTTTATGAGCTCTATTATTACAGCAATACAGATTTATTTCAAGTTCAGCTCATGATTATCAATGCCCTATTTATGCTATGTTTAATGGCTTAGATTTGCTTTAGTTAATCTGCAGAAGTAATCATCATTAAACATAATTAACATTTTATTTGATTGGTACGCAATTCTCTATATAGATTATAGGCTTACAAAACTAAATTCAGTTCAGATCAAAGCTGGAATATAAATTATTATAGAGGGGTGAACTGATAGTGGGTAGTAAGACTTCAGATACTAAGGCATATATAAAACATACACTCTGAGTCTGCGCATCTCGAACGTGCTCTTGCTTGCAGGGTTTGTTACCATGTAACCAGTTCCTTTTTCTACTGAGCCCATTGCTGTGAAAGTGAAAGAGACCTTTTAGTCCAGGTGATTGAACAGCTTATCAGGATATGTGGATGCTTCTGATCCATAATGGGATGACCCTTAAAATCAAAACCCATTGTGGAATGAGAGCTGTCCGAACTAAATATATGGTATGGCCATCAAAACCAGAAGCCCATTCAAGAAATAATATACAGCAATAGGTAAATGTGCATTTGCACTTCCTAAGAACACATTCGCTGTGCTGACTACATTAATATATATAAAATTGAGACGCAGAACATTAGTTTCCTTTTATAAAACCACCGTAAATCAGTTCATAAATTAGCATTTATAATTTTGCTATTAAAGAAGTATAATGAATATAATTTATTCTTATCTATATAGGCATTTATATAAGAAGGACTACAGCATATTTTGGGATAATTATAAGATTAAATTCTAGTTATATGCTGCATTTAGTCACTTCAGCTAAATATTAACCATATTTTTCATTTAACACAAACCTATTTTTAATCATTATAATCGCTTAATTATACACCTAAACTAAGCTCTATTTACTAGTTTCAGAAGGGAGTTTCATTTGTGTGCTAAGAAATGCAAAATTATCTATATGTGAGAATTTCTAATCATTTCTCACTAGTTAACTTAAATGCAAGTAAACTCCGTTCTGAATCAACATAGCATAAACATATAAACAAACAAAAAAAAAGCATATAAAATTATACTTAAGATTTCATGTAAGTGAAATCTAAGATTTGGCTTTCTTTACTTAGTGCAAAGAAACAGCATTAAGATATATTAATAGATTATTTTAAACCAGCTTAAATCAGATTTAATCAATTTAATTCATATCAAATTATGTTAAATCGGGAAAGTTTTACGATACCAAATAATAATATAAAATTTACATTATTTAAGAATTCATATTTGAAAGTTTGAAATAGATTAGTTTTAAATTATATTAAATCAGTTTAAATCAGGCAATATTTGTGATACCAAATAATAATATAAAAGTTACATTTTAGTTTAAGAATTAGTATTTGAAAGTTTAAAATACATTAGTTTAAATTATATTGGCCATTTCTAATAGATTGAGCTAGCTTTAATAGGTTATGAGGTTTAGTTTAAATGTTCATTTTAAAATTGCAGAAGTGTTACCTCAGGCATCTTTGTTCGGCATGGTTATTCACTGTTGATCTTGAGCATGCTGTTACTTGTATTGGGCATTGGTCGTCCTGTTCCAGGATCCTGTAGACTACCCCCGGGCTTGGGAAATCCCGTCTTTTCCATACTTAGCCAATCATTTTCATTATTAACAATTTTAGCAATCTGTTTAATCATAAACTTAATAATAGTCCAGCACCAAACAAAATGGCTGCAATAAGCCTATATACGCTTTCCTCCCCCCTCTCTTTTTACATTTCCCACATGTGTTTTTCTTTATTAACTACCTATAATAAAGAGAAAGTCAAAATCACATGTTTTTTTTATAGTTCTTAATTATTTCTTAAATTTCAGATTCGTCTTCATAATTAGTTTACTACATTTTGACAACCCAGTGACTCTTGCTGTTATTGACTTGTTTACAAGCTTTGGTCAAGTCAATTTCTTTCATCTTACTTTAAAATCTATTTTTATTTTTAACTTTATAAGTAGGTCAAAATATAGTGATTGAATCAATTTTATTATCCCTTTACAAAAACAAATCTGAAATTTAGTACCTCTCTAGCAAAGCTTTATTATATATGTGTAACACGTAAACAGAATTTAACTACATATGCAGAAATATAATTTCAAATATTACATTTATAAAATTATTTACATTTATAAAACTAATTAAATAAAGAAAACTTATAATGTTTAAACCTGTCATACTATTTCTTCTCTGCATATACATATATTTTGGTTACACATACCTCAAGATTAACCTTTATTTAGCAAACAGTAATATATATATATATGTATGCATATGAGTTGATTTATTATTTACATACTTACGCTTTCCATGTTGCATGCTATAATATACGCACACATACATAACTATGATTATTAATTTTAAATTTAGTATGATATATGAGGATTTGGGTATATAGGTATGTAAATAAAAGTACTACTATAGCATATAGTAGGTGAAACAGTAGGATAGACATATCTGACTGTTTCAATATTGATATAAATATCACATTTCTGAAATTTGTAAGAAATATCATACTTTTCCCAAACTATTAATGATATAAAATATGTAAATGGCAGTTAGAATAGGATAATTTTGAAATCTTCAACATTGTTGGATAAGAAAGAGTTCTTTTTAATAAACAGCCTATTGCAAGCAAAGTTCTCCTTGGTCCTCACCAGGAAACAATGAAAAAGAATGCAGAGATTATCAGATTTTCCAATTACCATGTTATAAATATTTGAGTAGTTTTTCATCCTTAATTGATACTTTAGTTAACATGTAGCCAGATAGATATCCATTGACTGATCTGTTATGGATGGTTAGCTGGACTGGTTGTGGATTAGCTACCTGAGAAAAAAATTCAATGTTCCTTGAAAACTAATTTACTTAGCCAATGTTAAAACCTCTGGTTATAAACATGGCAGTGAAATCTACAATCTTTGTACCCTAATTCCCTGTAAATAGCTAGTTAATAACAATTACATAAAAAAGTATTTACAGTAGTAATTTGACTGTTTTAATAATTTCTATTAAACAAATATTTTAATGATAACATTTTTTTTATCTTTAATATCTGTCTGGAGTTATTACTTAGGTTAACTATATACAATATCCAAGAAATTTTTTTTCATCAATGGTATTTTGGAAGTTTTTGTAGATGCTGTTATGATATGATTGTGTTAATTCAATAAATACACCACCTAATCTTAATAGGAAATTAAATAACACTAAAAGTAAAATGGCTGATAGGAATAAATGTCAAATTATATATTCTATTGTTGTCAAGTTCCAGGATGTTGTGCTGTTTATATTGGGGAAACAAAGATGAATATGAAATGTCATTTGCAACAGCATAATTATTTATATAAAAAAGCAATTGAAGATAGTATGGTATATTCAGCATTTCATATTTATCAATGTGTGATGTGATAGTTTTATTCTGCAAAAGATTAATATATTGATGTGTGAACCACATAACAGAAAACAAAAGATTAAGGAATCATATTTAATTAACAAGTCCCAAGATGTAATTAATGAATTAAACAAACTAGTTTTCCAATTGGTGATGTTTGGTTGTTAAAATGATTTTTTTAAGTTTGTAAGGAGTCCATGTTTTACAGAGTTTGCCTTGATAATGACATGGTAGAGTCGAAAGCATTGGGCAATTATTTTAATGTTATACATTAATAAAATTAAGTCTGCTAAATAACAACAGAAGTATTGGTTTTTATTAATTTATATTTTGTACCAGAGAAAATATGTATTTTTATTTTACAAAATTCTAATATATAATAATGGTTTAATGTTAAAACTAAATGTTGAATGATTACAAAATGTGCCACCAGGGAGAACAATAAAAATGCTACCCAGCGAGAGTTAAGTTTACGATTTTCATTCCACTCACACTAGTTTTAAATTATTATTTTAATTAACGATTGATATTATTAAATGTTGATATATATTACTTGTCCCAATTCCAACCTCATATTTTCAAATTTGTTGTATTAGAGAGTTAAATATTTAAGTATTCTAATTTTGTGCTAAACTAGATTATGTACAATATTTACTACAGCTAAAGATTATCTATGTTAAGTGTGATAGTCTATATTGTGATAGTCTATAGGCTCATATTTCCCATCGTTATTAAAGTTTTAATTAATTAATAAGATGTAACTAAGTGTGTATATGTTTTTTATAAACTAAGTTTATTTTATTTTAAAACAAATTAGAATTTAACCTAATAATTTCATTTCTATGATTATATAATTTTTAGGGATGATCCATCTTAAAGAAAATCAATGAAATTTATATTAAAAGCAATTTTAAAAATTTCTGAATTCTGTTTTTTTTAATAAAAATCTATGTGACTTTTCTTTAACACAAAATTTAAAAACCAATAAATATGTTTTTCTACACGGTAATATGTTGTTTTCAAGGTCTTTTCTTAGTTGCTAAAGGCAGTATTTTCTTTTAAAATAGGTATAGAACAATTTATAAAAAGTAATATCAAAAACATAATATACAACGACTATATAAAATATATTTTTTAATAGTTATATATTAAAAAAACTTCTTATCACATGATTATATGCCCTTACCAAAAAGTGAAATAATATACATTACTAATATGAGCAAAATTTATTTTTTTCATTTATATGAAAAGCCAACATAATAGACTTGCTTTATTTTTATTTTTGATCACATTAGTAAGGTTTATTATTTTGCTTTGTGATAAGAAAATAAAATTATGTACCAAACAAGCATTTCTGTATATAATTATTAATATCCACCACACAGATTGTTATGATCTGAGAAAGAAGCTCTGAGGAAAGTATTTATTTTACTGAAATCTCAGCTATTTAGTTATTATATTTTTATTACGCAGAAGCTCCCAGAAATAATATTATAAATTATTAATATATATATAAAGAAGTAAAAGTAAATGGCGGTTATTTAAGTCATTAAGATTTTGCAGATGATATTCTTGTTGTTGCAAATAATACTTCAGAGTTTCATGAGATTGAACTTGGAAAGATTTTAATCCTGCAGTGGATTAATAATGATTGAAGATGATAGTAATGATGATGATATATATTTTATACAGCTGTTATATATATTATTTTTTTAAAAGTCATTGAAAAAAACAGTCTACTGAATTTTCTTTATTTTTATTTTTGACCATATTAGAACAATTTATATTCTTATTTTTCTTCTTTTACTTTCTTTGCATTTCTTCATATATTCATATATATTGCTTACAATAACTCCCTTCATTTACACTTTAATGCAAAAAAATTTTAAATGATTCCTTTATTTTCCTGACAGTTTCGACTGTCCTGCAGTCTTCATCAGAGTGATCTTAATCTTCTCTACCTTTTAAAATTTAAAAAAAAAGGTACAGGAGATTAAGATCACTCTGATGAAGACTGCAGGACAATCGAAACTTTCAGGAAAATAAGGAATCATTTTTAAAAAATTTGCATTAAAGTGTATATGAGGGGAATTATTGTAAGCAACAATTTATATTAACATATCTTCTACTCACAATATGCAGTATAACAGCTATATATATATATATATATATATATATATATATATATATATATATAATTTTAAATAAAATTTAATGTGATATCAAATTTAATTTTTTTGTTAATGTTCATTAAGTAATTCACCAGTCCTAATTACCATTCTTCACAATTTCTGTGGTTAGTAGTGAGTTCATCTTATAATGTAATTGAGTACATCATAATCCTAGATTATTTAAATACATAAAGTGTTTTGTTTGATCTGGCTATCATACTTATTGAAGAGTGTGTTGTTTCTGCAGGAAAAAAATGAATATTATAAAGGTAATAACCATAGAAAATTTTAAAAGAAACTGCATTGTAATTTAACAAATCAAATTATACTAGTGTGTGTCAATAAATAAGTTTATTAAAATTTGATTTACAAGTACCAAATTTTCTATACTCATAATTTTGACATCATTTATTTCAGATAGATACATTAGTTATTACTAATAATCATTTATGATTTATGAGACTAAAGATTATTACCTCATTTGTAGCCCAGAACTGAACCAACTGAAGAATGTTTGTTCAACATGAAATACATCGCATGTTGTGGAGGGCAAATTTTAAAATGTATATACATAATTATAGATTGGATTAATTCCATCATCTAGAATTAATTGTTAAAAAAATCAAACTTACAAATCAAAAGACCACAAAACTTTTCAAATACTGGGACATGGAGCCCAAATATTTAGACTTGCTTATCAAAATAAACATGGATGCCATGCCCACCACCTACTTCTTAAATAACAAAAGAGGCATATCTAAAATAAACCCCATCTGCTCCATCTGTGAAAGAGAGGATGAGACCTTTGAACATCTAATCAACAACTGTCAAGGTCTTTGGAAATCTAAACAATTGATTTACAATAAGACAAAAATGAACTATTACACCATCATTTCTATAAAGCAAAGCATCAAGACCAAACAATTTGCAATCACAAGATTATCCATGTTTTTAACAATGGCACTATGATTAACCAGATGCCATAAGGTTTTCACCCTCCCACAACAAAATGAAGAGACCTTTTTCACCAACAAACTAACTGAACTTAGGAAAAGGAATCAAATCCTCACTCCAATAAACAGATACAAGGATACATGGAACATTGTCAATAATCAGTATATAAAACTCATACTTATGATGACATACCAATTTCAAAATCTTAGAAAAACCAAGACACAACTAATATAAAAAAACAAAGAACTTTTCACCCAGTATCACCAACACACTATAGTCTAATAATGTATTAAAGCCTTAAATAAATAATTTGAGAAAAAAAATCAAACTTTCTTTAAACTTTTCAAATACATTCAACTATTATTAATAGTATGCAGTCCAGTACATCATATAACATTTTGAATAACATTCTTCTTCTCTCTTCTTCAGATGATTCTAGTCTGACCAGTGACAGTACAAGTATAGGACTTGAACTTGAGACCTTTAAATTCATTAATACCAAATTTAAGATGATGTTCTAATTAACTAGGCTATCCTGTCAAGAGGAACAGCCAATAGAAATGTTATATACTTATCTTTCTCTATTTTTTTATAAGGTTAAGATCTAACGAATGATTTACAAACATTACAAATCATCACATTAGGTTGACTTATGGAGTTATTTACCATTACCATATGAAGAGATTTTAAATTTTTTCATCTTACTTTTTCTTATCAAATATTCTTTCCCAATTGAATATTAGTAGTAGTAATACACATTGTATGCTACATTAGATAAATCTTTTTATCCATTTTATTGTATTCTTTTGATCGTTTTTAATGGTCAGCTGATTTTACCAATATATATTATTCCATATTCAGTCATTTCGTAGATACACTTTTTATTTTTTAGCAATCCAGTTTAGGATTTATAGATGTTAAGATTCTCATACCATGCTATGGCTTCAGAAAGGTATTTCTAGAAGCTTAAAACAATATTTCCCAAAATCTCCTATAAGTGTGGTTTTCATTACAGATAAGCTTACAAATGATACTTTATGAACTTTATAACATCAGATCAAGATATGTTTCTTTTTTTAAAAAAAGAAAACTTTTTTAGAAATGAATAGATCAGTATGAAGCAAGCACAGATTTGTTTCTTACTCATTTCTTTGTAACAAAGCTTTTGATTATCTTTTATTACTTCATTAAATATTATAAAATCAATGAAAATTTTTATCTCAGAAATGGATTCAAATTTCAACTTTATTTTTCTAAGAAAAATTTAATGACATCATCCTGTACTCTGAGCCTAAGCTTTAGATTATTTGTCAGTAAACAAAATGTGGTTATTCATGAAGTGTTTTATTCCCCAAACATTTAAAATATTTGTTGCTATCTTTGAAGCAAATATCAACCATCATTTGGACTGGCTGATACCCATACTTACACAGCCATATTAAAATACAGATTGGCAGAGCATAGGATTAGATGTGATTTTTAAGATGTGTCAAAAATTGAAATACAAGTGAATCAATTTTTTACCACATCATATTATATTAGTGTTATAAAATTGATTTTTTAGTGAAAATTTGCATCTCTTCAAAAGCATCTAAGACCACTTGCTTCTATTTATTTATTTGTTCAATATTCCTTTGTAACCAACGAACAGACTATTTTATGCCCTAAAAAGGCTTCTTGGATACCATTCTGATCAAAAAAGAAAAAAATTATATCTTCAATGTTTAAAGCAAATAAAAAGTACAAAATTATTTTTTGAACCATTATAATTATTGCAGAAAAACAGAGTAAAAAAAAAATTATTCTCGAGTACCGTCATTTTTTTTTTTGTAAAAATAACAAATTTTCACAAAAGCATTATCTTTAATCCTGCAGAACTCATGATCAAAAGCTTACAGCATAAATCACATGCATTCAAAAGACACATTCATTACTAGTATAGTTGAAATATGAAAAAAAAAAAAAATTTGGCCTACAAATTTGTCTTTATATAACAAAATGCATGATTCATTTTTTTCATGTACAATCTAGAAATTATTAAACAAATAGTTGTAAAGAATTAAAAAATTCTTTTTGAGTAATAGAAACATGGGTATTGCTAAAAAAAAAAAATACAATCAAAAAATCAATAAAAAATAGAGTTAAAAAATATGGTTTGACTGAAGATCTGTCAGTCCCATATAGCTATTTGAGTTAGATAACTGGGTTTGAAGACATTTAAGTGTCTGAAAATTTCAGATTTTCTACTCAATGGTTATTAAGTTTTAGCTAAATGCTGGATTAGGGTTAGTATTTTTAGATCTAGTGTCTGAAACTACCCTCGTACCTCACTGAGGAGTGCCAAAACACAAAACCATTGGCTGGGGTTTGGGTGTAGTTTCTGATAGAGATATTTTAATTACTTTCTCTTGCTAAGCATTTATCACAAAGCTTATTGAGCAACTAGAAAAGCTCTTTGTTTATAACCAAAAACATGTTTTTAATATTAATTAATCAGAATCTCCACTTGTTGGCTTGCCAAAATATTTGCAACAGGCATATCAAACAATATCGCTCAGTCCAAGCCAGAGTAATCAATGGCTGCAAAAAGGCCTGTGCATGAAATTCCTGTCTAGTGCCTATTCATCCAATATCCCCAAACTAGTTCTAGTTTGTAACCTTTATCAATGGGAAGCCTTGAATCTGATAGCACTGCATGTAAGTCTTAGAGTCTAATGCAACCATCGAGCAGCCATCTTTTACTTATTTAGTTAACTATAAAGTTGTGAGACCAAGATAAAAACACAATGTTTTCAATCCAAACTCATTCACTTCTATAGTCATATAGAACTAAATTTAGTTAAATATCTATACATTTGTGTGTCTTGGGTTGTTTAAAAACTACAGTCGCTAATATACTATGGGCAGGATTGATATAAAATAACTAAAACATAACATGAACACCATTTCCTATCTTTACCCAAGCTGCTAAAATATTAGGCTTACCCTGGGTGATACTGCTGTTTGGAGAGTTTGGTACTGCTATTGACAGCTTGTGTAAGCATAAGAAATGATGATCATATGATGTTTTAAATAATACCAGAGTGAAGAGCTTCTCTTGCTTTATCATGATTAATTTATATCATCTTAATTAATTCGTATAATTATAACTGACTATTGAAATCTTAATTCTTCAGCAGATGAGTATTCCCTTCGTTATCCTTAATGATAATTTGAGTAAACATTCAACATTTGATTTTAATATTTAAACATTTATTGTTCATTAGATTTCAATAAATTGGATTTGCTTGTTAAAAATACAAGTTTATAAATGAAAAGCATATTTTAAAAAATCATCATTGATCTTTGTAAATATAAAATAAAAATTATAAAGTGAAATACATAGCGACCAAGCAATTTTTTTTATCGGAAAATTACTGCAACATCAGCAAGAAAATTAAATAAAATCATTGTTGATTGAACTGCTTTCTAAATCCTAAATGAATTCTTCTTAAATCATCATAATGCTATGTAATTCTCACCTAAAATTTAAAATTGTATTTGTAATTATTAAAATATTACAAAAAGTCTATACTATGGTGTTTAATATATATATGTGCTCTGCGCACAGATAATGAAGCTATTAAATGTAAATAAAATTATCAAAAGTTACCGCCAAGCACTTTTGGGACCAGTTTATAGTCCCATATTCATGGCGACTTGTATTTGGTTAAGAACTGTAATTAATTATGGTAGTTTTGTTTCAACATTGCAACAAATTTCTTAATTTGTATTTCTAAAAATAAAACATATTTTTAAAAAACTAAGTAGAACAATAAAATATTTTTTAATAATTACTAGTCAAATACTTTGTAAAAATAATAATGAATATTTAAATAAATTATGGAAAATATACATTTTTTTACTCATTTATGAAAAGTTAGTCTTGTAATGATTTTGAAATCGGAGAACAAATAATCAGTACATTGTGGGTAGATATTTGGCTTGTTTGAAAAACTTTTATTGATATAGCACTGATATCGTCAGATATTCTTTTAATAATTCCAGTTTATCATCAAATGAATTCAAAACAGTCAATTGCTATGGTACCCACAAAAGAGTGAATGAAAGCCAAGGAACTACCCATGCTATTTCCAAATAAAAGAATTTATTATATGCGTAGTTTTCTATTTTAATAAAATGTTCATTTGATGGAAATTATTGAAATATCAAAACAACCATACTTGCACAACTAATTTCTTAATGGAAGAAACTTGCTTGAAGGATGAACTTGAAGCTTACAAAATGTTTTGTTAGAAGTATAGTTAATGTGGAGTAGAAACATGGGCAGTTTGAGACTGTCAATCAGATGCTGATCAGGAGGATTAAGGGGGAAGATAATCTTTGCGCAGATTTTTCAAAAGTGGCACTTTTTCAATATCTTTTTTAAAATTCGTTACTTTCTGAGTGTAATAAAAGTTGCATAATTTTTTATTGGTATTCTAATAAAGAAATATATAACTTTTCAAAAATGGAATTTAGTAAATTTATTAAATTATTACAATTTGGTTTAAACTTTATACATTCATAACTTTGTCACCACCCATTTCAGATAACTACATTAATAATTATTACTAATCATTTATTAATCTGAAGATTATCATTTCTAGCTCAGATGTAAAATTTAAACTTGTTTAAAGATTAATATATTTTCTTTTTAGAAGTTTGGACACTTGAAAATTATTGAACAAATAATGAAGATGTGGAAGAGATTGTACTCTGGGGCAATTGAAGAGTGCTGATTGAGCATAAAATGCATCATGGGAGGTGATTTGACTTTTTTAGATGTCTTTATCCATACATCATAAAAATATCTAGTGTGTTGCTTGTTTTAAGCAGATGTTAGATAATTAAACATTATCCATATTTTATATTATGCTTTAATTTATAATATTAGATTTATAAAGTTGCAATAAAACTTTTTTTATTGTGTTTTAGTTTAAAACACAAAATAAAAATAACAAATTTCCAAGTCATTATATATTTATGAACAATTGTTATTTCAAGGCAATGTTAGCATGATAGTCATGCAAGTGGTATTTCTCCTGGACAAGTTAGCAGATATTCAATAGAGCACTAAACTCTTCATACAGTAGTGTCATCAAATGCTAGCCTTTATAATCAATGGATGCATTGGATGAAAGCTACAAAGTAGAATCAAGTCTGTGTATGTTCAATGAGTAGGCATTAGATAGGGATTTTATGCAAAAACCTTCCTGCAACCATTGATTACAAAGGTTTGCACTTGGTGGCACTACTGTATGGAGATTTGGTACTCTTATTAACAGCATCCATAAGTATATAAACCGGTGATTATGTGATGTTTTGATGTTTTCATAGATATTTAATAGATATTTAATTGCCTTATATTTTCTTTTTCAATGAGTTTATTCTAAGTTAATTAAAATAATTTTTAAATAAATATTTTTTCATGCCTTTTGTTGCTCCCCTTACTTTAGGACTTGCCTAAATCCTTGATTTTGAGATGCAGATCTGCAGAAAAGAGACATGGTTAGTTAGACTGCTAATATTAGAAATTTTGGGGTGAGAAACAAGTATAGGGATTAGTAAAAAAAAAATTAGTGAATGAATTATATCAGCATGAAACTGATTGAAAGTAATGCATTGCCTTGTGCAATATAGCTTAGTAATAGAGCGTGAATTTCAAAACTAAAGATTTCAAGACCCATTTTTCAACTAAATAACATAAATACAAAAAAGTTAGCTT
This sequence comes from Epiperipatus broadwayi, assembly GCA_028023455.1. Taxonomy (NCBI): domain Eukaryota; kingdom Metazoa; phylum Onychophora; class Udeonychophora; order Euonychophora; family Peripatidae; genus Epiperipatus; species Epiperipatus broadwayi. The sequence continues at coordinate 2,553,916 of JAQFVV010006217.1, forward strand.
TGTTGAGTTAATTGAATACAACCATTGGGCTAAACCTCCTACCAAGGCATACAAATGTCACATGACTTTCTAAACAATTAATCATTCGGTCATTTATAATAGCAAATAATTTATATAGAACTTTCAAGTAGTGATAAAAACGATGCTAAACAGAAAGATAATTATGAAAATCTTAATAATGAAACAAGGAGACAATATCTGGCAGTTATTTTTGCAGGTGATTAATTTATAATAAGAACTCACTTCTTTCTAATTCTTATGAAATATATGACAAAACAATAACAACTCTCCACTTTAGCGCCATCTCTATTAAAATTGAGTAATCAGTGATTACCAGATAGTAGAGCATTTAAATTTCCACTCTTAATCTAGAAAACTTTATGTGAATCAACTTATGAAGCATCTTTGAATTTATTGATAAAAGTAAGAACCAGAGATGCAGATTAAATGCATCACCATCTGGTAATTTTTGATTACACAACCTTACTATAGATGGCGCTAAAATGGAGACATGCTGGCTTTATTTTGACTAATTTATAACACTTTGATTAATCCTAATAAGTAGAATGGACTACAAAAATAAATATCGGACAAGCTCTAAATATTTAATTCTAAAATTGTTTTATTTAATTTTTAGAAAAGAGTATAAAGGAAAGCTCAAACAGCTGATAGAATCATCAGGAGTCGATGCTGACTTGAAGGTCCTTAAAATAATCGTTATTAGTAAAAGAAACCGCAAAATTTTTGATTTACAAAACTTTATTAAATCAGAATAACTTTTTATGTAGTTCAAAATTTCCTTTTCTTTAGATTCGGTAAATACTTTCTTTGTTATGGAAATAAAGGGAAATCCAAGTTCATTTTCATTTTGAAAATGTTTATTAAAATCCTGGAGCTTAGTTTGGCTGTAAAACATTAAAATTTTTATTTTGCAAGATAGAAAATAAAATGTAGAATATAAATCAGTGAAGCAAATAAATTGAGAGAAAGAAAATGATGTCAAATTTTTCATTTTACCTTTTTTAAAAAAAAAAAAAAATAAAAGTTTTTATTGCAGTAAAACAAATATTTTAAAAGTTATTTTTTCTTTGTTGTCGGAATTAATTGAATCAGATTCAATTAATTCGTGAATTTTTATATACGTTTGAAAATGAGAACATTTTTTTGTAAAAATGTATTCTTGTTTGTATTTTCAATGTCCGTAGATTTCGAATATTTGAACAAAGAGTAAATGGACCAATTAGAATGATTTATGCAAATTAGTACAAGTTGTAATTTATTCATGAATAAAATTTAAAATTAGTATGTAGTTTAAAAGGCCTGAAGATATCATTACAATTCTTTTTAGCTAAACGTGAGCAAGTTTTCACATTTGAATCCAATTTTCACTGTAATCTTGAGATGAAAATGAATTATTTAATGAATAAATAATTACTGGCTGTAGTCAATAGTAACTAACTTAAAATATAATTTTACACTAACAACTAATTAACACGCGGAACAGTGGCTTTATCGTATTCTAATTAATGGAGTTAGGATTAATTTAACCCATGTCTTACATATAAATTGCTAAGAGATTCAACATTCATTTTAGACTATGTAGATTTATGCTATGTCAAGATTATCCGTGCCATGATTTAAATCTGATGCTTGAAATTGTTATAATGAACACCTTTATCAAATTTAAGCTGGGTACTTGTTAAGAAATCTTTCTGATACTGCATTCTGCTTCATTATCTGACAGAAATAATATATTGTTCAATGCATTGCACTATGGCTTCTCCTTTCTTGAAGATAGGAATCTCTCAGCTACTATACCCAGAGAAACCTGTTAGCCACCTTAACTTACCTTTCCATTCCTTACCCTGTTTTTCCTATATTTTTTTTCTATCATGCTCCATCCCATTTCCACAACATTATCTTTGCCCACTCTATGACCTTTTATATCGAAATCCCCTTTATCTTTTTCCAAACCTAGCATAAAAACCCAAGAACCCACTTTCTGTATAATTACTTTGTTTATATTTATATTCAACAAGAGCAACTTTTTGAAAGACATCTACTGTAAGTAGGAATAATCACTATAAACTTTATTGCACAAAATTTTCTTTATAACGTTAGCTTTTGGATTCAATGTTGAAAATAATATAGTGAAATTTCAAAAATTACTTTTAAAATTATTTTACTATTCAAGGTAAAAATCTGAAATTCAACTGAACCCAAGATTTTGAATTCAAATCGATTGTCCTGAATAGTTATCTGACTTTGCTTTCAGAAGTGAACTAGTCCAGATTCTTTCCTTATCTGATCAGATTGAGCACACATTGCTACTAACCATTGTGTAAATATGTGAACAATCAATGTATAAATATGGTCAAAGGATAAAAACAAGTATGGCCAATGTGTAAACATGTGTATAAAATTCTACCATTGGTTAGACCCTCTGAATCTGATTGCTGCCAATAAGGTAAGGGATCTGGCAATAAATAGTCAGGCTTTTTGGAGGCAAGCCAGGAGTGTCTGTCTACCTATATGACAATGTATTCTCCATTGAAACCTCTTCCAACAGCAAAGGGGGTTCTACTATATTCACTACCAATATGTCTACACAGTGAGGCAAGTCCCAATAGGACTGGAAGTTTCTAAGACTAAGGCAGACTCAAAGCAAGCTGTTTAGTACAGCCTGAAGAGTCATTTAACAAACTCAAGGCAAGCTATCCAGTACAGCTGGAAGATTTAAGACTAGAACTCACAAGGCAAGCTAATACATGAGCTGCAAGTGAGTCCAGTAATTTGGCATGACCAGCACAGTATTAACTACATTTATCTACATACAGCTGTATGTTGGGAGTGCTTATATTTTTATTGATATTACTGTTGGTTTAAGTCTGAACCTTGCAATTCAGTCAAACACAGCAATAGTTATATAGATCAAGTTAGTTTAGTATCCATATATTGTAGTACCATTGGTTCTTTTTTAAATGGAAGCAGTATATAACTGCCATGGAGTTGATTTGGATTCGAAACCTTGAGCTGAATTGAAATTTTAGATTCTTAGTTCAAATAAAATATTGTTAAATGTGGCTGCTAGATGCTTGACTACATTGTTTCCAAGTTTGAATTCCAAAACCTCAATAATACAGATAAAAATCCCAAAACTGATCTGGGATGATAATTTAATGCAGTAAAAATCTGTATTCACTGATTTCTCAATATCACAATAGAAGTCACTACTGTGGAGAGCATTTTCTGTTTTATATTGTTTACACTTGAAAAGTAAGTGATTTGCTGATATTTTTAATATTTTTAGGCAAAGTAAATAAGATAGCTATAGATAATAAAAAATTGAAGGTACTAAAATATATAGATATTGAACTGAATTCATATTAATTTTGATTCAAAATGTATGACTGATTTGAATGTAAAGTTTTTAACTTGAATAATAAAATGAAGTTAAGTATACTAGTTGAATACTTAATCCTCCTGCATTCTGCTAACATTCTGACAGATTTTTTGTTCTCACTAGATTTAATTTAACTGTCATTTTGATATTAAACCATTATTATTTATCAGTATATAATAAATTTGGCCTTATTCAATTTTAAGAAATCATATTTGATTTTCAGAATTATTTTAAAAATTAGATTTTAATCAAAACAAAATGCTGTCACATCATCAAATTTCATGTGGAGCTGATTTAATTTGCAAAATGAATGAACTCTTCTTTGTTTGGTGTTTGTTTTAAAAATCTGAATGAACTATTTTTAATATCTACTAAATCTATCAATTTATGCTTTAAAATTTTAATTTTTTTCTCTATGCTTTAAAATTTTATTTTTTTTCATAATTTTTACGATATTGCTAAATAATATAACAATCTTCTGAGTGGCATCATTTTCAGAAAGTTGTAGTTTCCTTGACCGTAATCTCTATGGTAACAATATTCAGAAGAATATATTCTCTTATATGTAAAAATAAAACATTTCTGTAAAAATAAATATTTAATAATATATACGTTTGATTTCTAATAATTATTACACAATTACAATACAAAAATAAGCATAAACTTTCCAAAAAATCAAGTTTTTAAATCATCAAAATATTTTTTCAATCTCACAAAGTTTGAGATCGTGAAATATATAAAAGATACCCATGATCATGGAGCTTTGAAGACCTGCATATTCAATTTTTCTGCCATCTTTTGAATTTTTTTGAAATTAAAATATTAGAAAATGAATACACATGAATTTTAAAGCTGTAAAAAAAATGTTAGCAACATTTCTCAGTAGAGGGTGCAAATTTAATTTCTAGATTTTTTCAGGCATGTGTCCAACACCTGGAAAAAGCATTGGTTAACTGGATTTTTTGTTAGTATAAACAGATAAATAAAACTCATGACAGTTACATCTCAGTTTATTTATAGTCCCTAATATTGCATTTTTACACGCATATTCTTGAGGTTAAAGCCTTAGTAAATATTAGTACAAACAATTGAAAATATAGTCATAATTTGCAAAATTTACTACAATTTACTTTCTTTCAGCTCTTGTAAAGTTGAGAAATCAATTGGCATTAGAAAATTTTTTTTTTACATTTACATCTTCAAATGTGAATATAGCACAATCATATGCTACTATATTCATTACAATAGATGGTGCGTAATCAGCAATTAAAAATTAGTAGAGTTAATTCTATTTGTAATGTACTTGTGAAAATAAGTAAAGAAAATCATGTGATATTTTGTTTAGTATATATCATTTTTATCAAAAGGTGAAACTTTTTTATAGTTATTGTAAAAGTGAAATCACTAAAATATATAATTACTGACCTACTGTTAGATAAATATGATTATATAAACAATTTAGCTTGATTTAAAATCTTGGAGTGCTTTTCAATTTTAGACTACTATTTTGAATAGCATATAAAAGTGAAATTGGCTGCTGGCTATATTACTGCAAATACATAGAAAGTTATCTAGGAATGTTGATGTAGATTAACCCTTTAATGTCTATTGATTATTCAACTTTTCCATAGATGATTCTGAGGGAGAGTCAGTAAAATGATTACTGCTTCTAACATAGGTGTAATAATTACTTGGGAATGTGCCAAATAGAAATATATAATTGTAATAAAAATATTCAAGCTAAAATGGTCGAGAGGTCAGCATGACTGCCTTGCACTTGCAGGCAATTGCCTGGGTTGCGGATTCACGTCCCGGCCGATGCTATGACACTTAAAAAAAAAAAGAGTTGTTTTTGTCTACTTTTTTTATAATATTTAAGTTAAAGACTTATAAGTTCAATATTTTGAACCTACATTGCCTAAAGTCTGATGAAATGTAAGCATCTATATATTTATATTTCAATGATAATGTACTTTTTTGTTTGGTAATATGCTATATTTTTCCTAAAGAATAATAAATATGTAAAGTTAATACATTAGCTGAGGTTTTTAAAATATATAATTCCTGATTTAATGGCAGACCTATATAGATATACATGCAAATTATGTTTATAAAACAAAAAATCACATGACGCAACATTGTTTGTGAAAAGTAAATTTCCATTTTTATACTCTTTTATTTAACTTATTCTACTTTTAAAATCAGTCTAGATCAATAGATCCCAGTCTATTTTGGCCATGACCATATAAGTATATCACCCTCCCATGACATATAATTGTTATTATTCTAAAAGTAAACTCCTATTCACATGGAGGAAACCTAAAAGGTCATTAACTTGGTGTAAACAAGCTTCCAAATACCATAGCATGTAAAAAAAGAAAAAATGAATGAAAGAAGCAGTATGTTTCAAGACACTTAACTTACTCCACATAACAATGGAGAGGTAAGGAGTAACGATTTTCTAAACAAAAAAGACACTGAGAAGATGGCATGGGAAAAGGAAAAATTAAAAAACATCCTTAGTTTAATTTATGAATAATAGGATATAAGAGCAGCTAGCAGGTTTTCTTAGTGCTAATAAGATTATTAAAAAGAAGTGAATTATATTCACACTCTCACTTCTAGACACTTAAGATTGTCTCATATAAGTGCATTTGATTTTGAAAGTAAAACAGTCATTCTTATTTTCTCAAAGTCTCTATCTTGTGACTGGGATGAGTATATCCTTGCAGTTACTATCACTATTTACTCCCACTAGTGAAAGAGGTGATTATCTTTTATATAATTTCAATCTAACACTGCACTAGTAAAATTTATTGATTATTATATAAGTCTCTGTTAATAATTCAAAAAAATTTACTGTTAATAACTCATTCTCAAATTGCCTCCCATAAAAATCAAATTGCTCTCATGTGGAGTATGTGCCCACACAGTTTTAGATAAAATCTTATAACTCAATTTTTAACCACTTACCAATTTCAGATCCAGCTGAAATTTTTAATATATATGCATTCACAATAACATTACACATAGTTTGCAAACAATTTAAAGAAAAATAAATGAAAATTTTTCCATATATAATTTTATGGACATTGATTATTAGTAGTGTCAAATGTCATTTTTTGTAATTTAAAGTTTAATGATTTATTTAAAACAAATGCATTTCTTTAAAAATTTTAAAATATAATTTAAATAAATTCAGTTCATCATTATTTTTAATTTTGTGCAGTGAAATTCTTATCTTGTGATCTGACCAAAATAACCTGTACCCAGATCTTGTACAAGATATTTTATCTCAAGATTTACAAAATTATTGGCAGCTTGAATATGTATGTGAAAAAGGGCAGCATGACTAATATGTGCTCCGTGTTGCTTAGGACTAAAAATACTACTTTTACACAAAAAATATAAACAATTTGAAGAGTAGTTTACCAAAAAAACAACTTTAAAATTACATTTTTAAGAGCAGATAATGGTGAGACACTATTATAAAAAAAGTCAAAAATGTTATTTTGCCATACAGAAATACATACAACTTTCACAGAAAAAAATATAAAATATGGTGTGGAATGTAAATTAATAACAGTACTAAACACATAGACATTTATAACAATACTAAAGATATAAATTTGACTATAATATCACTAAATTACAAAAATTGCCTAAAATATTATTTAAAAAAGCATAAAATATATGACATTTACATGAAATATATACATTTTCATGAAAAAGTATAATATTTATAACAATACTAAAGATATGACACCATTATTGACAAAACAACGACTAAATTACAAAAAATGCTAAAATATTATTTAAAAAACCACAAAATATATAACAGTGAATAAATGAATGTAGTCTGTTGTATTTTATTATAAGTGGATCAAATATTCTGGAGAAAATGGAGATTTCAAGTAAAAACTTTCACTTTTTCTCTCCAAAATGAATACATGATTGTGAAGTATATTGCCTGAAATGAGGTTTGGTTGAAAAACAGTAATAAATAAATCTATTTTTTAAAAAAATAAAAATTTTCTCACAAAATAAGAAAATATAAAACTTTTATTAATAATTCATGTTGGTGGCTAATTATTTTTTATTTCATTCATTATACAAATGAATGCTTTGCAATCTTTATGACATCTACACCACATAAATTCGGACAAATATGAATCCAGGTGTTGCCATGATATTTGTTACTGTTGCTTATTATGTCATTTCGCTGAAACCCAAAGTCTTTCGATGTTTTGGGGAAAATACAGTTATTTACTCACTTAAAATTGAATGAATTAAGCAACAATAAAATTGAAAATGGACAATAACTATGAAGAAAAAATGCAATGCAATTGAAATCAAGCTGTTGTCAGAATGAAATCTTGACTAAAAACTGGGCAAAAGAAAAATTAGTTTTGGAAAAAAAAAATTATTTTGTTGTCAGATCGGAGATCGGATAAAAAAACATGTTTTGATATGAGATCAGATTTGCTTGGATTAATTTGACCTAAGCACAATGTTACACATTTATCATGGATGTAAAAAGGTGCAACAGGTCTAATAGTGCCGTGTCACAGGACTAATGCGTAAGTACCCAAAAATATAAACAGATAATAAGCAGCAAACTGAAATTATAGCAATGATCATATATATAATAAAAAGTAGAAAATAAAAAATATACAAAAATTTTTTTTTCATGTGTCATAGCATTGGCCGGGAAGCAAACCACTAACCCGGGACAACCTCATGACCACCAACACTAGACAAAAATATTTTTTTACTGCTAATATTGACATAAATGCAATAAATTTAAAAAATAGATTTGCTTGAGTTTCACCAGTTTTCTTGATATTATGTGACCAAAAATATAATGCTGGGATGCTAATGTTCACAAATAAACTGTGAAAGTTGAAAAAAAAAATTTTACTTTTTAGTTCATCAATATAAATAAAACATTTCATGAAATATGTATTGTCATCTATTGTAAGTTTATAATAAGTGTAATAGTTGAAATGAAAAGAATAATGTTGGCTATTTTAGTATTTCAATTACATTTTTTGTTTTTTAAGATAACATATTATACCAACATGCAAACCTGAAATAATCTCATAATAAAGCATACAAGCAATTGTATGTGAATAAAAGTTATCTGATATAATTAATCTTAAGTCTTGGAATGTTGTTTAGCAAAGGAATTAAGTTTTGAATCTCTTGTAATAATTTTAATTAATGATTAAAACCCTGAAGTAATCATTCAAATATGTGTTAAATCTCAATTTAAGCTTTGTAACGTGAATAATGAGCTGATTATATCAAAGATGCATGCGTGTTGAGTTGAGGATTCATCACACAAGAGAGCATAAAAATATAGATGTAAAATAAAAGTAATGGCAAACTTCAAAAAAATCAGTCATCAATAATTATAAAATTTGACATAATGTGAATAAAGATCTAGGTACAAAAATATTATTGATGTAATATTTTTGTATGAGAATTTATTTTTAATTTATAAATTATTTAGATATTAAATAAAATGCTAATAGTTTGAAAATAAAATACTGTGAAGTTGCCATATCTGCTATATTTTGTTACATTTTCATTTACCATTGTCAAACTTCCTCCACTCACAACTTTGACGCCATCCATTTCAGATAAATACACTAATGATTATTACTAATCATTTTCAAAACTAGAGATTATCTCTAGCACAGATATAAACTTTAAACCTCAGTTAAAGATTAATATATGATTTTTTAAATGTACACACACGGTGTTATTCATTTTTTCTGTCCCATATGTAATATCTTTATAGATATAATAAACACCTCCACATTTCCTCATTCTTTTTAAATTCATATAAATAAAGATACAATAAAAGACAAATGACCCCCAAGATGCATTTCGTACTGAATTAGCATTCATCAGTTGGCCTAGGTCACTATCTCTCTCATATATATCTCTATTATATGCAAAGTATTTATCTAGAGTAAATTGTTACATTTTCATTTACTATTGTCAAATTCCCTCCACTCACAACTTTGATGCCATCCATTTCAGATAAATACACTAATGATTATTACTAATCATTTTCGAAATTAGAGATTATCTTTAGTACAGTCTCCTTTTCATACATCATGTATAATAGCTCATTGATTACAATAGAATACATATTATTTATTGAACTATAATGATACAATACTTTTCAACACACACGTATATATATAACATATGCTTTTTTATACATATAAAATGCATATATGAATTGAAATTATAATATAAACAAAATTAAAAAATAATGATGTAGTTGTTAATAATAAATTGAAGGGATAAATTTATACATATATTCAGAGTGTCTATGCTTACTCATTCACATTCATTCAAAAATAAAAAAAAATATTCATTATTATTAAAATAAAATCAATAATGGAATTCTGAACTTTGTCACAATTAAATATCTGAGTCAAGTTTTTCCTATAGAAATATAATAATAGTTTTGTTCTCAGGGCCTATATTCTCTTTTGTTGTTTGAATGACTTTAAGTCCATATTAGCTTTATGGATGTTCTTAAATTTTATTAAATCTATAGCATTAAACTTAGAAAACATTTAATTATGCAAAAGACTACAAATTATGTTTTAAAAGAATATTAAAGTAAAGCTTTCAATGTAAGCTGATGAAATATCATTAATTAACATGATCACATGTGGTATCTTATGATGAGAAAATGATTACTGCAGTATCATTAAAAAAAATTTAGATTTACAAATTTTAACGAATTTTCTATTTATATTTTTTGTTTATCTATTTGTGCTTACAATTATAGTCTTAAAATGTACTTAAGTCATGAAGAAAACATGGTCAAGTAAATTTGTATCTCACATTCGGGAATGTTATATTTTGCAAGATAAAAAGTACTGTTATAGCAAAATTTATAAAATTTAACAAGTTTATGAATTCCCAATATTTTTATTATTTATTTATTACATTTTTTTTTTTGGGGGGGGGGGGGGCTTATATTCATTTGGGCGGGGGGAGAGTGTATAAATGAATTTAAGTACAGCATATATCATGGTTTCAATATTATTAGAAATGATATATATGTTTTAATGTGTTATTCCTTCTATTGTTTTTAATAATTAAAAAAGGACAGATATATTTACATAAATTAAATATAGAGGAAGTAGGAAAACAAAATAAATTTAATTTTTTTTAAACATTTATTAAAAATTAAAAGGTCAATAAATTTTAATTATTCAATTTATTTAAATGTTGTAGCGCAAGCATATAATTTATTATCTATCGTTTAATGATAGACACGATAATATTTAAAAGTAATGTTTTAAAATAATATATATATTTAAAAATACATAAAGATTGTAAAGAATTTAAGATTGATTATTTTAAACTTAATTACAATTAGAATTAAGTATTTAGACATATTTAATATAAATATGTCAAGAAATTGGTTTAAAATTTTTGAAATATTTTTGGCATGAATATAAAAAAAATTATTTTGTTTGTATATATATATGCAACTTGTTAGACTATTTATATTTATGAATATATTACACCTCTGAAGAAGTCTGCTGAACGGTCGAAACTGGCAGCCATTTATAAGTATAAGAAAATAGATACTTGGTTTGGATGAATACTATATATATAGAATATTTTTTTCTTATGAAAACTTTATACATTATGGTAAAAAAAGATTTTGGAATGAACAAGATGTTTTGAGAAATTATCGGGTATGGCTTCTACAAACATTTCAGTGAACTGAAGCCAAAACAAATATTAAGTATTAATAGTTTTCATATGAAGGACTTAACAATGTGATTAAAGTAAACCTTGGATTAATTTAGGGCAGAGACTGAAAGGAATATATATATAAAGTCATGTTAAATATAATGAAGCATAGTCTTTTCAGAAAATTTACACATGTTCTCAATTAACTGCTAACAAATTTATGTGCCATTGTTAAAGGTTAACCCACATGGCAATAAAATAGCAACCATCACACAGTAACTGCCTGCAGTAATCTATTCCTCATTCCTTTTTAACACAGTTTAATCTTATCACACTTGATCACAAAATAATGTAATCATTACATCAATTTGTTTTGATTGTGGTCTAGTGAAACATCAGATAATTTTTTATAGCTTAACAATAAATATAAATATATTAAACTTTATGTCAGTATAATGTGAGTTGTATTTATTTATAGCTTCAGAAGGAATTTTCTCTTAACTTAATAAAGACCTTTTGATTCCTTTTTGAGATCTTAAAGAAACTGAGCAGGGCAAATTTTTTACGCTGTTATTCATAAGGTAAATGATCTTTGATGAGCTGCTTATCAATAAGTCTGAGACAGCATAAGGTCTTTATTAGATTTTTATCTTTGAGTTTAAAATCAAGAAATGACAGACAAAACTAAGTGATGGACCTTTAACCATCAGCAAAGGTGGTGGACAATAGCTGATACGGAAAGTAATAAAAATCTCTGAATTCAGATTCAAGCTACCATTCAATGATGATCTTTTATTTAGGTACTTATAACTTCAGATCACTTGAAGTGAAAAAAAATTGCATGAATTAATGGAGAAGAAATATCTAATACTAAATGGACATTGCTGAACTTTGTGAAATTAAAAGAAAAGTTGAAGAGACAATTAATTTAAAAAGAGAACATGTACTTTATTACAAAGGCACAAATATTGAACCACAAGTGGAGTGGGATACATTATAAATAAAAAAATGGAAGAACAAACATTTGAGAGATTGATGGTATATCAGACAGATTGACAAGATTAGTTATTCAACTTAAATGGAAGATACCAAATGCAGATTTTTCACAATTATGGTCCAGTAATGAAGAAAAAGAGAATTATTATATGAATGTAAAAAATGCTTTTGATCAGACCAGATAATGTTTTAAAATTGTTATGAGAGACTTCATTCTAAAATTTGATAAATTATTAAAAGATGAACATGATCTAGGAAAATTTGGTTATGGTGTCAAAAATAAAAGAGGATCTAGACTTTTAGAGTTTTCAGCAAAAAAAAAATGCATATTATGAATTCTTTCTTTGGGAAAAATGCTAAATAGAAATGGACATGAAAGTATCCAAATAAAGGGACAACAGAATTATCCCACAAATGAGTATTTAGTTATTTTTAGCAGAGACATAAATTAATCTCAGAACAATCCAGGTCAGTTAGATATGCAACCAAGGATAAATATGATGTAATTTTTTATCACTTAAGAGACATCATGCTACTATGCATGGGTAGCATGGTCTATATAATCTCCTGATTGTGATGTTAATTTTGGTTTTCACATTCTGCAAGTAGTAATAGAGTAATTTGTTTTTCAGAAACTATGACATTTGAATCCCAGAAGGAACAGGACTGTCAATCCATGGATTTTCTATTCAAATCCATTCATCTATCACTATATTAGACTACCCTGAATACCTTCATTATTATAAAGATAAATATTAGATACAAAAGTATTAAAAATAAAATCAAAAAGTGATAAAACTATGTAGTAACATTCTTTAATGTTTCATTCGTCTTAGTAGAATATTTTACTTTATTACTATGTTTAACAGATTCGTTATGAAGTAATTTGTTGAAATACTGTGATTACTATTAAATATGTTGGAATACTTATGAGTCCTTAAGTAAACCAAGAAGGCACCCTATATTTCACAGTTTCAAGGGCTTATAATCTAGGTTGTTAGTAGTTAAATTAAAACGATATTAATAAATTGATTGTTGAATTTAAAAATAGAATAAATTTCATTTAGAAACTATACTTCAATTTTTTTTTAATTATAATGTAAAAACAACAGATGCTCTTAACGTTGTTGTACTTTGGTTCAATTCAGCATGTTTGTCAACAGTTTTTCTAGATAAATTATTGTAATGATAAAAATTTGGAACCTTCCTGTCACAGAATGTGATGCAATGGACTATTTCCAAAAATGTAGGATCCTGCCCTTCTGAAAAGTGTGGGTTAATGGCTATGATATGATTGTACACCCCAAACCTGAATAAAGTGTAAATATTATACTTAAATTTTTTTAAAATTTTTTTGCTAAAAAGTTAATCCCCCCCCCCTCCAAAAAAAACTGTAGATATTGTAATTAATTTTTCCGCAATTTTTTTTTTTTTAATTAAATAACAGTAATAGAAAATAATATATAATTATTATATACAATGTTTTCTAGCAGGCAATTTATTTTTGGAAACATTTTTTTAGGGGGTGGGAACTCAAAACTGTAAATTTAACAAAAATACAAGTTACCATCTTGGTTTACTTGACAACTCATAAGTACCTATGTTTGTTATTAAGTTTGGAACTTATAATCAACTACTATGGAATTTATATTCTGAATCATGCCAAATGGTTGATGAAATATTTGTTTTATATTTGCAATCTTGGAAGAATAGTATTTCTAACTGGAGTAAAAAATTATAACTTGACTTTAGACAATAGTTTAATAGCATTAACACTATTTGAAAAATGTGCAAGTAGTAATCTGGGATAACATGCAGCTTTTTATGCCTTCATGCATGATATCTTTAATTTATGATCTTGACACCACAATACCTTTTTTTTGAAATATTGCATTTGTTTTCTCCTAAGATCTGGTTTCTCACTAATATTAGTAAGCAATTTCTCTATTTTCTGTTATATACGGCTTATAAGAATTTTTTTTCCATGTGTCATAGCATCAGCCGGGAAGCGAACTCGCTAACCCGGGACAACTGCTTGTAAAGCAGCCGTCGCTGACCTCTCGACCATCAGTGCTTGACAGCTTATAAGAATTTTCTTTCAAATAATTTGATTTTAATATTCATTGTATTAATTAAATCATTACAATTTATTGTGAAGGCGCAATCCCAAATAAATATCATAATGCTTATTATTAATCATTTTTAAATCTAGAAATTATAATATGGCTGATCATTGCTAGTTTAGCATAACTTTGGAGGCATTTGCCTTTTTCAGAGGTTTTATTTGTCTTATTAGATTGTACATAGTAAAATGACCTTTATAAGTATACTTCGTATTAACAATATCTTACGGGGCATTACTTCTCAAAAAAGATTACATTTGCCCGAAATAATTTCTCAGAAAAGCTCTAATCTAACAGTTACAGATTTCGTAAAGATATATTCTGGGAGGCGAAGGGTTAGCGAATATCAAATAGCAGTTTTGCTTCAAGAAAGCATTCAACATTTTAAGATTGGTTTGAAATTAAAAGAGCTTATGTAATATTCGATAAAAAAAAAAAAAAAAATCTGCCAATCAAATGATTGAAAATAATATAAACGTCAAAATATGTTGCACTGAAAGAATAAAAATTTCCACAATCTGATTTTAAGTTTTAAAAAGCAATTAACTGCAGCAGGATATTCTTATAAATGGATTGAATCCTCTGGAAAAATTCAACTAATTTAAAAGGAAAAGTTTTAAGATTTTAAAAAGAGAGGAAAAAAAGTAAAATTCACTCTATTTTAATTTTTTTTTTTTTTTTACAAAAAATTAAAATATTTGATTATAATATTGGTGCAGAGTGCATTTAACTCTTTTTTAGTGGATTTTTTTTCTCTTCAAAATTGGATTATTTTAATGTGTAAGATTTGTAATACAGGCATTTTTCATATAAATGGAGCTTAATTGTAAAATATAGGGGATTTAAACACGGACTTTCAAGCATTCTTCAACTATCCACTCTGCCTCATACCACTGATACATATGATCACACACATGTAGAAGAGATAACCAATATACAAAGCACTGATTATATATGTGTATGGGAGATGATAATCTGGATCAATTTATGAGTGCTGGTTCAGCATGAAATCACATGACCACCATTTCTTATACATATATTGGTGACTATTTATCTTTTGTACATGTGTGTGGTCATGTGTATTAGTGGTATGAGATATTGTGGATAGTTGAAAGGTGCGTGGAAGTCTGTGTTCAAATCCCCTATATTTTAAAGCAATATAAACATACTTAGCACAAACTAAAACCTTTTTTAAAAAAATCCGTTCTGAGAAATCAAAATAAAACACTATTAAACAAAAGACAATAGTATCTAATTAACAATAAGTAATTCATCACTGATATAGAAAAATGATAACTAACATATTACTAGTAATTTGTGATCAATCACAACTGTTAAACTGTAATCCAAGCTAATCAAGGACTTACCAAACTCATTTGATTGAAGAAGTATTTACTTCTTGTTATATTAACTTACGATATCGACATACAAGCATCCCACACACACGCACTTTACAATTTATTTTTTGGGTTGTTTCAATTTCAACTTATCTAATATAGGCATCCAGGTTTGAATATTAAATTCTGACAATAATTTCTCTCTATCTTTTTAGATTTTACCAGAAGGTGGGGCTATTTAATGCTTTATTAAGATCTTTAATTCAGCTATTTTAAATACAAATTGAGCAATCATTTAGTAAATAGGTCTGTATTTTGTATGAATGTTTGGAAATATCAAATCTAACAAGCATTATTTTGGGGCTTGGGTCCTCATATGGGGTCTAGTTTTGTTATATAATTATTTTTCCTGATTGAATTTATAAAAAGGATTAATTGATGAAATTATTTTGTTATTTAACAGCTTTTCTAGCATTTTTTCATCTAGTTGAATATGTGGAAGATTGTATCATCTTTTTCATCTATTCATTGCAGGATGATGATCTCTCCAAGTTTGTGCCAGTTTCAATCGCTAGCCTCTCTGCTCCATATTACTTCATAAAATACCTCGTTTCATCCATCCATCTCACATATGGTCTCTTTCAAGGTCTTTTATAATCTCTTGGAATGCAGTTTAGTGACTGTTAAAAGAAGGAATTTTATTATGTGACTAATAATTTCTTAATATCCAGAAGTTTAATGGGACTTTTTTTTTCTCATATGTCATAGCATCGGTCGGGAGGCGAACCCACAACCGTCTGCAAACAACTACTTGCTTGCAAGGCGGCTGCGTTGACCTCTCGGCTAACAAGCTTGACGGAGTTTTTTTGTTTTCGAAATAAACATCGCATTTAGCAGTAGAAATATAAAAATAGGACATACATTAAAATTTCTAATAATGATATTCCCAATATTGTTCCCATGCACCCTTTTCTCTTTATATAATTTGTACATAATTTCTAAGTTATATTAATTCATTTTAAATTATATACAACTTACAAATTATTTTTATTAAACTAAATAAGGGAAAATGCATATAATAAAATTTATATAAAAACAGGGGTGCACAGGAACAATATTGGGGGTTGCATTAGGAGTGTCATTATTTTTTTAAAAAAGGAATTTTAACGTGTGCTAAATTCTACATATATATTTTTACTGGAAATGTTTTATATCTGCATCAATTTTTCATAACATTTTTATTTAACTAGAAACAATAAAGATTCTTTTAATATTAATCATTGTTAAAATTTAAATATAAAAAAAACTTTAAAGTAGTTCTTCTGAGAAATCATATTTTAATATCGTTTTTTTATTCTTTTTTTAATTAATATTTTTTAGTATATATTTTATTTATCTCAGCATTTCAGTTTTTTAAAAAAATGTTCAAAGCGATGCATATAATATTAAAAAAGAATACGACTATCTGAAATCACAATACGGACGATAATTGAAGCCGATTGTTTCTCTAGATAAAACTCTCTCATTAATTCTGCCTTGATTCTCTTGTCTTAATAAAGTAAAAGCCATTGATGATATTAAAAAAAGATTATAGAAATTTTTAAAATAATTTTATATAAAATTAATTAAACACAAAGCAAATGGATGATGCTTCCGATTTTCCATCTTAACAATGATGAGGATTCTGTCAAAAGAATAAATTAATCTTAAATTGATATGCTTGGCCATTTTACTTTTTCCCAAAAATAACAATACTTACATATCCCAGCATGCCTTACATAGATACAGAAATATTTAACGGATTGTAGTAATTTGTTATTGTTTTCCATTGCTTTCTATCGTAATATCTTCTTGTAAAATAAAATATGAAGAAACGCTCTACGTAAGCAAAATAAAGAAGAAATTATAAAAAAACATTGCATTAAAGTATATAAGATGAGCTGTTAAAGAAAGTTTAATATATATCTTTAAGATCTATAGCCATGGTGTTTATGTCATTACAAAATGAGACATTTCCATTGGGTAGGTTTTTTTTAGATACAAATAATATCACAACAGGAAAAGTTGCCTTACCTTGTTTAGTCCCATGACAGAGTGTCCAATTTTGAATATGATATTACGTCACTTCGGGTGCTTATGAACTCTGAAATAATGAAACTATTCAATTATTTATTTACAGTAACAGTTCAGTAATCAAGCGTTAGTGTACTAGCGGTTAGCATAGCTACCTTCCAAGCAGCTGGCCTGGGTTCACTTCCCAGTCAACGCTTTGACATATAAAAAAAAAGAACAGTTCAGTAACATTATAAAAAGTCCAGCAGCAAATTTTATTTATATTATTCTGAAATAATACCTACTGTGTGTATCAGTAAACAATAAGAATTAGATAGTAATGTCCACTACAACCCTATCCAATCAGTGAGAAATTTCAAATTCAAATGTAGTTCATGTGGATTTGTGGGGATCTAATGTGTCTCTTATTTAACAGAAATTTTTTACATATTTTATTAGCTATCAAATTACCAGCATGAAATTCAAAAATATTGTAGTGTTTTGATTCCAAGCCAATTTTCTAGCATAGTTGTTTAGATCTGACATAAGTTTATTATCTGTATATTTTGATTTTAGCAATTTTTAATAACAATAGTTATTGCTATCCTTTGGGAAAGAGCATAAAAGCAAATAACTTCATATGACTTCATCTTACACAATGCTTTCATAAGAAAATTGTGTTTATATTGTTCTTGTTCAGTCATATATTGTAAACTTGCAAAATCAGTGGACTTTGGATGGAAGTTCTTACTAAATTCTTATCCATTGCTATTCTATATATATTTGCCAGCAGCTAGTTTCCAGTTTATGTCATTCATCAGTAAGGAGCTTTGAATCTAGATTAAGATTTTTTTTATATAAGTTGCTAATAATAAAGATAAAATTGTCTTAACATCATCTCCTTACAAATAAATACTTACTTCAGCATAACTCTTTAGGAGAACAATAAAACAGACACTAGTTATGCTAAATATAGCTCAAACAATTTGTTTTTTTTTTACCTATAACTTCAAAATATCTAAAAACCCATTAACGAATCAAAAATACATGGATAACTAGGTTATTCTAGGGATATCTATTTAAAAATATATATCTAAGCTTGCTTTAAAATCCTCAACTTACTGAAAAAAATTTAGTTTCTTTTAGATTCAGATAAAAGATTATTGATATGGCACTGAATTACATTTTTATAGAATGTGCTATTATTTGCTAAAAGTAAAAACAATACTACTGAAAAATATGTAGTATTAGATCCACGACATCACTTAATCTTTTTTTTTATTACTAATTCTGTCTTATTTTACAGAATTCAATTTCTGTTCAGATCTTAAATTAAAAAATATTAGTCCTAATTTAATTACTCTTAATTATAAATATAAATCCATTAAATCAACTACTGATCATTACTTTCAATTTATTCATTCTATAAAATTTTACATATTTTCTGCACTAACTGTATTGATTTAGTAAATGTTTATACATTTAACAGCAGATCAGGTTTTTTCCCCATGTTACAAATACTTATTTTATTCAGCTAAGTACTTTTAATGCTAAAATACATAGCTTTTTTACTATTAAAAGTGCTTGGTTGAGTAAAATAAATATTTTTAACATAAAAAAAGTGTTCAGCTGTTAAATGTATAAAAATCTATTTTATTCAAAATAAATATATCTATTTTAATATATAAGGCTTCTTTTATCATCTTTTATTAATAATCATATTTAAAAATGGCAAGCAATAGCAAATTCTCATCAAGTATAATCTAGTCTTGGCATTTGTTTTTTATTCTTCCAATGCTCAGTTATCTTTACATTCCATTGGATAGAAAAGTTATATATGCATCTGTTTTTTGGTTTAAAAAATTTGTTGAAATCAAGTGAATACAAAAATTCAATAAAATATTTTAGAGATCTGAATTTTAAAAATCTCTTTTTTAAATAATCAACATACAACTATCACTTTTGAAAAAAAAAGTGTAAAAGAACTCATCTAAAATATCACAAACTGTTTTTCATCAAATGACTAAATGAATGAAAAGTTAGAGGTTCCTAATGATGTTGATAAAAAAGGGAAATATCAAGTTAACTAAGAAGCACAGTTGAGTCTAGATGCAACTTTTATGCTAGGATATCAAGCACTCATTTTATGATAAATGAAGACAATATAGATAATATTCTTCCATAGACAGAGGAGTCATTAAGCAGTAGGAGATTAAAATCAGACAATGACATTCAAACACTACCAATGATTTTCTGTCTCAATACAAATTATTTAGATCTCATTACAATAGTATGTACTGAAGACATTATTAAAACTTTTCTTTTTCTACATACTGTCAATATTTCATTTTCTATCTCTATTAGATATTTCTTTAGGTATTGTAATGAAAAAATAAAATCATAGTTTTACAAAGCTTGTACTAATAATATAATATTTGAATATGTTAATGTAGTGTTGAGACTAAGTTAAATGATTTAAAGTTTTAATATTTTTATCATTGCATTCCTTGTCTCATCTTCTCCTCATTATCATCATGACTGTCCAGCAATGTAGAAACTCAGACCATCCTTTCTCAATGCATATGCATTTTATAGAACTAAATCTTTATTCCTAGCTTGAGAGCTTGATATTTTTAGAACACACACAAGGTAGAGATTAGTGTCTATACCTTTTTAATGCTTTGTGAATGCGTAATCAGTCATTGCACTATAGAGATAATTTCCGAGACATGAAAAGTATGTATAGGGGATAAGAGAAATTTGAGGTGATAGTTGTGGTGCAATAGAGCTGAAATAAAAAATGCTCTCATAAAAAAAATTGAAATTAAAAGACAGACATTATCACATAGCCTATTTAGTTAGAGTGACATTTAAAATTCAATACAAATCTAAAAGACCAGGTTCAATTCCTATGCTAGTACTATCACTGGTCAGGCAGGAACATCTGAAAAAAAAACAATACTATTAGAACTGTTGTGTTATATAGTAACCTATATGCTATTACTAACAACTGAATGTACATGAAATAATTAAATAAAGTTTGATTCTTTCTAGAGAAATTTAACAATTATTATTAGATGATAGAAATGATCCATCATATAATTAGAACTACAAAACCATCATCAAAAACTTTAAGAAAAAACATTATTTTAAAGACATGCTAAAGAAATGCAATTGGGAAAATATGGCAGAAAGTAGAATATTTTGGAAAGCTACAGTTGGGCACCGGTGTTAAAATATTCCAGAAAAAATATTTCCTGATGAAAAAATTAATAAACAGCATTACAAAAGTATCAAGTGACCAGAAAAGTGAACCATCTTGTTCTATATGTGAAGGTTTTTGTGTTTCACAAAAAAATGGCAATTACTTTATTGTTTGGGAGTTTGTAAATACGTTTGAGTGCCAGAATCAATTCTGGAACCCTCCATTCCCAGTTCCCAAGTAGAACACACATCCCATTTCCAGTTCCCAAGACAACACACACCCCATTACCAATTCCCAACTCAAACCATACTACATTCCCAGTTCCCAAGTCAAACACTTTCCACATTCCCAGTTCCCCAAGTCAAAAACACACACCCCATTCCCAGTTCCCAAGTAAAACACATACCCCATTCCCAGTTCCCAAGTCAAACATACCCCATTTCCAGTTCCCAAAACAACACACACCCCATTTCCAATTCCCAACTCAAACCATACTACATTCCCAGTTCCCAAGTCAAACACTTTTCCACATTCCCAATTCCCCAAGTCAAAAACACAACCCCATTCCCAGTTCCCAAGTCAAACACATACCTCATGCTTAGTTCCCAAGTCAAACACATGCCCCATTCCCAGTTCCCAAGTTAAATACATACTCCATTCCCCGTTCCCCAAGTCGACACATCCCCCATTCCCAGTTCCCAAGTTGAATGCTCTACCATAGTCATTGAAAAACACATTTTAGAACTGTTTTTTTTTTTATGCCTTGAATTTGGAATGTCTATAATCATTCATGAAAGATTACTACATTGCAGTTATAAATAAGTTTTGAGTAATAAGCAAAATTTTATAAAATATCCTTTAATTATATGTTTATTATTTACAGACATTTTTCTTTTATAATCTTCAGTTTGTTAGCCTAAAATATCAAAAAAAAATAATTAAAAAAAATTAATAGAATTTTTTTAGCATTTTAAAATAGAATGAAAAATAATTGAAACACCTCATAAATAATAACATAGTTTTTTTTTGTTCTGTTTTATTCTTTGGACTTAATACACTTAAGAAGAAAAATAAAAATATTCAAGTAAATTAAAGCAACGTGCTAACAATAATGATCAAGGATTATCATTTGTTTCTAGGATGCTACAGGTTTATCGTTTAAAATTTTAAACCTGCTTGTACTTTGAATTTGAGAAATGGAATCAAATTTTTTTTCAGAATAAAAAAGAATTAAGCCAACTAAACTTTAAAACAAAGGAATATTTCCATTCTATTTAGACAACTACTGAGGTTCCTATGTTTAGAATTTTTTTATATTATTGATTCTTTCCAGTAGACTTGATGTGTGTTATACCCTCTGTGATTTGAGATAGTAGAGCATCTGATTTATGATCTGAATGTCCCAGCCCTAGTGATAAAGCCATTAGTATCTTTATTATATCAAAGTCATGGAATCACCAATTGTTATATAAAGTTTGAGCCCTGGAAACAACAAGCCATTAGCCATGATCCATATAACTTCTAAACATTGTATGATCACCATTTCTTATGCTTGCTCATAACTATTATTAAAATAAGCAAAACTCTCTATACAGTAGTGCCACTCAGATAGTGCACTAGATAGGGATTTTATGCATAAGCCTTCTGGAATCTATTGATTACTCTGGCTTGCACTAGGTGGCACTACTGTACAGAGAGTTTTGCCTGATTTGTCCATATAACCAATGCACTAACCCAAGCAAGGTGTATGATTAAAAAAACAGTTAGTTGCCTTCATGATTTATTATTGATAAAATAATCTTATTGTCAAATGAAAATGAACTGTATTAGTGATATTGATACTAATTTTTTGTTATCAAAGTTGGCAAGATGTAGAGTAAGCTAATACATCACTCATCAAAATGTTGGCTTCCAGTTAGTCTTACAGTTTTACAGTCTCAAAAATCATCCTTACTACATTCAGCCATCTCTGTAAATCATTTTTTTATATTATTAGATCAACAGTGAGAAGGGCAAATAAAAAACTCAAAAGTTATGTGCATTTTATAGTTTTAATGTTTAAATGTTATTTTTTGTAGCAAACAATTGATTATATAATTTTTATATTCTGCATATAAGACATTGGTTGAAATATCTTTACATAAAGATTTAAAATTGGCATACTGGAGGAATTCTATAAGAATAAACTTATTGGAACAAACACCAGCTAACTTTTCCTGAAAGTTTCCATCTTCTTTGTATTAAGGTATATATATAGCACATATACATAAAAAACATATTTTGCGGGTTCGTCCATGTAAGATTTTAATTAGATAATTCAATGTTTTGATTTGACCACACAAGCCCTCAATTTGTTTTATGTGATCAAGTTGAAATGTTGGAATATCTAATTAAAATTGTACATGGATGAACCTGCAAAATATATCTTTCATATCTGTAACCCATGAAAACATTCATATGCAACATATATATATATATATATATATATATATATATAATAATAATATTCTTATTCGATATCTGTATTTCTTTGAAATTATTTGTGGAATCTTGTAATTAAATATTAATAAATACAGTAATATAAATATATATAAAGTACAACTTTAAACACTTTTATCAACCTAGAAGCACTTTTGACTAGCTTCATAGTCTTTATTAACTAACACTTTCAAAGTCTACCCTTACCACAATTCATTGACTATTACATTTACTGCCTGTCTGTTTATTAAGTCATGCTTACATTTATATATTAACATAGCTTCTTATTTTCCTTTTATTATTGTTTCTTTCAATTTGTAATATTTACACATTATTATAATCTAAATTAAAACCATATATACATAATCTATTATGATCATAAAAAACCGATGACGAAACATTATCATTTCCATTTCAATTTTGTATAGTTTTTTGAACTTTTTTTAATAACTGCAAATGCTCTTTAGTTCTTTTTTCCAATATACATCTTCATTCCCCTATATATCCACTGCCACAGTTACATCTCCAATTTATATATGATGCAGTTTTAATTTAATGATGAGGTTTTACCTTTTAAATTAATCAACATCATTTTTATGATCATAATAGATTATGTACATGTGGTTTAATTTGAATTATAATAATGTGTAAATATTACAAATTGAAAGAAACAACAATAAAATGAAAATAAGGGAAGCTATGTTAATATATAAATATAAGTATGACTTAATAAACAGACAAGCAGCAAATGTAAACATCAATGAATTGTGGGAAGGTTAGATTTTGACAGTATGTTTGAAAGCGTTAGTTGACAAAGACTATGAAGGTAGTCAAAAGCCCTCCTAGGTGGATAAAAGTTTTTAAAGTTGTACTTTATATATATTTATGTTACTGTATTTATTAATATTTAATTACAAGATTATATATATATATTAATCCACAAATTTTTAATAAACCAATAAAAAATTATAGCAGCATAATTGTTTACCATCTGTATGCCAATTACATGGTTTCTGGAAGTGGGTGCATTAAATTCTAATAGTCTAGATGCAGTGATCCAAAATCCAAAACTCCTCAGTGATGAAAACCATAAACATGAAACCAGTTTGGGGATCTTGCATAGAATAGTCCTGGATAGCAATTCAATCCATAGTTATCATCTGGCATGCATTACTTTTTACTAAAGTGACAGTGTGGTATAGAAATGGTGAACAATTATGTCTATATAATAGCAATATGTAAGCTAAGCTCATGAGATAGAGTCAGATGATACATTATTAGTTTATACCAATAAACTATTTGCAATCTATTGTCAATGCAATCTTTATAGATAAAAGAGAAATCCATCTTTTATCAATAGAAGTTGCCTTAATAATATATTATAGATATTCTATTGGAGGTTATTAACTTTAATATCAAAGTATTAGTTTTCAGTAATACTTATCTCATTGCAACCTGGAATGCTAAACTATCCACAAATGCCAAAACCTTACAACCCTCCCTTTCTCACTATCCATGCATGTCATAAACAATTTTTATTCATTTCCATGCCCACATTGATGCCTCAATACTTTTCATTTTTTTATTCAAGGTAAGGAAATGGTTTCTATTCACTTTCAGCACCTTGTGGAGATGTGAACAGTGGTCTGAATTTTTGGGTTGAGAATTGTTTGTGATGTAGTGGAAATTGAGATAAGAGAGAAACAGATAAAAACAAAAAGTTTTAAAATATGCATGTATAGTGCATTGATTATATAATCCTTCATAAGGTATTGTAAGTGAGTAGAAATCAGTCCATAGCTTTAGATAAGGCTGACATGATGATAGGCATAGAGCTGTCAACATGGATATTGAGATACAGGTGTTTTATATCTCTAATATATCTGATGAGCAAAGATCATTTGTGGAATGTATGCATAGTGAGAAATGATGGTCTGAATTTCTGAACTGCTGGATATTTGTGTTAGGGTAGAGATAGGAGACTCACTAATGAAAATGAAATTCTAAAAACAAAGATTTGCTGCTTGCAAGAATCTCTCTGGGAAATATAAACAACTTACACTTATTCTCTCTGCTTCTTATTTTATCTCTCAGGCTGTTGACTTTAGTTTTTTTTAATTTTCACTATTTATAATAATTTGTGCCAATAATCCCTTTCATTGTTGGAGTTTCTACATTGCCTTTAAGGTCATTGTCATGGTAACAACTCATACAAAGTTTTTTAATGTTGGTAGAGCAATAATAGAAAAAATTTCAAGTGCATATCTAAATGTCTTTTTTTTTCTTTCTACATTTTCAATAACATTCTGTTTTCATTGATATCTTCTCTTCACTAAATAAATTATTTTATTGTTACTAACCAATTGCCTTAGAAAAGACACTCTTATCAATCTGTTTATATAAACTTTACTTATAACGACATCATCAACAATATATCATCATAGAAACATAACTAAAGTCTCCGGTGAAATCTGGAAGTCTGAATTTTTAATTCTAAATTATTTGATCACATGATCCACAGCTTCTTTAATATAATGCCTTCCAAGGCATAGGAAGTATTTTAGGAACCACCCATACTCTGATTGCTCTGCTTCTATCTACTGTCTACTTTATCAATCCTCTTGTAATGGAAACAGTTCAAATCTTGTTTTTATTTGTTTGGTATTTATTGATAATATTCATGCTGTGATCTATATTTTATTACATACATGTTTCAATAAATTGTTTGCTTAAACAAACCAATTGATAATCCTTTTTTTATTCTGGGCCTGAAGTAAATCATAGTCTAACACAATTAGTTATTCTTTCTTCTTCATATTCATATTCTCATTTTTCTATTTAAAGTAAACATATGTCGACTTTGATATAGTTATTTTACAGTATTTGGATACTTTATCACTTAGTTCTTTCTAGCTTCTACACTTTTTGCTGATAGAAAAGTTAATTACTGTACTTCTGTGCATATTCTGAGCATTATTATATCCTTTTTTTTATTTACTTTAGTTCCTGGACTGAAGATTATATTATTACTTATTTGCTTTAAAATACTTTTAGTCACTATAAACTTGCCTTTTCATTCACTTTTAAATTTAGAAAATTTTTATACTTAATAAGAATTTAACCAATTTCTTCTAATCTCACTATGTTTATCCTATTTAATCTAAGTTTTAGTTATCAATAAATGCCTGATGGTATGGCTTAATAAATCATTAACCAGCACTATCCTATCTATATATCCATAGACAAGTTAACTAGCTTATGATTTTTATCAATGAGGAGCTCTTGAGTTGGTAATCTGATAGTATAATAAAAATATAAAAAGAGATATGCAAGAGAAGAATCCAAACACAATATTTAAAAATCCAGAAGCTTTTCACTGATGAAAGCCATAGTTAGAAACTGTTCTGGGGATTTAGATAGGACGGCACTGGATGAGGATTTATTAAACACAGCCATCTGGTATCTATTGATTATTAAAGTTTACACTAGGTGATGCTCAATGCTATAAGTCAGAAACGGGTCTGGGGATTTGGGGACAGCACTAGTTGAGGATTTATTAAGCACTACCTTCTGGCATCTATTGATTATTAAAGCTTGTACTACATGGCATAAAAGTAATGATTGTAAATCGTATGATGTTCCTATGGATTAATAAAAATTATTCTAATCGATTTGAATCAAAAACTAATCTTACTCAATCAACTTCTGATCGACATATTTAAGGAAATTATGTTTATCAAGCAACTTCTCTATTTCTCCCCTTATATTAACTTAATTATTAACAATGCGTAAAGTGAGAAAGCTTCTAAAAATTTTTAAAATTCTATTTAATTACTGAACTAAGTATTGAAAGATTTATTTTAAAGAAATAAAATTCAACAACCGTAAATAACATTTTAAAAGATATTGAGATCCAGCTAAAAGTCATAAAGTTAAAAATTAATTCATTTTAAAATGTTTTAAGTTTCAAGTGTAAAAACCTTTAAATATTGTACAATTTTTACAAGATTTAAATTTGAAAATATATTTCTAATAAGAGAATACAGTATATATATTTTTTTAAAAAAATAAGGGATATTATTATAGTTAAAGATGCCCTAAAAAACATTTAATTATATTTGATATTTTTAAAGTGTATTCATTTCCAATTCAAATTGTGGTTAATTTTTTGACAGCAATGGAGTATATCTCTCCTCAAATTAAAAATTAAAAAACATAAACAAAAATCATAAATCTTACTAAAAATTCATAAAAATTAAACGGTTCTTTGTATTTGACATTTATTTTTTAAATATATAAATAATGAATCTCTTAAAAAATTGCGTAAAGTCAACAAAAAGGAACATATTTACTTATTGAAGCACAGATGGTAACGTGGGAACTCCTTTCGAGATCTTCATTTTGTTCTTTGTTTTTTCAATCCCACAATCATACCTATAGAAAGACGAGGTGCTTTAAAATACATATAAAAAAGAGACCATAATCGAAGTTTTATTAAGCATAGATAATAAATAAAAAAGATTTGAACTTAGAATTTTCAGTCTATAGTCATTCATCACTTCTTTTCAAATAGCTGACACACGTGACCACACTCACGTGAAAATGATAAATGATTCCCAATATCCATATTTCATGCAAACCAGAATTCATCAGTTGGACCAGATTATAATCTCCCACACATATATACAGTCAGCATTCGGCTTATATTAAAATAGAAATTTCTTAAATTTTAATATACATGTTTCAATATTCTCACCCTTCCAACAACTCAACTGTCCATTTCATTGAAAAATTAAGAATGGATTGCTCAAACCTTTTGGTGGATTTGATATTGTCATCATACCCATGTAAACATTGTTTCAATCAAACCCTTCATATTATGAGATCATTATGTATCCATTTATAATAGTGGGAATTGGATGAGCATTCCATCATTGGTTTTTCAATGAAATGGGTGATTGAATTGTTGGAATGGTGAGAAGATTGAAGCATGACCATTAAAGTTTAAGGAATTGCTGTCTTAATGTAAACCAAGCAGTGATTTGATATATGTGTGGGAGATTATAATCTGACCCAACTGATGAGAGTGCAGATTCTGCACAATATATATATATAGTAGAGAACTTTTTTTTACATGTGTGATCATGTGTATCTGTTTTTCAGATGAAATGGAAAATGAATTTAGACTAAAAATTCTAAGTTCAAATTCCCTTTATTTACTATAGTAAACATTCAGTATACTGAATGAATAGCTTAATTACATATTGCCTTGGAAATAGGTCACATCATAGTATAAGTCCATTCCATCCCATTCCTATCCTATTAATATAAATGGATACATACTGTTTTGAGAATATAAAGTGTTAGGTTGACGTAATGTCTACATAGGTATGACTATGATAGCAAATCCATCAACGGCTTTGAACATTCCACCTTTGGTTTTTCAATGAAATGGATGTTTAATTGTTGGAGGAATGAAAAGATTGAATCCTGTCCATTAAAGTTTAAGTAATTGCTATCTTAATGTAACCCAAGCTCTGATTTGATATATGTGTGGGCCCAACTGATGAATGCTGATTCTGCACAATGATGAAAAAGACATATTTTGCTGGTTCATCCATGTTAAAATATTTTAACATGCAAAATATGTCTTTTATATATGTAACCCGTGAAAATCTTTGTATCAACATATATATATATACATTGGGAATCATTTATCTTTTTCACATGTGTGGGTCATGTGTATTGGTTGTTTGAGATGGAGTGAATGAATATAGATTGAAAATCCTAATTTCAAATCACTCTATTTACCATAGTAAACATTCAATATACTGAAGAAATAGTTTAATAAATGATAAATAATTTTTTATACATGTTAAAAAACATTGATTATAAGAATGTTCTCTTGCAAAGACGTATCATGTTAAGGCATATTACGTCAACACATTAGCTAAACTCTAAAATGTTAGACTATTAATCAAAATAAAATAGCATTTAGTAATTGAATTTTATATATATATAAATTAAAATCCATTATGCAAATATATTGATTTTTTAAATTTATTAAAAAAAATTTAAATTTTAAGTTTTGCATTAATTTGAACATCGAAAGTATATATTTCTTTATTTTTAGACAATATCATTCAAGCAATGAACTAAATAATAGTTTACAGAATTCTGTGGGGAATCGAAAAATATTCTTTAGATAAACTATTTCAGAAATGAAAAAAATAGAATATGAGAATATATTTGATTATTTGATATACAAGTATATTTCTGTAGTAGAGAGCAGAAGTATGAAAAACTATGGATGGCGATTGTCTGAGGGTCATGTGAACATTATTGGCGGTCTTGAAATTTTGAAGAAATTTTAGTATAATAGTAATAATATTTAAAAATAATATAATTTTGCTTCTAAAATAAAACAAAAGTAAAATGAAAATAAATACATTTATACACCATAATTATATAGTAAGGGCAAACAATTGCCTTTTTAAAGATTATTTTAGGGCAGGAGCAGTACCATCGTAAATAAATTTTGAAATTGAAATTTTGCATTGTGTTGTATTTTTGTAAAAATTGCATACAAGTTTGTGTACTCCAGAAAAACTACAATTTATTCGAGAGGTTATTATTATATCGCGTACTGATAACAGAGGAATTTAATTAAAGCATTAACGTAATGGTGATCGACAATTCCAAGAACTATTTGCTGATTGCAAATATTTCTAGATAAGAGACCTTACTTTATTGAACAATGTAATTAATTGTTGCAGTTATCAGAAAGCTGTAAAAAGAGTATGTAACAACTACGTCAGGCAATTCAAGTGCATCTCCAGTAGACATTCCTGTTCAATTCCAGTAGGAGAGATCTTGCATCAGTGCTTTGGTTAATATCCAGCGCTCAGTGGAAATGTAGTCCACAGGTATAGCTGAAAGAGCCCTCAGAGATTGGGAGACCATAGCCTGAGGAAACCATCTGGATAGCAGCTGAATAAAGAGTTGATTTTCCAGCAGTTTTCAAGTGGAGATACTGAGAGACTGTTGCAGAGACGGAAGCTGTAAGGAGCTTAAGGCCAGTTGCAGTGTTATACTATGAAGCATTCATGTGCAGCTAAACTGGACTAGGGCCAAGGTGTGTGTAAATATTGCCCATTGTGAACCATTTTTATAGCAGCCAGCCTGAATGTACATCGAGGGAATTGAACCTTAGCGAACTGTAGATTCATTTGCTGGCTGCTGAGTCATACTTGCAGCCACAGCACATTGTAAAATAGATTTTGATTAAATGCAGTGTACAGTATAAACACCCCACATGCTTTGGTATAATGGTAGAGCATCCGATTTGGGATTGGGACGTCCCTGGATCAATTTTGAGGCTCACAGTTCTGATGCCGCTTGAACTTCCTACAAATTCCCGAGCAATAAAGTCAATAACACTTTTTTGTACAGTATAACCCAAACTCGTATATTCTGCAGCAATATATACATTGTCTAGCTTTGTTATATCATATTTTATATTTAAACATATACTAATAATGTTTTCACTTCTTTTAACTACTGAATTCCATGTGAAGAAATTAATATACTCCACTTCTTAAAGCAATTCTTATTTAAAAATTTCTACCTATTTCAGTCAACTTGCAGCCTTTGTCAGAGGTTTAAATCTACCCCCCTTCCCTTTCTTGTTGTGGAATTTGGATCTGTATCTCTTCCACTTAATAGATTTTAACTGGAAGCAATATATATTTAAACCTCTGATGAAAGCTAAAAATCTGTTGAAATATAAGATTAAAGATAAATAAAATTTGCTTCAAAATTTCAAGAGAGGGTTGCACATCATATTTGAGCCCATAGTGTTACCAAAGGTGCAGTGGTAGAGTGGTCAACTCTGGAGCACAAGGGGTCCTCAGACCAATCGCAATACTGGCACTTTCAGACCTCCTATGCAATAAAGCCATGCAATTATTTTTAATACTTACAACTGCAATTTTGCAGTTTTGTGGCTTTATTTTCTATTTTTAATATTATTATCCATAACAAATAAATTGGTAATCAGAATAAAACAATTGAAAAGTGACAAAAAATAGTAATAAAAGTGATGATGATAATTACACACACACACACACATATATATATATATATATATATATATATATATAATTAAGATAAACTTTGGAGTAAAATTTAGTTAAAAATAGATCCAAATCAGTGGTTCCCCAACCTTTTTTTGGCCATGCCCCACCTAAGCATTTCTAAAATCTTAATGCTCCCCTCCCATGACATATAATTGTTATTATTCATAAAGTGAATACTTATTCAGGTAGAGAAAGCCTAAAACACCATTAACTCAAATTCAACAAGCTTCCAAAGAATATGGCAATTATGAAAGAGAAAAGTAAAAGAGAAAAAGGACTGTTGAAGTACAATGGAATTTCAATCCACTTAACTTGCTCCATAATAATGGAGAAGTAAGAAGTAAAAGTCATTTAAACAGAAAAGACCCTAAGAAAAAAATGGCCTGGAAAGAAGGAAATTAAATAACTCATTTTGCTCCGAAGGAAATTTTTAAATTCACTGTTAATAACTCATTTTGCTCCCCTGTAGGGTGTGAGCTCCACATTGGGAACCCCTGCTCTAAATGCTTTTATTTAATTCAAATACAACCAAAAAAATTTAGAAAATAATATAGCAAAAAAAATATTTTATAAAAACACTTTTATTTAATTTTTGCATGCCCCATACCTTTAGTTCAAAATAAATCTTACAACTAAAAATGTTGTTGAAGAAAAAGTATTACTCATGAAATCAAATCAAAGTGTTTTTAATGTATTAGTATAAAGCTGAGAACTAATTGTATATATGTGTGGAGATGGTAATCTGGACCAACTGATGAGTGTTGGTTTAGCATGAAATGTGTATATTGGTGATTATTTATCTTTTCAACATGTGTGTGATCAGGTGAATCAACAATATAAGATGGCACTGAGAGTTGTAGGTCGTGTGAAAGTCTGAGTTCAAATCCCTTATATATTATATATGTGCAGGTGTGTTTAAGCCTGTACAATGTATTAAGTTACTATTTGAATATTTTGTAACTGAGTTTTTGTAACTATTTATATTCAAATTTAAAAGCTGACTATCTAAACAATGTTGCCATATTTCTGGTATTTAAAATGAAATTCATGCGCATTAAAATCCATTTACAAGATTTTTGTGTTTCTGAAGTCAGTGTTTTTAAAAAATTAAGTTTTAGGTAATCAATCAAGAGAAATTAAGATTTCATTCTTCATTTCTTTTTTTTCTATTTTAATTTCTTGTAAGTGCTGTTATAGTTCTGAAGATGATATTGAGGCAATTGAAACTGTTAATAGTGGATTATAATTATATAAAGCATAGTAAAAGTAATAGAGAAAGTAAATGATATTAAAATTCAATGAAAGTATACTTTTAAAAAATATACTAACACTAATTATAGTCACTGAAATATTTTTTTAATTAAAAAAACTTTATTAATAACAAACTATATATATAAATATTTACAATAAAATAAATTTATAGGCAAAAGTTTGATGAAATTACAACTGTAATGATAAGATAAGTTGTTCAACTTCGCTGACATGTAATCCAATTTTCTTATTAAACTAATATCAATGTAGTTTGAAATCCTCCCCACACTACTTTTAGGCTGGGTAATTAAATGGAAAACTCATAATATTACATTGTCACTGATGCAAATTTGAAAAAAAATTGTTGGATAGAAATTTGTTAAAAATCAACTGCCAGACTTGATTCAACCAAACAAACAGAATATCTACATTAAATAAAAACATTTATAAAAAAAGATGAAGTCTTAAGAGAAATTTAATAAATATGAATTTTTTTATTACATTGATAATGATGGGGGAGGGTGAAAGTATAAAACTTTTTAAATTAAAAAGGCAATTAGATACTAGTCCCTTAATTAATTTGTAATGTTTTTTTGTAAATAAGAAATTATAGCAAATATAAAAGTTTCACTTTTTTTCCCCATATGTCATAGCATCGCCTGGGAGGCAAACCCACAACAATCGTCTGCAACCAACTGCTTGCTTGCAAGGCAGCTGCACTAACCTCTCAGCTAACAAAATGTGACATTTAAAAGAAAAAAATGAAATATTGAATAATTAAAAAAATATAAAATCAAAAAATATCATGTGACCATAACTTTTCAGAAGCAACTTTTGTTTATTCTATTTCAGTGCTGCCATCTATTCATTAAAATGTTTTGCACTTCAAACTGGTATCTTAATAGTAAAAATAAAGTGGTTTCTGAATAGAAAATGTATTTAAAAAGATCTGGATATTCTAGATTCATATCCAAGTTTCCCAATGTTGAAGACCATAAGGGAGAAACCAATGAGGATATATGGATAGACTAGCATTAGAAGTGGGTTTAATAAGCATTACCATATTGTGCCTAATGATTTCTCAACTTTTCAAAAGATGGCAGCACTGGACTAAAATGATCAGAGTTGCTCATAAATTGAAAAATGTCTCTTTCTTCTCTCTGCAATTAAAATGCTATCAGTTATATAATGAAAAAAAACATGGGATAATTTTAAAATAATTATCAAAAGATATAATGTTTCATCTGAATTACTGCCACAATTCATAATATAAAATCAATTTTATTGAATATAAAATTCAATTATTAAGTATACAACTGATTGAAATAACAGATATTAGTAAAATGTCCAATTTATTGTTTGTATGAGAAATAATTTTGAAGAAAATCTTGTTGAAGACATTATGTTATAGATACTTAAAAAAATTAATTTGTGAAATCTGTCTGCTCATATTGCACCACAGTTTGTACTATTGACATTGCAGGTTTAACAGCCAATGATAAGAATAAAACTTTTAATACAATAATTTACAATTAATTACAACTCTCTTTTCATAATTTATAGAATGAAAGTACATGTTTGCATTATAAAGGTATGTAAAGAAATTTATTCATTTTCAATCTTTATCAATCCACTACAAGATTAAGATCTCTCTAAGTTCAATTCATCTTC
This sequence comes from Epiperipatus broadwayi, assembly GCA_028023455.1. Taxonomy (NCBI): domain Eukaryota; kingdom Metazoa; phylum Onychophora; class Udeonychophora; order Euonychophora; family Peripatidae; genus Epiperipatus; species Epiperipatus broadwayi. The sequence continues at coordinate 2,588,307 of JAQFVV010006217.1, forward strand.
TCTGATATCTAGCTCTCTTCTCTATATCAATCCTACACCCTTCCTTATTTCATCCATCCATCTCACATGTGGTCTCTTTCTATGATTTTTACAAACTCTTGGAATTCAGTTTAAGATTTCAACTGTCCATCTATTATCATCTCTTAAAGCAAGATGTCCAGCCCAACTCCACTTCAGTCTCATAATTCTTTCAGTAATGTCAATAACACCTGTTTGTTCTCTCATCCATATACTTTATTTTTGATCTGTTTTTGTTACTCCTAACATACATCTCTCCTTAGTCTCTGTATTACTCTTTTGTTGAGTGACTCAAATCTCAAATTCATAAATAAGAACTGGAAAAACCCATTTATTGAAAACCTTCTTTTTCAAACACATAGGCATATTTCCTTTTAATATTAAGTTAATTTTACCAAAAGCACTCCAAATAAGTGTAATTCTATAATTAATTTCATCCATTATGTTTCCATCTGTTGTAATATTCACAATTATATATGTTAATAATCAATGCATAGAGGATAAAGTTGAAGAAAGAATAATATAAAACATTATTATATATAGATATTTTTTAATCATGGCATGATATGTAGAAATAATTTTGCAGAATTAGAAAAGGTAATTTAGTATGATTAATACATTTAAAGCAATAGTTTGAATAAATAACTTTCTCTGGTGCTCAACAATGATGTAAGTTTTATGGGTGAACATTAATATTACATGCAGAAGTCTTACGATTATTCATGGAAAGGGATAATAAAAGCATTCCTTAACATGTTTATTCATAAACAAAAATTGTCTTGGAAAATTAATTTACTTGTCAGTACATTAAAAAAATTAATGACGTGAACTTGAGTATTCAAGGCCAAAGACCAACTGTTCTAATTGACATTGGGATGAAAGGTTTAAGCCTTTAAAAATTGAATTAATGCTGATGTTATCACCACAGAATTATTTTCATGCTGATTGGAATGAGTAATTAATAATCAAACGATTTATTGCTCGTGAGTTCATAAAAGGTTTGAGTAGCAGAAGTGAGAGATAAAGGACAAGGGATCAGTGGACCTTTTTCTTACTTAAAAATATTATTAGTTGTAAAAAAAATAATCAATAGCTTTACTAGGTTAGGTATTCTTAAAAATTTCATAAGAAGTTCATAGGAAGTTCATAAGAAGTTCATAACAAGATCAAGTCCCAGAAATGAATAAAGCTGAAATCAATTTGACAACTTTATGTATCAGAAGGTAACTCTCAATCAGCTGTGCTAAAACACAGAGGAACATTAATAACTGTCACGTGATAAAGCTCAAATTTTCAAAATCAAACAGATTAAATTTATGATCTATTTCAATTTGATAGTTTTTAAACATAAATATTCCTACAAATGGAGCAGGCCACTACACTCCAAGACACCTTGTGAATTTAATTTAAATCATTATCTTGTCAAAAATTTTGAGCATTGATTGAAAATTAGTGTTTTGGATTGAAGGCAAAAACCAATGGAAACATTAATGTAATTTGCAACAGTTTCTCAAATTTAAATTGTTACATTTTTGATATATAAGGACCAAACTTACATCATCCACACTAGATAAATACAGTAATGATTATCACTAATCTTTTAGTAAACTAGAGATTGTCTCTAGCCCAGATATGGTTGCAGTCATAATGACATATTGATCATATTTAGATCTGAAATAATCTGCCCGTTCTAATATTGCTGCAGACATGAAAGTAAATATGAAAGCCATGGAAATACATTTGCCTTAATAATTTTAATTTATATTTCTATATCTGTTTTTAATATATCTATATAAAATTATATGACTTTAAAAGTAGTATATAGAAAATCCATGTGACTATATATATTAAAAGTGTTTATTTATCCTTATATTTAGTAATACACTTAAAAAAATTGTAGAGGTTACATAGAATTTCTGTAAAAGAAGAACCAGAAAAAGAATACTTTGCATATCACAGCTTATACTTGTGGCTTTGTTTCATTTTTTGGAAATAGAAAATATCTGACTAACTTCCACAGGTTGATGAACCAATTCCCTAGAATATTATTTTTACACATTTTATATTGGAATAATTTACATTTTCAGTATTTATTTGATTTGTCTACCAAGATATAACCATTACTGATTCAAGAGGATAAATATTCTATACAGATAACTAATGTATACAGCATAAATTGCATTATATTTCTGTAATAGATTCACCTAATAACTGATTGTCTTCTCTAAATGTGAGTGTATGTTGGATTGTGTAAAATAACATAAAATAGGGATGTAAGGAATTTGTTTTTGGTGCTGACAGAGGTACTTTTAAAATAGCAATCTCTTTTACCATGAATTTTGCATGTATATATAACATTATTGAAAGCCTCTGCTATGAATGAAGTTACACACATGCATGATCATCTGCCTTAATTAAATCATATGATTAATTAAAGCTGTTATATTTGCCTCTATTATTAAAATTCTGGCCATGAATTCAAACTCAAGTAATTATTTATTTTTTGGAAGCAAACTTATTCCTATCTTTCACAGCAAATGTTATGTGTATGTTAAGTTCACTGGCCATGAATGTATTGGGTTACCTAGGCAACTGAATTAAATCACCAGGAATAATATTTAGTCATCATGAATTGTCATTCATGATTTAATTTATTCTCACATCTCACTTAATAGCTACATCATAAATTTTAAAGAAATCGTCCATCATTAACTAAATGTTTAGATTAACATATTGAAGAATTCCTATGCAAAATTTTTAATTGCTGTAGTATGTACAAATAGGCAGGGGTTTATACTCAGCTTTTAAAAGTGTAATTATTTAGTATTTATGAGCAGGGAGAAGGTGTTAAATTTAATTTTTAAATTTTAATTTAAAACTATATAAACTGCTATAAAAATTTTAATTTTTATCCCATACATTCCAACAGGTTACTATATTGAAACATTATATAATTAATTAAAAATACAAGCAAACCCATTTTTGAAAAATATGTGAGGGGGGAGAGCACTTTAGTGGGATTAAACAAATATTAAATATAAATAATGACTATTAATTTTAATATAAATATACACACTCATATATATTTTCTATATATTTTAAATATTTATTTTTACATAGTAAAAATGTTTATTTTTATCATTATTCTTTTATTCACTGAAATGTATTTTTTTAAATTGCTGCAAACTTCATATCAGATTATTTACAGATAAGTTCACTGCTTCTACCTCTTTCTTTTTATCTTTTAAAAAAATTCCATTTTGCTATATGCTGTAGTAAGTGAAAACTTTTTCCTAGAATCCTTCTAAAACTAAAACTTTTTTTCCTAGGAGGAAAAATAAATTAATTGAAAAAAAAATAGGATGACATTCATACTAATTAGATTTAATAATTTTCAAATATTGATTTTGCCTTTTCTCTGACAATTTTATGAAGCCTCAAAGTGGTTCTATATTTCAAATTTTTATAAGTGACAAAACAATTCAATATAAAATTCAAATTGTTATATGCAAATACTTGAATTACAATTATACATAGAATGTTTCTGGTAGAAAGAAAATGAATCCACATTTTAGTTTTAGCTTTTTTTATTAGACTTCAATGCTAAAAACGTTCTATAGTGGAAAGTCAAATTATAGATTTTAAATTGTACAAAATGGAGGAATTAATTCGCATTATTTTTTGAGCAGAAAACTTGTTACTAAGGTACTTTATTTGTTTCAAAGTTATTTCATTATTTTTAAAGTTGTAATATTTTATTTTATAAATGCTTCATTAATTTAGAAGAATTTAAATTTATATCATGAAAATTAAAAAGAGAATTACATTATTCTAGCTAACATAAAAAGATAGGGTACTTACATAGACTGGCTAATTGTGTTTGTGATGGCAAAATGCTGTATCTTTCTCCAGTGGGGGGGTGCATTTGCCACGGCACCATGCCATACTTGTGACTTTTTAATAAATTTTTAAATGTTGTGACTTTTTTAATATGCTGTATTAAAAATTCACAATTATGACTTTATGATACCACAATCCACCCCCCTATTGGAGAAAAGTGCAACATTCTGCCATTACAAATACAGGCAGCAGCAGGTCTAATACATAAGTACCAAAGATGTACAGATTTTTACATTTCTTTAATATCTAACATACAGGCTATATATATATATATATCTGTACAAACAATGTAATATATAGGGTATTTTGAACTCAGACTTTCACACGATCCTCAACTCTTCACACTATCTCATACTACTGATACACTTGACCATATATATGTCTAAAAGATAAATAATCACCAATATGAGTATTTCGTGCTAAGCCAGCACTTGTCAGTTGGTCCAGATTATCGTCTCTACACATATATACAATAAGTGCACCCCTTAATTTTTTTTAAGAAAATTTATTGCTTTTAATATTTTTATTATTTTAATTACGTAAATTAATGTTAATAATAATTACGCTAAAAAAATTGTTTAGTTTTGCCATATATTCTATTCCAACCAAGATCACATATGTGAATAATTAAATTTTGCAAAAGATTTATTTAGTTTATTTTTCAGGGTAATAATTATATATATATTTTATTATTTTGTTTCAAAATATACGCATGTATTTATTTGTTTAGTATATAACATTTACTATTTTTCTTGAGAGGTTTTTTTTTTTTTTTAATTAAATAAAAAATGTTTCTTAAGTAAATCACATTAAAATAACTCTGTTAAACGCAGAATTAAAAAATTCTTTTCATAATTTATATGTAGTAGTAATATTATAATATAAAAATGCAAAAAAGCAAAAATGTAACAATAGATAATTAATTTTTTAGGATTTCTAAAATAGATAAAATTAAAAACAACAACGAAATAATAAAGGGGGGGGGGTATATAATTGTTAAAATAAAATGATTTTTGTGGGGCAGATTGATTATAATTTAGTCATATTTGGCATTGAAAACTAACAGAATGATTTAATTAAGAGGAAAAGATCTAGAAAAGTTAATCTGCTAGTGTAGAAAATAGAAGAACTGGCTTTTAGAATTTAAAAAACAAAAAGAAGAAAAGGAAAAATAACTATCAGCAATTGGCCACGTCATTGGTATTATTGTAAAGTTGCATTTTGGCAATAAAATTCAAATCTATAAGTCCTTCATGCTTTATAGTTTGGTATATCTTTCAGAGAAAAAATGATTTTTTTCGAAATCTCTCAATCAATGCTGTGGAAATCAGAGGTTTGTTTTTCTGCGATTATTCACGAAAATGAAATTTAAATGGAGATGGTTGATCACAGAGAATATAAGAAAAATCAATGAATACCAAGAGTTAAAAAAAAAAATCGCTTTTGAAATTTCAAGATTTCTGGATCATTCTAGAGGATGAAATATTTGAGAGCGGGGTTGGAGACATTTAAATCGGCAGCAATGACTGATGATGATGATAATTTTAAATGCATTACATGTGTTTCTTTTTTATAAATACCAATGAGAGAATTCGTCACTGGTACATATATATAAACTTTCTGTATATGTTTTATTGATGGTTTTTTTGTTTTGTTTTTTTTACAAGAATAAATATTTAAATGTAAAATAAAAGTTTCATTATTGATTTCCTAAGTTAAACAAGTTTCATTTACCAATTTTATTTATTTAAAATCTTAATCGTTGTAGAATTTAAACAAACTATTTGTAATATTTTTTATATACCTCAGATGGATTTTCATCGATTTTCTTATTAATATCTTTATTTTCAATGAAATTAAAATACATTTTTTAGTAGATGCGGCTTAATTATTCATTTATTACTATTAATGAACCTTAGTAATGTATTGAAGTGATTATCTGAGATTTAAATCACTCATAACTGCTATTTATCATTTTAGAAAAGAATACCGAAGGGAGCAATCTTCTATTTTTAAAAAAATAAAGTTTAATTATTTCGCTCTTTTATACAAGTTTGCTTTTCTTGACCGTCAGAGGGCAGTCCGGTAGCAGTTTGTTTTTGGGGTAGATTTAAGGAAAATGCTGAGTGTTTTAGAATAAATGAAAAATTTCCGGTTTTCACGGAAAGTTAATGCGATGCCGATTGATAAAACATACAAAGAAAACTAAACTCAACAAAAGAAAACAAAGTACATTTTTTGCTTCCCAAGAAAAATATGTTTGCTGTATTTTTTTTACTTCTCCGAGTGATTAAAAATCTGCAAATATAAATATTGCATTAAAAGATTTTTACCGATAAATTCCTTTCACCGGAAATCAACTCGCAATAGCGCAGCGCCCTCTTGTATCATTTTGCTCATCACAGCAGTTTACAGTTATCGGAGCCGTGACTATTATGTACGACTGCGACCGTCGTTGTCTTTCTATGTGATCGTTTTTATAGATGTCAAAGTGAGTACTTCGTTTCTTTGATTTAATTAGTAGTTTTCTAAATAAGGATATTTTGTTCACAAGTAAAATTAATTTTCCAGCATTCCATATATCTTAGTAATGTTTACATTCAATCTTGTTTTTATTGACGGTAGGGTTAAATGGCACGCTTTATGGTTTTGTGTTATTGACTTTGTCTAATTATTTGTGGGGAAGGAAAAGGTCAGAAATGCTTTATATTTGCTTACAACTATAAAATCTTAGAAGTAAAATGAAATTTATAACACTTAAATTACTGCCCTTTGATTGTTTGAACACTCCCCACAGGTTACGGTGTATTAATTGTGACACAAACTTTTACTAAGTTTCTTTTCCTACAATTCCCTGTTTGTTGCGAAGTCTGTTCGAGTGACTGATGGTAAGTTATTTAACCAGACAACAATTGCTATTACGTAAATACTGCAGATTACTCTTGGATGTTTTCCAATCATATTTGAAAAATATTGTTTGATAATTGCTGTATAATTTACAGTAATTATTTTTACACTCTAATTAAATTAATTTATATTTTTCATCTTCCCGCAATTGTGTTCACAATTTTAATGAGCTTTTAAAATTCAGTGTAAAATTTGTTAAAAGTTTGCGCCCTTGATTAGCATTTAATAAAAATTATCACGGAGGTTTGGCCATTTGATACTATAAAGTTTTTTAAAACAATTTCAAAACAATAAATGGCACACCTTTTTGAAACACCAATTTATAAATACATTTTACTGCCTGTTTAATTTCATAAAAGTTTATATACATACGCACACACAACAAAACGCAATTTTATATATTGTGGGATATTTTGTAAAACAAATTCCACATTTTTTAAAAATGTGTTTTGTTATCCACATTGAAAATCAAAATAAATCTTAGAACACATGAAGTTAAAAATCATATAATCAGTTAGTTTCTATGGAGGTGCAGTGACTTTTAAATTCCAGAGTGATAAATATGTTACCATCACTTGACTCAATTATTATTAGTATTAGTTGCCTTCATTATCTAATTTTGGCGATCATTAAAATAGCATTTCTACTAAATAAAAGATTTTGATTGCCCAAAGGCATATTCACTATTCTGAAGAATGTGTCCACCTATCTCATTGCTGGTCACCCTCTTCTTCTTTCACCACCAAACTTTCCAAGAATTATATATTTTTTATGAGAGGACCATAAATTCAACCTGGCTAAAGTGATTCCTTTTTACCCCCTGCATTTCTCAGTTGGGATTGATGCAGGACTTTTAGCGCTTGATTTTGGCACTCATACTACCTCACTAAATCACACTGATCTTTGAGCAAATTAATTTACAGCATGTATGTAAGGGAATACTAGTTGTATTCGCATATTTTTGATGTTATGTAGTACAAAAATGGAAATATTTGATTTTTTTTTTACTTTTATAGAAAAATGTTATGGTGTATTTAACAGGAAGTTGACATTAGTTTTTTAATTAAGTACTTCAACTTCAACTGAATTATTTTAAAATAGTGGTTAAGAATGGTGACCACATTTGCTAAAGATAGAAGAATAAAGCCTATTAGAATTGAATAAGAAATTAGTGCTTAGAAAGAACTACTAGTTTTGTGAAAGATAGTAATTAAAAACTGCCAGTGGAACAGATTATTTCAGAGTTCATTCTATTATTAACAGCATATTTGGGTCATGTTTGAGGAACAGAAACCCAAATTCCTAGTAGTATGTTATTTATATATTAACTGATCTACGTTTCATTTATATATTTTAGTTTTAGCAATAATTGAATATTAATGAACATTATTTTTACTGATCTCCATAAATATTTGATTATCTTGATACTCAGTAGTTATACCACTGACCAAGCTACTATGTAACGTCACTAATATAATATGGAAGGTGTGTCAAAAAGTATGAGAAGTGGATATTGGGCATCTGGAAATATAGCATTTTATTGAAAAAATCATTATTTACATTGTAATTATACATTGGACTATTTCTGTCATTTAATATTAATTGTTAAAAGTCTTTAGAAAAATTCAAACTTACTTAATCTTATCAAATATATCTGGCTGTTAGTAATATAGCACACAGATGAAAATAGGATAAAACATTTTGGGTGGTAGTATTTTCTTCTCTCCTTCAAGCGATGCTGTCCTGAACTTTAATCTTTAGATTCATGAATTTTGAATTTAAGATGATAATTTAACCACCTAAGTTATCCTATCAAAGACAATAGGGGGTAGAAATTTTATATACTTATCGAAGAAAGTTCTCCTGACGACTTCTTTTTTTTTTAAGAATAAAGTTGTGTGTGTAGACATCAGGAGGATTCCATAAATAAATATATGAAATTACTACTGACTACTATCTTAGTTGGTTATTTATGATTCCTATGTTAGTACTGCATTGATCAGCTAACAACACATGAAGAAGAGACAATAATAACACTGCATGAAATGTATTATATACTTAGTTATGTGTTATTACTAACAGCTGAATGTTTAAATAAGTTCAACAATCCAGCAAATAATTTGTACGAAAATACTATCATCATAAACTTTCAGATCAATATTGTTATTTATATGTTCTAAGCACTTGGAAATTCTTAAATGAAGCATATTAATCACATTGTGAAACCCAATCCCAGAATTCTCATTGTTTGGGCAGCCATATCATGGTAATTTCTAGATCCAGTCATAATTCTGCATGGTAACATTATAATGGACCAATTTTGTTGGGATCCAAGTTTATATCATGATAGAAATAATATTTCCATATAACATTGATTTCCAAGATAACAATGCACCAATTTTATGGCCTCTTCAATTACTTAATTCAAATATGGAGTCTCTGGAACATTCTTGAACAATAATTATCCTCACCATACCTTTTGGAGATTTTGAGACTTAATAGTTAATGTTCAAAAGCTGCTTAATTCTATTCCCATGAAAAATATAAACAGTTCTTTATGATTTTGTTTTGAGTACTTGGAGATGGTCCCTTATGCTAAAACCACTTCTAAATCCAACATGTTCTTTTGATTGGTTTGAATCTAAAGTTTTTTGTTGTAATGATCTTTGTAAAAATCTTACATGTGATTGACAGAGGACTGATAGATCTGTAATTTCTTTTTATCTTTTTTCAGTATTATATTACTACTGGGTTTGTAAGTCATCCAGTCTGTTTTCATTATTTAGACATTTAGCATGAAACCATGGTCTGGGGTTTGGGGGGGGGGTCCTGACAGAGCTATTTTAAGTGCTGTGCTAAGCATTTATCACAAAGCTTGTTCAGGAATTGGCAATCCTCATTGTTTATAACTTACAAGCTTAAGATATAGGGTCATGTGATCTATGACTTATTTTGACTATTTAGTGTATAACTTTGCCAATTATTTCTCTATTTTTTTACTTGTTTTTTACATCTATAATAATTTCATTAATATTCTGGAATTATTTATGAATTTAATTATATTTCTTATTTATTTTTATTTGAAACATTGCATTTCAAAAGATAATTTTGCAGTTGTAAGAATTATTTAGAATTTTGTTTTTGTTTCTCATTATATAGTTTTTTTTATAAAATTCTTCCACATGTTTCTTGATATCTTCATTGATTTTAATAATAATGTAATTTTTCTATCATGAGTCAGATGTGGTCTTTGATTCCAATTTCGTGCTCTTTTTATCATGGTAAACATAAACATAGTTTTTATTTCTTCCTGTAATTTGTAAATAAATATTTTGATGGCTCTAGGAGAGGAAAAATATACATCACAACATTGTTTCTTGAATTCAACCTTATTATAAAATAGTAATTTTATATATGAGTGTGTAAATATTAGAAATTTGTGAATAAATCAAACTGTCAAAATAAATTTATGTTTCTGTTTGTTTATTTTTAAGAGAATTTTTAATTATAAATTTTATTAAACGCACATTATTATATTAAGTAATATTTACTAAGGCAGTAACCTTTAGGAATAAGTGTCTTAAAAATTCGAAGGTAGGGACCTCTACAGGTCTTAGTCACAAGCTTTCGCTATGAAGAAAAGAGAGAAACCTTTACTTCAACCTACTTTTATATATGAATAGGTGAAGCTGAAGTGATTAGATCTAAGAGTGTGAAGTGATTAGATCTAAGAGTATTAATGTATAATAAGAATTGTGGACTTAATTAGTGAAGTATTGAATAGCTTCACACTCTTAGATCTAATTACTTCAGCTTCACCTATTCATATATAAAAGTAGGTTGAAGTAAAAAAGGGTTTCCCTCTTTTCTTCATAGTGAAAGCTTGTGACTAAGACCTGTAGTGGTCCCTACCTTCGAATTTTTAAGACGCTTATTCCTAAAGGTTACTGCCTTAGCAAATATTAAGAGAATTTTTATTTTCATTAGGATTTATACAGAATCTATTATATTTTATTACTAAAATAAATGTTTAAATGTATCCACAGCCATTCAGAAATTCATACTTTTCATGAAACTATTTTTCATATCTTTCTTTGTGGCTTTTTTATTGGGGGGGGGGGGGTAAACAAAGTGGTTCTTCATGGTAAAAAATTTGCTGAATCCTGGTATATAGTAACAAATTGTTTTTTTTATCTTTGAATATTTTAGTCTCCTCGAAATTTTCCTAATCATTAGTTCTTTCAAAATATTTTAAAGTATTTTACATTCATTCTTTTCTTTCTGTATTGCCTTATCTCATTTGAGAATCTACTGATGAATTATTCTTATTATTTATGTAGACATTCTTAGCAGAACATCTGACATCTTTTTATTGTTCTCATTCAAATCTAAGCTATCTTTAAAGTGAATTAATATTTTATAGTCATCAAAACAAAAGATATCTACTATTAATGTGGTCTTTTTTAAATAGCTTGTTTATACTAAAACTTAAAATAAGCAAAACTCTCCACTTAGTGCAAGCCAGAGTAATCAATGGATGCCAGAAAGCTCTGGCTTGCACTGAGTGGCATTCCTGTATGGAGAGTTTTGTCTGTTTTAATAACAGTTATGAGCAAGCATAGGAAATGGTGATCATGTGATGTTTGGTGGTTTTCTACTAAAACTTCTTATAAATCCAACTAGTCAATTATAAATTTTCTAAGCAGAATCTATTAAGTTCATTAAAATCTTGACATATTTGCATTGTATGAGTAAAAGTAAAATTTATTGTAGAAGTGTTGAGTCTTAATGGCGAAACAACGCAAAAAGTTAACTAATTATAATTTGTCTAAATATTGAAGTGCAAGGAAAACTTTTTAAAAGATAGCTAGTGGCAGTGGCAAACATTTACTGATGATGATCAACTGTGGCTGCTTGGACATAATACCTTATTGCCTACTTGCACACATATCTTCAGGCAAAGATATTAACTTACAATTATATAAATATTGATGGGAAAAAATACATAAATGGCAGCAGCTGTTTTATATATAAAATGAAAATTAATAAAAGTAAAGTTTTTAAAAACAAATTATGCTGTTGTTTAAACCAGAGCAAAGGAATTGGAACCATGAAATAGGAGGCATAGTTGAATTTCTAATTATAGAACTCTGAATCGGAAAAAAATATGGTGATCCCATTTGTAAATTTCATCAAAATCAAAAATTTGTGTTCGAAATAATTGAAATTTGTAAGAAAACTAGAATAAATACTGAAAATATTAAACTTATACTTTGATACAAAGTTGAAATGTAATCCTCATAAAACATGGCAGATGAAATCATTCCACAACACTATATTTTAGAAACCTATAAGGATTACCACAAAATTGTAAACAAGATTAAGTTTCCGACTACCAGTTTAATTGATGAACAGGAGAATGTCATTGTATAATTTTTAACTGTCCAGTAATAAAATTATTTTTTTAAAATATCAAAAACATTTCTATTACTATGATGGTAATTAAAGTTAGTTTCACAATTTTTAAATTAATTTTTGAATAATTTATAATTCGAAAAAATATTTTCTCTTTTCTTATGCAAATGTTGTGCTTTCTGCAGTAAAACATGAACACTGTGTCAAGCATTGTTAGCCGAGAGGTCAGTGCAGCCACCTTGCAAGCAATCAGTTTGTTGCAAATGGTTGTCGCGGGTTCGTTCTCCCAGACGATGCTATGACATATGGAAAAAACCCATGAGCACTGTGATTCTGATTGTAGATATCGAAAGCATGTTCAACAAATTATAACAATAATAAAACTGCATTACCTTCTTTTGGTTAAACATTCAAAATGTTTAAATGTATAAATTGAAAAAGTTATGCAATTTTTCTCCTGTATCGATAACAATATTAAATTAGTATTTAAGTCATTTGTAAACTTTTTTCTTAAAAAAAAAACTAAAAGTGTTTTGCATTAATAAATGCCATGAGTAATATATCAAATATTTGAATGCAATGTAGCTATATTATACCAGCCACACTTCCCCTTTAAATAAAAAAACACTCCATTTAAAAAGAAACCCTAGTCTATCAAAGTTGTTCACAAGTCATGCTTTTATTTGATAAAAACTATTATGAATTTATATTAATTCATATTTGTTTCTGTAGATTCGTTTTGTGTTCTTGTTATAAGCACTTTGACAAATCCTTGAAAATTGCTTACAAAAATGATTAAACTGTGAAATTTTACTCATGTGACATTGTACTTTCTTTATGTTATGTCAGATGAAAAATGGTTATTTGATGAGATTAGGCACAAATTCTTATTCAAATAATCAGGTTGAAACTTATTTAGCTCATATTATTGGGTGATCGAATTCATTGGGAAAAAGGGTAATGCTAAAAAAATTTGAGAATGAAAAAGGGCAACCAGCAGTAAGATGGATGGACTCCATCATCGTAATAATAAAATATTGACTGTTCAAAAAAAATCAAAGAAATAATAAGACATGCTGGAAAAATAATAATATTTGTAATAATAATTAGAAGTTTCTATTTTGATAGCACCTAATAATAATAATTCAATATATATTTATTCTTTTTTAATAATAATTTTAAAAAAAATTTTTTTTATTCTTATGCTTTGTAATAATGCTACTTTATTTTATAACAATTATCTTCAGTTTGTGAAACATAAAAAAAAAAAGAAATAATTTTCTCTCAAAAAATTAAAAATGGGTAATCATTTAAATGTTTATAGAAATACATAAAAATATTATTTTTTCATTATGTTGGTTTTTTAATTGGAATTTACATTTATGAATTACACTTTTTATATATATTTAACATTGTTGTTTTTTTTAAATTATTATTTTAAATTGGGTTAATAGTATTATTCTTGATAATAGCCATATTATATATATTGTGTGTGTATATAGAGGAGGTAGGCATGCTTATTAGAAAAAAAAAAAACTTAAATAGTTAGTTGCTTATGAAATCATGATGTTCATAAGATAAGATATATGTTACTATTTATCTAGAAAGACAAAAAAGAAAGGATTATTGGTTAATGTCGAAAATTTTCAGAAATACTTGATTGAATTTAAGATAAAATTTGTAAATATATCTGTAGAGATATACTATTGATTATTGGATAATCTCTGGTGTAATGAATAACTAATAAGAATTATTAATAGAATTTGTAAATCTTTTGAAAATGCTAACAGGCTTTGAAAATGGTTCAAACTTGAATGAATTTAATAAAAAAGGAACTGGTCCTTTTTTAAGGACCACTGCGTAAACTAGCGAAACACAAAAGCAATAATTCACCAGTAAACTTTTAACGAAACAAACCAATGTATGAAGAAAAAAAAAAGGAATTTGAATGGATTAACAATGATTTAGGAAGAAGAGCGAAATACCTTGAATTTTATCAAATGGTATGAAAAATACCTGAAGATCGTAAAACAATTGTAATTAGAAAAAAAAACTATAGAAGAGAACAAAAGTCTCAAAAAGTACAACACAATGTTTTAAAGTTAAGGAAATGAAAATTATTTCAATTAAAAGAAGGCAACTATTATTAAAAAGAAAAACTACATTACAAAGTGTGTAGGAATTCAATAAAGAATAAAGAATGTTTTCTTACTCTTTTAAAAACTTGTACTTATTTTGTGTGAGCCATCTAATTTTTACAAATTTTGTTATATTTGGAGTCATGTTGTAATTATAGATAATCAAGGTTATATATCCTTAATAATTTTTTGTGTTACATTAAATAATATATATATAATAATAACGTTTTTTATTGCAATAATTCATAGATATTTAATTTATGTATAAATATACTTAAATTTTCCAATTCATCACACATTCCTAAAATATGTGAATAGAATTTTAAAAAAGCAAATGATCTCCTAGTTGTATTTCACCCAGAACCAACTTCTTCATTTGACCCAGTTCGCAGCTTGAAATATATTTTGGGATTCACTTATCTTTTTCAGTTCTCTTTATTCAAGAATGTATGCTGAAGTGGAAATTTTAAGTATATCTAAAAATATATTACACATGGAAAAAAAAAGAGAAACGAAATTGAGTTAATGTGTTTAATTAACAAAACAGTTATATTAATCTTTAAATGTCGTTTAAAATTTATCTCTGGGATAGATGATAATCTGGTATAATAAACAATTAATAATAATTTGGTATCAATGTTATGAGTACAGAAACTTTAATGCTTGTAAGTCAAAGAGTAATGTGTATATAATTAATGTCGCATAAGAAAAGTAAAAATAATTGAAGGTATATAACTCTTGATAATGATAATGTAAAGTTATATAACTTTTGATAATGATCGAAACGAAATGTAGAGCAATGTTTGCCAAAATTAGATCATTCATATAATAAATATAGGTTTTTTAAAAGAATGGAAATATTTATTATTATTATACTTATTGATGAATGAATCAATTTGATTAGAAAAATAACAATTTTATTTATTAATTAATAAAGATTGTATAATTTGAATGTGGAGCAAAACAAAGTGAACCCAATAATTACTACATCTTTTAAAAGTCAAGTATTTTTAAATGAAGAAATGGGACCTGGACTCAATTCCTTGATATATGGGAAAGCTCCAGAAAATCCAGGATTTATTGCTAATATAGTAAAAGAAACAGATCAGGAATAGAGAAATGTTTGGCAAATCTATGAACCAAATGTCTAAATCAGAAGTGGGGTTCTTTATGACTTTTTGTATAGTACATTTAATTTATAATCATACCAACCATAATAATTTTTTTATCAAAAATTTTCTCTTTTACTTTCAACCAGTCACTCACATTTTATCTAAAAATTTTGACTAACTTCGTTTTGTATAAAATTTATATGAATTTTTGGTTAAAAATAACTTTAGTTTTGTGTATTTTGTATTAAACAGTTTCTAATAATTTTTTTTTTAGTACTATGGCCCTATTGATGATAAGCAGTATTTAATGAAATCTATTACTCAAAAACAGTTTTTCATGCTTAGTCTAGCAGAAATGATTTATCAATTTGATTGGAAAAGTTTTGTGATAATATCGATATGTAAAAAAGATATTAGAAATTACAGACTTACTAGTCTTCTATGAGTGCTAATATAAATAAATAATACTAATATAATATTCTAAATATTTTGCACAATACAAATACAATATTTTATTATTCCAAACTTTTACATATAGCTGCCAGTTTCGACTGTTCAGCAGGCTTCTTCAGATCTGTAATATATACAGTGCAATATATATATATAAGTACCCTATCATAACACAATTAAACATGAAAAACAATGTCTTAGGCATATTAAAAACTATAAAATCTTTACTAAAATTATTTCATCTCACCTATAGAGAATTCAGATTCAAATGAACTAAAAAAGCAAACGAGTATGGAGATTTATGAGTATGAGTTTATTAGCTTTGCTTCTGTAAGCATTTCTGCATTGATTAAATCTTTTGAGCATTAAGATGTAGCCTCCAAAATGTTACCAATTTTTTAGAATATTCATCAAAAGGTAACAGTGGCGATTATATAGTCACAATAAGAACAATAATATTAATAAGAGTATATAATCATATTTCTTAAATTTTTGTCTATAGTTTTGAAGGATGTATGTATTTTATGGATTAAAATGGGTGGATTAGAGAATGAAAACAAATGGAGATTATTTAGGTCATCCAGATTTTTCAGATGATATTATTTTTTAATAATGCTTCAGAGCTTCAGAAAATATTACAAGAGATATCAAATGAAAGAAAAAATAGATTAAAAAATAAATGCTAAAAAAAGGTATAATGATATTTATTAGAGGTTTTTTAAGAACAAATCATAAAGATTAATAGTGATGAATTGGAACAAGGAACAGCTACAAATAATGGGTGAAGTTAATTATAGAATTCAATCGAATGGAGTATTTATAGAGAAATAAACTTAACATTAATATACATATGCTATTAATTTTTAACAGTAGGTAAATAACTTTTACTATTGCTTAAATATATAATGTTTACGAGTATAATTTATTACACAACAGTCTTATTCAAATATGTTACTCAGAAATAGATGAATGGGCATTGACAAATGAAAAGTAAAATTAGATCTAGTGTCTGAACCTACCCTGGCACCTCTCTGAGGAGTGCCAAAGCACTTAAACCATGGTCAGAGATTAGGGAAGGGTTCTTGACAGAGATAGTTTAAATGCTGGCTCTGGCTAAGCATTTATCACAAAGCTTGTTGAGGAATTGGCAATCCTCATTGTTTATAACGTACACGCTTAAGAGAATATGGTCATATGATCTATGACTCTTATTTTGACTATTTAAAAGTAAAATTGTATTTGCAAGTTTTTTAAAAGGATTCGATGCTTGCAAATAATTCTTAGAAACATATTTGAATGAGAGGGTTCTGTAACATGATATATATATATATTCATCATTAAAAACCAGTCAACATTTAGACAATCCCAATATATATATATGTGTGTGTATTTAAAAAAATAAATATTTATGTTTGTAATTATTGTGTTTATTACTGCTTAGTATGGATATGAGATTTAAAAGTTTAATAGAAAAGTAATACAGACAGATTTTAGATTACATATTGAAATACAGAAAGATGTGTGTCGGGAGTATCTAGAAGGGGTCAAAAACAACACATGAGAGAACAAACCAGTGTCATTGAAAGAATTAAGAAGCTTATCTGGGTTTTACATATTGTTAGAAAAGATGGCAGTAGGTGAGCAGTTGAAATCTTGAATTACATCCCAAAAGATTATATAAAAACTAGAAGAGGTGATATTTGAGATTAAGAAAGTTTTCTGGAGTATAGCCAAGAATCAAGGAAATTAGAAATATTTTTTTCTATCCTTATATTTCCTTTGCTGCATTGATTAATTTTATAAAATAAATAAATAAAACAATTCTTTAATCACTTTAACAATGTTGATTTTATTTTTCTACTTAATGAAACAGTTTCGACTGAGCAGCTTCTTCAGGACTAAAATATATATAAGCATATATATATATGAAAAATAGTTTATCTAATTAATACAAACATAACCTATGATATGTTTAGTCTCTTTTATATCATATTAAACTTGCAGTGGATTGATATTGGATCTAATTGATGATGATGATGGTGAGTATAAAATATACTATGAGGACTTTTTTTTTTATCTAGTCAAGGTATGTTACTTTTATTTATATAAATTATTGTTTTAGTTTAATAAAATAAAATCATATAAGAAACGTAAATACTATATGTTTGTATTTGCCTGTTTTTTAAAAAAATATATAAAAGGGAAACTCTTCCTTGGAGCAATTTCTGTATTGTTTATAGAGTTAAAATTGATTTTTCCAAAAGTTTTGAAATATTTAAAACTTAATAAATTTTTACTGCAGTTGCAAAAAATATTTTATTTTTAAATGCTATATATATATAATGTTTTTTGTATTCAATTTTAATCTTAAAAGTTAATTTTAACTTCTGTTTTGATAACAGCAGTAAATCTTAATACATAATGAATCAATGGATCTCCAATGGTTGTCCAGTCTCTCAAGCAAATGGCTTATACAGTTATTGCATTTCTTTGATGTGATATAATTGTCTTTGTTACATTGAATAAAATAACTGAATGATTAATTGCTTAGGAAGTAAAAGTGACTCTGAAGAAGACTGCAGGACAGTCGAAATGTAAGATTGTGTATGCGTATGTGTACAATAAAAGATTTTTTGCTAAAAAGTATTCAGTTTAGAGTGGATAAATTGCAACTATTGATTATTCTTGTTTAAAGACATAAACTTGGATTGTCACCTGCCATCTAAATACTTGAAAAAAAACTAACATCTTAATATTTTTATTGGAAAATCATATCAAGGATTCTAATAGACCTTATATTATTTGTATATATACTTTGTTTTATATAATAGTATATTTTTACTTTTCTTAAGACAACCATAGATGTTATTGTAAAAAAGAAAATTTTAACTCATATATAGGTATTAAAATAAGAAACGAAGGAAAAAAAACAAATGATTATTTTACTTATCTAGATTTTTGCAAGTGACAGGCTTATTTTCATAAATAATGCTTCAAAGCTTCAGAAAAGATAATATTTGATAGCTTTTCTCAGAAGAGGAAAATAAAATCATGAATTTTAAGAACTATAAATATCATTGCCAGATTATTAATGTAATTAGGAACATAATGGATGAAATTAAAGAGAAGTAAATTTGAATGAAGAAATAACTTTATACTACATGGAAACATGCCTATATGTTTGAAAGGGAAGATTTTTTAATAGATTTATTATACTAGTTCTTATTTATGGAGAGACTTGGACACTTCATAGAGGAGTATTGTAGAGCTTGCAGACTGCATAGCAACATATGGAAAGATATATGTTATGAGTAACAAGAAGCGATTACAAGTGAAATTGTTCAGTTAGAGTACAAATAGATATCATTGACATTACTGAAAAAGTTAAAAGTTTGAAATGAGGCTGGATTTGGACAAATTTCTAGAAGAGATAATAGATGGATAATCAAAGTCTTAAATTGATTCCAAATGATTGTAAGAACCTAGATGGAGATCACATTGAAATTGATGGATGAAGTAAGGTTGTTTGTTATTGTGATATAGAAAAGAAAGGTTATTGATTAACGAATTTGGATTAAGCTTGAATGATAATTCATTTTCCAAAGTGTTGTAGAAGTTTACAGTTTAGTGACTTTTATTGGCATTCATAATTTGTGTACAAATCTGATCATTTTTATGTCCACTGAAACAAAAATCTTGGAAAATTTAATTATCTACAGATGTTTTGGATTTGAATAAATTTTATATTTTAAAATTTAAGTGAAAAAAATATAAATAGGTATATGGATGTCTAAATTTTTGAAAAAAGATAGAAATAAATGTCGAATGTAATTAACATTAGCAGTAGAAAACTCACCAGACAGTAGTGCCATCTTGTGCAAGTCTTAATAATCAATGGATGCAGGAAGGTTTGTGCATTAAATCACTAACTAGTATCTACTCATCCAACATCCCCAAAATAGGTTCTAGCTTATGGCTTTTGTGAGGAGCTTCAAATATGAGAGCACCGCACTTAGATCTAAGGATCTAATGCAACCCTTCAACAATCATCCCTTACCTATTTCGTTAATGATAATGCTAGGAGCTCAAGATGAAAACATTTTAATATTTTTGATCCAAGCTCATTTGCCTGCATAGTCATATAGATCTGAATCCAGTTCAGCATTAATAAATTCTGGTGTTTTTGGTTTATCAAAAACCACAGTCACCATCATCCAATAAACAGGAATAGTATAAAATTCACATGTTCATCATTTCTTAAGTTTACACAAGCTGTTATTAGCAGTAGCAAACTCCAGATAGTAGTGCCACCTAATGCAAACCTTAGTAATCAGTGGATACAGGAAGGTTTGTACAAGCTAGATACTAGTCTGGTGATATTGAATGAAATATTCGTGACTTCGTTTAAGGAGAAGCCATAATACATCACATCACATATTGCTTGTAACAGCTTGTGTAAATATAGGAAATGGTGATCTTATATACATTAACATATTGTTCTATTTAACAATTTCTACTCATTCAAGGTTCTAAATAACTTTCTGAAAGTCATAAAATACATTTCCAACATAGAAATGAGATTTAAAAAAAACTTTATCGAAGAGATTTTTAGCAGAATAGCCTAATTGGTTAGAATATTGCTTTAAATTTATTATTCATGAATCTAAACATTCTATGTTTGATTTTCTTGCTGTCGCTGAGCAGGCCAGCAACATCTGAAGAAAATAAAATAATACAATTTGTTTTTTTTAAAATAAAGTTTGGATTTTTCTAAAAGCATTTAACAATTAATATTCATCTAACATGTAATTACAATACACAGCCATAATTTCAAACTGTTCCTTCTGCTATTATATGATACTTTGTTAGTTTTTACCAACTCTAGTAATTTTAAAATTATTCTAGAAGTTCATTTTTACTTTAGGAAAGCAACAGTTATTTTTAGGAAGTATTGTATCATTAGGAAAGACATAATAAACAACGACAACAAAAAACATTCTTAATAGATAGATTCCCTTACAAATTAAGTTTTTGTGGGAATTCATGAATGATGTATTATTTTAATGTTTGGAATCTTTAAGATACATGAATATCTTATGGTGAAATACTCACAATTAATCTAAGGGAATATTGGTAATATTAAACTGAAAGTTTGAATCTGGTTAGAACTGGGAAATTTATCTGATAATGAGAACCTTTAAGAAAGATTAAGATTCTTTCAGTAGTTAATTCTTAGGAGACAGATAGCTTTCCACATATTGGCAAGTATATAAGTTTTCAGTTATTCTTAATTATCAAGTAAAACAAGAACAAATCTATTGCCATATACTGTTGAACTCATTGGGTAATGCTTATACCTCTGTGGAAGGATATAACAGAGATCCATTTATCCTGAACTGCTATTTAAAATTATTTCGATCTATTATTAACACTTTTTATATATATATAATCATTTATTTCACTGTAAATCTTGATCAGTTAGTAAGTATCCTCCTTGTATAATCCTATTCAAACTTATATAATGTATGGACATTAAATCAATATTATACTGATTGATAAAATATCAAAATAATAAAAAAAAAATTCTGTTAAATATTTTTTTAAACTCAAGATATAGTATTTCATTAGAATTTTATGTAGAAAATTAAAATGACAGAAGAATACTTTAGGATTTTAAGTTGTTTTATATATATATATATCAAAGCATTGACTGGGAAATGAACCTGGGCCAGCTGCTTGGAAGGCAGCTGTGCTAACCACTACGTCACCAATGCTTTAGGATTTAAAATTGCATTGTATAAAGGACAAATTATTGTATTCTTTGGAAAAGCCATTTGTTAAGATTAAAAGTGGATTTACTATAGGAGATATGTTTTAAAAATAAGATTATTAATATATAGGTATGTAGTCATGTGTATTAGTTGTATAAAATAAAGTGATGACTAAAGGGAGCTTGAAAGTCTGGGTTCAAACCCCCTCTACTTATATATGAAATTATAAAGTTCTGCAAGGAAGCAGGGAATGAATATAGTTTATAATCCTGCAGAGAACTAAGAAAGGATGTTGTTATGTCTCATCCAAAATGTAGATTTGATGGTAGACCAGCAATTGAAAATAAGGGCAAAGAACTTTATGAATGGAAATGAGGAATTATTGTCATTTATAGTTAGGCAGAGAAATAAGAAAGGATATTATTATATCTCACCTAAAAGGTAGTTTGGCTGATGTGCTAGAAATAGAAGATAGAGAAAGATGGTGCATAATATTATTTGTTATTGTACTTGGCATGGAATGATGGAAAGTATAAAATAGTAAAGTTATGAAAGGAATGATAGACAAAAATGGTAATTATATTAAGTAATAAATTTTTCACATTAACACATTTAGAATAATACTTCTAGTTTGGTTTTTGTATGTACATTAGCAGTAATTCATTGCCAAGTGAATTTGACCTCAGAAAATCACAAGAACTTATATTTATTTTGCTATATACCATGTGACATATTTATAGTCTTCAAAATAACTATGATTGGAATTGTTTCTGCTGGATGTTTTTTTTTATGTTCTTTATATCAATAAAAAGAAACACTGCATGGTTGTGTGCATGTTGGCATGGGAGATTCTGGAGCTCAAGGTCCATGGATCGCAGCCCAGCTCGATCACTTTTGGCACTTCTTATGATCTCCTGAATAATAAACCATTCAACTACTGTATTTTTTTGAGTTCCCAGCATGCTTTGCTGCAGTGGCAGACTCTGGAGCTCAAGGTCCATGGATCGCAGCCCAGCTCTGTCACTTTTGACACTTAACTTTTTATGAACTCCAGTTCCCAGCATGCTTTCCTGTAGTCTGGAGCTCAAGGTCCATGGATTGCAGCCCAGCTCTGTCACTTTTGACACTTGAACTTTTTATGAACTCCAGTTCCCAGCATGCTTTGCTGCAGTGGCAGACTCTGGAGCTCAAGGTCCATGGATCGCAGCCCAGCTCTGTCACTTGAACTTTTTATGAACTCCAGTTCCCAGCATGCTTTCCTGTAGTCTGTAGCTCAAGGTCCATGGATTGCAGCCCAGCTCTGTCACTTTTGACACTTGAACTTTTTATGAACTCCAGTTCCCAGCATGCTTTGCTGCAGTGGCAGACTCACAGCCCAGCTCTGTCACTTTTGACACTTGAACTTTTTATGAACTCCAGTTCCCAGCATGCTTTTCTGTAGTCTGGAGCTCAAGGTCCATGGATTGCAACCCAGCTCTGTCACTTTTGACACTTGAACTTTTTATGAACTCCAGTTCCCAGCATGCTTTGCTGCAGTGGCAGACTCTGGAGCTCAAGGTCCATGGATCGCAGCCCAGCTCTGTCACTTCTGATGCTTGAACTTGATAATCTCCTAAGGAATAAATCATGCATTTATTATTAATAGTAAAAAAGAAGTCCTATTTTCTTCTATCTTCCATTGTTGAAGATTCATTTTTTCAAAAATCAAATTCAAAGTATATATTACGAAATTTTTACTGAACATGCGATTTTGGCTAGAGAAAATCCTTATTTTAAGAATACAAGAGGAAAGATTAGTAAATCCACTAATATTTATGTGATTGGAACATTTCGCATCATTTTAGAAACCTATATTTTTGGATATTCTTATCAATTTACCTTGGTGTTCTTTTAGATAACGAAAATACAAACTTATATTTCACTTCTTTTGGGTCAGGTGGGTTCTCAATCACAATTTTTTGTTTTAACAAAAAATAAATTAGTGGAAATGGTTTGTATATATAAATCGATGCAGAAAACCTTAACAACTAACTATTCACTATCAGTAAGAAAAAATACCAAATTGTTCAGTTATCTTTGCAAACTATTTTAAAATCCTAATCTTTGTCGTCTAATTACTTTGCAGACGTAATGGAGTGCAGGTTAAAAGGATTGAATTCAGAAATCAAAATAAACGGTTAAATGATTTTTTAAAATAAAAAAACCGTGAGTCATTAATTCTGCTGGAAACTTTCTTATTGATGATGATGATGATGAAATTAACAATAAAGAGAAACTCACGACTTACCTGTGTGAAAACTAGATTACAATTTAATGTCTAATCAATGTTTAGGTAATTAGACGAGGTAATTTTTTTTTACAAAAAAAAAATTGGTACTTCTCCAGATTTCAGTTGAAGGTCAGTTGAGATAACTTAGAGAAAAAAAGTTTAAAAATCTGATTTATTATTATTTGTTTTACAAAATTGATAAATTAAAAGTGGGAATTTTTGTTTTTAACCCTCATTTTGCAACGTTCTCTGAAAAAACGGTTTCGAATATTTCTTCATCACAATTGATCTGAAACATAGTTGAGAAGGAATTCCTTTGTTTAAATAACTCCGAGTGATTCGAGCATTAACGTTATCAAAGGGTTTCGAATTTAAGCAATTCTATCTATCAATTGATGTACAAAATTTTTGACTGTAATTTATTTGTTTCAGTTGGTGCCCTGTTATCTGTGAAGGAACAATATTTCTATTTCTCATGGTAATATTTAACCGAGTGTTAAAATGGCAACTTTTTTCCTTGCTGGGGCAAAGAATTCTCCATAAGAATATATTATGCTAAGATAACCTGTTTGTAAGGTATTTGCACAATTCCAAATAGTATCTTGCTTTTCGAGAAGATTCTTCCTAGAAATTAATTTTGATCTAATCTTAGATAAATGAAAATCTATAATCCAAAATTACTTCTACATAATATGGGGTAGGTCTGTGTTTCAGTCTATTATTTGAGAAGGTTATATTCAGATTATGCATTGTTTTCCTGTTTCTTAAATGAAATATTGAGAACATTGTCTTAAATGGATTAAGAATAGAATTCCAGCCTTTAAAAAAAAATTCCCTTGCAGTAATTGTGTGTACGTTCATGTTCCCCCCCCCCTCAAAAAAAAAGTGGAAGTGATGTTGCTTCAAAAAAATGTATAAAAAGCTGCTAAGTAGATTGAATTTTCTATGCTTAAGATATATTTTCATCACCTAAGATGCATCTCAAATAAACATTGTTTGTTTGGATACCAAGAACACGCGATCTAAAAGCTATCGAATAAAAACAATATTCTTATCGGGTTCCAAATAAATATAATTTTCCTCATCCAATAATAAAGGCAGCTGGATTTATTTTCCTAAAGCAACTGTAGTATCATCAATGGATCCATGACAAATCCGTGTTTTATAATATTTTTTTAATAGTTATGCTATCTAAAAAAAATCCATATGTTAAATAAATAAAGAGTCAAAAAATTATCACAATAAACTTAGTTATGAATTACCAGTGTATTCTTTTTTATATAATGATTTTATAAATGTGAAGACCCTGCATGGTTTGGTATACATGGGAGAGCAGCTGACGTGGGGGGAGATCCCAGGATCGATCCA
Source organism: Epiperipatus broadwayi (assembly GCA_028023455.1). Taxonomy (NCBI): domain Eukaryota; kingdom Metazoa; phylum Onychophora; class Udeonychophora; order Euonychophora; family Peripatidae; genus Epiperipatus; species Epiperipatus broadwayi. Next base: position 2,613,655 of record JAQFVV010006217.1, read on the forward strand.
CTGCTTGTAAGTTTGGTGCTTGAACTACTTATGAACTCTTAAATAATAAAGCAGTATGCCTTTTTTTAATAATGAGAATAATGTTTGAAATATGAATTGATGGAATTTTGGACACATAAATGATATCCTAGTTTGATTTCTTTATGAAGTTGCATTAACGCAAAGAAGTTATTCATCAGTGATAGCCTACATTTTAAACACAAATTTATATATACTACAGATGTTTTCAATATGTATGTACAGTATAGACAAATACCTGTTATACAGCTTTATTTTTAATTTAGGCATCTGCAAAAATAATTAATTAACAAAATGTGGAAGTGTTATAATGAATTGTCAAAGAAAGTGTGCATCCACTGTGTACGTATCCAAAGGACTATGTTCAAATCTCTGCATCTTCACTCAATTTTTTTCTTTCAGAAAAAGTAAATTAATTAAAATTACTGTACTGTTTTTTTTGTTATGCATTGAAATTTATTGATAATAAAATGCAGAGTTACGATGTTTTAATACCTCTGATTAGGAGCCATACTTTTTTTTGTCAGTTTGCAATCACAGTGATAGGGTTTGCACTATGACTTAGAAAATTAAAATTTAGTTAATGGCACAAACGATTACATGGGGGCTAAACTCTCCATACAGTAGCACCACTCAGTGCAAGCCAGACTAATCAAAGGATGCAAGATGGTTTATGCTTTAAATCCCTCCCTAGGGCCTACTCATCCAGCATCCCTATACTAGTTTCTAGCTTGAGGCTTTCATCAGTGAGGAGCTTCTGTGTAAACAGCTTGTGTAAGCATAAAGAATAGTGATCATGTGATGTTTAATGGCGTAGCAATTTTGCAACATTTAAAACTAGCTTTGATACTGATTTTTAGATTTATACAACCATCATTACTTGCAATTACGGTGATGTTGCTCTTGATTGCCCACAATATACAGTTGTACAGGATTGGTTGCTGTATTGGATTTTATATTTGATCTATGGCATGTTCACTGATGGCAGTTTATCTTTGAATTTTAATTAATCTGTTATGATTGGTGGGGGGGGTCACAAATTGATGTTGAATGGTAGAGCACTTTTTCATTTGTGGACGTTAAAAACATTTGCCAAATAAAATCAATATATGTACACTTTTTAATATTTTCTTCTTTGCCTTTCTTAAATGTCAGTATTGTTCATTTATTTGACCACTCATTTAGTATGTTTATTTAATGTATAACTTTTCCAACCATTAATTACTTTAATTCTTCACCAGCTTCTTTTAAAACATTTATAATGCTTTCATTATTACTCAGGAATATTTTTTTTATTTATAAGATTTAATCTTGTCCTCTTATTTCTTCATTTAAAATATATAGTAATTGTCATAACATTGAGACTATGGTTTATTTTTTTATTGTGCTATAAAATTTAATAATCACATATTTCACAATATCATCGCTGTTCTTAGTACTATGTTATCTTTTTGACTGTTGCAAAGATAACTTTTCCTTTCAATGCAACTATTTTTTTAGTGATATCATTATAGTCTAATTATATTCCTAACCAAAGAGTAGGAGGAACCTATAGTTGTCATAAAAAATATTCGATCTTAATAATGATGCTAATGTGTGACTTTTAGTTTGAATAGTTTAAAAAAAGTAAAGGGCAGCTGTTGGATCCATAAGTGCATCAGTTCCAGATTTAAATCTTCAACTCTCATTTACAAAATCAAAAACCAGAAACCTATCTGAAGATATGAATAATTCCAAGATCTGTGTAATGTAGATCTATTGTTGATTACTGAGGCTTGCAATAGACGGCTCTGGAGTAGGGTGAAAGTAATTGCTTTTGGATGCTTGTAAGGGCGCGAGAAGGTCATGCAACATTGTATCGCATGTCATAATCATTAACATTTTTTTAAATGCCCTTTTGCTGAATTCCTTTACATTCAGTTCTTCTAAATGAGTCTTTGTAAATGTTTTTGTATCATGCCCACTATATCGCCTTTTTCAATAGCAAATTTACAAATGAGTTTTTATCTGAGTAGAGTATTTGCTATCTTTTTATTAATAACATTAAAGTCTAAGCATTCAGACTCTTATCAATATTTTAAAATTATTTTTAAGTTTTAACTAAAGTTTATTGGAGTATTTTGAAAGCAAAGCTTTACCCTGACTTATATCCTACTACTCAGTAATTGTTGATTACTTTGATAGTGGATTTTTTAAGCTCTTTACAATCTTGAGATATATATTTATCCTTAATCAAAATTTAATATAATTTTTGTTTAACTGCCATCCATTTTTATTTTTTCTTTGAATTTCTCAAAAAATAAAAAATCATATGATATATAGATTTTTTCCCCCATAAATTTCACGAGTCTATATTTTCTTTTATTTTGGTTTCCAAATCCAATTTCTCTGCAGCACTTTCATCTTTAAAGTTTTTTTTTTTTCCAATTTTAGCATTAAAGTCTCTCGTGATAGTTTTAAAATATTATTTGGTCTTTTCAAAGACATTCTGTACTTTTAAACAAAAAAAATCCTCTATTTTTTGAACACATAGAGAGCTTGTTGAAATATAAACTTGAATTATCTGTGTATAATATTTTAATTAAACTGACTAATTAATATTGGTGCTCTTCTTGATATATAAATTCTTTATTATTCTTTCACTTTTTGTTAAAGTAAATCTTGCTTTATTTATATCTCCAATAATTGTATCTTTATAGCAAAACATATTTTCAATAAATATATATTATCTCTTCTCATGTAACATTAGACAGTTTTTCTACCAATTCTTAAAATAAACATCCCACCATCTCTTATGCTTGTGCATAACTGTTGTTAAAACAGGCAATACTCACTATACGTATTGCTGCACAGAGCAAGATAGAGTAATCAATGGATGCCAGAAGGCTTGTGCATAAAATCCCCATCTAGTGCCTACTCATCCAATATCCCCAGCCTAGTTTCTGGCTTGTGGCCTTTGTCAGTGAGGAGCCTTGGATCTGAGAGCACTGCACCTAAATTTGAGGATCTAATGCAATCCTCCAGCAACCACCTTTTATTTCCATTTAACTACAAAACTATGAGTCTTAAACTGAAAACCCCTTAATGTTTTCAATCCAAGCCCATTAGCTTATATACTCATATGGATTGAAAACATTAAGGTGTTTTCAGTTTAAGACTCATCATTTTGTAGTTAAATGGAGATAAAAGATGTTTGCTGGAGGGTTGCATTAGATCCTAAGATCTAGGTGCAGTGCTCTCAGATCCAAGGCTCCTCACTGACAAAAAGCCACAAGCCAGAAACTAGTCTGGGGATATTGGATGAGTAGGCACTAGATGGGTATTTTATGCACAAGCCTTCTGGCATCCATTGATTACTCTAGCTTTCTCTGTGTGGCAATACGTATAGGAGTTTTGCCCGATTTAACAATTCTTAAAATGTTTGAAAGTTTGTGATATCGGCATTTAACTTGTAAATTAAGTTTGTAAATTAACTTGTAATTATATATTCGACTATTTACATCATCTATAATTGTTTTAAGGCCTTTAAAAAATTCATACTTTATTTAAACTTTTCAAATACATTCACCTGTTAGTAATAATATATAATAACACAACATTTTGAATGGCAGTTTTTTTCTCTATTCTTCAGAACCCATTCCATGGTTTTCATAACTTTTAGATAATAATTTACTATCAACATAACATAACAGTATTAAAGTCTCCCAGAAGATAAATTAGTCTTTTATTGGTGCGATAAAAAAAGAATGCTAATGGCTTAGTTGGTCCGGAGTTCATAACAAGTTCGAGCACCAAAATTGTGAAAGCCAAAATCATTCCTGTAAATTTTCTGAGTTTAATTAAAAATAAGCTCTGACAAAATAGACACAAGTATTATTATAGGAATCTATATGAAGTTTAAACATTTATAATATCAAAAATGGAAATTAATGAGGTCCATTATGCTGTTCTTTCTTATAAATTATAATAAATAATAAACAATTATATTCAACAGCTATAGTATATACAAACGCTTTAAAACGCTGATTGAAGGAGCTGTTAATGACAAACAATCAAAATGAATTAATCCAGGCTAAGCGTTTTCGAGGTGTTGTCCCTCATAATCATTGCCAAAATAGTAATAGTTGTTATGATATTATTAAATAGTAATATATGCAAATGTATATGTAAATTAATCAGCTTGTTCATTTTCTGGAAATAGCAAAGCATGGGTCGCGTCTATTAATTGCGTTATTGCCGTTGATGATAAAATACGCTTTTTTTATCTTCCTTTTGCAGTCGTTAGTTTCAGTACACATACAATTTTGGGGTTGGAGGGTTCGAACCTATGACGGCCTATTACCATTTGATAATATCACAACTATTACTATTTTGGCAATGATTACGAGGGACAACACCTCGAAAGCGCTTAGCCTGGATTAACTCATTTTGATTGTTTGCTAATAACAGCTTCTTCAACCAGCGTTTAAAAGCGCTTATATATACTATTATGATTATTGAAGAAGTAAATTAAATTATATTTATACACCAGCTATATAAATATATATTAGTAATAATAATTACCCATAAAAGCCTTTGTCAGCTCATAGTTCTGTGCTCTTTTTAAATGTTAAATATCTATTTTGACATTAGCCAATAATTGCAATAGAACACTATGTAGCAAAAGTCTTTTATATATAATTATTATTATCAATATATATATATAGCTTTTGTTTATGATTTTTTTATTATTTATTATAACATTCATAATGAATCAAAAGTCGTGCAGTCTAAATTTATTCATTTGAAGAATTGTTTTTTCAAAAAAAAAAAAATAGAGCTGTCTAAGTAATTAATTTTTATTTTTTTTCTATGAGATGAGTTTTAACTTCTACATCAATATAAGTATAAATATTATCCTGTGTTTTAATCCTCAGAAATATTAAATTAAACAAAGTTTGTATCTAAATGCAGAAAAAGAAATATTTACTTTTATTAACACTACCATTTCCTTCTACCAAACGCAGTGATTTGTAATGAAGACCATTTTTAGTTCATCATTTCTATTACTTGACATTTATGGAACACAGGAATCTCCTAGAAGGACTGTGTACTTGCCATATGAAGTGCCTGTTCTCTATCTAGTACCAATTATCTTAATGCTTATACTGTTTGTGTGAGGTCATAACTACGAATTCTCATCCTGCTTAAACATTAATCTTTGCCATGTTTCAGCACAGGACTGTAATTCACATATTAATAATGCTTGCATGTAAAAAAAAATGTTTAAATTCTTTGGGATCTCTCAAACAATAGAACCATTTTATTTTATTTTTTAAAATTGGAATAAAGTATTATAGTTACCGAAACACTAATAAAAAGATGAATGACGGTATCAGAAACTCATGAGAACCAGAATCCATATATATATAACTGATCGAAGGCAACAAGTTTAAAGAAAAGAAAAAAGAGTCATTGACAGAAGAATGGAAAGGAAATGGAAAGATTGCTTGCATAAGAAATAATTATTTTACAAGATATCTTATTAATTAGTCAGTTAATCCTCATAATAAAAGATTTCATACTATACACCAACCATGATCTAATCAGTATCCCAAATTCAAGCCCCATCTAATTACATAGGCTGAATAAGTGTAAAATCTAAAGTGAAATATCAACCTAAATATTAACTGTCTGTTGTTTATAAATTGACTTTGAATTAAAATTAATATCAAAATGTAAATTTTTACCATTACTATAAGCCTTTACACATCCTCTTTCTATGAGAATATTTTTTAAATGAATCCTTTAGTAAATGGATTGTTTTGTTTTTAAATTGAACAATAAAAGGTAATTGCTAATATTAAATATATATTTAAGTAAAAAGGATAAAGGTAATCTATACTTAGCATCCATAGGAGTAAGACATAATTAGGTCTTAGCATATTACAATTATCCTTTTTTATTTTTACAAGGAATTGTCTGATCTGTGTAGATTAACTTGGGACCTTTATCCGCTAACAAAAAAAGTTACTAGGTCCAATTTGCTAATGAATGTTAAATGGTTGTCAAAGTTGAATACCTACTTTAAAGGAAAATTCTAACCATTATGTGAAACTGAAAAAAATTCAAAGTACACCAGTCCAGATTTAAATTCAAGTCTCGGGCAAGTATACAAGTAGATAACTATTACATTAAAAGATGTTTTTGCATTTAGGTGAATTACTTTTAAGTGATTTAAAAATGAAAAAGAAATCTGTCAAATAAATTAGAGTTAATATTATTAAAATACTTTGTAAAAGAAGAGTATGATTCATCATCATCCTAATTTACCTGTCCATCATTTCAGTGATGAACAATAACAGTGTGGATGCTTGTATGCCCCCCCCCCCATTTCCATTAGTGTTAACCCCATCCCTTCTCTGATCTTATTTATACATGACAGTCTTAATATTTTCTTGGAATTATTCATAATTCTAATCATGGCTTTACTTTTTTAATCTGTCTGCCTGACTCACCATATTTCCAAAATATTGTGGCTTTCTACACTTTACTATCTCAAACAGTTATCTTTGCATATCTATCTTCATTGAATTCATTCATTAGTTCTTTTTGTTTGAAAAAAAATATATTATTAAAAATAGTATTAATATAGTGCTTTAAGAAAGGAATGAATAATATACTAAACTTTATTATTTTAAATTTTATGTTTTGGGTAGTCAAAATTAGAAAATTTTTTTTGACTAAAATTGACTGCATGCGGATTGTAGAAACATTGAAAATAATCTATTCAATTAAGTATAAAATTTAAGCAGCAAATTTTTCCATGCAATAATGCCACCTAGTGCAAGCTATAGTAATTAATAAATCATAATTATTTTATAGTTAACCAAAAAGTTAATGAACTCTGGAGGAGTGCATTAGATACATAATCATGGTATACTGCTCTCAAGTCCAAGGTTTCTCACTGATAAAAGCCATAAGCTAGAAACTGGTGTGGGAATGTTGGATGGAAACTGGTGTGGGAATGTTGGATGGGAAAGCATTGAGTAGGGATTATAATGCATATCCTTCTAGCATCTATTGATTTCTAGAGCTTGCACTAGATAGCACTTTGGTGTTGAACATTTTGCTACTCTTTAGTGCTGTTATAATAGTTATAAAATTTATGGTTATAGAAGTTTGGAATATTATTTGTTATAAAATATAAACTTTAATGAAATATAGATTTTTTAAGTCAATATATTTGTATGAGTTCATCTGATTATTTTGACATATTTTATTTATTCTTATAAAAGTTAACCGTTTTGTTTCTCTAAACATAATTAGTCATGTATTTGTATAATATATTGAAGGGTGTAATACATCTGACTAGAATTTACAAGTCTGGATAACCCTGACCCCCATTGGATACAAATGATCCTTACTCTGGCTCCTGCTAAAGTTCACTTCATGGATATCAAAACTTTACAGGCAAAACATTTTTTTATTTAAGTTTAAATTTACTTCTACTTTCTGATTTGACAAAAGATTTTATAATTGTAAACAGGATGCAAAAATTAAACAGAGAATGTATATTAATTCATTCTGAGAAAAATCTTTTATAAATAATAAAAATCCTGCTTAAGCTAATAAATTTTCAAATAAAAAAAATATGCTTACTTTTATATATAAATAATTGTTGCATATACTATATTCTTTATTTTACTGTGTGTATACAATCATATATTATTCTGCTTTATCTTGTGTATATAATCTATTGCAATAGAATTTACATACATCTTGCAAACCATTTGAAATCATTCTTATGGCTCGTGGCTTTACTGCATAAACAGTGTGAATCTTTTCAAATGTTTCATTAGAGATTTTGTCCAATTTAAAACAAATTTATTGTTAACATGATGTTCTACCATGGTTTAGTGTACTACACTATAATATTTCATGTTGTAACAAACTCATGGTCCAGTCATATGACCCTCTTAAATTTTTCATGATGAATAGCTAAACTGTTGCTATGTAACTCACATATTGATTCAGAGATGGCATTGCAAGAAGCTTGCAGAGGAAAACAGACAATTTTTCATTGAGACACTTGTTTGTATTGGCGCTATTGTGAAATAAATTTGACACGATGTCAGATCTTCACAGCTCTGTCTATTATGATTTCCATTTTATTCTTTAATATGTCACATGATGAAAACATTTATGCTTTAGCATCAACAGGATCACATTAATGGTATTTAAACAAGAAAAACGTTGCTTATATTGATAGTAGAATTAGTCATCTTCAAAGCTGTTGAAAAGAGAATTTGTCTGAAACATATGTTCTGTGATGATTGTTTTAAATTTTCATTATGCGGCAGTATAAAGAATGAAATGAATGTTGCAGAAGACAGCACTTTTTGTTTGTTTTATATGTAAATGAATATAATCTAGTCTCTTTGGCTTCCTCTTTTGACAGACTAGACATGAAATTGGGTAATACTGTCCTTGCTTTAAGCATATTATACAAGAAGCTTTTGTTGGTTAAATGTGAACAAGGCAAGTATTCAAGATTACATCCAATCATTTTATGTATGGGAATGAGTTGACTAGATTCTGTGATTAGTGTTTGTATTCTTTTGAATAGTAATCATAGTTTGGGTGGCTGTAGATGGTGTGCTTTTGTGAATGAGACACTAACTCATGTCTCAATCATTGCAGACTGCATCTCTCTACAGTAACTCTTCAACACAACATTATGCTGAACCAAGTGCACAAGGCCATTAAATCTGATTATGGTAATTTACCAGACTATTCCAGACTTTGACAATAGTCTTCACGCTGATGTTGTTATTATTTGAGGCTCAAAAAACTTTTAAAATGTTTGATGTTTATGGTTTCTTTTGAGAAATGCTATGAAGCCTTCACCAGCTCCAGAGCCTAAAGAGTCCTAATACAAAAATATTGCAGATTGATACATGCATCATGGCTATGAAGTATTTTTAGATACATTTGTTGTGGATGCTTTTGATGAACGGGACCTTTATAATGAGGGTGTGCTGATTTCCTTGAGTATTGGCAAGTGCTACTGAAGTCTAGGATGTCAACTAATTGTCTCGGATACCATTTGCTGGAGCAGAAACATTATGCCAAATGCATGAGAATCCACCAATATTTTGAAGCTAATTAAAAGCTAGCTGTTTTTATTCTCCTTGCTTATCTATTTCTTTGTGTTGTTCACTATTTTTTTATGTATTTTCTCTTACTAATAATCAAGTTTAAAATATATGTGTGTGTGTTATTCTTCTATCAATTCTGGTTAATATGTTCAATTTAAAATATTTTCGTAACGTTGTGGAAGTCATAAATAAAAAAATCCAATAGAGGTAATGTTTCTCTAAAATATATATTTATTGCTAGTATATGCTGAAATATAAAAATAAATTTAGAAACCTACAACTCTGTCTTCATTATATTTTTATAATAAAATACACAATTTATTACTTATTTTCAATTACAATCTAGAAATTATTAAACAACGAAATGTAAGGATTTTGTTTAAAAAGATTGCAGCAGTGGTCATGTATATCCAAGAGATACTTGTAGTATGTAGTGAGATATGGAAAGAAAAATAATTAAAAACATTGAAAATTTGCCTCTATTTTATAATATTATATATGATTTTTAAAATTTATTTTCAGTTATAGTCTAGAAATTAAGAAATAAATATAAAAATGTAAAAGTTGTAGTCAAAAAAACTGTAGTAGCATTGGTGGCCTAGTGGTTAGCATAGCTGCCTTCCAAGCAGCTGGCCAGGTTCGCTTCCTGGTCAATGCTTTGACGTATATATAAAAAAAATTGTAGCTGCATTGGTAGCTTAGTCATTAGCATAGCTGCCTTCCAAGCAGCTGGCCCGGGTTCACTTCCTGATCAACACTTTGACATATAAAAAAAATTGTAGCAGTGTAGGTGGCCTAGTGGTTAGCATAGCTGCCTCCCAAGCAGCTGGCCCGGGTTCACTTCCTGGTCAATGCTTTGACATATAAAAAAAATTGTAGCAGAGATCACGTGTATCCAAGAAATATGTTTACTACAAATATAGGCTGAAATGTGAGAAAGAAAATTGAAAACACTGAATTTATCTTTATATAATAAAATAAACGATTTTTTTTGCAACAATACCAACACTAAATTTGGAGTCCACAGTACATCTCAGATGCAATTCATTGTTGCATCACAAACATCATTGCAAAATATTATTAACTTAACATTAGTCATGCATGACTTTGAATCTATATACCTAATATATGTAACAGTAATTTAAAGAAGAGTTTTTATTTTTCGGATCAGCCACAATTTCTGTGGACTTGATAACTAAGAATCTCTATGTACTTCAGTATATAAAGAACAGTGAACATTTTAAAAATTAAGAATTTTAAATTTCATTGCCTACACATTAGATCTTCTTTGGTATGATGTTTGAATTAGGAAATTTAGATCTGCAGTGCAAAAGCTATTAGGGGAAAATGGTCAAGTAATCAGAGCAAAATAATATAATTACTTATAAATTTGCTGATTTGTATTCAAATATGTTTATAGTCTTGTGATCCTTTTGCCTTCAGATTTGTAGAAACTCATAATTTTTTTTCTCTTCATCCATATGCAAGTGATGACAGAAATCAGAAAATTAAAAAAATTTTCTTATATGTTGATTTAGTTCTGTAAAGAAGTGTGACAAAAGTTTTTTTTTACTATTAATATTAATATTGGTGCTGATATAGTATATGGCCTATCTGCTTGATAGAGCTACATTGCACTTGCCATAAAGCAAAAGAAAAACTAATCATTAATAATTATATTAGTATGAGTATAAAGAATAGTCTACCTACTTAATAGAACTGCATAATATTTACCATAATGCAAAAGAAAAACCAATCACTGATATTTATATTAGTGCTAGTATAATGTATAGACTGTTTGCTTGATAGTATTTATCATGGAGCAAAAGAAAAACAATAATAATTATATTGGTGTTAATATAATGTGTGATCTACTTGATAGAGCTATATCATGGAACAAAAAAACTAATCATTTATATTTATATTTGAGCTAGTATAGTGGGTGTTCTATTTGCTTAATAGAGCTTTATAGTCTTTACCATAGAGCAAAAGAGAAAGTAATCAGTAGTATTTATATAGGTGATAATACAATGTATGATTTATCTGTTTGATAAAGCTCATAGTATTTACCATAGATTAAAAGTACAACTTATCAATAAAGCATAAAAGATCTACATTTATTATTGAATTTATGGCTAGGAATATATTAAATAAAATAAAGAAAACAATATATTTTGCAATAAAAGTAATTCATTAAACTATAACTTATATCAATTATTTAATCAAAAATTATATCAATCACAAATAAAATATTCGTAGAAAATGAAAATTCATTTGAATTTACCAATGTCTGCATTTATTTTTTAATTTGCTGTAACAGGTGTCTATTAAATAAGATGGTATTTAAATACAGATATATTATCTATACTAAAACTAATGTAATTATCAGGGACTTGAACTCAGACTTTCAAACACTCCACAGCTATTCAATTTATCTTCTACAACTGATACACATAACCACACATGAAAAAGATAAATGATCTTTTATATACATATAAAACTGAACAGTGATTGTATATATGTGTTGGAGATGATTTGGACCAACTGATGAGTACTGATTTAGCATGAAATACATATATTGGAGATCATTTATCTTTTTCACATATATTTGGTCATATGCCTCAGTTTTATAAGATGGATTGGATAATTGTGGGGTGTTTGAAAGTTTGACTTCAAGTCCATTATAATTATTAAATAAAATGAATATATATTGTACCCTTTTGTTAAGACTAGGTATGCTAAAGAAGGTCAATTTTTAAAAAAAATTAAATTAAAGTAGTTGTAAGAGTTATAATTGTAATTATATTGATTTAAAGAAACTTGAATTTGTTAAAACAAATACATAATTAGTCATAGAATATTTAGAAATCATTTTAACTGTACAAATTATAAAATGAAAGCAGAATAATTTAATATTTTATGGTTAAAATAAATATTAGCCATACTTCAAAATGTGTTTAATATCCTGCTAAATAAATATTTTAAAGTCAGTAGATTACAATATAGTTATAAATATAGTTGAATAAATTAATAAATCTATTTTTAAAATAAGTTAAAACTAGTGAATAATTATTTATTAAAGTTCTTAATATTTTATAGTGTACCAAATGTTTCAATTTTATTTATTGTTATACAAAATGTTAAATTTACTATTCTAAATTTATATTTTATATTATGTATTATTTTTAGATTAAATATTCATTTAATTTTATTTCAGACAGTAAGTTTCAAAAATTGCAACATTTATGTCAGGAAAAGCTTATCACATGACTGGAAATATGTGTGTAATGCTTGCATAAATTCAAATAAATTTTTTAATTACGTTTTAAAACTATTGATAATGTGGGAACAGTTGAACACGATAAAATAAGTTTAAAATAATATTTTAGTTAGTTTTTAAAGGTATTTTAAATTAATAAATGTAGATTAAAATTGCTCCATTAAATTAAATATTTTCTCATAATTTAATAAATTGATAAATATTAATAAATTGTTTTATTTTAAAATATTTTGTTTGGTTGAATAGAGTTATAAAATAAATTAAGTATTAAATATTTTATTATATTTTTATTTAAAAGATGAGGCATTATTTTATTTTCAATTTTAAAACTACTTAATTTAGGTAATATGTAAATTATTTTATTTTTCTATTTTATCCAATCAAATCTTTTAATAAATGGGGTATAAATACAATGTGTGGAAATTAGGGCTGAACACTTTTATAATTATTTTTGTTTCAACTATTACTTGTTATTAAACTATATAATGTTTTATTACTATTGACTTATAATATAGCAAAACCTAATAGTAAATTATTTAAAATATTAAAATATTATTTTGTAATCTAAAGGATAAAGAAAATTAATATTTAGTTCTTCAGTATGTGTGGGTAAACCAATTTAAATTTCCTATCAGTAAACTGTTCAGAAGCTTGATTAAAATTCAACATTAACTTATGGAGCAGAAATTTATAGTCAAGTGTGTCGGTGAATTAATGACTAAAAACTGAAGGATATATGGAAGCATATTCTTACCAAGGTTATGTAAAAATTTTAAATATTTTTTGTTATGGAATACTTCAAAATTATAGTTATTCTCTAGGAGTATATTATATATCAGGGGTCCCCAACCTTTTTGCACTTAAGAGCACATTCTATAATACTGGTCAGGTGGTGAGCACCATTTATTTTTTAAACCAGGTCATGGGCACCATTTATTTTTTCAATGTAAATTTATAGTTGGATATTGTTAATAATACACATAATGTACAAAAAAATTATTTATTTCAAAAATAAAATTTTAACATATTATTAATGTTTATATTTTTACGCTGTAAAAGTATAGTATGCCCTAAAATTTGATTGCAATATAATACAATAATTTATAAGAAAATTTAAAAATTAAATTTATTTATATGAGATAAATAATTTTTTATCATGTTCAGATAGTGGCAGGCACATGTAAAATGGTCTGCAGGTGCCATGGTGCCCACAGGCATAGGATTGGGGACCCCTGTTATACATAATGACCATGTTCTTATTGATAAAATTAATATCTTTTAAAAGGTATTATTTTAATATAAGATGTTAGAAAAGATGGAGATGTAAATTGCTTTTAAATTTTGGAAGACAATGGAGATGAATTATAAGATATCATTTTCTAGAATACATATGTCATTATTTTCAAATAATTGCAGTTTTAATAATGTTTATCTTTAAAACAAATATTGATTTGCATTTGTGTAGAAAGAAATTTTAAGGATAAACTATGGAAAAATATAATTGCTGAAAAATAATATATAAACAATGTGAGGATATTTAAATATAATGACTGCTGTTTATTTGCTATATTCTTTAAAAAAGAAATGCTTAATGGAAGAAAAATATATTATTAAGGGATAACTTTTAATACTAAAACCTGAATTCATTTATTTGCTGTTTTATGATGCTTTATTTGGATTATAATGGAGAAATGATAAGACATCTGCTTTTATTTGGGATCATGAGCTCAATAAATGTTGCCGAGAATGATGCATCTATTGCTGAAGAAGTTGGATACATACGTACATAGAAGGAACGGATTACCTTAATTTGTTTTTTTAAACATTATTGAACAAATTATATTCATCTTAAAGAAAAGTTGCAGAGATATAAACTCTAAACATCTTTTCACAACAGGATGGATAATATTTTTTATGATTTTTCCAGATTTAAAAGTCAACAATTTTTTTTATTGTTAATTTACGTGCCGAGGAGAAAGTTGGGAGAGGAAAATCTTTGAACAAGAACTGTTGCTTAGCAACCATGCAAATTTTTATACCTCCAACTTATCAACAGAATTTTAATGAAGGACTTATGAGAAGAGAAGAAATACATAACTTTGAGTTTTATTATTAGTTCTTATTTATTAATTCTAAAAAAAATATTAACATTAAAATTAAGACTTGTTTTTTTAATGTTTATATTAGATGAGTTGAACTAATAGACATTTTGATTACCATAATCTTAATTTTAAAACAGGTTAATAATTTTAAAACTTTAGAAACATTTTTTTTAAAAGTATGATATTTTATAATGAGCGTTGTATGAATGGAATTTATGATTTTTCATTGCTATGTATTGGAGAACAGAAGACATCTAAATGTAGTTATACTATTTAATCACATAGGTAATTTTAATTATTTTTGATATTATATGGTATAATTTTTCAAAATTGCTTGAAATTTAAATATTTATATTATGCTGAAGGAATGAATGGATATAAGGATGTGTGAATTAATAACACATACAAATTTGATTGATTAATATAAGCTATAAAATAAAAATATGCATATATTTTGATGGTAAAACTGTAAGAAGATTAAAGAAGTTTTTAAGAAAACTTGTTTGCATTGAAGTGTATATGGAAGAAGGGTTATAAGCAATATATATATATATATTTATTCATTATTATAAGTTTATACATTTTGCGAAGTAAAACAATATTACATTTATTTTAAAATATATGAATATTAGTAGTATATTTTTATCAAAGTCATTTGTATTTGTGGCATAACTTAAGTGATTGAAACCATTTCTTTAAATGTTCATAGTTTTGATGAATTTTAAATACTAGTTTTGTTTATTATTGGGAATAATTGTTCAGTTTATTTTACAATGTGGATTGTTTAAATCTATATGGAATTTTTATATGATAGTGAACAGAGGAGTAGGAAATGAAGCCCTGAATGTGTATATTTTTAGGGTAGGTCAAGAAGATAGGAATATTAGCCTATATTTTATTAAAGTAGATATTGTACAGATACAGTTAACAAAGTCCTGTATTATTGTATGTTATTTCCATGGACAGTGTTGGTTATTTGTATTTTGATAGTCTATAAGTGCTAAAAAGAGCCATGACATTATTTTCTGTGGGTATTAGATTAAGTCATATCTAATATTTCACACTGTTTTCCATGTGAATGTGTGGATTTTTCTTTTTATACTATTGAGTCATTATTCTAGTTATTCCTTCATATCTTATACATTATATCACTAACTTAATTTCATTGGTTATGCATTGTGGAGTTTAGTATTCTGACAAGTAGAATAATGAATAACCTTCGAATGATGAATTGTTTTAAACTAGATGGTAAGATAGGTTTTGAATTAAGTTGAAGTACAAATGATCTTGAATATTTAATGCTGGTTATGAAAATGATAAAGGAACCATGACTCTTCCTAATATTTTAATATTTTTGATATGTTTCGATTTTTTATATAAAATCAATAATATTTTGAGGAAATGCATATTTTACAAGAATCTTCAGAATGAGGAATGTGAAGTGTAATTATGAATGCTTATTTATTTTATTTAATATTTTCTGTTTTGAATATGTAACATATAATAAAACTTAGACCAAACAAAGTATTTTAGTACATAAATAAACATTATTTCATTGATTTATATTTTATGAATGCAAAACAAACCCAGAATATATTTTTGATTAATTTAAATAATGTATAAAATATCTTATTTTTATATTTCATAAAAATAAAAAAATAATACTATTTTATTTATTTAATTGATAATGAATCTAACATAATTTTGAGAAGTCAATATTGAAATTTTGGATCTGTATTGCTGATTAATAAGCCAGAGTGAAGGCTTATACATTCGTGATTTTTATGTCTTGGTAGTATGTAATCTAATTATTTTTTATGTATAATTTTTTATATTTTAGTATTCTATTTGTTAGCTTTAGTAATATTTAACTGTAGATTTATTGTATAAATTTTGTTTGTTTACTTAAATAAATTTGTTAATGTTGTTTTATAAAAAACCTTTGACAATGTTGTTTATTGATCTATTCACTTCCACAAGACCTGATCCACAGAATTTAAAATTGAACATATAACATATTTTGCACATAAAAAATGAAAATGAGTTATGTAAATGATAATTAAAACAGGCAAAACTCTCCATATAGTAGTGCCACTCAGTACAAGCCAGAGTAATCAATGGATGCTAGAAGGCTTGTACATAAAATCCTTATCTAGTGCATACTCATCCAATATCCCCAGACTAGTTTTTGGCTTGTGGACTTTGTCAGTGAGGAGTCTTGGATCTGCATCCATTGATTACTCTGGCTTGCACTGAGTGGCACTACTGTATGGAGAGTTTTGCCTGTTTTAATAACAGTTATGAGCAAGCATAAGAAATGGTGATTATGTGATGTTTAGTGGTAAATGATAATTGTTATTCAGAATATGATACTGGAATATCTCATTAATATAATTTTATTTTCTAGTCATAATAAATTAGTTAAATTGCTGCCATATAATTGAGTAAATTTCTATTACCACACTATTCAGATTATACCATATTTTAGCATGCCACATGAGAAATAAGAGAATTTGATTATTATTATTATTATTATTATTATTATTATTATTATTATTATTATTATTATTATTATTATTATTATTGATATTATTATTATTATTATTATTATTATTATTATTAATCTGATTATTAAATTAGTAAATGTACTACAAATTATTAATTAGATTAATCTAGGACTATTCTTTTATTGTTATTATTGTGAGGGGTACTCGAATATGGTGCAAAATCCCTCATCATATTTGTCACAGGATTTTTCAATTAATTTGTTGATTTATTTTATAGAACCTGAGATGATATATTTTTTAATAATAAAGATTATAATTGATTAATATTATATTTAAATTATTTAATATATTTTAAAGTCTTAAGAAGGTTATAGATTTATATTATTATTTGAATAAAAGGGGAATAGTGTTCTTATGTTATTGAGATTATGTCCTTAGGGAGATGTTCTCAATGTTTACCCACGTTATACCTTTCGCTAAATGTCTCATGATTCTTATTAGTATATTATATTATTTGTTTATTTAATCGAACCATATATTATTAATTATTAAGTTTTGAGCTAGTCTAGTGATAGAAATTATCTTAAGATATTATTAGTATTTATTTCTTGATATATTAAGATCAGAGCTTAGCCGGAGGATTATTTATAAATATTACTTGAAGGGTACAATATATATATATTCAATAAAAGTATATATTAGATGGAAGAAAGCAAAAAGTCGGCCAAATCGAAATATATTTAGAATAAAAATAACCAATATAATCTGTGCGGTTTGGTCTTGTTAGTAGAGCATTTGACTCGGTCTCAGGATCGAATCTGGTGCTTGGACTTCTAATGAACTCCCGAGTAATAAAGCCGTATGCGTTTATATATATATAAACAACATTTAATGTATATTAGCTGTAAATTCTACCATAGTAGAGACATCATAAATTTAAAAATAGATGTGGACATTTCTTGTGAATTTTTATTTCTGCGTACATTTGATTAATTGTTGCTTTTTTTTTTTTTTGTTAAATAATTGTTTTTTTTGCCAAGCATTGGTGGTCGAGAGGTCAGCGACAGCTGCATTATAAGCCGTTGTCCCGGATTAGTGGGTTCACTTCCCGGCTGATACTATGGTACATAGGGGGGAAAAAATTTACTTATTTTTATTGCAAAATATATTTTCTTGATTGTATTTGATATATATACTTTTATAATTACGATTTCAAGAATTAATGGTATTTTATTTTTATCTGTTAGTTTCTTTTTTTGACCCAATAGTAAGTACTTGTAGATCAACAAAGCTGGTGGACCATATTCTGTGTTAGCTCCCTTTTATTTTTGTCAAAGAATAGGATTGCGATAATGAAAACGAAGTGGAAATTTCTAGGTTGAGGAATTTCTCACATATCATTTATAAGTAAAGTTTTAATCTTTACCTTCTAACAAATTTTATTTTCTAATGGCTTTTTAAAAAAAAAAATGATTTTTTTTATTTTAAATTTTAACTATCTATAACAAAGTGCAAGCCAGAAGTCGGCTTTTTAAATAGTGTGAATACCATAAAAAGATTAAGAACAATATAGGTATGTATATACGAAAATTGGTTTAACTCTTTATTTACTATATGAAATAAATATTCTCAGGAACATATAAGACCGTGTATAAGCTATTGAAGATGATGCATATGTTTAAGCTGACCACAGCTTAATATTAATTGTATATAACTAATAAATGACATTAAAAACAGTTAACACCACTTTCATTATATTACATGCAATTATATAGTTGAATATAGCAAATAGTGGAATGCTCTCAGGTATGAAGATAAATTACCTATAATTGAAAAGCAGTGACCAAGAAAATTTGCACCGAAAATTGTCTCTTTGAAGTGCATAATAGCCCAATGATGCTAGGTGCTGTTTCAAATTCAAGCAGTTTTTCTCACTTGTTTTTTTCCTCTTATTGTCTTTTAACTTTACAATTTTTAATCACTTAGACCAGGATTTCTTGACCTTTTTGATCCTTATATCCCTTTAGCTTTTAGTAAATTATCCAATACCCCCTACTCTTTATAATAATAAACAAGCAGTTGGAGATTGTATCATGCAGTATGTTAGGTGCATGTGCAGGAGGTGCAAATCCACTGAGGTAAGCCTCAGAGGACTGATCATTATTTTACTATCTTAAATCTTAACCAGGAATTTTGAGTTATTGAACCTTGTAGTAAGAAAAATGTTTATGCAACCTCACTGTGCCTGTGTCTGAAAAGAGACCTGAAATGTTGCTGGTATGGCTGATGAACAATACTAATGTGGAATAGCCCAGAAATTTTTGATAACACATCTTTTTTTGGAATATATTAGCATAATATACTTATTTACCTACTATTATACCCCCTGGATAAGCTTCCAGTACCCTCTGGGAGTATGGGCACATCATGTTAGGAATCCATGACTTAGGCTATTATAGGCCTGTATTTTTCTTATGCCATTCATTTTCTTTCTATGCAGTGACAGTACGTGTTTATGTAACATGTCCATTCTTCAATCACATGTAGAGCAATTTTGATTCAACCTTTTATTTGTGTGTGAATTAAAATATGCTTCCAAGAGCAGTTATTTTCACTTTGAGCCATATACTGTAAGCTTTAATAGCTAGTGGACTGCCCAAACTCTCCAGATTGATCAGTTTTATGCTCTTGCATTCATCAGTTGTTAGTTGCAAAAGCCCACTACTCACGGATTTATAATTGGAATTAATGCATATGATCATCAAGCATTCCTTTTTACTTTATACTATTCAAATTAATAATTTGAAATTAAAAAAAAATTCTACAGTTTTAAACCCAGGCTAATTAAACTGCATAGCTCCATAGATCCAACATAATATTGTTTCTGTACATTATTAAGACCCCTTCGTTTAGCCACAACAGGCCACTTTTACCTTTTGGTTTGAAAGCTTAATATCAACAACAATATCATATGACCTCTCATGTGCTTATTCCTATGCTTCCAAGAGCTATTATCTTAATCCTACTCTGAGTCATCTACTGTATTCTGGAGTAATTAATGGGATCAGGTGATATAATATTATAAAGTCCTTAACTTCATACCAATCATATTTTTAGCTTTTAATTTCATCAGTGAAGATGCACCTGTGCTTAAAATAATAGTGGATAACAGATTATGTTATGGTTAACAATCATAAGAAATCATTATTTTGCAAATACTAACAGTTGGAGATGGCTGGACAGATAATTAATAAGTATATTCCTAAGTTATTGCGTCATTAAAAATGAGGTAGTAATTGAATCATAAGTATAATTTGATGTTTATTTTTCAGAAGCAATGATTGCTTGTGTTAAGTTTCAGATCTGTTAAACACTAAAAAATTCTATGTTTGGATTTATAGTTGGTCCATGTTTTGAGACATAGATTCTTTATAAACTGTATATTATGAAGGAATAGTTTCTCTGTCAGTGACTGGATTATTAAGGAAGATAACATTCTCTGTTTAGTTGAAGACTAAAGTGATGTAGCACCTTCTGAGCAATTAAGAAATTGAAATGATGCATTAGTATTAGGAAAGTGTTTAATTTTTCTGGAAGAAATGTTTATTGGAAGAGAAATTAAATGATATGTTCACAAGATGTCAAACAAAGATAAGAACCATCATAAATGCATTACTTTCTATAGTAGTTCCAAAATCTTTTTGCAACAGGTGTTACAAATTATCATTTAGTGGAAAATTTTTATTGTCTCAGTTCCAGTTATTATTAAGGATCGCATGACATAAAAACAGCTTATTCATAATCTAATCAGACAATTTGTTGGTCAGACATTTATAAGAAGTTCAGAAATGGTGACAAAGCTGGGTCATGTTATGTGGAAACTGAATCTCAGAATTGGTCCTCTATACCAGCACTAATCCATATGGTGTAGCTTATTCATTCTATATTAGGATGTGTTGATATTTATTTATACAGTGTTTAACATAAATCACTTCTTTGCAATCAGTCCAAATTAAATGTGAATATTTCAAGTGTCCATTAGCATTATTTGATGTTAAATAAATTCACCAATTTTTCTGTGGTTGTGTCAAATAATCAAGACTAAAAGTTTCTCAGTTTGCAGAGAATCATTACCATAGCTCTTAATTGTATTATACCATCTTTCTGAATGTGGTTTATAACACATTTTATTTAATTCTATTTTAATTATGTTTATAAAGTTTTAAGATAATCTAGAATTGATTTATTTTACATAATTAAATCAATAAATCAATAACTTTGTCTCTTATTTAAATTATACACATAATAACATTGTCAATCCAAGAAATACTTGGGTCCCACTGACCATGCACTGGGATCTTAATAATTTGCTCTCTGTTAATCAGGTATACAGTACGAAAGCACACTTGGCTATATAGTATATTATTAGTGAATTTTCTTCTCTATGTGAAACATAGATATATGTGTGTGTATAATTTATATAATTAAATAAATATAATATCTTTCCTTTGCATTGATTTATTTTGCAGAATTAAATAAATAAAACACCTATAAATTCTTTGTTTTAATTTTTTATTTAATTATACTTATATTAATATTATTTAATTGTAACGTCTTTTTATATATCTCCTGCATTCTTTTTTTATGCTCTGTATTTTCTTATTGTTGATTGTTTTTATATTTTGTTTGTTTTTATATTCTATTTATTATATTTCTTTTAATGTTTATATCTAACATTGATTTTTTAAATTTTTATTTATTTATCTACTACTATTTTCTTCTGATAGGCACTAAATAATAATAAAGACAAGATTTTATGTTTAAAAGAGGGCATAAAGAAAAGAAGTTTTATTTATTTAACTATATTAATAATATAATAAATCAAAACATCACATGATCACCATTTCATATGCTGTTAATAAGAGTACCAAACTCTCCATATAGTAGTGCCACCAAGTGCAAGTTTTCATAATCAATGGATGCAGGAAGATTTGTGCATAAAATTCCTATCTAGCACCTACTCATCCAACATCCCCAGATTAATTTCTAGCTTGTGGCTTTCATCAATGAGGAGCCTTGAATTTGAGATCACTGCACTTAGACCTTAGGATATAATGCAACCCTCCAGCAGCCTTTTTTTTTTTTTTATCTATTTGGCTATCTTATAAAACTTACAGTAGGTTGGTACTCTTATTTAATATAATAAATGTAAAAGAAGTAGCAGCAGAGAAAAAAATAATGATTCATTTTACATATTCAAATCACATCGTTTGTTATTTTTGTATCTTGTCCCTGTATTTCTACCTTCTTATTCGTCACTTAAATTCTGTGGTTATATTCTAAAAATTTGTTTCTTCTTTTTTTTTTACTTACCTCATATGTTTTCATTTTATTTACCATTTTAGTTTATAAATTTTTTTTACTGATATTTTTTTTCATTCATGTTGTTCCATAAAAGAGTTCTACTTTTTATTTTTCTACCCTCAGTTTTTCACTTTAAGAAGTTGGATTCTTATATTACATATATTTATCTTTTGCTTTTACTCATTTTCTGTCTTACCTCTCATATGTGTTTTAATGTTTCTTCATCGCTTAGTCAAATCATTCATGTTCTATTACTATCAGCATATTACTGTATGATAAATTACCATCCTTTTACATTTTTTAATATTGGGTTTGTATTGATAAAGATCTTAAATAAAATAAATTTTAAATTATATTATTTGTACAAGATGTTAACAGTGATTTATCTTTTTATTTTATTTGTACAGTTTAAAACTTGTATTAGACATAGCTGAGGTTAAGTCGTAGATCTGTTTACAAAGGTGATAAACTGGGCTATGAGAATTAAGATTGTAGTCTTTTGAAGGACAGTTGAAATCTTAAAAACTGAATCCCCATAGATTGTCAAAGATTTAGAAAGAGATCACATGTAAGATGGATGAATGGAATAAGGAAATGTACTGGGGTCATGTGGAAAAGAGAGGTTACAGATCAAAGAAGATGGATTGAACTTGGAGAGACCTTCATCCTGCATGATGATATATATTAGTGGATTTTTTTTCTTAAAAAAAAACCCCACTATTAGCTTGCAAAATGTCATTATATATTCAAAGCAATATTAATGAAAATTTTACATTTAATTAAAATAAATTTGTAATAAAAATATTTCTAATATTTATATTTTGATCTTTTAATTAAATAAGTGAGGTTAACAAGATTGTAAGCAACCCTTACAATTTCCCTCCAGTATAGGGTTTAAATTTTCTATTTTGATAAGAAAACTTTAACACTTTAATTACATAATTATGTTGTAAAATTATATATATGTGGATTTATATATTTTGTAACTAAAAATATATATTTAGTTGGTTATAAAAAAAAATGATTTGGATTTGGTAGTGAGTGATAAGGTTTAAATTGTAAAGATATTCTTACAATTATCCCAACCTTAGAGATTAATTTGAAGTTATTGTTAAGATTTTAACACTCATTTAGGATGCATGGTTTAAATTTAATGTTGGAGTGTGGGTATGAGAAGGAGGGTTATAAAACTTATTTATTCCAATTTATATTTTCTACTGATTATATTATTTTCTAATTTCATTCTTTGTATCTTATATCTTTCTTAATGAAATGAGATTTATATGAGGGTTGTTGTTGTTATTACTATTATGATGATGATGATTGTGGGATATGAGGTCAACCAGTAATATGTCTCTGTAGTAGAAGGCACACAGTCAACTATTTATTCTTTTACCCTGCTCCTTTTTGAGATTTATTGGGTTTCCTAAAAGGACTAAATAAACATCAAAGAGTTCATCATTCTATCTGAATCAGCTCTTCAGTCTCGTTTGACTCTAAAGCATCCCAGTAATTGTTTTTATAACTATCTAGGTCTACTCTCATCCTATGCTAATTGACCCTATTTTTTATATATATCATTTCCTTTTCTATTTCTGATTGAAACTCATGCCTAAATATTTTTTTAAATCAAGTATATTTCCACAATGGTCATTCTGTTTTACCACAATAAGGTTTCAAGAAACATGCATTATAGGTCCTCTTCACTTCTCCATTTATCTCTATTCAAAATGCATTTGGAGCAGACTGTTTCACAATAGTGAAAGGTCCCTCATATTGATTGTAAAGCTTCTGATATGTACTTTCTATTGATATGCTTGGGTGAGATATCTTGGAAGCAATATCATCTTCAAGCCATCATCATCTATTTTAACAGTTTTGTTAGCAAAATCAATAATACATGTGTTCAAGTATAGAAAGTTTGCCCCTAAGATAATGTCATAGATTAAATAATTGAGTATTAAAAACACATGGTAGAGAATTGTTTGGCTGATGTTAATTTCAATCCATATTTGTTTTTGTGCTAGTTTAGCTTTCCTGTTGTTAGCCATAATAACTTGGATGGATTTCAGTCACAAGGTCTTAATTTTTGGACTTTTGATCAGAATATCTTGATAGAATTTATCTGATATTCTCAAATATGGCTACCTGAATTCAACAATGCTTTAATTGTTAGTTTGGTTTCTCCTTTATAGATGGTACATAATTACTAATCCCTGGTCTTAGGGATTTTCCTGGACTATTACGTGCCCTAGTTATAGTTTTTTTAATGTTGGTTCGGCTTCTTTTGGGTGATAATGACAGGTTTATTTGAATTGATTTTCCTTTCCAATGATTGACATCATTGTTGTTCTTTCGACACTTTCATTTTTCTTTTGATGCTTCATATCTTCTTTACGTTTTTCTGGGGTCTGTTGGTTACATTGGTTGCATTTGAATTAATGTTGTTGAGCAACTCTGCCATTTGTTCAGTATTTTGGGTGTTTGTACAGAGGACAATATTTGATTCATAGGGGTAGATTTCTTTTGACAGTTTTTATTATCTCAATTTTGCTCAAGTGGTAGGTGTTTAAAATCCTCACTTTGATAACCTGGTAGTGGAAGAATTTTGTCAAGGTATCCCCTTATGTCTGTCGATACTTCTCTTGGAAGAGTTGATTGAGTAGGGCTTCTTGCTTGTCGTGGTTCCAGAAATTCTTCACCACTAATGTCTGGTAATCTTCAAAAATAGAGAGGGTCTGGAATAATGATTCCTACCACATCAGCACATCTCCTTGAAGATGGCTGTAGGTAGTCATTAATTTTTCACCCTCAGTCAAATTACGGTTCACAGAAAAATATAGGTTAAGGTTCCTTAGATGTTCTATTGGGGCTTCATTGGTGAATCCTTTGAAGACTTTTTTAACTTCACTAATTGGCTGGTTGCACTGATTTGTGCATGTGGTTACACATATTGATCATCTCTGTGGAGTTCATAAGTAAGGTGGGTACTTGTATGTCTTGATCAGTATATGTGCTAGGTATGATTCAAATGTAACCCCAGATAAACATAAAGAAGATATGGCTGTTATCACCATACACTATAAGTGTCAAAGTCTATTGATTTTTTTTTTTTTTTTAATTTTAAATGAAGTTTTTTTAAATATATCAAATTTAAAATTAATTTTAATATAAAAAGTATCTAATGATAATTCTTTTTCTTCTCTTGTGGAAATTGCATATAATATTCACTTTTTTCTTTTCAAATGTGGAAATTGTGCAAGCTCGTTAGTAAAAAAAAACAACTTACACACACACATTATAAATTTGTTATTGAAAGTTATGCCTTTGACAGAATAGCTCAGTTGGTAGAGCATTTGCCTTAACTTCAATATTCAAGAATCTAAAGAGGTGAGTTCAGCTTCTAAATGAATACATATAGGCCAGTAACACCTGAAGAAGAGTGGAGAATAATACTACTCGAAATGTTGTGTAATTACAAACCTGGGTTGTCTATTTGTGTGTTATTACTAACAAGTTGTTTGTATTTGGAAAGTTTAAATAAAGTTTAAAATTTTCAATATTAACTCATAGATGATGGAAATAGTCCAACATATCACATCTTATAATATACCATCATTACAAACCTTCAGACAAATAGTATGAAAATTCATGTTTGCAATTAATTAAATTGTAAATAGAAGCCTAATTTATGACAATACTACAAAAAGAAATCTGAAATTTGGAGTGAAAGTCTTGCAGATAATAAAAAATATATTACTTTTTGCTCGTTTATTTAATCCTAAGGAACACATCGCCATAGTTACATCACAGAATGATCCAGTTGATGAATATTAAAATCCTAATTTATACATCATAAAATAAAAAATAATATTTCAACAGCAAACTTTAATGATAGTGTTTTATTTCCTTCCAGAAGTTGTGTAGTAATTTTTTTATTGTTTTGATAAATTCTAACTTTTTTAAAAAACTCAGTAAGTTTTTTTAAGCCTGTTTTTATTCCAAAAACATGGGATTTTGTTTAAACATCTACATTATAAATAGTTATATAATTAAAATTCTAATATTTGAAATATTTGTACTTAAGGAATAAATAACATTTTTCATATAGAATAAAAAATCTTTTAAAATCTGGCAAAAAAAAAAAATTCAGTAAAATATTTGATGTATTAAATTATAGATAGATATGTAATTGAAATTTTAATACTTTAAAATATTTGTAATTATGAAATAAATAATTGATACATGTAGAATAAAACTATAAAAATATTGTAATAATTTAAAACATGAAAAAAAAAAGAGATCTGTAAAAATTATTTGCAAAAGTCGTCATTCAAAATTGTAAAATCTTTATATTCTTTTATTATATGAAATATTTATGAAATCAAATAAAAAAACAATAAAAATATTTATTATTCAGTTATTATATTGCACAATAACAAAATAAAATTTTGGTTTAAAAAAAAAAAACTTTTAAAAGACAATCCAACTTATCTCTTTTGAAGTTAAAAAAAAATGGAGATTTTTTCCACTTTCACACATGCTCAGAAATAGCATGAAAATCATGTGATGTGATGTACTGTAGCTTCTTCTTAAATGAAGTCAAGAACCTCTCAGCAATTATACCAAGAAAAACCTATTAGCTACTTAATTTTACATTCCCCAGTCTAATTTTTCCATATTCTGCTCCATCCCATTTCCACAACATAATCTTTGTCAACTCTATGGCCTTTATATCTAAATCCCCCTTATCTTTTTCCAAACCCAGCATAAAAACCAATAATCTACTTTCTGTATAATCACTTTTTTCATATTTATTTTTCCATAACATCATTATATGTGCTCTTTCTGTTTTCAAGCATTTACATTCAATTAACAAATGCCTAATATTTTCCATTCCTTTCTTACATAATTTACAGACTAAATCACCCATATTTTTCCATTTACATGTATATTCTCTTGTTACTAAAGATCCTGTTTCAGCCTTAAACAATAAACTATTTTCCTTACCATTATCATAAATTAACTCACACCTAATATTCTGTTTATTTCTATATATATTTAAACTCTTTTTACTCTCCATACTATTTCTCCATCTCTCTAACTCCCTAGTCTTTATTAATAAATCTATTCTTTTATCCCATTTCTTACCACTATAACACTCAACAATCCTCCTAACACAAACATCCCATCTTTTGTACAAATATACAGATATAAATTCCTTATCCAAATCTTTTGCATACCGTATTACCTTTCTCAACCATCTTGTTATCTGCCCTTTACTCATAACCCAATTAAATACTATTTTAGCTATTCTTTTATTATCCATAAACTTCAATCTACCAAACATTTTCATAATCAAGATTGCTCTCTGATTATACTGCAACGTATAGAAAATTACTAAAGTTACAAAATACTATAAACATTTTAAAGAATAAATTAAAAATTTTGAGATTTCGACTAAATATTAGGAAGAAAAAATATTAAAGCTTTCATAGATGCAATCCACGAATAGCAGAAAATGTTCAATTGTACTATTACAAGCTGCTTTGGCTGTATTTGTGGAAAAGTTAAAGAAATTGCAAATAATATTTGTTAATAAGCCAAAATTATTTACTTTGGGCAAATTTTAAGATTTAATTAAGTTGAAATCTATAACATTAGCAAACATTGAAGAGTGACCAAGACAGTATCTCTTACGTACACTTTTGTGCAGCATACAAACCTTACCCTATTTCTTATAGCATTGTAGCACAGATATTGTATCATCTGAAGTAGTGATAATGGAATATTGAAGAACTAAGGTTGCTAAAATAAATCTCAAATGAGACAGTAAGAATAATAGAGGGAAAAGTTTTCGTTTGATCAATTGAGAGATGTTACGGTTGGTGTAATGTCACATAGGCTTTGTGAATTTCAAAATGTATAAACTTTGAAATTATTAAAAGATTTAATTTGAAATACAGTATATCAAAATAGAATGGTTTTTTACTTGTTTGAATACAGAAAGTGATAGGGCTGGGCCATAACCCATGATCTTGAGTTCCAAAATCCACCATACCATTGCACCAAACACACCTAAAGTATATATTAAAATTATAACTTTTTATACTAATTAAGTAGATTTGATTACAAACTTCACTTGAATAATAAAAAAAAAAAACCATTATAGTAGTGTAAACACATCCTAAAGGATATATAAAGTGGTTACAGGATACATTTGAGTATGACTTGTTGGAGGATGCCAATATATCACCTAAAATATACCTTCTTTTCTTTTTATTCCTTACATTTTTTTCAAATACTTTTTAAAAAATTAAAGTAAAATTATAATCTCACTATTTGGCTGTTTTTTTTAAAAAAAAAAGGCAATATATTGATATTTTAACATTATATAGAAAAACACCGTCTGAAGTGAAATCCTTATTAAGATCTAAATCAATTTTTATTTTAAAACTTGTAAAATAGAACTTCATCTGGTTAGTTTCTTGTGAGAAAGAAAATCCTGATTTACAATCAAAATCTCTTTTGACTTCTATCAGTCAGGAAAACATATTTAAGAAGTTCTGCTCAAAAAATAATCTCTTTCAAATAAAGCCACCGTTTCTGAAGATGGGTACGGCTTTTAAAATTGCAATTAGAAATGGCTTCATATATGGTAATAAGAGAAAGAAAGATCTATCGCATTAAAGCCGAAAACACAATTAAATTAGGACGCTGCACGAATGGAAAGAATTCCTATAAAAGGTGTAGAATACAAAGCTTTTTTTGCGTGTTATCAGATTATAAAAAAGAAGTCATTTATACGACGTAGTTGATCGTTATTAATTTAAAGCATACTTTCAAGCTAATTTCATATATCATATTTCTATTAAATGTGTAAAAAGAAAATATAATATCTGAAGAAATATATATGTACACACACGTTAAGCACATTTATGTTCTCAAATTTATGCTTTTAAATCTTAAATGAAGTATCTACTAGTAAACAAATTCAAAATAGAAAGTAGGTTTGAATTTGTAGTTTGAAATAATTGTAGTTTATATAGAAAACAATTTAAATAAAAATTTTCTCACATAATATATTAATTTATAAATTAAATATTAAGTCGGTTCCTATATTGCTTGTTGAAAAATCATTTTTGTTGAACTATATGAAATTTTATTATCAATATGAATATTTTATTTTGAACAATCTATAAGAATGTGGCCTACCAAAATCCAGTTGAATCTTGATTTTCGAAGATAGATCATTAAATTTTATGTCAAATTGAAAATTTATATATTTTATTACTATTAAAAAATTTAATAACAGCAACAAATTATTTAGGTTATCCAGTGGTGTGCAACCCGTGAGATTGCTAATTTTTAGGGAATTCTCTTAAGTTTTGTATAATGATGTCTTTTTTTTTTTTTGAAAGAATTTAATTTTTAAAAATAGATACAAATCACTTGAAAATAAACTTTTTGTGAGTATCATAATTTTTTATTTTAAGTGCACGATTTGTTTCAAAAATTTCATTTCAAGTCGTTGCGTTTAATACTACAATATTAGAAATGGAATTTTGTGTATGAGTTAAAACTTATTATTTTATTATGAATGTCCTTACATTTTTTACTTACAATTTTGGCGTGATAAAAATGACAGATTTGCAGTATTTTTCAGTAATAAAAAATGATTCTTTTACAAATATCTATTACATAAACATACAATAATTTTATGTGTATCAGAAAAAGTTATTGTATATTTATAATTATAATACAATTTTTAGATCTGAAGAAGACTGCAAAACAGTCAAAATTGTCATAAAATAAATAAAGTAAAAGTGCAATATGAGAAGTGAGTTTTTTTTTTTTAAAAAAAAAAAGAAGCTATGGTAAATTCAGGATATGAGGGTATGTCAGAATGGTAATAATTTCTCTGTACTTATTATCTGTTCTTTAACATTTTTTAGCTTAGTAATATTTTATCACATATAAACTAGGGATAATCTCTAGTTTAATAAATGATTAGTGATAATCATTAATGTATTAATCTAGAGTGTATTATATCAAAGTTGTGGGTGAAGTAAGCTTGGAACCTGTCATTCTTCTCAAATTCTGTTATGCTGTTAGAATTGTTACGATCACTAGCTTTAAGATTTGAAACGATTTCAGATTAAATTTGTAAAGGAAAAAAATGAAAAAACATACCTATAGTTTGTGAAAACTGTAACAGATGAGGTCATGTTATTCATTGGAAGTATTAGATAGTGCGAAACAAATGGACTTTGAAGAAGTTGATTGCTGCCACACTGGAAATTTAATATATATGTAAAATTTGCATCTTTCTAATTAATTATCAAATGTCAATGTTTCTATTGTTTGTTTACTATTTTTCTGGTTACCATGTAAATGAAGTACGGATTCTGAGGTAGCAAATGTGGTGCTTTACTATATATGATCTTACAATTAGAAAAAGCTTATAATCAATTGATCTTATCTGTTTTTGTATATAGTTGTGCAATATGGAGTTTGGATTTAAAATATAAGTCCAGTCAGTAATAAACATAAAGTATGATGGAAGAATATATTTTGGGAATAATTAAAGCGAGTGAATAAAGAAGTGGACTAAATCACATTAGCACAATATTGTAAAAAATAAATAATTGAATTGAGTACATGACAAGAGAATTGGTAAAATATGTTATTTTTATAAATATCAAGAGATGTTTTATTTTAAAAGAAAATGTGATTAGTTTGCAAGATCAAACAATTTGCTGGGTCATTATGATGAAGAGACATTTGTGGAACAATTTGATCTTGCAATTTACAGTCTTTATTATAGTTTTGATATTTTTATGCTATTTAATATTTGCTATATTTTTTTGAATTGTTCCTAGTTGCTATGTGTATGATTTAAAATCATAGATGGAAATTTGCTATAATATTTTCATTATTTCTTATATTGATTCTATAAAAATATGATAAGCATTAGAATTTACTCAAGAAACTTCAATGGACAAATTAGACAGTGTACTTCTGATGTCAAACTATCTAAGACCATCTTTACAATCATAATTTATCATAAGTTATAACGGTAGAACTATAAAACATTTTATTAATTTCATCAGAACATGTTAGAATATTATTCTGAGTATTGTTTGTGATAATGAGATTCTTTCTATTGGGTTATATTTAAAGTTCTTACTATTTTCTCCATATAAGAAGAGTTGTTATTTCATTTAATGGTACCTATGGATAATCACTAAACATCACATGATCACCATCTCTATACTAGCACAATTGTTGTAAACAAAGGCAAAACTCTCCATACAGTAGTGCCACCCTGTGCCAAACAGAGTAATCAATGGATGCCAGAAGGCTTGTGCATAAAATCTCTATCTAGTGCCTACTCATCCAATATCCCCAGACTAGTTTCTCCTCACTGATGATGGCCACAAGCCAGAAACTAGTCTGGGGATATTGGATGAGTAGGCACTAGATAGGGATTTTATGCACAAGCCTTCTGGCATCCATTGATTACTCTGTTTGGCACAGGGTGGCACTACTGTATGGAGAGTTTTGCCTTTGTTTACTTATAGATATCCCAGATACCAAGGTTGATTACGATATTAAAAAGAATATTCAGTAAATCGATTAAAAATTCCTGCTAATTTTAAAACATAGTAATAAATGTATTATTAATTAGAATTAGGCTTTGTGTTAGGGTTAGTGTTGGGATTAAGGCTAGGGTTAATCTTCATTCATTAAGACCATAGATTTAGTATTTAAATAAAATGATTGGAAAATCATAGTTAAAAGTAATATCATCCTCATACTTTTTAATATCTGTAATCAAACTTGGTGTCCAAGGATATCCATAAGTACCTATTTAATTTATTTTAAAATAGTAATAAAATATTTAATATGTGCTATTTATAATTTTAAATTAATTAATAAAATATCACATTATTTCAGCATAAAATATTACTATTTTAGTAACATACACATTTCTTTCAATTTCTATACCACCTACAATAAGCTTCAGTAACTAGTAGATGCCAGTTGTTAGTGCTTAATAAATCCATATTTTGTGCTGTCCTATTCAATATTCCCAGACTAGTTTCAGGCTTGTAGCTTTCATCAGTAAGGAGCTTTAGATCTTGAAATGTCTATTGGTTACTAAAGTTTACAGCAAGTGGCATAAATGTGATAAAAATAAATATTTATAATATTACAGTTATTAAGTATTTTCAATTAATTTTACACAGGTTTTGATTATTTTTTAAATGCTTAAATTGCATGTTTGATTTAATTCTGTGGACAAATGTCTGGGACGATCGTGGCCCAGTTCTATATTTTCAGTCTTTGAACTTCTTATGAACTCTGGAGCAATAAATCATTAGAATATTTTTTTATTTTAGAATACTTAAATTTAGATTATATAAAATGTCATAATTTTGTTTGTTTAGTCTAACAGTTGATACTTGAAAACTCTTCTTAATGTATATTGCGTTAATTAATTACGGGGCCTCGTGTTACTATTAACGCTTAACTAAACGTTGGTGTAAAATATACGTTTTCAATATTGGGTTCTTCTGGCAGAAAAATACGTTGCATATTTATTCATAATTAATAGAAGTATTGATAAAAGCCAATGTTTTATGGTGTTATTTTAAATATTGAAAAATATAAATTAATTACTTCAATTTATTTGAGGAAAAAAAAAACAGCGTCTAAATGTCACAGTTGGGATAGTATTACATTAATGACTTTACATGAAGCAGTAACATAAAACTTTTTTGAACTCAAAATTTAATATTCATGATTTTGAACTATTATTCCATGAAATGACAGCTGTCGGTTTATATTTCATCATTCATACTACTTTCCGTTTAGTAATACGTAGAATTAACTGATGTTGATAAGAGGATGAATTTATTATTATTAATTGTAGTTTAATTATTTCTGAAATGAATTATTATTGTTGTTAATAAAAATTCAGCATTTATTTAGTTAGTATATGATTCGGTTTTTTTAAATATTTTGCAGTAATGTAAACAAAAATCAAAGAAATCGGACCTGAGATGTTATATATAAACATGTATTTCTATTCCTCTTATTCTGTTGGTTTAATGAAAGGTAGAGTGGTTCTCATGAACAAGGTCTATGGATTAAAAGCTCCTTTCTGTCACTTTTGGGTTTGAACAAATATCAGTCTCTACAAACTTGCCCCCCCCCCCCCGATACTTATTTTAATGTTAATTTTTTTATTATTCAGTCATAATTCTTTGTGTCTGGACTACCAAGTCAATTCAAGATGAAGTAATAGTAATTTATTGTGATGGGCAAATACTTTGACTCTATAGAAAGATGCATATAAACTGATTATTCAGTTATTCTATGTTGATTATTATCTGGCATTGTAGAGATATTGATTTTTTTCTTTTTAGTTTAATATTCAATTTTTCTAATAGATGTATGTATCATTACCCTTTTGTGCAATTAGAGAATTACTCACTGCAGTAATTATTCTGCCTTTAGCCGAGTAGCTCACTTTGGTAGAGCGTTACCTTGAATTCAATACAGTATTCATAAATTTAAAGGCCCAGGTTTGATTCTCGTATTAGTACTGTCCTGATCATGCTAGAAATACATGAAGAAGAGAGAACAACACCAGATGAAACATTGTGCTATAAACTAACCCATGTGCTATTACTAGCAGTTGAATGCATTTAGAAATTTAAAATAAAGTTTGAATTTTTTTGATGACATTCAGTATTTAATATTAGATGATCGAACAATCCAATATATAAGTACTACTAAAATGCTAAACTCTGCATACAGTAGCGCCACTCGGTGCAAGCCAGAATAATCAGTTGCAGAAAGATTTGTGCATAAAATCCCTGTCTAGTGTTATTCATCCAATATCCCCAGACTAGTTTCAAACTAGATAGGAATTTTATGCACAAACCTTCCTGTATCCATTTATTATTCTGGCTTGCACTTAGTGGTGCTACTGTATGGAGAGTTTAGCCTCTGTGTAAACAGCTTCTTTAAGCACAAGGAATGGTGATTGTGTGCTGTTTGGTGGTTTAATACTACTAACGTGCCTTCATTATAAACCTTCATATAAACACTAACTATTATCTGTGATGATCTTATGGGCCAATTGATAGTCACAGAAATATTCATTACAATGAAACATTGTTTTCAATACTCTGTGAAAGCAATCAGTGGTGATAGAATTGTATATCCCAATGGATCATTATCTGTGATTTTTATGGACCAATCAGCAGTAAGAGTACTGTTCACTCAATGGAGTACTGGTCTGATATTTTCATAGATCAACTAGTAATCAGAGACCTGCTTCTCATTACATCTGATGATTTTGTGGAATAATCAGTAGTTTGAATGTTATCCACATAATGGATCAGTCTTTCTTATCATTTTATGGACCAGTCATTAATTAGAGAATTTACACCACAATGGATCATTGTTTTAATGAACAACCATCAGTCAAAGAGTTGTCTATTATGATGTATTATTGTCTCTGATGATTTTATGGATATTAGATAATTGTTCACTATAATGGACCATTATCCACAATGGTTTTATGAAATAACCAGTAATAGATCTTTTTTTAATGATTTTATGTACCTTTCTAAAAAAAAGTGATTTGATTAATTTCTGGCATTCTTGTGGGACTAAAAGCAAATCCTAACCAATAAAATAATCTAGTTGTATTATCTTATTGAAAGATATCTTTGCTAAGGAAGGGAAACAGAATGAGAGTTTTTAAGTGTTTAACATAAAGAAGATATCTTCCTAAAGAATAAGTGTTATTGTATTTACATATTGGACTAGTTTCATCATCTAATATAAAGTATGGAATGTTTTTGGAAAAATGTAACTTTATTTAAATTTTCAAAGTACATTTAACTGTTAGTAACAGAATACAGGTTAGTATATGCACAATGTTTTGAAAAGTATTCTTTTTTCTTAAGGTGTTGCTGGCCTGACCAGTGACAGTACTAGCATGGGAATTGAACCTAGACCCTTAGAATCTTGAATATTGAACTTTAAGATAATGCTCTAACCAACTGAGCCAACCTGATAAAGGCAATAATCAGTAGAAATTTCATATACTTATCTATGATGTTCCAAAAATATTGGATAGAGAGGAAAAGATAGAAAGAAAAAAATTAAAAGCTGCTCACATAATATTGGCAAATAATCCCATAAATCTACCTAATGTGACTATACATAATGTATGGAAAACCCTAATCAACTTTGCTCGTAGGAAAAAGTGGAAAAATTTAGGAGGAACCTCATAGATAAATATATGAAATTTCTACTGGCTGTTGCCTTTGGCAGGATGGTTCAGTTGGTTAGAGCTTTACCTTGAAATTTAATATAAGAATCTAAGAACCCAGGTTCGATTCCCATGCTAATACAGTCATTGGTCAAGCCAGCAACAACTGAACCTCTCAAAACATTGTGCATATATTAACCTGTATGGTATTACTAACAATCGAATGCACTGAAAATCTAAATAAAGATAATTTTTTTTAAAAAAATTCAATATTTTATATCAGATGATGAAACTAGTCCAATATATAAATACAACTAAAATACCATCATCACAAACTTTCAGGAAAACAATGTATTACTGTTTGAATTGCTGTTATATATTGAAAGTTTCTTTTCTGAATTGTTTTGAAAATATTTATCTTTAATTTTTCACATTTTTTTTTCTTTTTCAGATATTTAGAATCAAACGTTCAATCTTAGAGTTCGTACATATTAATAGTAATAAGAATCACCAATCTTCAGTTGATAAACTTATTTTAATAATTTAACATATTTTTTTATTTTCTTCCATATATTAATTTCACTGTCTTTAAAAAACTACTTTTCTTATTTTTATAATTTTTTTTTTTTGTTTTGTTTTCAAGGTTGAAATAAAATTAATTAATCTATTTACTGAGTAAAATTTCACTGTGAGAATCTTGAATATAAAATTAAACAACTATTTTGATTTTAAATAAATTTTATTAAACCTATTTGGGTGTTGTAGTTTGTTAGATATATATATACAAATCAAACCACGTGCAAACTTCTTTAAAAATCTTAATTTATGATATGAACTATTATAAAGTACAAAAAATATTCCAATGTTTCAATATATTCTTTTATAGTCTTTGTCAAGGATCAACTAAAAAAATACATAAAAACAAATATTCCACAATAATCCAAATACATATAATGTATACAAATAACTCTTACCTTAATTAAAAACAAACAATCTTAAATTTCTATTACATTCATTTCTTAAACGTCTTAATCCCCCATAATTATTTAATTAAATCAATTATTATCCTCTTTTTTTTAAAAAATTAACACCCTATTCATTACAGGTTTTATTTCATTAATGTAAATTCCTTTTGTTATTCTTTAATAATACGATCTAATACGTTCCAAAAGTTCTACTTTAAAATTTCCTCATATGACCATAAACTTCAGAATTTTTATCATTTAAATGCCGTTTCAATCTTGTTGCCAATTTATTCTTTGTAGATCCAACATAATATTTCTTTATTATCTTTAAAACAATCCAAACATTTTATAATATAAACCGAATTTAGAACAAGAAATTCAACTGGCTGAGGAAACTCTATAGTGATTGGGAAACTTATTTCAATCAATGTCTGAGCTACTTGCCAAGGAAGATAATGAATCGAATCTGGGGTGATCCTGGAATAACTCTCTGTGAGATTGTCTTGAATAAAGGTTTAATTCTTATGGTTGGCTTATTCCTTGGCCTAATCAATCATTTTATTACATGCTTTGATCATTTGAGTTGCATGTCTTAGAGTCTCCTTCTATTACAGTGATACAAGACAATCTCCTTGAGTTGAAGATAACTAGTTAATTGTCTGCAGCTTTTTTGTCTTAATAGTGGAATATATCAAATTCTTTGGGTTTTGGTATAGAAAACTGTAACATATTAATCATCTGTTTAATTACTTGTATAAATTGTAAATAGTTATTGTATTAATAAAGGTTTATATATATAAATTCTAAATTATTATAACCATTATCATTATTAATTAACAAATTTAAACTTTTTTCTTAGAGAAAAGCAGATAATTTTTTGAAATATATTAATAGTAAACAGGACAAAATTAAATTTGCAACGGAAAAAGAAAACGTTAATATTATTGATTATATTGATGTTAAAAAAAAAAAAGTAATAATAATAGAAACTTCTGCTTAAAGAAAAAATCATTTTTTGGTATGTTAAATAATTTGTTTTCAGATATTGATAATCGTTGTAAAATAAATGTGATTAATAATAAGATTCATAGAGCAATTAAATTATATTCAAATGATTTATTAAAAAGTGAAATTAATATGATAAAATATGAATGTTTAGTCCTAACTTAGTTTGTGCTCACTGCCATTTTGAAATCTAAAAACCATCTCTGACATATCCAACTGATAAATGACAAATATTGAATAAAAATATTTTAAATTCATATTTTAGAAATTATAAGCTAGTAAAAGTAATATGCTTTATTTTATTAGGGTTTTTTTTTTTTTTTTCCTTCATAAAATATTTTAAATATGATGGTGCAAAGTGCCAGAATTTTCAGGAAAGATGGTTTGGCCAATATGAAGTATTGGCCAATTGCAGATATCTGCAACCAAGCTTCTAATTTCCAAATACTAAAAGATCATACTATATGCCCATATGAAATAAAGCATAGTATTTTTAATTTCTAAAATATGAATTTAAAGTACTTTTATTCAATATTGTTGTCATTTATCTGTTGGATGTGACAGTGGTGTTTTTGGCTGGTCTTTAGATTTTAAAATGGCCGTGAACACAAACTAAATCAGCACTGAATATTTTATAAATAATTAGGATTAATAGTTTGTTTTGTAATAAACATATTGAAAAAACGAATAGTAGGATAAGATTAAATAAGAATAATAGGAATAATAGCAAGATAATTTATTAAAACAGACAAAACTTTCCATACAGTAGTGCCACTCAGTGCCAGCCAGAGAAATCAGTGGATGCCAGAAGGCTTGTGCATAAAATCCCCATCTAGTGCCTACTCATCCAATATCCCCAGACTAGTGACTCTGGTTGGCACTGAGTGGCACTACTGTTTGGAGAGTTTTTGCCTGTTTTAATAACAGTTATGTGCAAGCATAAGAAATGGTGATCATGTGACGGTTAGTGGTTTATAAGATAATTTATGTTGGTTTCAATATTTCAAAAGATTTGTTTGTTAAAATTAGGAAATTATTTAATATGATTAATAAAAAGTATAATTGTTATTAAAAATGGCAAAACTCTCTATATGTATTGCCACTCAGTGCAAGCCAGAGTAATCAATGGATTCCAGAAGGCTTGTGCATAAAATCTCCATCTAGTGCCTACTCATCCAATATCCCCATACTAGTTTCTGGCTTGAGGCCTTCGTCAGTGAGGAGCCTTGGATCTGAGAGCACTGCACCTAGATCTTAGGATCTAATGCAACCCTCCAGCAGCCACCTTTTATCTTTACTTAACTACAAAACTATGAGTCTTAAATTGAAAACACAATAATATTTTCAATCCAAGCTCATTAGCTTATAATCGTATAGATCTGAACTCAGTTCAGTACCTATACATTTTGGTGTCTTTGGTTCTTTAATAACCATAGCCATCACTATCCTATTAGGCAGGATTAGTTTTAAGCCAATAAACAAATCTTCTGGTATCCATTGATTACTCTGTCTTGCACTGAGTGGCAATACGTATAGAGTTTTGCCACTCTTAATAACAGCTATAAGCAAGCATAAGAAATGGCGATCATGCGATGCTTATTGGCTTAAAAATATATAATGTTATTATTTGTCCTGTTTATAAAAAGGAAAAAAAGTTTAAATTTGTTAATTAATGATTATAATAATTTACAAAGTATGAATTCGGTTTATATTATAAAATGTTTAGATTGTTTTAAAGATAATAAAATATCATATGTTAAGAACTACAAAAATACATTGGTAACAAGATTAAAACAGCATTTAAATGATAAAATTTCTACAGTTTATGATTATATAAGTAAATTTAAACATAAAGATTTTAAATTAGAACCTTTGGAATGTATTAGATCATTTTATGAAAGAATTATAAAAGAAGAAATTTATATTAATCAAATGAAACCTGTAAAGAATAGGTTATGGTACTTTCAACTTATGCCCCATGTGGCTGCAAGAGGTGCTGTTTCTGTGTCAACCACAGAAATATTCAGATTAGGGGGCCAAAAGCAGAGATGCAAGTTCCAGCCGCTAGGTGGCGCTATTCACCATGCATATGCGCAGGAACCTAGGTTATTAATTGAAAACAAAAAAAGAATAATAGGTTGATTTAATTAAATAATTATAGGGGACTATTTTAAGAAAGGTATTTAAGAAATGAATGGAATGGAAATTTAAGATTGTTTGTTAGAAGAGTTCTAAGCTAAGAGTTATTTGTATTTGTTACATGTATTTGGATTATTGTGGAATATTTGTATTTATATTTATTGCTAAGTATTTTTTAGTTGTTCTTTGATAAAGATTATAAAAGAATGTAGTCAAAACATTGGAGTATTTTTTACACTTTATAATAAATAGTTCATTAAGTCAAATAATTTTACTTTTGGGAAATATATGTATTCAAGCACGAGTGCGTGTGCGGCGCAACTGTTCCCAAAAGCTATTAATACAAAATAGCTAACTAAAAATAATAAACTAGCTGAGCACTTTCAAAGGATCTTGCCTTCATAATCATAGCTTGCTAATACATTTAATGATATGCAAATATGCTAATTCCATTTTTTTTGATAAAGCAAAGCACGTGTCCTTCCTATTTATGGCATCGTTGTCTCGTGAGATGAATAAAGCCTCTTTGATTTTTCTTTTGAGGTCATGTCTCTCTCTACACATGATTGTGGGATTGTCTGGAATGCACTCGTGGTGACTTGTACTCTGGTGCTGATAGAAAACTGAATACGTAGAAGGATCATTGCGAGCTCTATTGTATGAATATTTATGTTGTGCTAATCGTGTGGCCAAAGATGCTCTGCTTTCCCCATAATATGTGTCTTTACAATTGTTGTTGGAACATGCAATATTATATACTGTGTGGGGGGTCTGTAACAGTGGAGTTTGATCTTTAGTGTTATTAATGAAATTGTTAAAATTTGGAGGGGTTCGAAAACAAAGCTGATATTTGTTGTTAAGGATGGAATGCAATTTCTTGTGTAAATTGGATATATATGGAAGCAATAATCTGGGTTTATCCTGTGTGATGTGAGAGTTAAGATGTTTATTCTGTATATGTAAAAAATTTTTGTCAACAATGGATTGCCTGAACCCTAAATTCAATAGGTCATCTCTGTATTCTATTACTTTTGCTTTTGCATCTGCCTCAATTTTATACAACAATCTGTTTCTATGCAAGAAAGATGCTAGACTGGATAATTTATATGCTATAGGTGTGTGAGATTGGGGGTGTGTATGGCATCTGATTTCCAATGGTTTGATGGCCATACTATAATGGCAGTGGTTGTTTTCTCTTTGTATTTTGACATCAAGATATTTAACTTGTTGGTGAGTGTCTTCAGTTGTGACATTCACAACTAGTGCTGTGCTGGTTTCCAATTCAACTTTGATTCGTGTGATGAACTCAGAGGTGGCAGCAATGAATAGGTCATCCACATATCTAGGGTATACTAGAAAGCATGATGGGTTTAGACTAGGTATGATTTTTCTCTCATAGTAGTTCAGGAAGATGCTGTTAACTACACCACTCAGTGGTAACCTCATAGGCCAGCCTTGTTTCATGGAGAACCACTGGTTTCTGAAAAAATGCCACAATGTTGTTGTCCAACCAGCCTAGAAAGTCATGGATGAAATCCACTTGAGGTTGAGCTATTTTTTGTGTCAAAAGTTCATCTCTGACAATTTGGATCGACTTGTTTCTATAATTCAGACATCTATAGTGGCCAATTTGATGTTTGGGTTTAGCAAGCTATGATTATGAAGGCAAGATCCTTTGAAAGCTCTCAGCTAGTTTATTATTTTTAGTTAGCTATTTTGTATTAATAGCTTTTGGGAACAGTTGCACCGCACACGCACTCATGCTTGAATAAATAGTTCATATAATAAATCAAAATTTATAAAGAAATTTGCATATTGTTTGTTTTGTATATTATATATTGAAATTAATGGGCTATTTTTAAAGTAGAAGACTGTGTTTGTTTGTTATTGATTTAATATAGTTGGTTAGAGTGTTATCTTAAAAATTCAATATTCAAGAAATCTAAAGATCCACGTTCGGATCCCATGCTAGTACTGTCACTGGTCAGGTGAGCAACATCTGAAGAATACCACTCAAAGTGTTGTCTGTATACTAACTTGTGTGAAATTATTAATAGTTAAATGAAAGTGAAAATTTAAATTTAAAAAAAGTTAATTTTTTCTAAAAACATTTAATATTAGATGATGGAAATAGTCCAACATATAAGTACAATTGTTTAATCACAATTGCAATTGGGAATTTATTTAAAAATTAATAAACAAATAACTAATAATTCAGGTATGATAATAAAAAAGTGTATTTTATAAACTGCAAAAGAATTTGTAAAATACATTGAAGTCTTGTTCACTGTTAAATCTTGAACTACAACCTAGTAGCACAAAGTCAAGCCTCGTCATTATGTCTTGCATCACATATTTGGAATAGACGTGTCTCCAAACCAATTAGCATTTGGATGCTAAATTAACCTGGTTTTTTACAAAATTAAATTTAATTTAAAAACCAATTAGTTTGTGCTCATAACCATTTTGAAATCTAAAAACCATCACTGACACATCCAACTGATAAATGATATAAATATTGAATAAAAGTACTTTAAATTCATATTTTAGAAATTATAAGCTAGTAAAAATAACATACTTTATTTTATTAGGGATTTTTAAAAAAAAAAAATTACCATAAAATATTTGAAATACAACGGTGTAAAGCACCGGAATATACAGGGAGAGGAAAAGATGGTTTGGCCAATCCGAAGGATTGTCCAAAATATGCAGAAGTCTGATCAAACCAAGTTTATAATTTCCAAATACTAAAAGATTATATTATATGGCCATATGAAATAAAGCGTATTATTTTTACTGGCTTATAATTTCTAAAATATGAATTTAAAGTACTTTTATTCAATCTTTATGTCATTTGTTAGTTGGATGTATTAGTGATGGTTTTGACTGGTCTTTCGGTTTCAAAATGGTCATGAGTGCAAACTAAATCGGCACCAACTTTTTTTTTACACAGTTCAATTATAATATTACTGATATTCACATGAAATATTAAAGCCTTTGCATATCTTTAGCAAAATATTGT
The DNA here is from genome assembly GCA_028023455.1 of Epiperipatus broadwayi. NCBI lineage: Eukaryota > Metazoa > Onychophora > Udeonychophora > Euonychophora > Peripatidae > Epiperipatus > Epiperipatus broadwayi. Next base: position 2,656,494 of record JAQFVV010006217.1, read on the forward strand.
TAAATGTCTGACTCTGAATAAAGATGTTATATTTTAAGATTCACAAGTTTGCATCCTACTTTCGTTAGTTAGAGGAAAGGGATGGAATCATGACAGTGGACAAACCAAATAATGAATGATTCTTTTCCAGAAGAAAAAAAACACTTTTTAAACTTTTATAACAATTTGATCTTTCACTGACAAAGAGAAGGTTCAGTCTCTAACCTAGTTTGAATTCAGACCTTAAACTGGAAAAAATATGAGCTAAAAACTTATTTTTCTATAATGTATTCCAATTCTCAATCACTGCACTTGTCTATTCATTCATAATTTTTCTGCAAATTTCTCTCTCTAATTTCTTCTTATCTATTTCTTCTTTCCATTTTTTTTTTGAATGCTCTTTTCCCAATGTTTTAGTATTTGTTTTGGTAATTCTTCTTGAGACATTTTCTGAATATCCACACTATTCTAGTTGTCTTGTTCTGATTTTATTAGTATTCTCAATATTCATTATTTCTTTATTTTTTTTATTTGCTTATGCAATATCTCTTGGTTTTCATGACATGTCATTACCAATAAATCATTTCCAAATTAAAAGATTTAAAATTTTAAATAGTAATTTTAAAATACTGTAATATATTTATAACAAATCTGAGCATCTGCTCACATCTTTTACAGGTTCATGCATTTATCTACTTTAATAAGTAATTACAATCATAATTACTAATTAACAAAGCCCAACACTGTGCATGAATACAGGGTTCATGCATAGGACACTTATTTGATGTCCAGACATATTTAACAACACATATTTCACATCATATATTATAGGTAAATTTGATAGCTTACATAAATAAAAGATTGTGGTGACCTGTACAGTTCTGCAATTTATTTGTTACAGAGGAGATCCCTCTGAAACAAGATCTCAGTATTTAGATGTTGAGTTGAATGTTGATCACCAATTCTATTCTTGTGGGCTCTATATATATATAACGCATTATATTGTTGTCACATTCTCTATAATATATCTGACTAGAAAATGGAAAATATTTAAACACAACAATACACATTATATTTGCACCATGTAATCAACTATATATAAGTGCACTTTACCTACATTAATGCCACCCAAGAAAATTTGCTAAGATGCCTTTTAATAATACGCTAATGCATTGAAGGCAAAACTATTCTGTATAACCATTTATTTAGGCTGAGCACTTTCAGAGTTTCATTACTCCATAATCATAGCCTTATGGAGGGTCAATGTAATTGTGTACAATTATATGCAAAAATATTTTTTTATATTATCCATTTTCTGGAAAGGGCAAAGCAAGTGTTTTTTTTATTTATAGAGTTGGTGTTGCTGGTAATAAAACAAGCTTCCTTGATCTTTCTCTTGATGTCATTCCTCTCTGTACATAATATATCAGATTTGGAGAGCTCAAATATATGGTTAAGCTCTTGCTGATGGTCAGCAAACATGGACCTGCCTTCTTTTTTTGGTTATTGCTCGTGTGTATCTGTGTTGAGCCAATCTATTGCCAATTGTGGCATGAGTCTCACTATAGTAAACAGCACTACACCCTATCTGCAAGTACACAATTCTATTCAGCACCTGGGGGGTTGATTCAATGTTTGTTTTTCTTTAGTATTATTGATGAGTCTATTAGTGTTTGGAAGGGTTCTAAATCCCAGTTTGAATTCTTTATGTAAAGTTTTACTGAAGTTTTTCGCCACTTCAGGAATATATGGCACAGTTAGGTGTTATCTATCTTCTTTTTTATTGTTTTGATGGAATCTTTTGTGAAAGCATTCAATCCTGTGGTTATTATTCTGTAGTTAAAACCCACACCTATTAAATCTCTGATGTAGCTGGTGATGTTTTTCTTATCAGATTCTAATTTATATAGATTTGTGATTGTGAAATAAAAAAGTAGATAGCCCTGCAAGTTTATGTGATTTGGGAGATTTTGAGAGTGAATGGAGGTAATCTCTGATGTGCAAGGGCTTGATCATCATGTAATAATTGAGTGCAGCATTCTCTCCATTAATCTTGAAGTCAAGGTACTTAACTACATTTTGATTGTCTTCATAATTGCAGTTAAAAGTTAGGCCAGAAAGAGTGTGGAGTTCTAGAGCTCTCTAACACATTGCTAATCACAGTATTTGTTATTACTTTTAAATCCATTAATTCTTATACCCTGTAATTAGCTTATCATGTTTGTTTACTTAACATTTTTTTAAACACTTTTATTATTATTTACATATGGACAATATTATTTATTCTGTAAATGGATCTACCATAGTGCTATTCACTCCCTTACCCAGACTTTAGAGTTGAGGATAGGATTGTAGGAGCATTTGAACGTATAATTAAATTGTGAAATAACCAGCAAAAGGGAATAAATTGCATATATATGAGCTGTAACAGTTACATGACCTTTTAAACTGCTCCACTACATCTTAAATCATAACATTCTAAATTTTGTATTCATGATCATGTGACTAAACTAAATTAGACTGGATTAACTAATAATCATCCATCAATAAATGAAAGAATGGCATAATATTACCTACTTTTTTAGCTCTTATAGTATTTAGGCATACATTTACTGACATAACACAGAGTAAGAAATGTATATGCTAGCCCAATCTAATCATGGTGCAAACTATTCTAAAAACATTATCAAATATTAAGAGGATTAAAGCAGTGTGCCATTTTTTAAATGAAATGCTACTTTATCCACTTAATGTTTGATATTCAGAATAATCACTTTGAAAGTGAAAAAATAAAGGCTTAAACTGGAATGTTTATACAATTAATATAGTATTCTGAGCTTGCTTTCACTATCTTTAAAACAATGTCATAATCATAGCAATGCAGCCATAAAGTAGTGGCAGATAGTGTAATTTAAAGAGAATGTAAATGATGTGCTTAAACAAGCCACTTTTTAGAGAGGGGGAAACAGGTTTCTTTTTGTTGATGGCATTGAATTGTTGATGATATGCCAGGCTTCTTTTATCTTGCATTTTGCATCATTGTATTCCAAATATACCATGCTGGGTAATGTAGGTTCAAAGGATTTGCTGTGTTTATTTCTATAGTCTAATAATGTGGATTTGTGGGTCATATTCTTAATTCTATTGTACATGTACAATTGCTGGGTGACTCTTGTTACCAGATTAGCAAAGGATTTCCCAAAATAGACCACATTGCACTTACAATGATTGAAGATATTGCAGGCAATTTTTTACACAATTTGTGGGGTCTGTTTGGGGGGAATGAGTCTGTCTTTGGAGTTATTAATTAGGTAGTTTAAGATAGGTGGGGTGCAGAGGATGATTCCGGAAGTTCCAGAGCAAATGATGTTTGTACTTCCGGATATTCTGGATATATATGGAAGCAATATCCAGGGTTTAATGTCAATTGGTGTAGGTCTGGATCATTTTAGTATAAAATATTTTTAGCTATATTAATGAGCAGCCTATGTTTATATTTAAAGTGGCATAAGTCCTTTATCAATATTGTTTTTGCAATCTGATTCATTTGCACATATTGAGCCTATATAGCTGTGGTTATGATATTGTTCAGTGATATCGAAAGCATGTTTGGCATACTATACTTAGCGTATAAATATTACAGTTTAAGCCTTACTTATTTTTTCACTTCCAAAGCTATTATTCCAAATTACAAATTTTATAAAAAGGCAAAAAGTATAAGTGAATTAATATTTGAGATTTCAAAATAGTTTGCATCAGACTCAAATCAAGCTAATATATAGAATTTATGTTGGACAATAGAATATGTCAATAATATTATACTTGGATACCATTAAAGCTAAAGAAATAAGTAGTATCATTCTATTCTTTTTGTCTATTGATAGCTGATTATTAGTTTATACATAGCTCATGAACATTCCAGTTACGTTCGTTTCAATTTTATATATATACTGAGCTATGATTATTTATATTACATTTTAATAAAACTGATGATTTATTTGGTATTTATGGATTGTTAAAATGAAGTTGCCTTTATCCTTTGAATGTTTAATAGTGATTTCAAAATAGTTTGCACCCTATTTAAAATTGGACTAGTATACAGAGTTCATGCTCTGTGTTATGACACATTAATAAATATATGTTTAAATATCATCAGAGTTTCACCCAGTAAAGTTAATTTTTTTCAATTCTTAAGCAAATCCATTGTTGATCTTAACATTCTTTAGGGAAATACACATTAGAGAGGCTTTCAACATAGTCCATAGAGCTAGTCAACCTCAATCATCCTCATCTCTCCTTACTTTTACCAATAAATAGATAAAAAAATTCAAATCTGGTATCTGGAACCAAAATATTTTGGGTTCTCTTATAAAATCAATTTAGAAGCTTTCCCTACTAGTCATTTTTTTATCACAGAGAATGGCACATGCTAACATTTGATCCACTTTGTTTTCTTTGTCCTAATTCTGAAGAAACAATATATCATTTTCTGTTCCAGTATTCTTCTCTTTTTACCTATAGAAATATCATTGAGTCATTTACCAAATTACGAACTTCTTCTATTTCAACTATTTAATAGCATAAACGGAGTTTTTTCCCTTCCATTAGGATTATTATTATTTCTGTGTTTGTTCTTAGGTTCCTAAGATGCCATTTTTACTTCAACCCTACATCTAGGAAATTACAATCACTGTTTTACAAGAAAATTTCAAAAATTAAAAACAGAGGCAGAAGCGCTTGCCCCTTCGGACATTGTTAATGCTACACAGAGCCTGGTCTCACTTTCAACCCCATTATAAGTAGATCATTTTTTTATGTCTTTGTTATGTTTTTACAAAATGTATCTGTTGTAATTTATACACCATTGAATTTGTCTGTTTTTGATAAGTTATAAAATATCCAACTGAATTTCAAATCTTTTTTTTTAAGTTTGTGAAAAAGTATTTGCCTAATAAAATTTTTTGTTAAAAAAAAGAATAAATAGTATTCTGTTCTTTTTGTTTAATGATGTGATTATTAGTTATGCTTAGCTCATAACTGGTTGAACCTGCTTTTGTTTCAATTTTATGTATATCCATGTATATATGTTTATGCTCTTTATGCAAGAAGAGCAAGATATTTTTCTCCATGATCACATTTTTTTTTAATGTATCCTCTGTGATAGGGTATGAGTTTTCTTCAAATCCTAATATATAATAAATATTTGTTATATTTTTGTATATTATATATGAAGCTGACCATAAATTACTCTTGGAATAATTCAGAACTTAAGCATCAATACATTTCCAAAATGTGAATCAAATATTTCTTTTCAATAAATCATACATCTTCAATAAATTCTTCACTAGTCAAGTTTTCAAAATTCATTTTTAGAGAAGTCATAAATTTTTTCCAGTCACTTCGACTTTATTTTAAATATCTTCAAAAAGACATAGAAAGTCCTGAAATCTCTGTAATGAGGTTTTTCTCTAATTAGATTTTGAGAGTATAATATATATGTATGCACACACACACACGCTGTTCAAAAGTTCACATGTATTGCAAGGTGAATTTTATAAGTTTAATGTTATGCATTAAAAAACTTTGTCAGACTTTAAAATAAGATTAGAAAAGTTGCAAATTCATTTTTCATCAGTTAACCAAGATGGTCATATGATGTTTTCGTCAAGGTGGGTAGGCATTAGAGTAGCAACATATGTAGTTAGATAGGTGAAGAGATAGCAGATGAATCACTTATAAGTGTGCATATTTAAGCATAATTCTTACCTATTGCTAATCTCAGTCTTCATTCATTATATTTTCAATTAACATCTTAAATGTGATCCTTTCTATTGATAATGATCATCAAGTAATCTTATTTGTTATTATTAAAATCAAAACGATAGGTGACACTAGTTAATCACACCTCAAGCCATCAAATTTTTCTTATTTTCTTTTAAAAGCTTATTTGACTTATTTTAAAGTATTGTAAAATTCATAATGATAATAAACGAATGACACTGCCTGGGAATTTAGAAATTTGAGAACTGAAAGTGAAATAGCTGGACCTCAATCCTTTGACCTAAACTCCAAAATCAATATTATATTAAAATAAACATGGCCAGTCATCAAAACTAGCATATTTCATGTTATCACATGATCACCCATTTTTATGCTTACACAAGCTGTTATAACAGAGGCAAAACTCTATACAGTAGTGCCATCCAGTGCAAGCCAGAGTAATCAATGGATGCAAGAAAATTTGTGCATAAAATCCCTATCTGGCTTGCACTGGGTGGCACTGCTATGTGGAGAGTTTTGCTTCTTTTATAACACCTTATGTAAGCATAGGGGATGGTGATCATGTGATGTTTAGTGGTTTAATACCAATGCTGTCAAAAGGATGGAGACTATGGTTATTAAAAAAATCAAAGACACCAAAATAAATAGATGCCTGAACTGGGTTTAGATCTACATGATTATACCATTGAATGAACTTGAATTGAAAACATTATTGTTTTTATTTTGGATTTCTAGCATTTTAGTTAACTAAAAAAATAAAAGGTGGCTGCTGGAGGATTGCATTAGATTCTAAGATCTAGATGTAGTGCTCTCAGATCCAAGCCTCCTCACTGGTAAAGGACACAAGCTAAAATAGTCTGAGGATATTGGATGTGTAAGGCGCTAGATAAGGATTTTATGTACAAACCTTGCATCCATTGATTATTCTGGCTTGCACTAGGCGCCACTACTGTATGGAGTTATAAGGAGAAGTCACAGCGCATCACATCACATCCATGTTAATAGATATATTAATTCAAAGTAAGTGTAATCAATTTTTTTGTTATTCATGATTATTTTGCAGGTAACACAATCACACACGTGAAATTCAAGATTCAAGTTTAAATTTTTTTTTTTCATAAACTTAAATGTCATATCTACAAGTCGCAGTTTTCTTTATTTTATAATTTTAAATGTCAAGTATACTTTTACTTAATTATGTTGGTTATGTTTGCACGCTTGTGTTTAATTCACAATTTTAAATAAATATTAAGTGCAAACGTTTTTTTTTTTTTAATAATGGGGGTGTGTCTGCATGCTTATATTATGAGTAAATGGGAATGGAATATTGATGCATTAAAAGACCGAAGACGTGATATTGTAGCAAAACAAAACAATGGATACTCATATTGCTGCTCGATCTTAAATAAACGAAATTTTGATTACATATATTAAGTTCATCTAAAATCATTATTTCTTCAAAGATTCTAAAAAGATTACAAAATATAAAAACAACGATTTGTTTTAAACTTTCAAAGCAATTTTTTAAAAAATAAACAAATTTTAATAAGCTTGGTTAAGTTATACCTCGACAGAATGTATGTAAATTAAAAGGAGTATGTTTAGATATCCTTTCAGTCTATAATAAGTGTGTTATTCAATTATATATTAAATGATTTTGCGGTGGTAAATTGCAAAAAATACAGATCGAACAGACTCCCGAAGGAATTTGGAAGGAATTTGACCCATTTAATTTGTTTCATATTTTGTTTTCTAAATTCACAAGGTTTTTCGGAGGAAAATCAGATTGTGTCTGTATACAGGAAGTGACGTCAATTCAATTTAAACCGCAAACATTTTTGTTCTTAAATATCGAAAGTACTTTTAATGTGCTTGACTAAGATATTTACTAGCGCAGTTTCAGACTAATTCTAAACAGGTAATCAGCCACTAAACATGCTCTGTAATGTCATATTTATTATATTTTTGTTAATTTGAATCAACTTGGAAAATCTCATTTTCAGTTTTGTTCCTCCTGTTTTTTCTTTTTGCTAATATCCCAAAATATAAAGAAGTCAACAATGGAATTTCTCAAAAGAAGAAAATATAAAGATGATGAATTAGAAGTTAACCGCTACTAATACCTTGGTCAGATTATTACTGATGATGGAAACATAATGGATGAAATTAATCGTAGAATTAAATTTGGTTGGAGGTGGTAGAATAACTTAATATTAAAAAGGGAATTTGCCTATGTGTTTGGAAAGGAAGATTTTTAATAAATGTATTTTACCAGTTCTTACTTTTGGATCTGAGACTAAGAGACTTAACAAAAGAGCAATACAGAGATTTCAAACCATTCAACGAAGTATGGAGAGATGCATGTTAGGAATATGAAGAAGAGGTCGAAAATGAAATATGTGTGTGAGAGAGCAAAGAGGTGTTACTGAGTTCATTGAAAGAATTAAGAGACTGAAATGGAGTTGGGCGAGACATATTGCTAAAAGAGATGATAATAGATGGAGAGTTGGAATCTTAAACTGGATTTCAGGATATTATAAAAGGCCTAGAAAGAGACCACGTGTGAGATGGATGGATGAAATAATGTACTGTGGTGATGTAGAGAAGAGAGGCTAGAGATTGGAGAAGAGGGATTGAACTTGGAATAATCTTCCTCCTGCAGTGGATCGATAATGGTTGAAAATAATAATGATGATAACAATTACAAATCTTCAAGTTCTTTAGTTTATACAATACTGTATACAATACATTAAGAGCATATGTAGTTCTAGTGCCACCTACAGCAAGCTTGAATAGTCAGTGATTACCAACTTCGAAACCTAAGCTGCATTGATAAAGGCAAAAGTCAGACACTGGTATGAGATGGAAAATTTAAATGCATAACATCTAGCAATCACTGATTATTTAAGTGTACTACAAAATAATAATTGAATGGTTTTGTTGCTTAATTCATAAACATCAAATATCAAAACTGGAATCAATTTGAAAACCTAAAACTTTGGAGTCTGGTACTGTCATTGCATTACTCTATGTAGGGATTAATTGGTTTATTACTGCTCAGTTGTTCACCAAAACTGCTGGAATGAAGTTTAATCTCTAGAATTGACCATTCTACTGCTATGTTAAACCACACATGACATTGAATGGTTTTATCCTTCAGGAGTTGGTTTCGAGCACCAGAATTATCAGAACTGGAAATGATCTGAGAATTTTCTTCTCCAAATTGGGATCTCTACCATTTCACTAAATCATGCACGATAAAATTATTGCATGGCTTTATTACTCAGAGTTCTTAAAAAGTTTGTGCATTGGGTCAAAACTTGGAATTGTTCGGAGGACTTTGCACTCTAGACTCCACCATTGCACTAAATCACTACAGATGTGACCAGAATAGAGAACTGTATTTGTTTTTTCGTATTCAGATTATGGAAATTTTAAGAACACCATATAGCATAAAGTTATTGACCACTAAGACTTCTAGATATTATTCTTAGAAATGGTTACAATCCAAGTATCATTTGATGTTAATTACTTTATCTTATATCTGTTTTTAGAGATTGCTATGATAACTCCATAAAATGTGGCAACTGCTTGTGAATGGGTCTTTTATTAGTATTACGTACAAGATGTATCTGGCCTCTATGTAAAGGCTGTTTTTTTCTTTGATTGCTTTAACAATTTTTTTTTAAGATTTAATATAAATTAAACAAAATATTTTTAATATTATAGAAATAAATGTAACAATAAAGACCTTTTTTTTTAATTGGTTATTTTAAGAATTTTTTTTTTGCTTTGAATAAAATGCTTGTAATCAAATTAAGCATCTAAATTAAAAATTGTAAATATACCTGTTATATTTGAAATGTGAATTTGACTGTTATAGACAACTATTAAAGGTGGAATTAGTGTGGGCTACATGATATCAAATTACACGACTTAAATTATATTCTAACCAAAACTAAATGTAAATACAGTACTATAACATCTATATTTTTCTTCACAAAATATATTTAAACACAATTTCTTCATGATGTAACTATTATATCAATTCCGTTCTGTACTGTAATTAAAAGCAGATGTATTGATTTTTTTCTAAGAGATTTTTATTAATGGTGGAATTACTTCTTTCACATAAAATACTCTTTATAATAAAAATTATGAATTATTAAATATAAAGGATGGAATTACTTCCTAAAATACTTGTAATATAAATTACAGTTTAGTTAGATATAGTTATTTGTTTATTTTTTTTGACACTGTCACACTCATCGTTTTTGTAATTTGTTAAAGCAACCAATTAAAAAAAAAGCATTTTATTAAAGCAACCAATTAAACAGCATTGCCAACAATAGACAATATAGGGATTTTTATGTAAGAGATTGTAATGCATAAAATCTTAAGCCATCTTTATTTACCATGAAAATTAATATTAATCATTACTAGCAGTTACCATCCCAATTGCTTAATGTTCTTGAATCGACCTATTGCGTCAGATGTTAAAATATCACATGATCTGAGCAGCCAACCATTCTATTATTTTCTATTTTCCCTTGATTCTACATGTATAAGTATACATTCTTCTTACTTTAATTAATCATTCTCTCCAATCAGTTTCTTGGTAATTTTGTGAATATGATTCATTAATAAAGATCCTCCCTCCCTCCCCAATATATTTTTCTTTTATTTTTAAAATTTACTGATTGATTTCATTTTCATATATTTCAGAAGTCTTTTTTATTTCCTAACTTCTTGTTTTTGGTTTTTCCAGATTTCAAAAACAGGAAGAAATGCCTTTAAGACTATTGTCAGCTAACTATATTCATCAATATGTTTACATCATGCATTATAATCAAATGAAGCTGTATTTTGTTTATCTATATCAATTTTTTAAAAAAATCGATAAATTTAATATAAATATATGTATGTATTGAATCAGGTCTGAGTAAGATGTCAGTAATTTATCCTCGCTGGGTTTAAATACCTTTTAACATAATTTCTTAATATTATCGGAATTGACTAGCCCTTCAAGCAGAGGGAGAATATCATTGATAGCATAAATCATCAACGATACTCATGGTCAGATCAAGCTATGCAAAGCATAACACAATCACATTTCCAGACTGTAGCCCTCCTCGATTGCTGGATTCAAATCCCTGCCATCCAAAGCATGCTGACTATATAATCTATGGCTACTTGAAATACCCCATGAGTAGCTCATACTCTGTCTCAGGGTCCAGCACATTCATTTTATTTAACACATAAAATATAACAACACAAATTTATTGGTGATACAGTGACAAGAGAGAGAGAGAAAATAGACAAAATAACATTTAAGCAAACAGCATCTATTCAAGCACACATACATGATATAACATAATAGCATGGAAATTTACATTTAAAAATAAATGATTAATCAGGCTACTTTTTATCATAGTCCTTTGTTAAAGTTCATTTCATTTAAAAGTAAAGTGTCTGTACACAATTATTATGGAAAATGATATTACCTAGGTTTATGTGATATTGCAATGATACAGTTCATTTGTTTTTGTTTTGCATCAGTGTTACTTTTCTAACTGTTTGGCTTATTGGTCTCCATCGATGGTTCAAGGTCTTGTTTTCCATTCTTTGGTTTGACAATGAGAGAGAGAGATAGTTTGTGGCAGCATCTATTTCACCATTTTGGCATTAATTTTCTGTGAGGTTCAGACAGGGACAGTTTATTTGTGGAGGACTTTTGGGGCCTGAAGTCCAGTCGAACACTTGTTACTAGATCTGCTGCTTCTGCAATAATATTTTTGTGGCAGTAAAGAATGGTTCTATTTGTCCTTAGATTTCTGAATCTTTGGAGCAATGAATAACATAATGAATCAGTCATAAACTGAAGCCCAGAGTGATTCACAGACTCAAAAGCAGAATAATTCATTCACAAAATGAAGGCTGGAATAAATAACAATAGACAGTGGTGACTTTATATATCCTTCTCTCTCATTGTTTTAATTTCTTATGATTATGTTGAATATGTTGAGTTTTTTTTAAATTAATTTTTACATTTCTTTTTATCTAATTGATTTTTACATTTGCTTTAATCTAATCTTTTCTTAGATTAATCTACTATCTTTTTTCTGAGATAGTTTATATGGTTTTTCTTTTAATTAATCCAATCAGTAATCTTACTAGCATTCCAAATTAATTATTTTTTTATTTTTTATTTCTACTAAGATTTAATTTTTAGACCTTTATTCTCCTAATATATTTTTTACTTTATAAAGCAAAAAGAGTTTCTTCAAAAAGGAGATAGTTTTTAAATCTTTCCCTATCCTGTTCTCTTTTAAATAAAAAACAGATTGTAAAGAAATATAGCACAATCATTTTTTTATTTTACAAAGTTGCGTTTTAAAATCTACTTAAATAATTGTGTTTTTAACTATTCTTTCAAGTAAATTTGATCATAATTTTTTAAAAAAATTATGAAACATTTAATGCAAGATATATGTAGTGTTATACATTATCTCTCACTAGCATTACAGTATGTATCTATCTTATTATCATTAGTGGTCAACCATAATCAAGTGGAATTATTATAATTCCTAAAGAACAAGTGTTTTGCAATGGTTTTACAAATCTAACAGTTGAGTCACAAATATATCCAAACATATCTCATGTTCTTAAGTTTTTTTAATTGACATTTTGAAATGATGTCTTTTAATGTCTTCTATAGCAACCATTTTCAATTAAAAACTTAAATTATCTTCTTCATTGAAATTCTTGACTATAATTTCCCAATGGATGCAATCTTTCTGCTCATCACCAGATCATCCCTAACATGCTTTGCTTCTCTCATCAGCACCATACTCCTATTTACCATAACATAGCTTTTCCAGGAACTCTTTACCTGTTTTGCATTTCCATTTCAATAAAGTCATAGCCTTGAAGTTGTTTACTCTCTGTAACAGTCATCTTCGATCTAACCATTATGTTTTCAGAATATTACAGATCACTAAGTGAAATTGTTTAGTGACTTTATGTTATTAGAGAGTCAATGTCTCATTTCTGCACAACGTATTTGATATAATAATCCTACATGCAAAATAATTTAATCGAATTAGTTGTATTACTATGATAAAAAATACCCCATTTTTTAGCATGTTAAATATGGCTGTGGCACATTGTAGCCTGCGCTGCATTTAACATCCACGTTTGCTTTTCTAATATAAGCTACTATGTTGTCTGATTCATATTCTCATGTGAAACAGTAAGGTCTGCTTTGCAGATCTTTGTTTCACCTTTTCTCACCTACTTTTTACCCTCATACCTTAGTTTGAATCCCAATCAATCGTAATGTGTCTGCAATACGCTTATATACCGAAAATCCCACCTAATTTTAAACCATGAGTACAATGCTCGTATTATATATAAGTATAATTCATTCCCAAATAAAATATTATAGATTATGTATATGTTCACATAATTTAGATTTCTTTAAAAGTATGTTATATAAGCTGTAATTGCGCACACACTATGATATGCATTTCAAAACTCGTATCAAAATTATAAATTGTTAATTAAAGTTATTTTATTTGAATCTATTTACAAAAATATATTACCATAAGTTCATATTCATCTAGTAGATAGATTCAAATATTGCAATTGAAAAAGTAAAATCATTTTCTTTAATTTAATAAAGGTCATTCCAAATATTTCTGTTAAAATAAATGAGGGACAATAGTTTAATTATTTCATGTTGTAATTATTATCTAAGAAAACAGCAGATGTCCACTTAAGGTTTTCTTTAATTAGTAAAAGTAATTTTTAATTAAATCTAGTTTGTAATTCGAATGTCGACAAGGAAATTAACAATAGAAATTAATTAAAATTTTGTTATTCCTTTAGACATTCGGATAGATTTAATTACAGCTGATAAGTCCAATATATTTTTGTAACACTCCAGGGCAGTTCTATTGTTTCAATCCCACTATAAAAAGGAAGGGTTTTCTTTTGTTCTCCATTCTGGTGTTTCTAATGAAATGTTTCTAACCAAAGTATTCTAGCCATTTGCTGATGAAATATTTCTAACCAAATTTATTCTGGTCATTTACTGATGAAATATTTCCAACCAAAATTATTCTGGTCATATTGCTGATGAAATGTTCTAGTAAAATATTCTTCAAAATATATTGTCCTGAGATTTTAGTTACATGCTTGCAAACTTATATTTGAAGCTGAGTTTTCATCTCCAAATTAATTTACCATGTTGACCACCCAAATTGCTAACCTTGACATGTCGGAGTAGAGGCGGCACAGAGGCTATTTCCCTTAGGAATTGCGGCTGCTGCTCCAGACCATCGGAAGCTATCACATAAGGAACCCCGGAACTGCTGCTGCTGCCAAAATATGAACATTCCAGATTTTGCTGCTGAACATCTAACTGCAAATACGTTTCCAGAGGTAACCTAAATTAACCCAAGCGCTCTTGTGATTTCTAACTAACATGTTATAGCCATTTTAAATTGTTTTCTTTAATTTCACTTTATTTTATTATTTAACGTGTTCTAATATAATCAACAGTTTTGCTCTCTATCCTTGGGTTAATATTTTCTATTTATAAAGCTTTCTTTTATTTCATTATGATAATGTGTCAGAATCGTCTTTGACCGAGTGAATTATTCCCTTTGTTGAAAGTAAGACGCTGCTATTAAGGCATATTTTAAATTTATAATAATTCCCAATTTTATTATCTTGCAAATCACTCGTTCGAGGGCGATTCTAATCTTCTTTAATATATATAATACTGTAATCACATAGTTTAAAATCTACATTTTATTGATTTTAACATAATATGAGAGTATGTGTGAGGTCAATGATTTAAATGTGTCCCCAAATGCATGATTGTATAAATAAACCTATGGTTACTTTTCACTCCTGAAAGCATGCATTTTCCTATTTTTAAATACTGTGTTCTACTTTAATTACAAAGTTCATCATTGACGTCAAGAATATGTGGACCCCTTTTATGAATTTCTGGGAATTTGATTGGGCATTTCTCTTAATCCAAGTAAAACCCATTTAGTATGTTTTATATACATTAGTCTAGTATTGCTGGTAAATGAATTGGTTGTTGAGACCACTTTGTTTTGCTTTTCCAAGGATTTTTACACGGCCAAGTCTGTTCTCTTCGCTTTCTTTTCACTTCCTGCATTTCCCAGGCAGAGTGTGTACTCAAATGTCACATCTGGGAATTAGATGCAGTCGTCACTCAGTCACTAAGTTTTGGCTGTTCGTGACAACACTTTCCTACGGGTTAGTGGCGAGCTGCCCTCCGTAGTCATTCCAAAATATTTCACTATTGTTTTATTCATATATTTATTTTTACAAAGCATCCATGACTTAAACGTGTCACACCCTCCAACTTTAATAAATTCATTATTAGCAATGCTGACCTCCCATCTGCTTTAATTATTATTATCAAATAAATGTCTTGATCACCTCCCCACTTTATTGCTTAGTAAGCTTTTGTCCGTGCTATTCTCGAAATCAATAAATATTATATAACCCGTAATATCAAGTATTTTATTAAACTGTTATAATTACTCAAAGCACCTCGCACATATTCCCATCTCTTTAAGCACATTATCATAATGCTATTAGCCCGAGGGATAGAATCAATAATTTTGCTTTAAAACCTTTTTGTAATGGAATGGAATGTCATGCAACAATTATTTAATACACGTCCCTGTCTCATATAAGCAGACAGTGGCGTTCTATATATATTTCTATATAAATAAATTTTGAAATCATTTAAAACTAATTTTGATTCTATTTTATTGATTCCTATCTTGGTCTATATATATATTTTATACATTTCTTTTGTACATCCATAGACGTTAATTAGCCACCCAAACTTATCTTAGTATAGAGTC
The DNA here is from genome assembly GCA_028023455.1 of Epiperipatus broadwayi. Classification (NCBI taxonomy): domain Eukaryota; kingdom Metazoa; phylum Onychophora; class Udeonychophora; order Euonychophora; family Peripatidae; genus Epiperipatus; species Epiperipatus broadwayi. The sequence continues at coordinate 2,672,171 of JAQFVV010006217.1, forward strand.
TTTTTGTTTCTCCCTGACCACCAGGCACCGGTAAAGGGTTATACTAATAGTAGCATCAGATGCATTATCACGTAGGTGGCGCTGTGAAATTTGGACTTTAGATTCGAACTTAGTATATCTAGAAGGCAATCCCTCCTAGAATGTTCAGTTTCATGTTTGGGGTTTGAATTATGCAGTGTGCTAGCGAGATAGACGATTCTGACTGTTACACATGATGATTACTATTTAAATTGCTGATGGTTTCCCTTGTTAAGTAATAAAATATTTTTTCAAACATTTATTATTTAATCATATTTTTTATATATTGACTTTAAAACTTTAAGAATATTCTACAGATCATCATTTGAATTAGAAAAAATAGCTCAATCATTAATATGGTGTAAATCTATGGCAGAAGCCCAGAATATGTTTTTGTTTTTGCTTTTAATTGGTTCAAATTAAAAACTTTTACCATCAAACCTACATTACTAAATCCTGATACCTACTTTATGAAATCATTTGTAAAAAAATTTAAAAATCATTATCATAAAAATGAAAAATGAAGATGCATTTAGCACATATCAACAAAAGATCACATGACATCTGCCTTTATGTTATTTTTAAGTGGCAGATTTATTTCTTTTACTCCAGTACTGTATCCAAAATTCCTCACTGATGATGGCCATAAGCAAGAAACTAGTCTGGACATATAAATAGGATAGCACTATATAAGCATTGATTAAGCGCCACTGTATATCATCTATTAATTATTCAAACCTACACTAGGTGGCACAACTAGTCTGGAGATATGATGTAGCAGCACTGTGTAGGGATTTATCAAGCATTACCATTTAGTATTCATTGACTACTCAAACTTACGCAAGGTGTTAGAAGTAGAATTGGAGAAATGGGTTTCTAGTTAGGGCTCGTTCCTCTGTAACACCAGTTTTTATTTTTAAATGGTTTAGATTTTCCATTAGCAATAGTAATGGTTCCTGTCCCACCATCTTGCAGATAGCTAAACTTTAGCGATCAACAAGCTAATTTTAAACTTTAAACTTATTTCGATTAACTAAGCCATATATTTTGATCAAACCATTATAAAGCAATTTACACATTACATCTCTGTTTATTAATCTTTACCTAATGACAAAAATGTTATCTTAGTGTTTCTTGATTCTATAGAGCCACCCTGAATCGGTGGTAACCAGAAACAACCTATTAGTGAAATATTTGGAAATATTATACTATAATGGCTGACAATGTTTTTTCATGATAATTACTAGCCTTTTTGTAAATCATCCATAATCAGTTGGTCCAACAATCCTGTGAGTCAAAATACTCTGGTCACATTTTGTGTTATAACTTGTGATTCAGACAAATAGTATCTTAAAATGTTAATGATGAATAGTTAAACTTTGTTGATACTGTGCCAGTCAAAATCATGTATTCATTCAACAAGACCAATAATCCAAGCAAAAGTACCTTGAATCCAACCATGCACAAGATACATATGTCAGGGCAAGGGTGAAAACCTATTTGCCTGAACTATTGCCTCTCTGACTAATGGATAACGTTTGTGATGACACTTACAGTGCTTCGTTTTATTCCGTCCCAGCTGGAGGTCATGGTTCACATAGAGACTCAAAATAATAAAAGGTTTATATAAGAAATTAATGATTTAGTGAATTTCAGAATGGTACAGAGGTGATTGGATATCGATTACTAATGGTTTGAACCGTAATAATGATAAATTCTTTCTGGCAACATTACAAAGAAGTGAATTAAATCAAAGAACTATTATAAATAAATAGAGTAATTAACCTTAGAGATTCGGAGTGAAGACAAACTAAGCTTATTTAAAATAATAATATTACAGGAATTTATTAAGAAATTTAAATACAAGATAAATTGGGTTTTGTTTATACAACTCGGTTATTTTTATTTAATTCGGTTTTGATGTGGATAAATGCAAGGCATTTGACAACAAAGTAAAAATTTGTTAATTGGTCTGCCAAGAACCAATCAGCAATAAAATATTATTAGCCCTCTTTAAGAGGTTACAAATAAATCGATTTTATATATTGTACATATATGTATGTTCTCATTGCCCACACATATATAGATTCTTTAATTAAGAAAAAAAAAATTTCTTTTATATATATATAGATTTATGTGTGTATTTATTATTATATAATTTATAAATAGTTAATAAATAAGCAGTTATGTAGAGAGAGAATGTAATAATATTTAATATTGATTTATTATATTTTTTTTAAAATAAGGTGTTAAATTATTTAACATTAATTCTTATTAAATAAAGCAGATCAGAAAGAAAGTGTAAAATAAGACGATCAAGATTAGGAGATAAAAAGAAATGTGCATGTGCAAAAGAGTGTGAAAAAATAAGAATGTCTGTATAAATACCAAAACACTTTTACACCTATTTCTAATGACTATAGATTGCCAGCTTTATTGTTTGTGTTATCTGTGTCTAAGATTATTTTTATAAAGGGGGTGCTTTGATGTAATAAAATGTGATTATTAATTTTCTTGTAAAATTGCGACAGACCATCAAACTTGTGAAGCTTTTGATCTTTGTTTGTCTCAAGATAACAGGATTTGCAGCTGGCCTTTTTTTTTTTGTTTTTGGTCAGAAATTTGAAATAAAAACCGAGTGAAATAATATTGAAGAAGTCAGTTCAATTTTTTTGTTTGGAGGAGAGTGATCTAACAATATGTAGTTTTAAAAGAAAGTCAATCATTAATATTACTAAGATCAGTCAGTTGTTTTTTTTTTCAATATTTAGTGGGCAGTCAATTTTTTCAATGTTATTGAAGGAGAGATGTGGCAGTCAGTTTTTTTTTAATGTTATGAAAAAGAGAGTGAGCGATTTGATTTTTTTTTCACTCTTTCAAAAAATTGAGGAAGGAAAAAAGTGACTCCTTGTTTTAAAGTCAGTATAGACAAAGATGTGCGTATATATAAGTAATTCCCAGCAAGATTAAGATAAAGAAGGAAAAATGGAACAAAATTGAATTTATTGGAAGAAGTTATTAACAATTCTATGAAATGATATTAATATATTTTGCTGTGTATAATACAATGAATTTGCATTGCTAAAACCATTGTTTCTGCTTCCTGATTAATACATAATGGGTTAAATCACTGGTCTACTGTGGACCCATATACCACTCCATAGTAACCAAAAGAATGGACAAATTTAAAACCAGCCAAAAATGTTATCTCATTATCATCTTTGACAAGAGCCAAGAAGAAAGGAAAGATGAATAAAAGCCTTTTCTTTTTTTTTTAATGGAGCAAAGACAAGCAGCTTGAAAATTCAAACACGGGACATTTATAAGAAGTGAAAGTAATCTGGTAAATATGAACTTTCCTTAACAGATCTTTTATTATTACTTATTAAAAGTAAATCTTAATTTATTGGTCAAAGCATTATTTTTTTTCTTTGATACAGAAACATTAAAGGCTTGTTTATCAATAGTTATTCTCAGTATCACATAACATAACACAAACAGTTTAAATCTTTAAACTTAAATTTTCATTATTATTTTTTTATATTATATATTGTAATATTGAAATGTTTTTTTTTATTGTTCTTCATTTGTTATGATAATGAGCAACCTATAAATATATGCATTTATAATGTTTGTTTTTTTTCATCTTGTTGCATATTAAAATTGATATAATGTATTTTATTTTCTTTTGCTAAAAGATTGCAAGAATATTTTTTTATATATGTAATTAATGTATTAATCTCTAATGTAGAGATATACATTTTAAACATATATGTTAACATTACCGAATGTGTGCATGTGTAACTGCTTATACAAACATGTCAAAAGAATAGGTTATACATAATTAGTTTAAATATGAGAAATTATAAAGCAAGGCTTACATATGAATGGAAGTGAAATAAAACACAAGTTACATATGAAATTTATTTTATGATATAATAAGTTAGGAAAGTCTTAAGTAAGCATTCCATGAAATATATTTTTTTAAATGTCATTTTAAGCCAGCTTATTTTAAAATTATCCAAAATGACGAACTTGTATATAAAATTTTGTATTAGTTTTATATTGAATTAATGTAACAATAAGCCATTTATCTAATTAGTAAATTTGATTTTAAAGAAAGAAAGAGTAATAGTATTAATAAAATATAATTATATATCTTAATTGGTTTCCGAGTTCTTATTAAAAATATTGTTGTATTTTTCTTGTCTTAATTCTATTGTTTTAAATGATCTTCATCATCGCTCGCAGATATTAAGAATCATCAGCATTCGCAAATATTAAAGCTTGCAAAATGTTAAGTAAACTAGAATGTTGATTTACATTTAAGTATTTAGGGATTAAGCTTGATAATAACCAAATTTTAATAATTATAGTTCCATAATAGAGGGCTAAAATTATGTTATGCCCAGGAGTTTTGATCATCCTCATCAAAGATGAATATCGTATTATTGATTAAAACACTGTTTCAAATAATACTATACAAGAGTTATGATCGCCATCATCATTGACTAAGTAAATTATAATCATTAAATCTAATGTTTAACATAATTAATATATTTAGTAAATAAGGATTTATAGAAAGTTGAATATCATGCATAGAGATTCGTGATGATCAGTCATCATCACTAGTATTATTAAATCCTAGTTTTAACTATTAAAGTATTTTAGTAAATAAACATAAACTTATATAAATGCTAGTGAATATAATATTTAAATCCAGTTTGACAAGGGATGATTTTTAAAAGTGCTTATAAGTTTATGAAAAGATAAATCTATTGTTGTGAGTTTATTATAAAGCTATGGCTGGTATCATTATTATTATTATTATTATTATTATTATTATTATTATTATTATTATTATTATTATTATTATTATTATTATTATTATTATTATTATTATTATTATTATTATTATTATTATTATTATTATTATTATTATTATTATTATTATTATTATTATTATCATCATCATCATCACTATTATTATCATCTTTATATTGTGATAAATAATTAAGTTAAGTAATTAGTTAAATGGCCATCAATATCAATAATGGTCTTCACGATGCTTGTTTAGAAGCCATTAATAAGATTATACTTGTCTGTTCATCAATATACGTAAAATGAACTAGCAATATCTATAAGAGTTTTGATCTATATAAATTTTGGTGATATAGGGGATCTTATGATTTTATTGACATGAGTAAAATATAAGTGTCATTTTTTTTTTCATTAGTCATCCAAGTCATGTGTGATAAAAATGTACCGGAATGAGTTTGAACTCAGTACACTCTAAACAGATATTTATCTAGATTTAAAACAATCTAGTGGCGCTTGTGGGAAAACACATGAACTTAGCTAAACTGAATAGAAGTGATCCCATCCCTTTTCCAACTTATTAACTTTATATAATATGTTTTATAAGTTGTCATGAATAGCACCAGTGTGTGTGTATGACCATGAATTGTCTTATATAGTTGGAAAGAAGAATAGGAAGGATTCTTTGTTAAAAGAACCTAGTATTGGAGATAAGCATAATGCACTCCAGGAATCTTACAGTGGGTAATTTTATTCAGATGCTATATTTAATATTATTTTATTTGATGACAATGGCCAGTATGTTTTATTGTTTAAATGACTTCCCCAATATCTAAATATTTAAAATCTTTAATGATGACAGTTTTTAATTTTCATTTGGTTATTTTATATGAAAAAATGAGATAATTTATTTATTTCATTATTAGCGTGACAGAATTAATGTTTAGGATAGTTGCAAATGAGCTATAATGTTATATTTAGTTATTGAATTATAGCAACTATCATTTTATCACTTATCTATTGTAACGAACACAGACGTTCGTTACATTGTTTTTTTTTTATTTATTAAACATGAAAGTAAATTAAAAAGTTCGCATTTAAAAATTTTCTTTTAGAATTAAAAATTGAAATTAAATATCATCTTAAACTCTTATATATTAAATCGCACAGATATAAAAAATTATTAAAATAAAACTGTATTAAAAATAGAAAAGGTATTTTAAAAACAAAAACTTAAAAAGATTTGGAGATAAAATTATATCTTTAAATTTATCTTTAAATATATCTTTGATTTGGAAAACAGGTTAATTAATCAGAAATGGAAATGATAAATTTAATTAGTCAAATGTAAACCAGCCTTGGGCATTTAAATGTAAAAATACCGGTCAGATAGGAAAACGATAGAAACTGTTAGCAAATAAGAAGAAATCCCTATGGAATCGGACCGCAGCGAAAGGACCATCGCAGCGGTGACGTAATGTAAATTCAATCCTTCACATTAATATAAAAAGGACAAGTTTGGAAATTATTAGTTAGTGAGTTATTTATTATTTACGATGTGACAGATATGTGTTAGTGCGGAAGTGAAGGAGAAGGGATTGAAAAAGACTCACGTTCAATCCCTTCAGTTGTTATAAAAATGGGAAAATGAAACATCGCTTTTCTTATATTCAGAGGACCACAGGACCATCGGGAAATTTAATGCTGGATTTCAAACGGCAAGCAACTGTTAAAAATGAACATTTCTAAAACCGTAAGAACTTTATAAAATATAACGAACAATATTAATTTGAAAACACTAAGAACTTTAAATTTTAAACTTTCCTAGTAATTTAATTGTTACAAATAGTTTCCTATCTGACTAAAGTAGTTAAAATGTTATTTGATGTATTTTTTTTATTTATTTGTGTAAAATCATTTCCATTTATTTAATTTTGTTCTTTAAGTTTATTTATGATTTCTGTTTTCCGATAAATTAAAATATATCAATGTTAAACTTAAGTCGGGCGTGAATGGCTGTATAGATTTGTAAAGTTATATTAGGGGAGGGTAATCTTAGGTTATTTGTTTCGTGGTTAAATTGGGTCAATGGATTGGATATATTGGTGTGATTAGTAGATGTAATATTGATTCGCTACGGGCAGAATCGCTTCATACGCCGCACACTACTGTTTGCCTATGGAAGGAATTATAAGTCGGATACCGCAGTTCCTTTCTATGGAGTTTTTTGTTTTATTGCTCTTCTTTGCAGATAGATGTAGTATTCCTATCTCATAAGAGGCAATTTCTTCCCTTAACCTTTTGTGCTGCCGTATGTTATTACATTGAATACATCGATATATCAGATGAATTGATGCCAGTTTGACTACGAATTTTAGTCTAAGGTTAAATAGGGATAGAATGTTTATTTTCAAAAGCAAATTTATCTGGTCTATTCATGCTCGACCCTAAATAAAAATGCATTAAATTTAAGTTGTTTATAGACGCTTGCATGGATTGTTGATCGGTTAACTATATTTGCGTTTTCATATTTGATCAAAATATATAGACATTCGATAAATAATGATACCTTACGGTGAGTATCTAAAATGTATTTATTCGGAGGTCTTTTAAGTCATTGGTGACAATGCAAGTATCTTATGGTGAATACTACTGGGTTACTTATAAATTTCCCTCTGCAATTGCCAGTATCAATGATTTTATATTTTGATCGTTTATGTTTACTGTGAAATGTTTTTAACCGTGTAATCTATGTAACCGATCTATAGCAACATATTAAAACAAGCTTTTATAATCCCATCTGTGCGAACTTAATTAAAATGTAAAATTAGAATATAATAGTAATTAAATGTAAATTAAAGTCAAGAATCAAAGTTAAAAATAATGTTAAAATGTAAAACTAATACTAAAATAATTTTAAATCTTATATATATGTGCATAAATAAATGTTTGTATGTTAATTACTGGCAGTGGCTTATTTTATTCCTTTTTTTATATATACTCTTAAATTATCTTATTAAATCTCTGCTATTCCACTGAGCTAGTGACATGGGCTAACGACCGGAATCAAAATTTAAAAAAAAAAAAAAAAAATTTTTTTTTTTTGACTTACGTATCTGCCTACTTTATAAATTTTTCTAGGTTCAAATGCCTAGATGGCGCCCCGTAGTGCAGATTACATAAGTCATTTTCTCCGGATCGTTACACTATATATTAAATGGTTACAAAATAGCAGCCTTTATCATCATTACAGTAATTTTTCTTACTGTTACAAAGTTTTCTTACTATGACAAATGGTTAGATTATAAACATATATGTTAATAATTAATAATTAATTTTCTCAATTATATTTATTCATTTTCTGTTACAATATATATATATATATTACAAGACATGAAAGATGTGCATTTATAACACTATTACATTTAAGTCAGTTTCTAGAATGAGTGTGGAAAGCAAGATAGTTCATTTTAAATAAATTAGATAATCATATTTAACTAATTACGGGATTGGTTTGTGAAAGACATGCCATCATGGCAGAGAGCATTTCAGGTTTGCTAAATAAAGATATAAAATGATGAAGGCAGTATGCTGTTATAGATTACAACAAAAATAAATGAGGTCTGTTATGAACCTCTGGGTGGCTTTACTAAAAGAAATCCCTGGTATATACAGGTAGATGATGAGAAATGCTGGCCCTCCAGCCAAAACATGTCTCTGAATAATAATATATTTGATGTGCTGGACTTCCCATACACATCTTGATGGCAATGCCTGAAAAAGAATCCCTTGGTATGAACTACATTTACTTTGAGGGAGTGTGAAAGATTGGACTGGTCATAGTTAAATTTCCGAAGGTCCTGAGGAGTAAGTAGCAAAGCAAAATACTAATAATAAATGAATGGTTGCAGCTATAAATACATAATGCGTTAGACATATACAGATAGTGTATCACTAACGAAAATAATAACTTAATCCCTGATTAGAATAATTGGCTCCCTGACATGATAGAAAGTCCCAGAAACCTTAGGCCATCAATGAATGAAACATAAATTATATTGTAAAAAGAAAGGCAAGAATTAAAACTAAAATATAAATTGTTTTCCACACTTTCCAAATATTTTATGTATTAGTAAGTTATTAAATAGTTCATCGTTAAAGATTACAAAATAAATCAGTCTTTTAATTAACATTAACAAACTGGGTATTAAATATCAAACTCACTTCTGGTGAAGTTTGACAATATGCAGCCTAATAAATCATACATCGAATTTTTACTATTTTCTGATAAATAAAAATATATATGTATGAAACATATACTGATAAAATGCTTTCAACAATTTTCTTTCAAGACATTTGTTTTACAGAAATCGTAATAGATTTACTTAACTGATTTACTAAAATTCTTTATTCTTTCAGAAAAATTTACGAGGGCAATTTTAAATGGGAGGTAATAATAACACATCTAATTTTTAAAATAATTAACATATCTAATTTTTAAAATAATTTCTATCATTTAAAACAAATTTATAATATAAGGTACAAAACTAAACGGGCTTCCTTTAATTAATTAATTTAACAAGTCTCCTGTAATGATTTTTAACTGGAGAAAATAAGGGAGAGGTTTAAAGTTAATTGCTCATTGGATTTTATACTTGGCAATTTCAGTAAGTCAAATATTCTAAATAAACCAACAAAAATTAATTTAATTTGCCGCATCAAAATAATGTGAGATTTTTAGAAGAATTGATATTTTAAATTTAAGAGAAAAAAAATTAAGACGCATTTTAAAATTAGGTTGTATAAACATTACACAGATATATAAAATATAAATTAATATTGATTTAGAAAACAAGTAAAATAGAATCAGTGGCTTGTGGCAAATTGGAGGTTATAATAATATACCTATTGGGAGATGTTCCATGGCTTGAAACAGGCAGTTATACAGTCAGATCATTTCAGGCTTCCTTGATACAGTACAGTCTCTAGCTAGATGTTGAAAGCACTGGGAAGGCATTGATGAGTTGGTGGAAACAGAGCTCCAAGGAGCAATGTCGATCTTTTCACCCCGTCATTTCTTTAATCACGATGTACTGTAAATCTAAACTACTCTCTTCAGTGAACTCTTCAAATAATAATTCCTTCTTATCAAAAATTTCCACTATTTATTTGATCTGGCTTTATCTATAGGATTCAATCTACATTGACATCCACCAATTGTAATTTCTCTAAGCAGTTTTCTGAGGTTGGTGCCTGCTTTGGAGAGAAATCTATCATCCTGCATTAAACATGCCCCAAGGGTTCATTTGCTAATTAAAAGAAAACAGCAACAAGCATATTCAGTTTATCAGTCATTGTACTAAGAAAGCCTATTTAATTAAGATTTAGATTAACAAAAATGTAAATTTTATTCAGAAAAATTTTAGGAATTTGGTACGACTTTCAAATTTAATATTTGACATAAACTTAAATAGAAATTTACAAAATATTTCTTACAAATATTACACTGTTTACATAATTGATCCTTTAATGTACATTTATCAAAAGATAAATATCAAATGTTACCAACTGATTAATTTAAGAAAAATGAACTTTAATAAAAGAATTTAAAATATTTGTAACATTTTATAGATATCTGGGATTCAATTACGTATCAATGCCAATTTAATAAAATAAATACAATATACATTTTTACAGATATTATAAAATAAATAAACTATTATGAAAAGGTTAGTTTTAATAATAAAATATTAATTAATGAAATATAAATTAGATAAAAGATTATAGTATTGATTACAAATATTGATTATAATGAAAGATTATAATATTGATTATAAATGTACTACCACCTATTATGAGATGGGTGTCAGTTAATATACCAGTATGGGTTCAAACCCATACTAGTGCTGATGACATTAGCACTAGGTGAAGCAGAAATATGTACTATATTTCCAGCTTCAATACATAACATATGCATTACTGCAAACAGTTGGATTGAGAGCCGTTCAGCTTTTCACAGGAACACACTGGTATATATATATATATAATTTCAATAAGTGTGGACTTAATTTATCATTACTCTATTTAAAAATTTCTTTAGAGATTCCATTTGAACTGATGGTCTTTATGTTATTTAAGATTATGAAGGTTTGTTTTAACCACACTGAATTATACAAATCTAAATGAATCAATAGTATGAGACTATCATTAAATGCAGTTATCTAACTTCATTTGTGATTATTCAGAAGACAATCTAGATACTTCCTTATCATTCTTATCATCATATAAAAGAATTCTCTTCAATGTTTTGATAGAATTATATCATTTTTCTGGATTATGTTATGTTCAATGTGTCAACAAAAATCTAAAGTGAGCATGATCGGCAAAAACCTATTTCCTCTGCAGTTTTAATTTGACCATTATTTTAAAGCCTATTTGTCTTTAAATTTGTTTTGAAGGCTTTGCAACATTTTAGTTCAGCCAATAGATAGACCGACATTTGAGGTGTAAGCTGTAGAAAACATCATAACACAACTAACTGTTCAATTGTTAATGAATTTTGAAAGAATGGCCATTGTAAAAATTAGACTTAATGCTGTGGAATTTTAAATTTATTTAGAATTTTAGACAGAAGGTTTTGTCCAAAAAGAGGCAATGCGACAAGAAAAAGGAAATTGATACTTGATCTTAAAAAGGGATAATTATGAATATGTAAAAAATAACCATAGAGAATAAATGCAATATTGATGATAACATGCCATTTCATTCTTGTCTAGTGCAGTCTACTCGATTTATTTAACAATTTCTTTTTTGTTGCAAGTCTTTTGAAATAATATTTCACTTTTTTTTAAATAAATGTCGATTTCAGTTTTTTCAGTTTTAGAAATATTTTTCCTTTTTTGTCATTTTCATAAGTTATTAAGTATCGATTTTTTCCATCGGAAGTCTTTTTAGATGATGTATTTTATTTTTTTGCAATCATTCATCCATTGCAAAATTGTTATTTGATTTTTAAATGATTCATCTTTTTTGGTTCGGATGGACTGAGATTATCACTGAATAAATGATGAGACACCAAGTATAACTATAACAAATCTGGTATTAGATTAGCTTGTTTCAGAGCTGCTAGGAATTAAGAGATGACTCAGTAGAATATGATAATAATGATAGAATAAAGCAATACCCATCATAATCATCAGCCACAAACTAATAAGTGCAGCCATTCTAATTCCAGAAGAAAAAAACAGATTGAAAGACAAACAATACAGAAAAATAGATTAGAGCTAGAATTTATGCTTGTAATTAACTGATAGAAGTGCAATTGTTCAAATTCCCACTGTCACAGTTGACGTAAAGGAATAAGCAAAAGCAAGAAAACCCACAGCAATTCTTGCCATATAGTAATCTAAGTAACTTAAAGCAATGAATATAATGTGTAAAAAAAATCTTTAATTTGATGAGTAGTAATGCATTAAAAACTAATATAAGATTAATTAATCTATGGATGTCCATGGTTACATATAACAACCAAAATTGTGGTTGAAGAAAAAAAATATTTTTAACTTTTTAGTACATTACTGATCAAATTAAGTAAAAATGTTTTTTAATGAAATATTTATTATCATTTTTTAGTATTCAGATAATTTGCAACAGACATCTGTAGCTTTCATATTCAAATTAAAAAGTTGAGAATGTAAACAATGTTGGTATATTTCCAGCACTTGAAATGAAATTTGCAAGCTTTAAAAATCATTTAAAAGATTTTTGTTTTTATGAAATCAGCATTTTAAGAAAAGCAAGTCTGGAGAAATTAAGATTCCATCCTTCATTTCTTTTTCATTTTGTTTCAATTAAAGATAACAACTTTTTAATGAATGAGTCATCACTTTCAACAAAGACACAGAAGCAAACTATCCATACAGTAGCGCCACTCAGTGTTAGCCATCGTAATCAATGGATGCAGCAAGGTTTGTACATAAAATTTCTTGTCTAGTGTCTACTCATCCAATATCCCCAGACTAGTTTCTAGCTTATGAATTGTATAAGCATAAAGAATGGTGATCATGTGATGTTTGATGGTTCAATTTTAATGAAAATGTATTTTTTTTAAAAATATACTGCCATCTATTGCCATCACTGAAAATTTAATGAACTGATATCAATGTGGTATAAAATTTAGCTCACTAATACTTTTATGCTGGACAACCCTGAAGTATTCCATAATCTTGCATTGATATTGATATTAATTCCTAACATAAACAAAATTTGAAGAAAGTGTGTTTAATAGAAGTATATTAAAAATTGTTTTCAAGATTTGACCGAAATAAACAAACAAAGAAGCAACATTTCTAAGTTAAATAAAAGCATTTTAAAAATAAAATAAAATATGTAAGAAATGACAGGAGAAGCAAAAGAAAGTGTCATAAAATAGATATTTTCATTTACTTTTTCCATGTACATACACATTTATACATGCATTAATATATGTCCTACTGGAGCGATGCAGAGAAGAGAAGCTAGAGATCAGAAATTAGTTGAACTTGAAGAGAACTTCATCTTGCAGTTGATTGATAGTTGAAAATGATGATGATGATATAGATCACATTATGCATACATATTTTTAAATATCTGTATCCTTTATGTATTTGCATTAATGATGCATGTCTCTTTAAAAAGAACACTAAATTTCGTTTGGGAATGGTTATATATTGTACCTCATTCATCATCATTTTCAGCAATGAACTATACTATATTTATATAAAATAGATTTCTTTACACAGATTTTAGATTATTAATTATGATGCTTCACTTGTAAACATCTCTGGTATATTACTTTGATCACAGCTCAACAGTTCTTTAATACATTTCAGAAGACCAGTCGTCTTTTAGTTTAAGCTTTTTAGACAGTGCAAACTTATTTTTAAATTTCCAAAATTATGGTTGTAGTCTATGCTTTCACATGATTGTTCTATTGGAAGTGCTATTGATAGACTACTCTTGATCCATTTATATCTGCTTCAGAGTAATGGTTAAATGTTATGATAGAGTGGCTGCTTCTGGAGATTAGGGTCTGCAGATCATACCAACTCTGAACTCTAAGTGCTTTAAAGTTTTTACAAAATCCTGAGTTATAAAGCTATTTGATTATATATGCATGTTCAGAATTTTCCAACTACAAATACATTTTTTATATTTATGTTTTGCCCTTATCCATTAATAATAATCATCATCATCAAAATAATCAAACGACTTTACTGCACAAGAGTTCATAAGCATTTCGAGCACCGAGCACTGGAACTACCAGTACTGAATCAATCCAAAGTCCACACACTCCAGAGTCTGTACCAGACCATGCATGATTTTTCCATAATTATTAACCACAACTTCATTTGAAGTGGAGAGTATTGATGTAGCAGCATAGGATGCAAATACACCCCAATTTTAATGAACCCACTCAACTTAATGCCTAGAGGCGGGTACAACATCGTTTTGTATTTACATTCATTATTAAAATAATTGGTGAAGTATGTAAACGATTGATTCAATGTTTAAAATTCAGTCGCTTTCAAATTAAATTGTTTTAAAAATGAACTTAAAATTCCTACTGAAACTCTTTTATTTCCATTTCAAAGCTCATGTTTTTAACACCTTACCTGCCTCGGCCACGTTTCTAATCCCCTTGGATCTCTGGTGGCTAAGACCATTAATCACCCTTCACTGGTGCAACGCAAAGATTAAAAATTGGCATTAGGAGATTTGGGTTTACATTTATTAGATTACGTTTTGGAGTCAAGAATGGCTGAATGGAAATTAATTCACAGTATAATGGTAAAATAGATTTCTAATAAATTCTTTTATTTGAGTTTTATATATTACAAGTTTAACACAGTTTGTCACTTTTTTCAGTGATTTGTAAAATTTTCTCCTTCACTTGGAACAAAAGCATAATTCTGAGCATGACTGGAGAATATTTAACCCTTTTGCTCTCATTTTGTATAAAACAGGTGTATTATAGAATAATAGGGATAAAAAGCTTGTGTGCGTGAAGATGCATTGTATTTCCAGACAATCTGCTTAAAAGAGTCTGCATAAGTGGATATTTTAGTGTTTGCAGTTGCGTTATTTGGACTTCATCATCGGGAATATTCCATATTGATCCACGCCTAAATATTGGCCAATTGTTTAATTATTTTTTACTACTGCTATTTATAAATGAGTTAAATACTATTATTAATAATAATAAAAAGGATAAATTAGCGAAATAGGTATGCATTGTTGTAAATATCATACGCAAAAAGTTAATTTTTTATAAAATGTAAATTATTTACGCAATCTTAAAATATATTCAAAAGTTCAGAAGTCTAACACCCACTTCTGTACGATGTTGCTTTAGCAAATCACTTTATTATGTTACATATATTTTCATTAGTAATGATACTTTATTCAGTTGGAATTAAATTCGTGACTCTATTCTGCTTTATCATTAAGCATATTTGTCTTCCACCCCCACACTTAAGGTTTATAATATTAATAATCTTCAGTGTTTTCATACCTAGTTCATAATATGTTACCTAATATTTAACCCCACATCTCACAATTGTAAAATTTTCTATTTTAAAAAAGAAAGAAAAACGATAATATTAAAATAAAAGACCAAATCTCGTCAAGCATTGGTGGTAGAGAAGTCAGCGACGCATGCTTTACAGGTAGTTGTCCCGGGATAGCGGGTTCGCTTCCCGGCTGATGCTATGACACATGAGGGAAAAAAAGATCAAATCTCTTGCACTAGCAAAAAATTTTGGGCTTTCTGAAATTTGATCTCATTCACCATACCACAGTGGGTTAATTATTTTTTTCAGCCTCATTTTTTGTTCTTATTAACGTATATTGTAAATATTAATGATTCTTCAAAATATAAGCAACCGTTTGGAATATTTTTTTTACAACACGTAAACAGTTTCTGCATACAATTTTATTATTGTGAAGAAAGTATAGTTTAATGAAAGATGTTTTAGAGAAATGGTGAGGAAGCATGAAGGAAGGAAGGATGGAAAAGATTGATATTGTTGGATGATATAAGAGATGGGAAGAGTTACATGGATTTGAAGAGCTAAGCAATGAAGAGAATGGAATGGGAAAATGGATGGCTTGATGATGTGACTACTCTCTGGATCTGTCCATAGGACAGAATACTTTTGATGATGATAACTCTAAATAATTTTGATGAAATATTTATTTTAAAACTAATAATCAAGTGTTTTTTCTCAGAATGTCATAAGAAGTTTGAGCATCCAAAAGTGATGTAGTTCGGCTGTGATCTATGAACTTTGAACTCTCATGTCCGCCACTCAATTCAGTAGGGCATTAAATGTCTTCATATATATAGTTAGAAGTAAACTGATTCTATTGTTTTTAGATAAATAATACAAAAAGGTTAAATGATGTGAAAATAAATAATCTTATAATATTTAATTGTTTGGGTAACATTCAAATACTGGAAGAGACAAGTTGAACTTCGATCCAGAAATCTTTGAACCAGAAGATTGTCATGCTATCCCTGCACAGAATAAAGTTTTTATAATTTCAAAACAATATTTTGGGGTGAAATTAATATTTCTTATTAAATGCCTTTACCTAACTTGAAAATTCTATTTCTTTATTTGGGTCAAATCATGTAACTAATTTCTAACATATTTCTATTAAATTGGATTTTTTCAAATTTTGTACACATGTTAGATATCAACGACAATGTCCATCCTAACAATGTTGGCAGGCCAAATTTCAAATTACGATATTGATTCAGTAAGTTTCCTTTGATGGCATTATGATTAATTCACTATAAAGCATTTACAGCTATTTAAAATAGAAAGAAAAAAGACATAAAAGTTGAAATTTTCATTTCTCTTAATTGTTTAACTAAAACTTGCTTTTTTAAAACATGTGCAAATTTCATTTTGAATACTGGGAATTCAACAATTCTGTTTAGATTTGCTGGTTTTAATTGTGAATACAAATAGTTACAAAAAGTCTGTCACAAAATATCCAAATACTAAACAAGAATATATATAAGAAATATTTTATAAAAACACTTATTTAATTTGATGAGTGATGTTAAAGAAAGAATGCATTAGGACCAAAAATGATCCCAGTCGATGGATCAAAAAATCCAAAAAGTTTCTCATTGATGAAAGCAGAAGCTAGAAACCAGTCGGGGATATTTGAATATCACTGGATAAGGATGTATTAAGCACTATCACCTAGAATCTTTTGATTTTTACAGCTTACCCTAAATGGAATAACTATAGAGAGAATAGAATTGCTAATTGATAATCTTGCAATTCTTCTATCAATATCCATGTTTCACATATATTACTACATTAGCTTGTGTTTCTATTACTCTTCAGGCTCTCTATTCAGTATATGCTTCATCAATGATATTACTTTACTTGACTCTATCATACTTCTCATATCATCTCTTTACTCTTGTATAGTGGGAGATACTTATCCAATAACAGAAATTCTACTTTCACTCAACATTTTAATAGCTATCTGTTTTGACTGTTTTTTTCCATTAATTATTTTACAATAAATAATGGAGTAGCTTGTTCTTATTTTTTCTTTGCAGTGTTATCACTATTAAGGATATTCCATTCATGATCTCATGATCCTGCGATGCTGCCATTAGCACATTACAAAGACTTGTAAAATCTTGCAGTATGTTCCAGTGAAAAGGTGGTTGGTTGTCATTTCAAAGTGTCTGCAGTTCTATCTTTGAGTCAGTGCATGAGTTACATAGCAACATAGTTTAACTATGGACTACAAATGTTTTAAGGTAGTATTGTGTCAAGGTCATGAAATATAACATGAAATGTGGCTGCATTTCATACCTTCATACTTTATGAAAACCTTATTGCAAATTATGGCCTCATTGCCCATACACAATTTGAAGCATTTCAAAGGTTTCAGTAGCAGTTAAACAACATTCAATGTTAACATATTGTTCAATCATAGGTTAAGGTATGAGACATAACAGCACAATAAATTTTTTGTGGTGAAGAGATAAACTCATTACTTGACACAAGTGTTGATTCAAATATGGCTCTTCAGGAAGCTTGAAAAGAAAACCAATCACCATTAATTGTGCACATATATGTATATGCTATATAATAACAAAAATTAAAGTTGAAGTAAACTACATATCAAAAAACTATGAATAAATAACATTTTTAGATAAATAAATATAAAGAATAAATGGACCATCTATTCTTTAAGCTTTGATGATAATTAAGCAGTCATTTGTTGATGTTATCGAAAATAGAGCATGACATTTATATGATAGCCTGATTTTAAATACAGTGTAAGTCTTTTTAAGGTACTCAATCTTAATTTCAGAATTATGCTGTATTTAAAATTAGACTGATCTATAAATATCACACTCTATTTCCAACATCAATAAATGATCACTTAATTACCATTAAATTTAAGGAATACATGAACCATCTACTCTTTATATTTATTGATGTAGAGGTGCTGCTTATTTATGGCTCTTACAAGTGTAGTTTACTTTAATTTAACTTCCATATAAACAATAGCAAGCTTTCCATACAGTAGTGCCAACCAGTGCAAGCCATAGCAATTAATGAATGCTAGAAGGTTTGGGCATAAAATCTCTATTTAATGTCTATTTCTCCAATATTTCCAGACTTCATTCTAACTTGTGACTTTCCTCAATGTAGAACCTTGAATCTGAAAGCACTGCTCCTAGATCTTTGGATCTCTAATGCATCCTCCAAGGCTTCTCACTGATGAAAGTCACAAGTTAGAAACTAGTCTGGGGCTATTGAAAGAGTAGGCATTAGATAGAAATTTTATGCACAAACTTTCTAGCATCCATTGATTACTATGGCTTGCACTGGGTGGCACTACTGGTAATCATATGATGTTTAATGGTTTAATTTTCATATATATTAAACTAAATATACTCTACTTTTTTATAATAATAGAGTATAAAAAATTCAATCTTTTATCTTATTTTAATGTGGTTGTAATGAAATATAGATAGAGTATTATTAATATAATCACTAATTGAAAAACATCTATTATCTAGATAAAATAATTAAAAAATTGCTTTGATTTATTATTTTAACTAGCTGTTTTCACTGCTTCACTCATGTTAATAGAAAATTATCAAATTTTGAAAAAACAAGTACTATAAAGCAAAAATTCATAGCATAACAAACTTCACATTTATATAGAAATGGATAAGGATAAAGGATTGCCAGTAACTTACAATCAAGGTCTTTAATTTAAATATTAAGCCAATAAACATCAGATGATCACCATTTCCTATGCCTGCACATAACTGTTATTAAAACAGGCAAACCTCCATATGAATTGCCACTCAGCTGGAGGCTTGCATTAGATCCTAAGATCTAGGTGCAGTGCTCTCAGATCCAAAGTTCCTCACTGACAAAGGCCACAAGCCAGAAACTAGTCTGGGGATATTGGATGACTAAGCACTAGATGGGGATTTTATGTACAAGATTTCTGACATCCATTGATTACTCTGGCTTGCACTGAGTGGCAAGACATATTAAGAGTTTTGCCTGTTTTAATGTAAATATTCCTGAATTTTTGTTTTAGAGTTCCAGTATATATCTTGGTTGTTGACTGCAAATACTTTAATCCTCATTTAAATATTTTAATTATGCTATAACATTTAATATTGATGCTCACCTGTAATTCCTCTAACATGTTTGTCAAGTTTAGAATACAGATTTGATCAGTCCCTCAGATGTGGTATTTTAAATTACTTAATTTAAAAAATAATAGCAGGATATACTATAAGTTAACAGTCATTTCACTACAATATTTTAAGTAATCCTTCAAATTTTATAAAAACTTTTTTACAACACTTCACCTCTTTCCCCTTCCCTCTTCCTCTTTCTCCCCCCACAATACTTTTTTTTCTTTTTACCCTTTTTTTTATTTTTTATTTTTTTTTTTTTTTTTTATTGGCCCCCAATCCCTTTTTTTTTTAAATTTTTATTTTAAATTTCACAACCTGTTTTACACAGTTAATTTTTAATTTTAATCCTTCAATATATTTTTATTAGTTGTATATATACAAATCTGAATGTTTGTTTGTTAACTTAACCCCACTACCTCTCCAATTTTTTTAATACACACCAGTGAATTAATGTATTGATAATTTTTGAATTTGATCAACAATATTACTTTTAGACTGAAATTTTTTTTACAGGCCACTGCAAATACAAACTTTCAAATTTTGTATCTGTGACTTTTCTCATATTAGTAGTACATTCTCAAATTTTTTCTAACAATTATCATAAAACATAAATCTGTAAACTATGTAATTTACATGCAAAAAAGAAAAAAGTCATGCAAGAATCATCCATATTGGTGCAATATTTGTTAAGTTTAAGTAACAAACAAACAAGCTTTCAAATTTATTTTATAGTAGATTACGGCTACATTTTTATTTACAACTGTCAAACTCACTCCACTCACAACTTTGACACCATCCACCTTAGATAAATAGAATAATGATTATTACTAATCATTTTTAAACTAGAGATTATCTATAGCACAGATATTAACTTTAAATGTCAGTTAAAGATTAATATATCTGATTTTTTAATTTTAAACATACACGCACATGGAGTTATTCACCTTTCTCTTTTACATGTGTAATATCTTTATAGATATATTAAACAACCTCCATACTTTCCCATTCTTTTTAAATTCATATAAATAAAGCTACAATAAATGACAAATGACCCACAAGATGCATTTCATGCTGAACCAGCACTCATTAGTTGAGTCAGATTAGATTACTGCTATATAAAACGTTTGTGTTATTATAAATATACTATGCATTTTAAAGTTTTTTTTTCTGATATTGTCCACAAATTAGGGTCTATTTATGTTAATAAGGGACAATGTTTTATTTTCATTAAATGGAAACATTAGCTGCCTTGTATATAATTAATTTAATTGCAAAAGTTATAATACCATGGAAAAATTCCATATGTTTAAATTGTTAATTGCAGCAACAAAGGTAGGGTTTTTATTATCTCCCAGCATTCAGATTTACTTTCCTGCATAATTTTTGTAAACTGGAGCTATAGAAGCATCTTGAAAGTCAGGTGAAATAATGTTATGGATTTATATATTTCTTAAAAAAACTGAGTAGTTTTGAAGCTAGCATATCAGCATATTTGTAAAATTTTCCACATATCTCGGCAGCATCTGTCATATTTTCATTTTTAAGATTATAAAGAGTTATTTTATTTTGAACTAAAGTGGATATCATTATTTAAATATAAGGATTAAAAAAGTCTCTATTTAATTTAATGAATCATTTATTAAATATTGACCAAAGTACTTTCTCATTTTGATTGAAATTTTAAGTAAGAAAATAATTATCCATGAATGTAATAAGATTAGGGTATTTTTTTCAGAATCATATATTGCTTTCAGTATGTTTCCCAAAAATTAAAGTAACTGCATTGAGTAAAATTTATATCTCATTCTTGGTTTTAATTTTAAGTTGATCTTCTATCTTCACATTTTTATATTGATTATGAAACTCCAAATTTAATTTATCATTCTTCCCAGCAAAATATAATTGTTTTTTTTTTTTTATCCCATAGATTCATCAAGGCTCTTTCAGGAAATCAACTAGGCTTACTTGTTTCCACAAGACACTGTTTAAGAAAATCTCATTATAGTGCTTAATAGTTGTTGAAAATTAACATACGAAACAATCATTTTATGATTATCAAATTCATATCCATTTGTTTAGAATAAAACCTACTTTCAGTATAACTATCATTAGTTTTGGAATAAATTAGTTGTAATCTGTCCAACAATATATCTTATGAATTTTTTTAAATGAATTTACTTTGTATTCTGACTTTATTATATAAGGCAACTATTGTTGTGAATATGGATATATATATGAGTTTTTATGCAGTCATTTTTTGAATAAAAAAAGTATTAAAACATGCAAAACTCTCCATACAGTAGTATTACTCAGTGCAAACCAGAATAATCAATGGATGTCAGAAGGCTTTTGTATAAAATCCCTATCTAGTGCATACCCATCCAAGGCTCCTCACTGATGAAAGCCACAAGCTAATAACTAGTCTGGAGATATTGGATGAGTAGGCACTAGGTAGGGTTTTTATACACAAGCCTTCTGGCATCCATTGATTACTCTGGCTTGCACTGAGTGGCACTACTGTATGGAGAGTTTTGTCTGTTTTAATAACAGTTATGAGCAAGCATAAGAAATGGTGATCATGTGATGTTTAGTGGTTTAAAAAATTATTCTTGGTAATCGCTCCATATTTTATAGACTATTTGAGTTTATATTATTTTTGCTATATACATTATTTCTGTAATTTTGGGCAGTCGTGTATTATTCAGAACAATGGTAAATTACTGGACTGGAACTCAAGGGTTTTTGATTATGGTTTATCTCTGTCACTTCTGGGGCTCAGACTGTCTATGAATTTCTGAGAAATAAATCATTTGATTATTTTTAATTTTCTTTGGAACAAAGTTTGTTGCTCTTATCAACATATGTGTTAATAAGATACCAAACTAAAGTTCATGGAATATTTGATACCATGCATTCTTCTTTCATTTGATAATCTTTCCAAAATAACTTATTGCCATCTACCCTATCAATTGGTTTCTTCTGGAAATTAAGCTTTAACAAAAGTGGCTATAATAATCTGAAATCTTTATAGCATTTTAGCTACAATTGATGACCTGATTTAGTCCTGAAGTCTTCCCATCAAGAAAATTCCAAAATTTCATTTACATATCTTTATTATTAATTTGGCTGTATTAGATGAGATGGATTATTTTTATATCAGATGAGATAGATTATTTTTATATCAGATGTCCTTCCATTTTAATGCTAAGCATACACTTATTTAGTAGTTGAAACTTCTATTTCAAATCCAGTTTCACAGCTGTTCATTACTAATCATATTGCTTAGAGCAAGGTCATACATAACTGAAGAAGCCAAGTCCTCTAAACCTGTTTCTGTCATTACTTTTTTAAAGTATGATCTTGGTCAAATAAAATTTCAGAATTGTCATGGTTACTATAGTGGGTCAATCAGTGTGAGGTGCGACCATTCTCTGTATTAACTTTAGTGTCTGCATATAATAAGATTAAAGAATTTAGAAAGCCTACAGAACAGAATGTTTGCACTGGAAAAAATACTTAGTCTTTGACACATCAATATTTTTCTCTCAAACAGCAAGAGATTATTCTTTATGGTGTATTACTTATTAGATATTTACAAACAGTGTTCGAATGCTCATTCTTTATCTGCCATTTGTGATTCTAAGAATAGTTTGAATTCTGTCCAAAATATAATAGAATGAAGATATTAAAAAAAAAAAAAAAAACGGGTTTGTTATAGTTTAGTTCACATATACGATATGCCTACTGTGTTGTTATTTACGGTCAATGTAAATGATTTTGATAAAAAATGTTTTTGTTTGTTTTTTATTTACAGAAAAATTACACTGAATGGAAACGAAATTGTAAAGTTGGAATTATTTTAATATTTAATATTATTAGTTATAAGAAAATAAGTCTCAAAGACAATTACACTAATTAATTTCTATGACAATTTAGTGACCTAGAAACTCTTGTCGCATGTAGTGTTGTTCATTTCTCTTCCTGCATCCTCTTAATCTTGTAATGTTGCAGTTGTAATTCCGTCCTCGCAGTGGTAGGTGTGTATATTAGATGCTATTTCTATTGGTTTATTTTGACTTTTATTTTAATATGTTATTGCACTAATAATGTTATTTAAATGTGTGGGGGGAGGGGGTTTGAGCATATTACAAATTTCATCTGTACAAACATTTTTTCCCTCTTATTTAAAAAAGAAAATTAAATTTGAAAAGAAAGAGTGAAATGGTTTGTAAATCAGTTAAGAGCAGGTTTCTTAGCCTTGTAGATAATGGTATGAATTATATCTGCAACCCCTGTGGGATATGACTTTCTAATTTTATTCACTGTTAAGATGAAATAGTAAGGAAAGAAAAGTAATTAAGAATCAGATCGATGAATGAAAGTGATTCATGACCTACTTTAGATCATTTTTATAAATATTTTGTTGATTCTTGAATTATGCTGTGTGTGTGCTTATTACAAGTGCAAGCTATACTGGCATATTAAGAGAGCATTTAGTAATAATTCGACATCTCTTAATCAGTTTATCCTAGAACTCCTGTTATTTTGAAGCATTCGCAAACTGTTGGAAATTTAAATATTAATTGTAAATATTTAATAATGAAATATATTAATTTTAATATCTATTAGATATATATACAATATGTTTGCTTCTATTTAATTAATATTGTATATTACTTTAATATATTATTTATAAACAAAAAAAAATGAAATTTCTTCTTTCACTTTCTTATGGTAAAAATGGATATCAACTTGTTTAACAAATTTTTATGTCATTTTTTCTTGTAGTTGGTAAAAATGCATCTTAAGCTTATGTAGCAATTAGATCACCTCCTCCCTCCTTTTTTCTTCTCGTAACATCTTTAATATTTAAGTTTTAAAATTTATTTATTTTTTGCAATAAGATTTCTACATTTTTTTTTTTTTTTTGATATTATTTGCATAAATAGTTTTTATAGCTAAATATATTTTTTTTTAAAAAAAAAATTTATTTAAAATTTGCAAATTTTATTTTTTTAGGAAAAATTTAAATCATATATTATTGTATTTTCTGGAATATAGGACGAACTTTTTTCTCCTCAAAATACGCCTATAATATGGGGTGCGTCTTATACACCGGTAATCAAAATTATGAGTTGACATTTCAATCAGTCTAAAACTTCTGGTTTATATTAATATATATATATTGTATTTTGTCCTTTTGCTAAACAGTGGTTTCCAATAAATCGTTTCCATATTTTTTTTTCTGTTCTATGAAGATAATAAGTTACATGGTATATTTTATGCTTCATTACTGAAAGAGGTAGCATTCCAGTAAAATACAGTTCAGATCCACTGATATCTCAATGTTGTGGATCATCCAATGTGCGTACATGTGATCACATTTCAACAGTGCACTACAACATTTAAACTTGATTGACTCCAGAACATTATCGTTGTTCTGTGATATTTTATGTAGAAATTTCTTGGCAAAACATGGCTCAAAAACAGCACAGAGTCTATGATACTGCATTCAAGCTATGACTGATTGTGTATTCTAAAGAACATAGAAATTGAGCAGCAGAGAGGAATTTTGGGTCACCATCAATTGAAAAGATAAGAACTTGAAGACAGGAAGAGAATCTACAAAAAGCTATGAGTAATAAACACAACGTGTGATGTGGAATTGCAAAATGGCTGGAATTTTAAATAGAATTAAAAACTTGGTTATTAGACTACAGAAGCTCCGGATTTTCAGTTTCCATAAAAATGATTATTCCACAAGCAGAGGCTTTACTGATTTTATAGGATCGACATCATGGTGTTTCAGATTCGTGAAGAGAAATGACCTACCTATATGGACTAAAACAAAGATAGCTCTGAATATGAATTTTTGAGTTTTGAGGATGAAGATTAAATGTTACCTAAGTACAGTAGCTTACTATTGTCCTAAAAATTATGTTAATATATAAACTTCATACTCTACATTGTATCCCGTCAATAAATTGAATGCGTATATAATCAAAGCTAAAGTATACTGTGGGCTCATTCTATACTTTTTTGCTTATTGATAGAGTTGTATTAATTTACATATAGTTCATTGTGATTTATAGCAACTTCCACATAAATTTTTACTTAAATGAATTACAATTTATGCTAAAGCAATAATAACATTTAGTGATTGTTAAAATTGAAGTGGTTTTATAATTTTATTGGAATTTAATTTCATGGTTAAAAAAAAATTGCATTATAAGGTCTGTGTATAATGCAAATTTGTATTTATTACATATAAAGTACATGATTTGTTATTTAGTTTCAGTTATAATCAATAAACTATTAAACAAAAAAATGTAAAAATATATAGATTTTTTTTCTTTTTAAATAACATAAACATGGTTTTTTGTTAAAAAATATAATAAAAAAATGTCGTTAACATTAATTAATCAGAAACTGCAATAGTCATTTTTGTAAAGTTGTAATTATTTATTAAGTGCACAGGAACTATATGTAAATACTTTTAAGACAGGCTTTCACCTGTATCAAATGTGTCTTGAAATTTATAGTCGAGCAATATTTTTATTTTGCCGATAGAGGGACCTCTCAAACCACAACACAAGATAGCGACTTGGCCATCTTATCTTTAACCTAACTTTCTACTTATATAGGTCAATCTGAAGCATCTTGATCTGGGAGCATGAAGCATTGTTGCTATCCACTGTTTAAATCCACTATTTCCTATACAAATTAACATTCGCAAAATCTTGAGATTTACAACAAGTTAATATCATGATCGTTTTGCAAAAAGTTTGTGACAGATATGCAATGCCCAAAGCATAAAAGCTTTTTACAATTACACCAATAGTGATTTCAGAGTTCATGAAATCACTCGGTTACAATTTACTATTATATGCTATATCCTTATGAAATATACGTTATAATCAAACTGATAGCTTAAACATTATGACATAACATTAATCACATACAAACATATTTTGTCCTAATTTTGAACTCATGTAACCAAAATATGTAACAATATTTAAGAGTTGTTTATATCTCTCAGATCAGCTGTGACTTTCAAGAGGATTAAAAAGATGTCAGACTATCATTTTTTAAATTAATAATATTGCATCTGTATTATTTGAAATTTGAAGATGTGGTATCACAGAGTTAATGTATCTATTTTTAAGTACTATTATTTTAAACCTATTACTAATAGACAGAGTAAAAACATACATTTAATGTCAATTGCTATTGGATTCCTACAGTTATAGAGAGAAAGCAAAAATATATTTAGACCGCGAGAGAAAGCAAACAGGAAAATATTCCAGCAGTATTATTGATTTTCAGAACTGATCACATCTATACACTTATGAAATGATGTAAAAGTACTAATATTAATTTTCCCTTTGCCTGTATATCTTTAGAATATGTATTTACATATGCATAATGAAGTGATTTCTTTATATCATAAAGCTGAATCCACTTTTGGCTACATGGAATGTTAAGATGACAATCAAACAAGAGAAGATGCTAAACTTGATAACAGAAATAAAAAGGAAATGGTTAAATGTCATAGGTCTCTGTGATAAAACAAATTATAGAGATAATAATGAAGTATAATAATTTGTATTTTGTACACAAAAGTAAACACGATATTGTAAGTTTTCTAAGAGCAAAAAACAAGTTTGATAAAAAAGCAGCCCACAACTGATAGATTTCACATGATCACCATTTATATGTGTAAGCATGTGAAATGGTGATCATGTGATGTCTAGTAGTTTTAATAACAATCCTACCAAAGGGATGATGATGACTATGGTTATTAAAAAAACTAAAGGCACCAAAATGTATAGATACTGAACTGGGTTCAGAACTATATAATTATATAAGCAAATGATTTGGGATTGAAAATATTATTGTGTTTTTATTTTGGATTCTTAGCTTTGTAATTAACTAAAAAGGTGGCTGCCATAGGGTTGCATTAGATTCTAAGATCTAGATGCAGTGCTCTCAGATCCAACACTCCTTACTGATGAAAACCACAAGCTAGAAACTAATTGGATATTGGATGAGAAGGCATTAGATAGGGATTTTATGCACAATCCTTGCATCCATTAATTACTTTGACTTGCACTAGGTGGCAATACTGTATGTTGCATCTGTTTTAAGTGATAGATTAGTGGTGATTGGAGTGAAAGTAATAAGAGATCTAATAATATTTGTCTAATGTTTTGTGATGGTGGCAGTTTAGTAATAGTTATATGTTGCAACATTTCCATCATCTAATAAAACAATGTTTTCAAGTGTTATTCTCCTCTCTTCTTCAGGTGTTGACTGGCTTGACCACTAACAGTAAATCAGATTAGATTTTTATGCTAAGTCAGCAACACTTGAAAAAGAAAAGAAAATAATACCATTTGAAGCATTAAAAATTTGTTAACTAATAATCACAGTGATGCTGGCATAGAAAAGACGCAAGATTGGAAAAGTCTGTGCAAAGAAATATAATAATAATTGCATGGTGTTAATGAAGTATTGAAATGCTATGATAAGACAGGAAATGTAGATTATAAAATTTTAATACTGTGGTAATAATGAATATATGGTTTAATAACTACATCAGAATTTACATATGGAAATCTCCAGAGGATAGATACATTTCAATTAAGATTGTGTTTGATTCAAAATAGGTTTAAAAGTGGTAAGTGTACTCATTCTGGAGTATATTATGAGGGGATATCACATCCTGGTCTGTGTTAAGTGTACATATGCTCAATTTGGAGTGTATTTAGAGTGCATCTACCTTTCTTGAAGGATATTAAAAGTGTAGGAGTTCATCCTGGAGTGTATTGAGCGGCCATTCACTTATCTTGCAGCATATTAAGAGTTGCACATGCTTCATTCTGGCATGTACTAAGAGTATATGCATACAATTAGGAACTAATGCCAATTAGAATCACATCTTGGTAGAGGATTAAATGAGATTATCTTTTAATATGGATTAATAAATTAAAGAGGGGAAACAAAGAAAATTTTTCAGATTTTTTGTACAAGAAAATAAATGTAAATAACTGTTGTGAGTTGCTTAAAATAAATTCAAATAAAATATGAAATATTAAAAGATGTTGCAACAAAGATAGTAGATTATGAAAAAAAGAATGGGAGCAAAATGATTTGGATTAGTAGTGAAATGATGGTAAAATGCAAGAAAAGAAATGCTAGCTTTGAAATAAGATGTGAGACTGATTAGAAAGGGAATGAAAAGATATAAAAAACAGATTTGATACAATTTATAGTAAAATAAAAGTTTGGATGTGAAAAGACATGCTCAGTGTAGTGAAGTTGAGATTGAATGCATAAATGATAAATTATTAATAAAGAAAAATGATGCAGATGGGAAAAATTGTGTAGATGAAGATGAAATGTATTGTGCAAAAATGAAGGAAGAAGTTACAAATGTTTAAGTAAAGAGAGGAAGCAATAGCACAGAATGAATTGATGGAATTTCAGTTGAATTATTAAAGGCTATGGAGAGAAGAGTTTGAGATTTATAGACATTTGTAATATAATTTGAAATCTCTGAAGAGTAGCCAGTAGATTTTCCTTTAACACTTTAATCTGTGAAATGATCTAATTCTATAAAGTGTGATGATTTTACATCTTTAGATTAATTATTCATGCAAGCTATTAAGAATCTTGAATAGATCTGTACTGTATTTCTAATAGAATATATATATATATATATATTTCATATATATATATATATATATATATATATATATATTTGAAATGATAATTATTATTGATATACATACACATATATGAATAAATGGCATATATAAGTTCATCCATGTGTATTTATAATACTAATACATTGATATTTCATCTGAGTCATAAAATTCGGTAACGAATGTCACCTAAAACTATTGTAGAGGCTAAATGTATAACCAGATTTAAAAATTCAATCAATGGAGAATAAGAAAATAAAATTTTAAGATGGTGTGGAATGATAATAAATAAATAAAATTAAAAAATCAGAAGCTATTTGAATTAGAGAGTTTTAAAAAATTCTTCCAAATAATAGGTAGTTTAGACATATCACATTTATTGATGCCAACTGGTCTTTTCACAGTCTTGTTAATCTGAATAACTTTTTTGCTATGCACTTATCATTTTAAACTTTTCTGTTCCTGTTTCCATCAATTGAATCTTTAATCTTATTATATATCAATGCCTTCAGTGCCTTTACAAGAGTTCTTTATAACATTCATAACCTAAGTGATAATCGGTGTGATCCAAGCAAAATGTGAGTACATTAGTATTATAACCATACACAAATGAATCCAGATAATGTGGAATTTATAGCTATAGTCATGAAAATGTTCGTTTGACATGTGTATATAAAGATACAGAGATTGGAAGAAAAGAAAGTAAGTTAATATTTGTTTTATTGACTTGAAAAGGCATATGTTAGAGTGAATTAGATTACTTCATTGGATATAAAAGAATCTGGAAGGAAAATGTTTGAAGGTTGTTCATGAAATACATGCATACTGAGAGATGATATTTTGAATGTTGGTGAATTGTTGTGGTAAGGCGGACTTGATAAAAGTTGTCCATATTCAAAATAAAAAAAATTGAAAATATTATTTATTTTTATTAACATAAGTAATAATAACATGAAAGGCTGCAACCTTTGACAAAAGCACCTTAAAAATGCTTATATGACAGCCAATCAATGTAATGGTGACTGTATAGGAAACTCTCAAGTCAAAACACAAGGCAGAGATTTTACGAGAAAAAGATGGTTTCACCTTCTCTACTTAAATTTAAATATAAATAAGCCCATCTTAAGCATTTTGAAATGAGAGCATGAAGCTTTAAACATCTTCATGTTTAATTCACTAAAGATTATACCTAAATAAATTAATATATTTATATTTGTTACTATTGATTTATTGGATTTGAAAATTACTTCATAGTAAATCGAAAGATTTCATGTTTATTTATATATAATATTTAGTGAATTAAATGTTAAGGTGTTTAAAGCTTCTTGCTCTCATTTCAAAATGCTTAAGACTGGCTTATTTATATATAAATTTAAGTAGAGAAAAAGGTGAAACCATCTTTTTCTTGTAAAATGTCTGCCTTGAGAGTTTCCTATGCAGTCATTATTACATCTGATTGGCTGTCATATAAGCATTTTTAAGGCGCTTCTGTCAACAGTTTCAACTTTTTACATTATTATTATATCATCTGCTTGTGCTTAATAAATTAATATATTTACAATGTAAGTAATGAAAATTAATGATTTATAATAAAATAATGGCAACGTTATCTTTAAATGATTTTTTCAAATCACTTTAGAATTTTTTTAATAAAAAGTTATTAACTTAAGATTAAAGTGCAAATATATTGATATAAACATTATTAATAAATCAAAGAACATAAAATGAGATATTGAAAGATTATAAAAAAAAAACTCTTAATTTTTGTGAATTTATTATATGTTTTTATTTAACTTACTCTTTTTTTAACATTCTATCTCCCTGAGAAATGTTGTAACTCTATTTTCACTCATTTTCTAATTTTTATCTAGAAAAACTTTGCATATATATGCATTCTTAATGACAGTAATTTTTTTCATAGAATTTGTAAACAATTTTAGCAGAAAAATAATGAAATATTTAAAATTTTAATTTTATAGACAATTCAGTACTCTTTACGGTGCTGTGTTGTAGCAATATTAAATTGCATCTAAACTTCCATATAAAACTAAAAAGGAGACGATATAAAAACATCAAGAATACTGTGAAAAGTATAGAAAACTTATTTTTTACTTTATAGTGCATTTGTATGAATAAAAGCATTTCTTTTACATGCATTTTTGTTGTAAAAGGATGTAGCAAGATATTAGCAAATCCTATATTAAAACTAATGAATCTGATCTAAAATAAAGAGTGTGGAATCACTCTAACAAGCTTTATTGATAAATGCTGCAAGAGAAATTTTTTGATAGAGATTTTAAATGCTTTCTCTTGAGGCATTTATCGCTAAAGCTTGTTAGAGCTATTAGCACGCTCTTTATTTTAGTTTATATTTACAAGTTTATCAAATTAAGTCATGTGATATATGTTTTTAATTTATTTACTAATGAACCTAATCTTTAGATTAAAAAAAATTTTCTAGTATTCTTAATTGAACTGTTATTTTTTTTTACTTCAGGAAAAATATAATAGTTCTCCCGGCTTAGATCACTGTTCTACCATTATCGTAATTGATTTTAAGAAAGGGTTTTTTAAAAATACAGTTTCTGAGAGCCTATTTTTGTTTATTAATTCAAGAAAAAATCTGAAGAGGTCACTATGTTACAGTCAGAATTGATGAAATATTTTTGCTTTATTGTTAACCAACAGAAACTATGCTTTTCAAGGCATTTCTTCATTGTAATCTCATTTTTATGTAAAAATTTTGGAATAATTTTTTTTTTTTTGCTTATTTATTAAATATTTCTGATCATTTTTATACACTAGTTGGCTGATAATTAGTGAAAACAAAGCTAATACTCATATATATATACTTTTGTTTTATTCATATATTTTTTATTTTTAAAAACACAAGTTAGTAAACTTGACTATAATACATAACAAAGAAAATCATGACAAGATTTGCCCCCATTCATTATTTACTGGTCTGATTTCAAATATTGTAATTATTATAAAGCAAATATCAAATTTTAAAACAAAATTTGTTAGATTTATCATAAAGCCACCTTTATTTGTGCACATTAAAAAGAGAGGTTAAAATGAAAAAGAATTCACGTATGTTCTGTGTTTATTTTCACATTGTTGTTTGATATATTATGTCCTTTATTCTTATTTACAACTCAAGTTTTTAATATTTTCAAACTGCAAATATGATTTTTTAGAATATTTTTCATTTGTAAAATTAAATTTTTAAAAAACTCCAATTTAATGAGTTTTAGTATAAAATAAAGATTTTATAGAGATGAAAAGTTGAGCATTTTAAAAAACTTCCACCAGGTAGAGCAATAGAAAATGTATTGATTTGAGAGGATTAAAGTAGCTAAAATAGTACCTATTTATGAGAAAAGGAGACAAAATGATATTGATAGCCAAACAATACCAATTTTATCTACTTTATCAAAAATATTTGATAATTATTTTAATTGGAAAATTGATAGGGTAAACATAAAAATTATGTATAAAACTCAACATGGATTTATATGAGGTAGACGACCTGTTATTAAAATTTAATTATAATTCAAGAAAATAAAGCTCATGCATTAGATAAAAGAAAAAGTTAGATATAATATTTAGATTAATCTTCAGCCTTTGATAATGTTGATCATAGATTGTCTACAAATTTAATTATGATTGAAAATTATAAAGTTCATGCATTTTATAAATGAAAAAGATTAAATGTAGTCTATTTTGATTTATTTTTAGCATTTGATAATGTTAACTGTAGATAATTACAAATTTAATTTTGATCAAGATCCTAAAGCTTATGCATTAGATAAAAACAATACTATATATTATCAATTTATATTTGTATATAGCATTTGATACAAAACTTAAAAATTTGATTTTAATTTGAATTAATTTGGAGAATTGATTAGTATGGGTAAGGAAGTGTCGCAGAGATAAATCTTTAAATGAAGTACATTATAATGAGCTAATGTACAAAGATTTGATTAGTTTTTTAAACTAGTGGGGAAAACATGATAATTAATATACACAAATATAATTGTTTCTTATATTGTAAAATCAAATATCATAAGACCAGAATTATTAGATAAATAACTTTTTAATTAAAAATAAAGATTGTTATAAAAAATTGGGGATAATATTTAATTATAATAATTATTACAAATTACATTATAATTAAATTGTATAAAGAAAAAGCAGAATTAGGACAATTATTAAATGATCAAAAACATTTTTCAAAAAATACAAAATTTATTTATTTAAAATGCTGGTATTATTAATCGTTCATTTTGGATCTGAGATATTAAAACAGGCAAAACTCCCCTCACAGTAGTGCCACTCAGTTCAAGTCAGAGTAATCAATGGATGTCAGAAGGCTTGTACATAAAATTCCTATCTAGTGCCTACTCATCCAATATCCCAGACTAGTTTCTAGCTTGTGGCTTTAATCAGTGAGGAGCCTTGGATCTGAGAGCACTGCACCTGGATCTTAGGATCTAATGCAACCCTCCAGCAGCCACCTTTTATCTCTGCTTAACTACAAAACTATGAGAACAAAATTGAAAATACAATAATATTTTCAATCCAAGTTCATTAGCTTACATAATCATATAGGTCTGAACTCAGTTCAGTACCCATACATTTTGGTATCTTTGGTTTTTTAATAACCACAGCCACCACTATTCTATTAAGAAAGATTGGCATTAAATCACTAAATATCACATGATCATCATTTCTTATGTTTGCTCATAACTGTTATTCATACAGGCAAAACTCTCCATACAGTAGTGCCACTCAATGCAAGCCAGAGTAATCAATGCATGCCATAATCCCCAGACTAGTTTCTAGCTTGTTCAGACATATATGACTATATAAGATAATGAGATTGGATTGAAAATATTATTGTGTTTTCAATTATATTTCATAGTTTTGTAGTTAAGCAGCGATAAAAGGTAGCTGCTGGAGGGTTTCATTAGATCCTAAGATCTAGGTGCAGGGCTCTCAGATCCAAGGCTCCTCACTGACACAAGCCACAAGCTAGAAACTAGTCTGGGGATATTGAATGAGCAGCACTAGATAGGGATTTTATGCACAAGCCTTCTGGCATCCATTGATTATTCTGGCTTGCACTGAATGGCACTGCTGTATGGAGAGTTTTGCCTGTTTTAATAACAGTTATGAGCAAGCATAAGAAATGGTAATCATGTGATGTTTAGTGGATCTGAGATATGGAATAAAGATAATGTAATTATGAGAAATTCTTTGCAAAAGGTATTTAATATATTTATCAGAGTTACATATGCTAATATGAATAATTATAGATACTGTGTGATGATTCATCAAAAGATGAAAGATTTGATTCTATTATAAGGTGTTTTATATGAAATAATTTATTAATTAATCAGATAAATTATAATCAAAATAATAGAAATAAATAAAGATTTTATAGTTTAACAAAGATATCGCAGAGGTCATTCAACATTTGAAAATTTAATAAAAGAATATAATGATTCATATAAAGATAATAAAGAGTTAGATATTCTTTTAATTGATAGAAATATCTTTATTGCTTTATTTTTTGTTTGTTGTAATAAAAATATAGTTGATAGTGCATTGTAGTTATTATTTATATAGTTTTCTAACTTTCTATCATCATCATCGTTTTCAATAATTATCATTACACTGCAGGATGAAGACCAATTTAACCGGATTTATTCAATTTGCAACCGTTCTTCACATTTTACCAACAACTTCCCGATTTCTTCTATCTATCTCATATGCACTCTTGTCTTTTACAATCTCTTGAGATCTAGTTTAATTAACACTTTAGGCTGTCCATTTTTAATTATCTCTTCTAACAATATGCCCAATCCAGTACCATTTCAGTTCTTTTAATTTTTTCAGTGATTTTAATGATTATTATTTGTTTTCTCACCCAAGTATTTCACTTTTTGATCTCTTCTTGTTATTCCCAACATGCATCTCTTCGTACATTCTTAAACAGATCGAAAGTTGCTGAATTGCTTTTCTGTTAAGTGTCCAAGTCTCATATCCATAAGTAAGAAGAAGAATAGAGAAGGAGAATAATAATAATAGTAATGGTGATGATGATGTCAAACTTTCTGCATTCATAACTTTGACTCCATCTACATGAGATAAATAATTATTACTAATCATTCATCAGGCTTGGGATTATTATATCATTCTTAGTCTAGATATAAGCTTCAAACCTCAGATTGTCATTTATTTTCAATCATTATCAATCCACTACAGGATGAAGGTCTCTCCAAATTT
The DNA here is from genome assembly GCA_028023455.1 of Epiperipatus broadwayi. Taxonomy (NCBI): domain Eukaryota; kingdom Metazoa; phylum Onychophora; class Udeonychophora; order Euonychophora; family Peripatidae; genus Epiperipatus; species Epiperipatus broadwayi. The sequence goes on from JAQFVV010006217.1 coordinate 2,707,760, forward strand.
AATTAAGTTTTTCCACTTTCTAGTCTTTCTTTTCCACATCCACTTTCTAGTCTTTCTTTTCCACATCACACCTAAAATTTTCTTATTTTATTTATTAATGGTTTTTTTCTAGGTCTTTTTATCATTTCTTGCCCAGCCTATGTACATTTTAGTCTCAATGAAGTCAATAATATCTATATATTCTTTTACCTATGTATTTTACTTTTGATCCCTTCTTGCTTCTTCTAACATACAACTCTTCATACTTTGTTGAGTGGTCTGAAGTCTCTGAATTGCTCTTATATTAAGTGTCATTATGCACCTTTCTTTTAATGTGAAATTATTTTTACCAAAGGCATTCTATCCAAAACTTAATTCTATGATTAATTTCGCCCATTGTGGTTCCATCAGATAATAATGAATATATCTGTTGTTATTAGAGGGTATTTGAACTCAGACTGATAAGTGCTGGTTTAGCATGAAATACTATATTGTAGATCATTTACCTTATCCACATATATGGGGTCATCAGTGTATAAGATGGAGTGGATGACCAAAAGGAGCTTGAAAGTCTGAATTCAAATACCCTCTAATTTTATCTAGCTTAAAGTATATATATATATATATTATACTTGTATTTAAATATTATATCTGTTGTTATTTTTTTTAATTGAACAAAATTATAACTGTGGTTCTCTTTTTGCTTATGTTATATATATATATTTTAAAGATTTAATTAAAATTTTTACTCCACTCTGATTCTTGAAACATATGAATAAGGACAGTTGAAGAAGATAAATGACATCCAAAATGTATTTAGCAAAGGTTTATGTAGAAACAGTAGAGATGCTGTAGGATTTGGGTGAGTATAAATGCAGGAAAAACAAAAAAGTGTTATTAAAACAGCCGAAACTCTCCATACAGTAGTGCCACTCAGTGCAAACCAGCATAATCATGGCATCCATTGATTGATTACTCAGGATTTCATTGAGTCACACTACTGTATGGAGAGTTTTGCCTGTTTTAATAACGGTTATGAGCTAGCATAAGAAATGGTGATCATGTGATTTTTAGTGGTTTAAAAAAGTAAGTGGTAAGAAAAAAATATTTAAAGTAACCATTAACAGAAACTATGAAGCAAGATAATGCTTTTAAGTATTAGAGGAAGGATTTACTGAAGATGGAAGTAACAGTAATGAAGTGAGAGTAAGAATTGCATTGGTGATTAAAGTGGATTTTAATGTTATTGTCTTGGAAAGTGGTTGCTACAGCTTTATATAAAGAATAAATATGGTCAGTTAGGAATGTGGATGAAATCTGGGAAATATAGGATTGGCGACAGAAGTGTTAAAATGAAATGATAAGAAGAGGTAATTACAAAAAGGAATTGGATTAAATATTTAGAGATTAAGAAATTGGAAAGCTTTCTGGAAGGGACTGTAGAGAGTATGAGAAAGAGTAGTAAACGAATAAAGAAGTTTATTAATGGGATCAAGGAAGGAAATACTTATGATCATTTGAGGAAAACGGCAAGGATTTAAGAAAATAGTTTGCTTTAGTGTATGATGATAATGATTACAACTATTTTTCATAAATCTTCGCCATAGATGTAGTTTTAACAGTGCCACTGCAAGAACCTAATCAGAATCACCATTAACTATATGTTTTTCTATATGTATATATAAATGTGTACATGCTGTGAAATTTCACTTTATTGTCTTTGTTTATTAATGTTATTTACATTTTAAAATATTAAAGATAACTGTAATAAATATTTTTTTATTTAAATTAGTTCCCTTTGATGTTTTTTTTTTTTTCTAATTAATACTTATTTATTCAATAACTTTAATAAAAATAAAAGAAAATAATTTCCAATTCAATATGTTAAACCTTTATTTTAAATTATCTTATTTTACATTTTCCTAAGTAGAAAAAAAAATCAAGACAATTTAAAGAAGTTTAAAATAATAAATTTATTGAAATTTTCTTTTTTTTACTTATAATTGAAGTACTGTACAGTGGAGTCACAAACTATGCTATATTTTGTTCCAAGCCTCCTTGTATTCATATGTCTGTAGCTATAATATCTCATGTTTTTTTTTTTTCCATGTGTCATAGCATCGGCCGGGACGCGAACCCCCAACCGTCTGCAACCAACTACTTGCTTGCATGGCGGCTGCGATACCTCTCAGCTAACAACGCAAGACATATCTCATGTTTTGTTGATGAACATTGATTAGAATAGATTATGTATTGTTTATTAAACTTCAAGTGTATCGTACTTTTTAACACACACATATTTAACATGAATGCATTTTTACATGTATAGTATGTATATATATCAAAATTATAAATTTATTTAAAGCACATTGATTACGTAAGTAATATTTACTAAGGCAATAAACCTAAAGCATGTGCGGTTGAAAATGTGATGGTAGGGACCTCTACAGGTCTTAACCACAAGACCTGTAGAGGTCCCTACCTTCGCATTTTCAACCGCACATGCTTTAGGTTTATTGCTTTAGTAAATATTACTTACGTAATGATTGTGCGTTAAATAAATTTATAATTACAACTTTAAATTATCGTAATAGATTTCTAACTATAAGACCTTTCCATTGACTCATTGTAAATCGAAAGATTTCACGAGTACTAATGTATAATAGGAATTGTGGACTTAATCAGTGAAGTATTGAATAGCTTCACTCTCTCAGATCTAGCCACTTCAGCTTCACCTATTTATATAGAAAGTAGGTTGAAGTAAAGAAGGGTTCCCCTCTAGGTTCCCCTCTTCCAATGCTGTGGTTAAGACCTGTAGAGGTCCCTACCTTGCATTTTCAACCACACATGCTTTATATTTATTGCCTGAGTAAATAAATCAAAATTATAGTACTAACATAATTTTAAAAATAATATACAAGGGGGTACTCTAAAATAACCACAATCATTCTCTGGTAGCCATGTCTGTTATAGTACACTTCTTGAGGGAACTCTTCTACATCAATCTCCCAAATGATATCATCATATGAAATCGTGATAACATGTAACACATTTTTTTGTAAAGTGGATTTTGGGTATTTGTCAAATTTTGTAATGATTGAAAAGTTGGAACAACATGAAATTCTGTATTCTTTTAGGGAAAAAAGCAGGGAAACCAATTGTACTGCTTGAAACAACTTAACAAAGTTAGTTGCTCTGGAAAAACACAAGTTTACCAGTGGTTTAATGGATGAGTTAAATTCACCATGTTCCAAAAAAGCATAACAAGCAGGAAAACCAATTGTACTGCTTGAAACAACTTACAAGTTAGTTGTTCTGGAAAAACACAAGTTTACCAATGGTTTAATGGAAGTGTTAAATTAACCATGTTCCGAAAAAGCATAACAAGCCAAGTCAAATGTCAAGATGATGCTTTTTTTGGATGCAAATGGCATTGTTCATTTATTGTTTGTTGTAGGCAGGCATTTAAAATCTATAAATTCTGACATTTTTGTATGCTGCAGTAAAATATAAGCATCCTACTTTGTGTCAAAAGTATGGAGTGCATGGCTAGCACATGAAGCTTGACTGTGAAACAATTTTTAATTAAATTAGCATTAGCATGATCTAGCTTATCCATTTACCATATTCACCCAATCTCACTCTTTTAGATTTCTTTACATCTCTCAAATGAAAAAAAATGTTTTTTTTTGTGGACCTACAAGTGGTAAAGAAAAAACAACAGGCATTAAAAAGCACCACATTGCAAGTGTTTTCAGACTATGAAAAGTAAAAAATATATTTAGACCAGTGCATTTTAGACTATACTTTGAAAGAGATTCAATTTGCAACATCTGAAAATAAATATACAATTTTTTATTACAAAATTCCAATTATTTTGGGATCCCTTCTCATACTTATTAATAATAAATTGAAGGAATACATTTACATATATTTTACTAAGTATATGTTTACTTATGGATTCACTAAAGCAATAAAAAAAACTAGCTACTATATTTTTATATTTAAAATAAAGTAAATAGCAAAATGTTAAACTTTCATCACTATTAAATATGCTCCAGTCAATATACTTTTTTCAATAAACTTTTTCTCTTATAGAAACATAATTGTGGTTTTGTTTTTATATTAAACCTTTATTTTAATCATATTTTAATAATTTTTACATTATTGCAGATATAAGTTTACAAATGAAAAACATTCTAAAAAGAATATTTGAACTTTGCAAAATGGAAAAACAAAATACCAAAGGGAAAAACATATTGAGAACAATGATTCTTTTCATATTGAATGGTTGCCTTTGCACCGGTAAAAATCACCATGCTTAATCACACACACTAATCCGAATTCAAACCCAGTCCACGTCTAGGAATAAATTCCAAAATGCAAACTAAATTCAAACCCAAAACCCTGGCATGACCCACCGATGACAACATTACAATGGTACGGGGTTTTCCCTTTACTAGCTCATCGAAAAACACAGACTAAATTACCTACAATCAGCTAGTTCATAGATATCTTATAGTCGGGATATTGGTACGGCTGATAATTTAATGTATATATTTAAGTTGTCGATACAGACAGCAGGTGATTGACTAGATTTCGAGAGTAATAATGCAAGAGAGACAAAATTAGGTTAGATAAATTTTTAATAAATTATTGAAAGCATTGAATAATATTATTTACAGGTACGGTAAAACTCTCATATGTATTTTATAATAGATTGCTGCTAGTCATCAATAATCGGTTTGTACTGATTAACAAACTCATGCCAATATTTATGTGTTTAAATGGTTGTACAGGTTGATAGGAGAATCAGAGTAATTGGAGCACTTAAAATATTTAACTACTAGTTTATATTAAGTTGTTTTACTTTAATAGATTCAAACCATTGCGTATACGGATAAATGGGAGGCGGTTTTATATAAAAATATAATATATAATACTGATGTACTGATGGTTGCAGGGATTAAGGTATACTACAAATAATAACTTGCGGTGCATTGACGGAATACTGGGCGGCTTGTACTTTGACAAGTCTTAATGCCCCCAAGTAGATCCGGGACACTACAACCAGCCGGGATCATTTTCGAACCCCGGTGATCCAAGAGATTACCTGGAGAAGAATTTCTTTCTCTCCATGTGGTAGTAAAACGAGACGCCAACTTAGGCGAAGGTAAAGGCATTGCCACAGTAACATCGAGGAAGAGTGATCGGAAGTGGATTTTAAAACGAAATTATATAAAACCTTTTCTCTCCGTAACATTTTCTACGCAACAGTCCGATATAACTATTCAATAAAACATGGCGAAATCAAACGATCGCAAAAGTAACAATTAATTAATTTCACTCTGAAACCCATAACTCCCCAGATTGTTCGGAAGGTAATAATAGCAATAACATATTCACTTATTATCATTACTCCGTAATAATATATAAAAAAAAATATAATGAAATTTTAGACTATTTTAAGTATTTGAGATTTGGAGTATAGATTAAAATATCATGACAAAGTAAAAGGAACAATAAAAATACTTGAATATTTCTCAACTCAACATATGAAACAATTTTTAGTTCGATAAAAGAAAACTACTTTTAAAATGAATATAATAAATATTATGATATAAACTTTACTGACTTTAACTAGAGTTGAGAAATATTATTATTGGCATCGTTTTGTTTGTAAAATAAGTAATAGTAAAAATATAAATGTATTCACAAATGGATTATTAGAAGGCACAAATATTAATAATTATCATCTAAAGACTAGAGCACAGAAATATTAGAGAAGAAATTTACTGACAGGTTTTAGTGTAACATTTTCAAATGGAAAACAAGAAATTTACATGCAATTAATTAGGTTAACAGATTAAATATAAAATTATTACTGAGAGGAAAGTTAAAAAGTTCATGTAACAAAAGTTACCATTCTTTCTTCGTCCGGCTTTTCTTCTTGCGGTGATATGTATGAAGAACGTAGGCGCGCATTTTGAATTTCTTAGAACGGCATGGTTAATTTAAATGTTGGAATTTGGAAGACTGGAAGCACGGAAAACATTACAGATCAGCGGTACGAAAGATTTAAATTGGCAGAACAGGGATCAGCTTCTTGGACTTAGCCCATCATGATTGCAGTTTACCGGGCAACTTCTTAATAACGGTTGAAGTGATTTCTCTGGAACAACTACTTTGCTGTAGCTTGAGACGATCTAAGCACAGCCAAGTCAAAAGTTAGAGTCTATATTATATTTAAGATGGTTACGGTTGATCTTTCTGCCTAGTTTTTGTTCATGATTCCGCCTCCTTTGATTTTCTGGCCTCCAGCAGTATCTAATTTTTGGACTATACAATAGCATTTGCCTTTCTTGATAAGAGTTCTACGTTTCTCATTTCCATTGTTCGGTTTTCATTTATTTTTAAATTTAATACATGATTCTAAATTGACAAAACAATTACATCGGAATTCGTGAATACAAAAATATAAATTCATTATGTTAATTCATCAAAGTACAAATTAATTATTCTATACATTTTGTACAAGTAAGATTTTGATTAAAAATACTGATCAAAGGAATGTGACTTTTGATCAGCATTTTTAAATGACTGTATAATTTGCAAAATTAAAATTTAAAGAAAATATACACGCAATTGAAACTTTTAAATTGAGCTAATATAAATCCACAAACCACACACACATGAATATTATTTACCATGATTTGTGACATTTATACTCATACTCTTTACATTAAATTCTTTTTAAACAAACACAAAATAAATAACTTAAAATTTATGTGGCTTGGAATAGAAAAAGTCTCATTGCGGGTAAATAGTGGTTTAGAATTACCGTTCTTAAATGACAACCATGAAACTAAGATCGATTCTTCGATCTGTCTGTTTCACCTTCACGGATTTATAAAAAATATTGAACAAATTTTTTTTTATTTGGATTCCATTTTTAAAATTGAGACAAATTTTTATTTAGACATTAAAAAGTAGTGAAATTTTGTTTTAAAATTTAAAATTGTATTCATTATTATTAAATTTTTATAAAAAATGTCTGTACTGGTATTTGTGAAAGCATTTCTTTTTCAGTGAATCAATCTCAACTTTCGTTTATCATAATTATGATTTTATTTCTCCTATCTTTTCGACAACAAACATTTTCAAGTAAAATCATTTGTAATCATTTTTTTAGTTTAAAATAAATATTTTACAAATATGTTTAATGAATAAGCATAAATATATAAATAAATGATTAAAAATTACAATTTTTCTTTCTGGAATAACAAGAGAAAGAAGTTCACCCTCAAGGTCTGAGAACAAACATTCTATTAACCTTTTAACCGCTAATTTTATCATTGGTTGTATCAGATAAAAATCAAATCTTTTAATTGGCCAACTCACAAACTGAAGACAAAGCCTATTGTTAAAACATATTTGCCTATAATATTAAATTCAACTCAGATACGTTTATAAAAAGTATATAATTAATTTTTCAGGTTGTGAAGAGAACGAAAGTTCTTTCAAAAATAAATTGCTATTTATTTATTCTAAGATATTCAATATCGGCAACATAAAAGTTATAATGTAAACAAAAAGATCGACTTTTACGTTATAGAAAAGTAAATATTTCTTTTTACTACATCTTCAATATATTTACTTAAATCTTCAATATTTTTCGAAAATAATTTTGTTTTTTTATTATTCTCTCTGAAAATAATTTTAATTTCTCAAAATATTCTTTTATAATAATTAAATCATATTCGAAATGAAAATCTCAGCGTTTTTCTTTATTTTCTTTGATCAGGCAGTTTCTTTGTTCTTTCCAGCCAATCAGAATGTCTTTTTCGGCTGAGAGCATGCTAAGAACCAATCACAAATAATGTTCCTTCTTTGTTTAGGTTTAAATGTGTTTTTTTTCTATTTTTTACTTCTAAAATAAATCGGAAGATGTCACCATCGTACAGAACTTTTAAAAACGAATTCAATACGTGTTTAACGAATATTTTCGTATAAAAACTGGCTGAGTTAGAGTGATTTCAGATGTCGACGAGGAGCCTCGTAAAAAACAGTCTAAGAATTAATCAGTGACATTGTTGGTTTTTTGTATTATGATTCAACCAATCGGTGACACTGTTGATTTTTTTGTATTAATGATTTAGCCAATAAGTGACATTGTTGGTTTTTTTGTATTATGATTCAGCCAATCAGTGACATTGTTGGTTTTTTTGTATTATGATTCAACCAATCAATGACATTGTTGGTTTCTTTGTATTATCATTCACCCAATAAGTGACATCATTGGTTTTTTTGTATTATGATTAAACCAATTTGTGACATTGTTAGTTTCTTTGTATTATGATTCAACTAATCAGTGACATTGTTGGTTTCTTTGTATTATGATTCAGCCAATAAGTGACATTGTTGGTTTCTTTGTATTATGATTCAGCCACTCATTGACATTGTTGGTTTCTTTGTATTATGATTCAACCAATCAGTGACATTGTTGGTTTTTTTGTTTTACAATTCAGACAATAAGTGACATTGTTGGTTTCTTTGTATTATCATTCAACCAATCAGTGACATTGTTGGTTTTTTTTGTATTATGATTCAGCCAATAAGTGAGATTGTTGGTTTCTTTGTATTATGATTCAACCAATCAGTGACATTGTTGGTTTCTTTGTATTATTATTCAACCAATCAGTGACATTGTTGGTTTTTTTGTATTATGATTCAGCCAATAAATGACATTGTTGGTTTCTTTGTATTATGATTCAACCAATCAGTGACAATGTTGGTTTCTTTATATTATGATTCAGCCAATAAGTGAGATTGTTGGTTTCTTTGTATTATGATTCAAACAATCGGTGACATTGTTGGTTTCTTTGTATTATTATTCAACCAATCAGTGACATTGTTGGTTTCTTTGTATTGTGATTCAACCAATCACTGGCATTATTGGCTCATTTGAATTTCAAAATTTATAATATTTGTATGTTAACTGTACAATACTGATATCTTCAGATTTTTTTAAAAATAATAATTTTAGTTCTGATGTCTGCCATTAAATAAACACAAGCCAGCAAAGTGACATTATAGCTAATGATAAGACAGTCAAGAAAAACTGAAAATGATAGTATCCCTACCAGAATGTATTGAAGATACCTGATAGTCATGAAGCCATTAAGTTGATATTTAGTCTGTCTTATGATAGATGATTGGGAATATTGAATTAAAGTTTAATCTTATCCGATGCCAGTTGATCATCAGTGGTAATAATTATTTTTATACAAAAACATAGATTGAGATAAAAAAGAAAATTAAAACGTAACTTCTAACAACTATCTTTCTGTAGGTAAACCTATGGATAACAATTTTTTTTCTGCTATAACCTTTTGCAATCATGTATTTATATAAGAAATGAATGAGCTGTAAAAAATATTAATTGTGTCTTACTGCCACAAGAAATTTTTTTTAGAATATAAATTTAGAAATCAATACTTTGTAAAATTAATGGTTTTAATTTTAATTAGATTTTTGTTTTCATCAACTCTATTATTGAAATCTTTTACTTCAAAACATCACATCTTTTATTAATATTATAATTTATTGCAGATTTTTTGAATAATAATTTCTTGAAGTTAATTATTTAAAAATAATTTATTGCTTTGAATAATAATTTATTGATATTAATTATTTAAAATTTATTATTATTAATAAGATTCTTCATTTAGCTGACTTTGAAGTTACTTTGGTTTATTATTAGTAAGTCATTAAGTTAAGCATTTAAGTTAAGTTCTCGATTTGGAAAAAGATTGAGATAATCAAGCACTTGTCAGGGTTAAGTCTACTATACGAGAGTCCTGCAGTAAGATATATGCAATTTGTAATTAAATAAACAATCCCACAACAATAGCTGTTCATTATATTAGAATTAAATTATTAATAATTAAAGTACAATAAATAATTCACATTAGTTTCATTCAATTCAATTAATATGTTAGATTTATAAGTGTAATTATACAAAATTTCTATTTCTATTATTATTTACAAAATCTGTGCCCTAAGACTTTAAAAAAAAAGGGTTAGAATAATCTATAAAAACCCTAAAGTTCCTTTGCTTCTTAAATGGTGAGCCACACTGGAATAATAGCCACTTCTACTGAAGGTCTTCAGTTGCCTTCTTTCTTGGAACTGCAATTTTCTATCCACATGTATCAATGATTAGATTTCCAAACAGGCTAAAATTATTAGATTTGAAGAGGTTTTATATTGTCCACTACTAGGGTTCTCTGAAGTCATTAATTGCTATTTTAATTAAAGTTGTACTTCTTAATAAATTATACACTCTCTGGATTTGATCATTATCATTAAAGATGTACCTTTTAATGAATTCCACAATCTCTGATTTTGATACTTATCCACGATTAGTAATTATCTTATTTTAAATGTAATTCATTTTTATTTTTTCTCTTATGAATTTTTAACTTTTTGATTTAAACATATACATAATAATTTCAGACATATGATAACATTTGATTATGATTGCCATTTTTTAGTGTAATTTATTCTAACATATTATATTTACGATTATAATATAATGATGACCCTTACCTTATTAAGATGTATTAAGTATATAATATCTTACCAACACAACATCATAGAATTTATCATCTTATTGTAATATTATAAACAACAGCACTTCTCATTTCTCTATTATAGCGCCATCTATTGTAAGCTTGAATAATTAATGATTACCAGATAGTAGAGCAACTTAATCCTTATCTTCTGACATGAAATGGGATTAAATTGCCTGCCTTAAATAGATAGTACTAGGTTAAAGAAATAACTTCCACTTTATATAATATATTAATGGATAGAATAAGCCTGATTTTTATATTCAGTTGATAAATATTTAAAAACAATGAAGTATAATTTTAAAATGAGTATCCCCTATTGCATTTTGCCTTAGTATTTAAAATAATATCTTCAATAAATTCATTAATATTAAATCAAACTTAATTTTAAAAGGTTTTTGATATTGATTGTAGAAGACTTATCAATTATAGCCAGTTTTACTTAACATTAAGAATTCAATCTTATATAATTATTATTTTTAACAAAAAAATATATTATTTTGTAATAATTCTTAGGATTATGTTCATAAGGGTGTTTAAATCATGTTTTATTCTTATAATCTTTATTCTAATGTTTGGCAAAGATATCAGACATAAAGAATTTATATTTTTATATAGTATTTTTGTTTTATTATATATGTATATATAGTTAACAATTCTAGTTTTTTTTTTTTTTTTAATTAAAATTTTTTAATAAATAATCTTCCGCATAATTGTTTTGTTTTAATTAAATTTTTTTACTAAATAACCTTCTGCATATTTATAGTAAGTTCTAAAAATTGTGTACTTATAAAAACTTAGTCAACAATTATTAGTTGGAATGAAGAATCATAAAAATATATACAGAATTGAAAAAAAGATTGGTCAAATATAATGTGAGTAAAAGCAAAATGCAGTAATAACACTCATAAGCAAAAGGCAGGAAACATAATTGTATCAGTGTTTTTCTCATAGGACTAGTACACATATCTTGATTTGGTAATAATAATATCAAAGAACATACATTCTCCTTTATCTCAAGGTTTTGTTGAGTATCTGAATTATTAAAAGACCCATTTGCAGTTTAGGTAATCTCTTTCAATAATACTCGGTGGAAATCTCAACTGGAAAATTGCAGGATCATTGGATGACTTATTTTTACTTGATTATTGTTTTTCTGATTGGGTAGTTGAGTTGGTTATCTTTCTAACCTTTATCATAAAAACATTTTTTTCAATGAATATTTACAAATCTCTTTCTGATCATCCTCAATGCTAAAACATCATTGGCTAGGCTTTTATTTTCAGACAATCACATAAGTAATCAAGTTACCATTTAATATCTTTCTTAATGATTTATATGTAGTTGAGCAATGCAATTTTTATGTAATAGAGCTTGAAATGTTTTGCAAGTCTAAAAAGGATTGTTTTAAGGAGTTCCACATTACTAATGTCAAATTATTAGTTTTGTCAATTGAGAATGACATTTGATCTTTTTTTTAATCATCTGAGTCTATTGCTGCGTTAAACCACACACGATTAATAATCGAATGTCTATAAAATCATAAGATCTGGCTGCCAGAAATGTCAGACTGCAGTCAATCCAAGGAATTTACACTTCAGAGTCTGATAGTATATCACTGCAATAATCAAATGGCTTGAGTGCTCAAGGGTTCATAAGAAGTTTGAGTACTGGAAATGCCAGAATTGATATTGATTAGAGAACCTTAAATTACTGAATCTGACACTTTACTACTCTAGCAAACCATGCAGGATATATTAGTAAATTCATTAGTAACTGATGTATGTCAAACATTGACCCCTGTAATTTGTTGCATTGGTAGAGTGGCAGACTTTGCTGATTGGTCAAGACTGTGTCGCTTCTAGCTTCAACTTCTTATGAACTCCAAGCAATTAATGTTGGTTATTTTTTAGCACTTACAAATATTTTTCTTGTAATAGAAGACATATTAGATACTTACCATCTGGAGTTTAACTTACAGCTTGCTTTGCATTTTCCATAACTTAAATATAGTTATAACAATTCCTCCATTTTTAAACTTTTGTGAATTCATAATTTGGATTTATTTTTACCTTATATAACTTAGAGTATGATAAATGTGAAAAGTCAAGTCACACTATAGATGTCTGCTATAATTTTATAGGACTTCATTGGCATGCGTAGTTTGTAATAGTTTGCAATTTGTTGATAAACTTTGATTAGAATAGAATACATATTGGTTATTGAGCTATAAGTGTATGATACTTTTCACCATGCATGTATATATAACCCAGATGATTTTTATATGTATAGTATGCATATATAAATTAAGATTACAGTATAAACAGAATTCTACATAATAATAATAAGGAAAAAATAGAAGGAAGAATGAAGATGATGATGATGTCTGACTTTCATTGCATTCTGGGTAATTTTTTTATTTATTTCAAAAATGTTTTTTCTTATAAAGACAATTGTCATGTTTTCAACAAAATACATTTCTAATTGTTTTGATGTTTTTAAATTATCGATTTTAAGTATATTGTGAAATTTTATAAAAGTTTTAACATTATGTTTAGAAAATATTTTATTACACAAAATAATGTACATCAAATTTGGGAAGAATAATAATCAAAAAAGCAAGTTATATATAACGTGTTATTACTTTTATAAGCTTATATTTATAAAAATATAATACAGAGAGTGTACCAATAGCTCAAACAAGCTCTTAAATGATAAGTGTGGTATGATAAAATATTTAAAATCTCTATCCAGAACATTCCTATCTCCAGACCAACTGGTTTCGAGCTTATGGCTCACGTCAGTGAAGAGCTAGAATATTCAGACACTAGATCTAAAACATCAACTCAAAACCCTGTACTTATTTTATACGTAATATTTAAATAGAAACTCTGAAATTTTTGGACATAAAAATTTCTTTAAATCCAGCTATTTAACTTAAATAGCTATATAGGACTGAACCAAAATGTATGTGCATTCAACATAACTCATTGTAATTTTATTAATAAACATAATTGCTTATGATGCTTAGAGAATGGAAAAATGACTTGCTGTTATAATGTAAAATTTGTTTAAGTCTGATTACCTGTACAATGGAAAATAATGGTCAAAATATCATAAAATGTATTGAATTTATATATATATATATATATGCATACCATATAATCAAAATTATATATATTGATACAGCACAGTTCATGATTTCACTTTATATGGGGAAAAAATAACAGCAATCACATAGTTAAAAACTCTCCCTGAGAAAAAAAGGGCAACCATGAAAGGAAAAATCAGAGAGTGGGGATATTAAGTGAAAAGAATTAAATAGATATTGGTATACAATACTTGTTTTAAAATGAGAAAATTTGAAAGATTTTTGATAATAAGAATGAACATAGCTGGGGGTGAGAAGTTGTAAGGATTTTTCCAAACTCAATCTGATTGTCTCTAAGGATTGATTCTGCCAAATCACAATTGATTAATGAGATTCTTCTGCATATGGGTAGTAGATGTGAATGTGCATGTGTAATTACTTTATAACATATGCACACGTGTGTGTGTACAGTTTGTTGCTATATATATATATACACACACACAATTTATAAATACTTTGTATTTATTTAATTATTACAACATAAAGTGTCAAACCCAAAATCCCAAAATTGAATAGACCCATTTAATTTAGGGATTGACAGTTTATATGTTAAAGTAATGGAATATGTAGTAAGTGCATGAACATGTTTGCACATCATAATGCAATTCTACACACACGTGTAAATATGTATATAAACAATTTAATTATACATATACATTCATATCAACCATTTGCATTTATTCATTCAGAAGAATGCTACTAATCGATCAGCATTTTGCCAAATCATAGTTAAGCAATTTTTACATACAGTCTATCCCTTTGAAAAGTTAGTTAATTCTTCAGTCTACCTACAATGCCGTTTGTGAATCAATGCATTTATTATGTAGAAATAATTTAATTTAGTTATTGTCCACAAAAATGTGAATCATGAGTTATGACATGAAATGTCATAGAGTTTTTATACTTTTGTAGATTATCTCCAATTCTCTTTCTGCCATCACAAAATGTTGAAAAACACTTGAAAACATTCCCGCAACTCTTGAATTTACGGCCATACACAGTTTGAATCAGTTTCAAGGGTTTTAGTAGCAGTTCTGCCCAATTTAAATGTTAACATGTGAATAAGTTATGAAACATATTATCACATTTATGAAGAAAGGAAAGGCTCCAGGTAATGATGGAATTATAATTGATATATTAAAAGAAGCAGGTGAAGAAATAGAAAATTTTTTAGCAAAGTTATATACCAAATGTCTAAATGATAAAGATGTACCGGATGATTGGAAGAATGCAGTAATAATATTAATATTTAAAAAAGGTGATAAAGAAGATATTAGAAATTACAGACCTATCAGCTTTTTATCAGTTTTATATAAAAATTTTACCAAGATAATTACTACTCGTCTACAGAGAACCTTGGACTTCCACCAACCAAGAGAACAAGCCGGATTTAAAAGTGGTTTTAGTACAGTAGATCATATCCAGGTATTGAGAGAAGTTATAGAAAGGACAAATGAATATGAGTTGCCATTATGATTAGGATTTGTAGATTATGAAAAGGCATTTGATTCTATAAACATTTCTTCAGTGATTAAAGCATTAGATCATCAAGGTATAGATCCAGGATATTGTCATATTTTAAAGAATATTTATAAAAATGCAACAGCAACAATTAGATTACATAATGACACTGGGAAAGTCAACATTGAGAAAGGTGTATCTCCAAAACGTTTTACAGCAGTGCTGCATGAAGTATTTTGTGGATTAAAATGGGAAACTAAAGGAGTGAAAGTAAATGGTGATTATTTAAGTCATTTAGATTTCGCAGATTATGTAGTTGTTTTTGCAAATAATGCTTCAGATCTGCAGGAATTATCAGATGAAAGTAGGAAAGTAGGACTAAAGATAAATGTTAAAAAGACTAAAGTAATGTTTAATCGATTTGCTCAAAATATGAAAATAAAGATTGATTATGATGAATTAGAAGAAGTTAACAGTTACAAATACCTTGGTCAGATTATTAATACAGATGGAAACATAATGGAGGTAATTAATCATAGAATTAAACTTGGTTGGAGTGCTTTTGGTAGAAATAACTTGATACTAAAAGGAAGGTTTTTAACAAATGTGTTTTACCAGTTCTTACTTATGGATCTGAGACTTGGACACTTAATAGAAGAGCAATTCAGAGACTTCAGACCACTCAAAGAAGTATGGAGAGATGTATGTTGGGAGTAACAAGAAGAGATCGTAAACGCAATGTATGGGTAAGAGAACAAACAGGTGTTACTGACCTCATTGAAAAAATTAAAAGATTGAAGTGGAGTTGGGCTGGACATATTGTTAGAAGAGATGATAATAGATGGACAATTGAAATTTTAAACTGGATTCCAAGAGATTGTAAAAGACCCAGAAAGAGACCACATGTGAGATGGATGGATGAAATAAGAAAGTGTGCAGGAGTGATGTGGAGAAGAGAAGCTAAAGATCGGAGAAGATGGATTAAACTTGGAGAGACCTTCATCCTGCAGTGGATTGATAATGGTTGATAATGATGGTGATGCCATAAATTGCAGTCCGGACAAACGGCCTTAATATTTTTTTGTGGAAAATAGCCAAACTATGTCACTAGGTAATGTATGTTGATTCAGAAATGTTGCGAGAAGTAGGTATCATGGAAAAAGATGCTCCCTAAATTTAATTATTGACATAAAATATATATATATATGTAAAGGGATTTTAAAATTCGGTAATTATTTTTATCAAAATGACACATAAAAACTGAAAAACATTTAACGTTTTTAATTTTAGTTTGTTGTAATACTACTTTTGTAATTAGCATATAATTAGCAACTACATATGGGATGGAAATAAAGGGGGCTATGAATTGAAATAGGCAAATGATCAGCACAATTTTCAATCATTATTGATTCATTGCAGAATGAAGGTCTTTCCAAGTTCAAACCATCTTTTCTAATCTCTAGCCTCTCTTTTCCATATCATTACCACACACTTTCATATTTCATCCATCCATTTCACATATGATCTCTTTCTAGGTTTTTGACAATCTCTTGGAATCTACTTTAAGATTTGAACTGTTCATCTTTGACCATCTTTTCTATCAATAAGTGTCACCCAAATCCACTTCAGTTGCTTAATTCTTTCAGTGATGTCAGGAACATCTGTTTATCCTTTCTCATGTGTATTTCATTTTTGATCTCTCCTGGTTATTTCTACCATGGATCTCTTCACACTCCTTTGAGGGGTTTCAAGTATTTGTATTGTTCTTCTGTTAAGTGTCCAAGTCTCAGAACTATATCTAAGAACTGATAAAACATTTATTAAAAATATTTTTCAAACACATAGGCATATTTTTTTAAATATTAAATTATTTCTACTAAAAGCACTCCAACCAAGTTTAATTTTATGATTAATTTAATTCATTATTTTTTTATCCGTAATAATAATCTGACCAAGGTATTTGTAGTTGTTAACTTCTTCTAACTCATTGTTATCAATCTTTATTTTTGAGAAAATTCATTAAATATTATTTTAACTTTTTAACATTTACCTTTAGTCATACTTTCTTATTTTCATTTGACAACTTGCAACATTTCCTGAAGCTCTAAAGCATTATTTGCAAAAACAACCGCTGCAAAATACGATGTGGTAGAGAGAGAAAACAATCTGTTCTTTCCTCTAGAAAAAGTTTTGTCTTTTGTCAAGCATTGTTAGCCGAGAGGTCAGCGCAGCTGCCTTGCAAGCAAGTAGTTGGTTGCAGACGGTTGTGAGTTCGCCTCCCGGCAGATGCTATGACATATGAAAAAAAAAAGTTTTGTCTTGTGCCTTGGATTGAGAGTATTTCATTTACTTAATAAACAATAGTTTGGGTATTAATCTCGATATATTATGTAATATTATTCACTGGAAATATCTTATACTTATGTATACATTATTTTATATATATATAAAATTAGGATCGGAGGGAGGAGTAGAATTTATAAATATATATATAATTTTAAAATAATATTATACAATAAAAAGATAATAGAATGAAAGATAAATGG
This sequence comes from Epiperipatus broadwayi, assembly GCA_028023455.1. Taxonomy (NCBI): domain Eukaryota; kingdom Metazoa; phylum Onychophora; class Udeonychophora; order Euonychophora; family Peripatidae; genus Epiperipatus; species Epiperipatus broadwayi. The sequence goes on from JAQFVV010006217.1 coordinate 2,725,531, forward strand.
AAGAGTAATCTATTTAATTTTTTTTTTTTTTTAATGATATGGTATTACATATTAATTACTTTAATTAAATTTATATCATTATTATGTTAGTGATTTGTTACATTTAATTAAGACATAGCAAAGTGTGTAAATATTTAGATTTAATGAGTTTATTCCTAAAATAACAATCAAGTTAGAAAGTCATATCTATTTTCGTTGTTTTATCGCTTTGTATTAGTTTATATATTCTGATCGTCATTAATAAATGTAATTTGCTGAAATTATATCTGTGTATACTCTTTTATATACATGTTAATTTAAATGTTGTTGTTTTGTATATAAATATGATATTATTTGATGAACTTAATATGGTTTAAATTTGGAAAGTCGCGATATCCAGCATTTATTAACTTCTCTCCGTTTTAATATATTGTATATATATATACCAGAGAGCATTCCCTTATTTATAAAACAAATATTTTAAAATATATATATATCGCCAGGAGATGGTAAATTTTCATTTACTTATTTTCGTCTAATTAAATAATTTATAACTAAGTTAATTATTAAAAATAAATTTGATATTTTACCAGGCAATCATTTTTTTAATGGTAATTAGTTTATTAATTAATTATACCTCCCCCTTTTTTTTTTTATAATTTCCAGAATAAATAATTCTTGAATAAATTTAAATTTTCATATTTTATAAATGTGAATATTATTTTTTCTAATTGTAGAAATTGAATAATTTATTATTTTCATTTAAACTGTGGCATATATACTAAAGTTTGTTAAAAGTTATGTTACATTTTAACCTTAAGCCCTATTCACACTATATTTATCATCCACATTTAAATATATATATAACCCACTACTCTCAGTGCCATCTCATATTGCTGTCTCACCTGATCACACACATGTTGAAAAGAAAAAAAAACCCCAATATACGTATTTCATGGAAAACCAGCAATCATCAGTTGGTCTAGATTACTAACCTCACACATGTATACAATCAGTGCTCAGCTTTATATTAAGATAGCCAATCTTCATACTTTAATGGACAGGCTTCAAACTATTCGAAATGCAGGTTTAAGCCTGTACAATGTATAAATTTATATAAATAGTGTGTAAAAAGGTCTGCCCATCCCTCGCATATGTATGTATAAATGGATTATTCTCCTGTACATGAGGGATCAGAATGACTGTTATGTCAACATGGGTAGGATGACAACCTTGGCACTATCAAGGGGTTTGAACGTTCCATCATCAGATTTTCAATGAAATGGAAGGCTGAAGAGTTGTGAGTTCGAATAGTTTGAAGCCTGTCCATTAAAGTATGAAGATTGGCTATCTTAATATAAAGCTGAGCACTGATTGTATATATATGTGTGACGATAGTAATTTGGACTAACTGATGATTACTGGTTTAGCATGAAATACGTATATTGGTGATTATTTATCTTTTCAACATGTGTGTGATCAGGTGGGTCAGCAATATGAGATGGTACTGAGAGTAGTGGGTCGTGTGAAAAGTCTGAATTCTAATCCCGCCTATATTACATATATAAATGCAGGTTTAAGCCTGTACAATGTATTAATATATATATATATTAACTGTTTAAACAACAATGTGATGTGATGTATTGTGGCTTCTCCTTAAACGAAGTCAAGAATATCTAAGCAATTATGCCCAGATAAACCTGTTAGCCACTTAATTTTTCATTCCCCACTCTAAGTTTTCCCATATTCTGCTCCATCTCATTTCCAAAACATAATCTTTGTCAACTCTATAGAAAACTCTCCATATAGTAGTGTCATCTAGTGCAAACCAAAATAATCAGTGGATGCTAGAAGGTTTGTGCATAAAGTCCTTATCTGATGCCAACTCATCCACTATTCACAGATTAGTTTCTAGCTTGTGGTTTGATTGAAGAGTCTTGGATTTGAGGGCACTGCATTTAGATCTTTGAATCTAATGCAAACATATATGAGTCACCTTTCATCTATTTAGTTAACTATAAAGCTCACTGATGAAAGCCATAGGCTTGATGCTAGTCTGGGGATATCGGTTGAGTAAGCACTAGATAGGGATTCTATGCATAAATCTTCTTGCATCCATTAATTACTAAGGTTGGCACTGGATGGCACTACTGTATGGAGAGTTTGTTACTATTTTAACAACATGTAAGTATAGGAAGTGGTGATCATGTGACATTTTATTGGTATATTATCATTTTATTTATTTTATCCCTTAAAGCTTAAACTGCAGTTAAAATATAATGTTGGAAATCTTTTCTTAAAGTTAAAATAGAACTGTATATAATAAATTAATATTAGGATGGAAAATATTTGATTAAATGAATAGTTTTTTAATCCTATTTGCATTTTATAGTAACTACCACATATCACATGATTACTATTTCCTATTCTTACACAAGCTGTTAAAACAGTGACAAACTCCCCATATAGTGGGACACCAAGTACAACCCATAGTAGTCAATGGATGTAGAATATTTGTGCATAAAACCCCTATCTAGTGCCTATTCAGATCCAAGGTTTCTCAATAATGAAAACCAAAGCTAGAAACTAATCTGGGGATGTTGGATAAGTAGTCACTAGATAGGGATTTTATACAGAGACCTTTTGCATTCACTGATTACTATATATTTCACTAGATGGCACTACTGTATGAAGAGTTTGTCCATATCATCATCGTCATCATCCATATAAGAAGTCGCTGTGCATCACATCACTGTTAATTGAATGTAAATGCTTAAAAGCAGAACGAGTACAAATAATGAAGTTGTGGAAGAATAAATACAAACAAAATGATTATACAGAAAGTGGGTTATTGTTTTTTATGCTGGATTTGGGGAAAAGATAAAGGAGGATTTAGATATAAAGGCTATGGCATTGACAAAGATTATGTTGTGGAAATGGGATGGAACAGATAGAGAAGAATATGGGAAAACTTAGGGCAGGAAATGGAAAGGGAAGGTAAAGTGGGTAGTAGAATTTCTCTGGGTATAGTGACTGAGAGATTCCTGACTTCGTATAAGAAGTCATATGGCATCACATCACATTATGAAGATTTGGATAAAGAATTTATGTCAGTATACTTATACAAAAAGTGGGATTGTGTTAGGGGAATTGTTGAGTATTATAGTGGCCAGGAATAGGATAGGAGAATAGATACATTAATAAGAATAAGAAATTAGAGGATAGAGAACTAGTATGGAGAGTAAAAAGAGTTTAAATATATGTAAAAATAAATGGAATATTGGGTGTGTGTTAATTTATGATAATAGCAAGGAAAGTAGTTTATTATTAAAAACTATCAACAAGGGATTATACATGTAAATGGAAAAATGTGGGTGACTTAGTCTGCAAGTTGTGTAAGGAAGGCGTAGAAAATATTAGGCATCTATTAATTGAATGTCAATATCTGAAAGTAGAAAGGGTACAAATAATGAAGTTGTGGAAGAATAAATATAAACAAAATGATTATACAAAAGTGGGCTCCTGGTTTTTACGCTGGGCTTGGAAAAAGATAAAGGAGATTTAGATATAAAGACCATGGACTTACAAAGATTATGTTGTGGAAATAGGATGGAGCCAGATAGGTAAGATTATGGGGAAAACTTAGGACAGGAAATTGAAAGGAAAAGCAAAGTGGCTAACAGTTTTCACTGAGCTCTGTATAAGGAGAAATCACAGTGCATCACATCACATTGCTTTAATTCTCACATATAAAAATTTGGCATTGGTAAACAAATTACATTGCAAATAATATTTTTATGGAATTAGATATTAAGATAATTTTCCAATAGATTTTTATTCCAGTAAAGCCCCATACGTGGTGATGAAATGGATTAATGGCAAACTGGAACTTGGTATTCATGGATAGTGGCCCAGCTCTATCACCTCTGGTATTCCAATTTCTTATGTATAATAGTTTTTGCAAAATTTTTATGGAAAAAGAAACAACTATAATAATCTTCGTAGATATCACAATTTAAATTTCATTTCATTAATATCATTTTGCTTGTAAATTGTTTTTGACACACAAAAACAAATTAACCAAATAACTGTTTGTTGAGTCAATTTTCTGTTCATAATTTGGAAGAAAATAATATTTAATCAAGACATTGCTTTAGTATTCCATTTAGGTTATATATTTAAAATGCTGTTCCAAGTACTTTATTTATGTAGTATATGAAAAAAGGTAAAACATTTTGGAATATTCTCTCTAAATGTTATTCTAACATGTTTCAATAGAAAAACAGTGGAGATGTCTATACTCACCAGGCTAATAAAATGCATGAGGTGTGGAAGTGGAGGGGTACAGAATTTTTTACCATTGTTTTGTCTATCAGCCATGAATGTATATATCTTATTTAGAATACAAATGAATAATTATAAATTACTATTCGATATTAATTGCATGAAAGTAGTCATCATTTAAACAATACCAACATCATTAACAATCAACAATCTCAATCTGTGATTCCACTAAACATCACATGATCACCATCTCATGCTAGCACATAACTGTTAGTAAACATCCATTGATTACTCTGGCTGGCACAAGGTGGCACTACTATATGGAGAGTGTTTGCCTGTTTAATTTGTGATTCATGTGTGTGACCAGTAGAAGGCCTTTCAACAATTGTGATTCCAACAGGGAAAGAGTCGGTTCATTAAAATGTGAAGGTTTAATCTTTTATGCACCTAAAAGGTTATTGCCATTCTTATTTAGATTGATTTCTAATAGAGTTATTGAGATTTAGAAAAAATAGCAGGATAGAGGTGCAAAACTATTGCTGATTTAAAAGAGAGAGAGAATTTATTTTTTGATCTTAAAAAGGCATTTTATAAAGTAAATTGGTTACATTATTTAGTAACAGTGCAAGAAAGTTATAGATGCAAAAGAAAGCATTTACTAAGAGGTTTATACATGTGAGATAGAAGGTTTCTGTAAAGTGAAATTATCTTCTCACTTGGTGATATTTCAAAAAGCAGTTATTTTCAACCTACTCTAGAGACATCTAATGTAAGCTTGGAAAACTAAATGAATATAGTAGATTGTGTAATGTTGTTGTAGGGGATATTTATAAAGATGTTGTTTTTCTTCAGTTTTATTCAAGATATATTTAAGTAAGTTGTTTGGATAAGGATGGAATTATTATTAGATGTTTTTTTCCCATATATCTCCATGTTTGCAGGTAATGAAAGTGTGGTTAATAAAATAATATATAGCATTACTAGAACTGTTGATGTAGTAAGTATTATAAATAAAACAAAAGAAAATGAAGATTGATAAGCAAAGATTAGTGTTGGCATTATGAAGTAGCAAAAAATTGCGAGAATATGGACAACTAAATTTCCTTTTAATAAAAGATTATTTTGTGGATTGTTCAAATGACTCTAGAAAAAAAGTTTAAATATTGAAAATGTTTTGTTTGATGGGATAAAGGTGTGAATTAGAATAGGAAAAGAAATGGACACAGAGAATAGAATTGATAGAGTGCAAATACAAAATTAATAGTGTAGACATGTTAAAAAGATTCACGGAGAAAGACTATTTTTTGGTTAAATTGTGAAAAGAAGTGGATTAGGGTTTACTAAGAGGAAGAGGATAGGTCTGAATTTTTCAGAAATAGAGCCAGAATTAGAAATGCAAGGAGAGACAAGTCTGGTTTGGTATGTGAAATCTAGCATTTAGCAGAGAAGAATGATGACCGGCATCAAATTTTTCATCTTCTCGAATAATTTGAGACAAGAAAGGAATTTGACTTCAGTTTCATTTGACATTTGTGTACTTTAATTTCAAATAGAAATATATATTTAAAATACCGCCCCATTTCTGTTTTAATAAAGGAATGCAGGATTTGGTACTATTTCCAGCGCTGGCACTTTTTCTGAAGTCTTGAGCGATAAAGTATGATTCGGATTAGTTATTAAAAGATTAGTGATTTGAAATTTATGTACAGCATGCTATATGTGTAAAATTATTTAAATAGCTTTTTCTAATATTTTTTAAAATATTCATTAATATCTAAATACAAGTGTTGTCTATACTGAATTTAATGTAATTTAGTAGAGATTTGAATTCAGATTTCCAAGCTCTCTGTAGCCATCCATTCCATTGTATACAACTGATGAACATAACCACATACATGTGGAAACGATAATTGATCTCCAATATACATATTTTGTGCTGAATTAGCACTTATCAGTTGGTCCAGCTCATCATCTCCCACACAAAAAATATAAAGTGCTCAGTTTATATTAAGATAGCAAATCTTCAAACTTAAATGGACAGGCTTCAATCTTCTCCACCCTCCAATTCTTCAGCCATCCATATCATTGAAAATTTGATGGTGGAATGCTCAATGCCCTTGTTGATGCCAATATTAGTGTCATACCCATGTTAATTTTAAGTCACTTTGATCCCTCACGTTTAGGACCTTAATATGTCCACATATATACACAGAAGAGGGATGGACAGAATACTTGCTGAATATGTAATATAATTATATACAAACTACGTATATTGGCGATCATTTATCTTTTCCACATGTATGTGATCATGGGTATTAGTTGTATAAAATGAAATGAATGGCTGTATGAAGCTTGGAAGTCTGAGTTCAAATCCTTTCTAGATTAAATATTCATTATTAATATGTGTCTATACATAAGTTTTCACGAGCTGGGTGAAATTTTTTTGTGGGCCTTCTTCTATAGACCCAGATTTGAACAGACATTTCAAGTATTTCTTCTCTCATTAGCGCGCACAATTTAATAAGTTTACCCTGCCCAATATTTTATCATTTCAAACTGTCCATCGAAATAAAAACAGTTAATTGTTTTGTCTTTTTATCAGTAATAAATGCCAATCCATTTTTTCGCAACTCATGCATTTCTCATACTTAGACACTTTCTTAAACCTAAGTCGTTTCTAGGATAAAAATATACCATTCTATTCGAAATGATGTCATTAATTTCTTTTGTTTGACTGCACTAGAATTTTAACGATTTTATTGGCCATTCACGTGACAAACGTAACTAATTCTTGAAAACTCTTTTCACTCTTAGTTTTTAATTAGAACCTCATTAGCTATTTTGTGCTTTTTATATCTATTAGAAAATTATTCTTGAACAGTGTCCCCCCCCCACTTTTTTGTGTATGTGTGCGCGCTTGAGAGAATGACAATTTTGGAATGATCGGTTGTAGTTGCAAATAAAGAAACAAATATTGCTAAATTGTCTTTTTTATATAACTAGTTAAAATCGTTGGGGTTTTTTTTCCACGTGTAATTTATTGTTACATTGTTAAGATTTTTCTCTCATTATTACGTTAAGTAATCTCTTTTTTACTATCTTGAAAAGACATTTGAGAAAAATAAATTCGTTTATCCTGTTAGGTATTGTGAAGGGAGATGTTTTTTGTAAAGAAAAAACTACTTCTAGGATAAATAGAGATAGGAGTATCTCTAGTTTTATTAATTAACAAATTATTTTTCCCTTTATTAATTCAATGTCGTGAAAGTTATGTTGTTGTTGTTTTTTTTTTACACTAAACTTTAGCAATCAATAATATTCTGTCTCATGAACATGTCCACAGAGTAATCACATCACAAATTCATCCATTCTCTCCACTCCGTTTTCTTCACTTCCACACATCTTCTCATCTCTTATATAATCCAGCAAGGTTAATCTTTTTCGCTCTTTCTCATTGTTTCCATTCACCATTTCCTCCAAAACATCTTTCATTAAACTCTTCTTTCTCCTTAATAGGTGTCCAATCCAATTTATCTTTTTATCTCTTAATTTCCTCAATTAAAAGCTGGAATGGACATATATTAAGAAGAAAGAATAGTTTAATGAAAGATGTTTTGGAAGGAAATACTAGTGGAAACAAGAAGAAAGGATGGAAAAGATTGATATTGTTGGGTGATATAAGAAATGGGAAGAGTTATGTGGAATTGAAAAGCTGGGCAATGAAGAGAGTGGATTGCAAAAAGGATGAATTGATGACAGACCTATTCTCTGGACATGTCTATGGGATAGAATACTATTGATGATGATGAGTATTTTTTTATTTACTCTTTTCAAAACTGCATTTATCATTTCATTCATGCAACTGATTTTTTCCATCTTTTGCATGACCATAATCTCAAAGGCTTCCAATCTGTTCCTAATTTTTAAATCATTGTCCATACTCTACACATACATTAAACTAATCTTAATTTTCACTTCAAAGGTCCTAAAAATATTTTCTTTCTTTTAATAAATTCCTCCTTTATATCATAGGTAATTTCAAGTCTTGTAAAATGTGGTTTTGACTCAGGATACATCTGATACAGAGTTTAAATTGAAAGACTTAAGCAAAATTCACACTTTAATGTGAAGTAAGATGAAACATTCCATTTATGCAGATGTAGCATTGAAGTGACTCTCATTTATGTTATGTTTGCATTTTTTGCTACTATTAGTTCCCTACTTCATTATCACATATGTCAAACCTTTTCTCTAGATTCCCATATTCATAATTACAAACATCCAGAATATCAAATTTGAGAAAATCTAAATGGAGCTAATATAGTGGATAATTTGAAAGAAATACTAAATCTATCCTTATTTTACTATGAAAGATAAATTCATACCAGTTCAGAAGTTCCGCTTTTCAAGAATACTGATAATTCCAATATAAAACATGTTTTCTGTATTTAAAAGAAAAGATTATTATTCCATAGTATTAAAAATAAAAGAAGTAAAATTAGCTAATTACAACAAATACTGAAAGTAAATTTAAAATCTTTTGGTATTGTATGAAAAGAAAAATGGAGAAAAACTGTGGGACAACAAAGAATGATTGCTTTTCTCAAAGCATGATGGGGTGAGACATCATTCTTAAAAGAATTGCCATTCAGCCTATATTATATATCAAAACTCCAAACTTAGTATTAATGATCAAACCAGAAAGAACCAGAATTATATTCTTCCTTCCTTAACTCACACGTGATAAAAATAATTGATGAACTTACCCTTGATTGCCTTAAGCAAGAAGATTCTCCAAAAATAGGTATCATACTTTGGATGTTCTAAAATCTTAGGTTCCAAAAACAAAGTTTGGTTGACAAAACAATTCATTAATATTGGCTATACTGACTTCACACTTTTTGCAAAAATAATGTTACCATGAATTATGCCAATTCAGAACAAGTTAGTTTCTGGCTAGAATGAATCAGCTAGGGGCAAGTTCTCCTTAATTACCAACAGTGAAAGAGATTGTGAAATGTATCAAAATCTGTTATGATACTTTTATCAGCTTGATTTCATCTTATGACTGTTTTGACAAACGATCACTTTTTAGAAGTCTCTGTAATTTTTAAAGCAGTTAAACTATTAATCTATCTGATAAATATTCTTTGATAGAACCAAATTAAGCTAATAAACACAAATTTTGACAACCATATACTATATTATCACTTAGCCTATCAATTATATTCATAAGAGATCTTTCAAAAATAGGAAATTTCTCAATATTGATGATAGTAACTTGACATCAGAAAAAAACATCCCCGGAAACAGAAAAATTATTTTATAAGAGTGTTTATTTGAAAGTTTGTAATGATGGTGTTGCAGTTGTAATTATTTATTTCCATCATCTAATATTGTTAGAAATATTTAAACTTTATTTAAATATTTTAAATACATTCAACTGTTAGTAAAAGCACACAAATTAATATATAAGCTGCTTTACAAGCAGTTGTCTCAGGTTAGCGGGTTCGCTTCCTGGCTGAAGCTATGACACATGGGGAAAAAAATCTATAAAACATTGTAAACACCTCACAGCCATATTACTTTCAACCACACACATCCCTCTTTAAATTAAAAAAGTATTGACATTGCGGATCATTTAAAAGGATCTTTCTTGAATGTATACTGAAATGATCGTATATATATTGATATTCAAACTAATTTAAATAAGGAGTGTGAAATTAAGTCAGCAAAGATCTTGAATTGCAAACAAACAAACAGTTAATTATTCTTCTCTTCTTCAGATATCGTAGGCCTACTCAGTGAATCTAGCAAGGGAATTAAACAAGGGACCTTTAAATTCATGAATATTAAATTTAAGATGATAATGTTCTAACGAGCTAGACTATTTTTCTCAAAGATAAGCAACCATCAGTAGAAATTTCACATATTTATTTGTTGGAGTCATTCTGATTTCTCCATTTTTTCTTAAGAGAAAGTTAATAAAAAGTGGAGACATGGAAGGTCCCTTGTAAATAAATATATGAAATTTCTACTGACTGTTGTCTTTGACACAATAGCCTAGTTGTTAGAGCATTAAATTTAGAATTTCATGAATCTAAAGATCCAAATTTGATTTCCATGCTATTATTACCACTGGTCAGGCCGGAAACACCCGAAGAAGAGAGGAGATTATTACCAATCAAAACATTGTGTACTAATCTGGGTGAAAAGTTAAGTAAAATTTGAATTTTTCTGTAGACATTGAACAACTAATATTACATGATGGACATAGTCTAACCTATTTTGTAAAGAGATGAAAATATTCAAAGTCATAAAGATTCATTATTAATGTTGATTACTGTCATACGATGTCAAAAATAAAATTCTATGTTTCATAAAGTTAACATAGCATAAAATTTAATAAAACTGGAAAAATTTAATAATTGTCATAATATAAAAGAAAAATAAACAAAGAATGAATTTAAATGTAAAACAATACATAATATTGCTTCGGATTCCATTACATATCGGTTTTTTTGTAATAACGGAATTTTCTGATTTCGCTTTCAAACCGTGAGAGCCAGCAGATTAAATTATAATCTAAAAATGTAATGTAAATAAAATAACACAAATGCATATATATATATACACACATGCACGCAAACATACACCCTGCATAAATTTATAGGTTTTATACATATTAGTGTAACTTTTATTATATATATAATGACGATTAATTTGAAGAAAGAATTGAAATAATTTACTGAGACATTTTACTATAACACAAATTAATATTTAAGAAAAATGTAGAATGTAATAATTAATAACTATATTTATTTGAAAGTATCTTATGAGTTACGTTATATATTTTTTTAATATAATTTTTTTTAAAAGTCTTTTACAAACATAAAAATATATATTATAGTGGGATAAACACGTGATTTTCCGCCATTTTATTGGAAATTATAATTTGCTATTCCAATAAGAAATAGTAACCACGCTCCATAAAAACTATTTTTTCCCTACGTTTAAGAGAATAATAAAGTGCATATGGTTAATAGGTGTTGCCCTTAAAATGCAAAAGGCATGAAAATTGTTATATAAACTGTTGTGTTTGTTCTGAATTGCAGGTTCAAACTGGCAGTTATGAAAAATAGGAACATTCAAAGTTCAGTTAATGTGACCGGTACAGTATCAAATATATTTACATAATAAACAATCAATAAACATAATGCCACTTATATAAACTTACTTAATGCAGGACCGTTTGTTGCCAAATGACTAAACTCACTTTCAGCTGTATGTAATAGCGTGCCTCATGAGTTTGTCCAATGACTCTTCCGACTGTAATAGAGAGCTCGCCTCAAGTCAGCTCTAGGCTTTGCAGCTTCCAGTCCTATCATGGACTTGCCTCACTGTATAGACTTATAGGTTAACGACTATAATAGAAACATTTCATGTTAGCAGTGGTTTCCATTGAGAGCATATTCTGTTGTTTAGGTTAGATAGACATTCTCTTCTTATCTCCAAGAAGGCTGACTATTTATTGCTAGATCTCCAACCTTATTGACAGCAGTTGGATTCATAGCATCACTGCTTATTAGTCACACTAACCATTGGCTGTGCTTTACCTATCTATTTACATATTGGTTAGCAGCAGTGAATGCTTAATCTAATCAGATAAGGAAGGAGGCTGGACTAGTACACTTCGGGAGGTAAGGTGAGATATGACATAAACAATTGGGAAATATTTCATGAATTGACTAGTCTTTGCTGACAAAATATTGAAACATGGTCTTAAGATGCCCAATTTTCCTTGTATGTCAAAGGTTAGATTTAAAATTACAGTGGAATCTGCTATAATAAACATAATTTAGAGAGCCTTTCATAATTGTGCCTATTTGTTTTAGCATATGTCGAAATTTATATATTTAGGGATAATCCATTCTAAGTTCTTAGCTTAGAGCAGGCTTGTAGGCATATACCAGTATTCCAAAGATGGTGCATATAAAAATTTTATAGCATGTAAATGTTTTATAAATGCTATTATTTTAGATCATTATTAATTATTATATTTCCTTTTTTAATTGTTAAAATATATGCAGTAAAATTATTGCCATTACTTGTCTACCGAGGTATTATTTCTGTAATTTCTGTTGCTTATTTGAGATGGTGACTGCAGTCATCCATCACTCAACTAAGATCCTATCACTGCAGGGATCTGCTACTCAGTTAAGAAACTGTTAATACAATTGTCCGACATTCATTTGAGATACTGTTATTGTAATTGTTTTACTGCTGATTTGTGATCAAGTACTTAGACAAGACAATTACTGCAATAGACTAACTCATTTGGGATATTGCTACTATAATTGCCGATTATCCAGTTGAGATAACATTACTGTCATGGTCTGTTATGCCCCTGAGGTACCAACACTACACTCATTTGAGATAATTACTTCAATTGTCTGTTACAGGTAAGATTCTATTATTCTAATTGTTTGTCATTCATCTTAAATACTATTACTGCAATGGTTTATCATTATGATAAGGTACTTATCTGTTTACCAGCTGAGATACCATTGTTGTCATGGTCTGGTATTTAGTTGACATACCATCACTCCAGTTGCTTATCTAAGGTACTCTCACTAAAATATTCTGTTACTCAGCTAAGATATTATTATTGCAATTATTTTATCACTCATCTGAGGTACCATTACTGTAACTGTAGTTTATTCAACTGTCTTTCATGTAGCTGAGATATTTAGTATAACTGTCTATCACTCAGTCTTTATACGTAATTATGACATTTGAATCTTAGTATATTTATTGAATAAATTCTGAAAAACCAGGTTATAAACAAGGCTCAAATGTACCTCAGGAATCTAGAACAGTAAGTAATTCAGTTTATTATACATATTAATAACAGCTCCTAATTTATTAATTTTAAAAGGCAAGTTCATTTGTAAAATACAATTACTGCAGCATGTATTGAAAAACTAATTTAGAAATCCTGGTTAGTCGAAATGCATCTTGGGAACCACAAGCTTTTTCTATCCCTGATGTTTATTATTATTTGAAATATAAACTTTATTTTTATCTGCAGTTATTAAGAAATCAAATATATGTGTGTGTTTAAATTGATTGAATGAGTCTTTTAAATATATACTTCTGCTTTATTATTATGATTATTCAAAGATAAACTTTATTTAATGCTCAATGGTTACATAGGATTCACAATGATATATACAACTATAGATCTTTGTGAGAAAAACCAGTGGCATGAAATCAAAAGTCCTCTGGGAATGGTATTGTTGAACCTGTTCTCAATACTTTTTAGAATATCTGCTGACACTATTGTGGGAGGGGGCTTCATTGTCTTGGCTTGCTAACAAGATTTTTAATATCACTTATAATATATAGGGGGTTTGAACTCAGACTTTCACATGACTCTCAACTATCCATGCTATCTCATACTGTTGATAAACTTGATCACACACATATTGAAAAGATAAATAATCAACAATATACACATTTTGTGCTAAACCAGCGCTCATTAGTTGGTCCAGATTATGATCTCCACACATAGATACAATCAATGCTCAGCTTTATATTAAGATAGTCAATCTTCATACTTTACTGGTAGTGGTTTTTTTAAATCTGGGATGTTTTTGTTTGAGTTGAAAAGCTAAGATTGTTTTTTGCTATATTTGCTTATGTATTCTTTGACTTTATAGTAGGATTTACTGATATATTATTTCTGACTCCAACCTCTTGAAAACGTGGTTGGATAGTCGATATCTTTATTGTACTTTGATGCTCATTAAAAAGCCAATTTTTGTTATTTATCTATCGTACACACAGGAATTTTTATATAAACGCTATTTATATAATTAGATCAGTATCTTATCTTTGAAAAAAAATTAAAAATTATCATTGAAGAAATATATTACTGCATAATTTGTTAAGAGTTTGATATCGATCTTTGGCACTGTTACGCAACTAAAATTATCATCATCATCATCATACTTTGAATTATATTCGTAGTAACTTTCTAAATATTCAATGCTTCCATATTCTTCTATGCCTTTTCAATCTATATTCATTATCAACCATTAGAATTTATTATTGATGTAAAATATTCCAAGACTTGATTTTGCGTGTTATTGAAAAGAATCATAAAAAGGAGACTATTAGGTATGTGATTGGAGCTTTCCAATTTTGAGTTGCTTTTTACTGTTTTGGTCATTGTATAGAATCTTTCACCAAACTTTTTAATCATGTTATTGATTTATTCCTACCTGATCATTATCAATAATAATTTTCTTTCATGGTTTTAAGAGAAAATCTTGTCATCATAGGCAATATCTGATAACTAAAAATACGATTTTTTTTTTACAAGAACTTTATTTCCAAAAGATTACCTACGGTTATTTTTAGAAGAGACTATCAAAAACTTATAAAAAAATATGGAGAGTAAAATTAGGATAATCCTAAAAAATTTTGGTTGGTTGTAAAAAATTTTGGTTGGTTGTTAAGGATTTGGGTATCCCCAAAAGAAAAATGCAATAGGACAATATTTCTTTTTAGAAGCTGATGATTTTTCTCAGTATTTTTCAGAACTTTTTATACAACCACAGTATTATAATGATCATATTTTGATCCATAAGGAGTATTGAGAAAGTATTTTTACAATACATTTACAGAGTGTGAAAAATGGTAGCCATTAAATAACTTAAATTTAATTCCAGTTTGGATCCAGATAACATCTATTCTTTCATTTATAAAGGTTGTGCTAAATATATTTCTTCATCTTTTAGAAACATTCTCAATTGTTTTATAGCAAATTTTACTCTTCCTACATCTCTAAAAATTATTTAAAATGATTCGTATCTTTAAAGTGAAGATAAAGATAAGATCAATAATTATAGACCTGTTTCAGTTTTGCATACCATTGCAAGTATATTTGAAAAATGCTTTTAAAATAAAGTAATGCATGAAATTAGCAAATTATTGGTACCTGAGTAACATGGTTTTGTGACAAATAAATCAAGTGAAATAAATCTTATTATCATATATGGCTATACTGCACATGCAATTGAAGGACAAGGTAGATTGAATGTTATTTATTCCATTACGTCAAAAGCCTTTAATAAAGGTGATCATTCTTTCTAAATTATGCAACCCTGGGTTAACACGTAAACTAATTTGTTGGTTTGAATTCTTCATAATAGCTAGAAGAGCTTTTTCCTAAGTTTAATGGGTGCATATCATCACTATATTATTATTATTATTATCTTGGAATGCCTCCAGACAATATTTTAGTTTCTTTACTTTTTAATTATATGACCTCAAAACCAATATACAATATTTCCATCTTTTGTTATGCTGATGATTGCAAGACTTTTAGATGTATTTATTTTATCCATGATTATTTATTGCTTCAAAATGATATTAATAGTTTTTTTAAATGGTATGAAAAAAAATGAGTTATAATCAACATAGATCAATACTCTTCGGTATCTTACTTCTATAAATCTGAGTTCTAAGATTTCAATATTTTATTAATATTCTTAAAATAAGCTCATTCTTAGGTATCTTTGATCATATTTTCCAATAATGGCTTCTTCGCATAGAATCAATAATCAATAAATCTCTCAAAATGATGGGAACCATTTATAAACATGATAATGTTTTTGAATACTCCACCAAAATATAAACCATTTCTCTCTTTGTTTTTTTTCTATTCTGGGATTTGGATCAGTATTATGGAATTCACATTCAAAAAGAGATCTAAATAAAATGCAATTAATTTTCAATAAAAGTTTTTTAAATTTTGTCACCTGAAAGATGATTGTAATATATTTCATTTGGCTTGGAGAAGTACTAGAGATAAGAAATTATTATGCAAACTTATTACCACAATAATATTTCTTATAATATGCTTTCAAAACATTTTAATTCAGTATAAAACTTATGCACATAATTATTTCTTTATTGAAACTTGTTAGATGTGATATATTGAAAATTACCCCCTTTTTCATCTTCCCATCCTTACAATTTAGGTTTTGTTAATGAAACCTTTTTTAACTTAATATTAATGAATTTTCAAATGTCTTAATATATATATATTGTATATTTTTTAAAGTGCAGTCTAATTGGCCTTTGGTTGTAATTATGCATTTCTACATAGAAATAATTACTTGTGTAAATGTAATTCAGACAAAAGAGATAACATATTAAAATACATCAAAGAACTAATATCTGTTGGCTATAAATATAGACACATAACTAAAAGAATAGCACAATTCCAAGCAAAAATAAACCAGCAAGGCAGAATCAGAGATAATAAACCATGAATAACTATACCATATATACCCAACATTGCCAAACATTTAGCTAAAACATTATCAAAAGAATTTATTATTGGTTTCCGCACTTCAGCCGACACCAATAGACTAATAAACAATTCAAAAGATAAACTTGATACCAAATCAACATCTCAAGTGGTGTACCAAATACAATACCCTCAGGCCAGATGCAGAGCCTCATATTATGGGGAACCAAAAACTACCATTACAAACAGAGCATCCCAGCACATATATATGTATAAAAGGGCACTGAATAACATGGAGTCTACATCAGCATTCTTGGAACATGAAAAAGCTACTGGACACAGATTTGAACCCACCAACCCCAGAATAGTGTGCAAAGAGAGAAACGACCATAGGTGCAAAATAAAGGAGGCATATTTCATAAATAATGACACCCAATCAATTAATAGAAAAGACACCTGTTTCACCATTTCAAAAAGATGGACAAACTAATTCAAACAATATTTTAAATAAAATACTGAAACATCTAACTGATTAACATAAATTTGAATACTCTCCCTCATCACTATCAACCGCACACAGCTATGAGTATGAAGCCATGGAGCTTTGAAAGAGCTAAGCTTTAAATAAATTATTAATAAATATAACTTCTTTAACAAGCGTTAAAAGCGCATAATTATTGATAGCACATTAAATAAATAATTGAAATTATTATTGTTGTTATTAAAGTCTTTAATTATTGTGAATTGGTTAGCTAGTCAAAGACATTCAAAGTAAATGAGTTTCTGAAATACCTGATTGTATCTATGCATACATATAATTATGTAGAAAGTAACCAAGTTTCAGACACGCTATTGGTGCACTCACTTGTTAATAAGTGTTTTGAAAGCTTAAAGGAGTCACCTTTGCATAGAGCTTATTCGTATATAAATTAACACTTATTGACCATGCTTGACTCAGGACTTGATATTATTATGAGCCTCATAAATCAATTGGCTATTTATCTGTATAAATTTAATATGTATAACATTTATATTTAATGAATGATTTTCATAGGTCAGTTTGTTCATGTAGCTTATTGTTAATATTAGCATAATATTTCAACTGGATTTACCAGCTGTCTTTAGGATAGATGCCTGGAAATCAGACAAATGTATTTTTTGAGCATCTGTAGAAAATCTTCATAACTGCTATGGCTGTGGTGTTTGATATAATGCTAATATTAACAAGCAAATTGTATGCATGGATGAATTTTAAATATATGTTTGTGTTTTTACAGTACTTGCTGAATTTTTAGCTGTGTGAATTTAGTTTATTCTAACCATTATAAATTGGTTTGTATTTTTTTCGTTTGATGTCCTGGTTATATATAATTTGCACTTTAAAAAAATAAAAATGAATAAAAATTGTTAGGGATTATTTAGTTTACCATTGCAACTGCACGATAATAAATTCTATTCAGATTAAACATTTTTGATAAAAATAAATTGTGTATTATTTATATGTTTATATATTCAGGTAGTATATCATTAATCCAAATACCTATTATTCAAAATTTTTTATTGTTCAAACAAAATTTCAGAAGTGATCTTTAATCTTTTACAATAAATAAATTAGTTTACTTGCGTTTTTAAAGAGGGGGAGAAAAGCTAATGAATGTTAATTTTAAAGTTTTACATTATTATTAATGTTTATAATAACTGAAATACAGGCCCATCATATACCCATATCAATATATGTAATATATAGAGCACATGAGTATATTGGTGATTATTTATCTTTTCGACATATATATGTTCAAGGGTATCAGTGTTTATGAAATGGAGTGGGGGGTCATGTGAAAGTCTGTGCTCATGAGCCCTATATATTATTAGTGTTTATTTACATTTTTTATCAGAGTTGGGCTTACATTGAGGAGTATAAAAAACTATTCTTGAAATCCAAATCCAAAAAAAATCCTGGAACCAGACATTTTGGATTAATTGTGTTTATGTATATAAATAAACAAAATTAATATATTTAATGTGATTCATATTTTTACATGTATTGGTTATATATGTATTATATAGTAAATCGCATCACACAGATCTCGTGCTTGAATAAACCAATAGAATATAAGATCTGTTATCAAGACAACAGTACCTTTATGTTGATTATATTATTATATATAACATATGCACATATCTTCATTCATTAGCAGCTCTTTATAAATGAGAATATGCATTAATGCATTTTCCATATAAGTATTGATTGCTGGCCATTGAACAATATGATTATAGTCAAAACTGATACATTAATTATCATGAAAATTGTGATTGAAAAATCTGCTTTATAGCTCAATAAATCCGTTGATCAGAAATTTCATAGACCAAGAACATTTATTTCCCTTCACCCTACTCTAGCTCCATCCATCATAAACTTGTGTAATTAATAAATATCTAATGGTATATTGATATAAAATCCAAATTTCCAGACTGATTCTTACCTTCATAAATAATGACTTAGGATTCAAATCTGGAACCCATGCGCTTACACATCTAGCAGCCATGTGATGTTGTTAATAACCACTAAACATCACATGATCAACATTTCTTATGCTTGCCTCTGTGATGATGTTGCTGTGGGTGTTACTTTTTAAAGACATGCATTCTGAATATTTCATTCACATGCAAAATATAGTCAATATTTCATTTTGTTTTGTGGACTATGTTTTCCTGAAAATAAGTCACTGTCTTATATTAATTTTTGCTCCAAAACACATCCTAGGACTTCCTTTAAATCTATTACAGTGCTTATTATGGTAAATCAAATGTTATGGTAATTAAAGAATTCTGAGATATGTAGCAAAAAATTGCAGGAAATAAAATTATACCATTAACTTTATCAATACTTTTATTTGTATTAAACTAACAGTTTCGACCATCCTGCAGTCATCATCAGAAACTGTTATTTTAATACAAATAAAAGTATTGATAAAGTGTCTAAAAAGGTATTAATGGTATGATATGTTATAATAGAAATCAATACATAGGAAAAGAAGAAGTAGAAAATTATATTACTTCCATAGGAAATAAAATTCTGATATTGTTTCTTTATTTCACATAAATGTACTATTGTAAGCATGTCTATCATAATACACAATTGTAATGATATATAAATATGCCATTACATTAAAGTGAAATAAAAACTTTTAAAGTTCGCAAATAAAAATAAATGTATTAAAAAAAAAACTAAACGCTAAAATTAAAATGTTTGTTAAACGTATAACGTATATATATTCGCACAGATGCAAAACTTTAAAAATATTTTTTTTTTATAAATAAAAAAAAAAAAAGTATTTGAACATACTTTTTTATAAAAAAATACAAGATTTAAATATAAAAATATTTTAATAAAGAAATAACATAAGTAAAAATAAAAACAGGTATTAATAAATTCCTGTAATCTGTAAATGGAAATGATTGTTTATTAATTGAAAAGCAAGCTAGCCTTGGGGCTCTTGTGTAATTAAAAAGTCAGATGAAAATTAGATAAGAGAATAAAGAATTAGCTTGTCCAATATAGAAGCAGCAAATAAAGGCCCAGACCATAACGAAAAAATGGAACAGTGACGTTTTTGTTCGTGGAATCCATAGGAGGATTATAAAAAGAGAAATATTCAGTTTCCTGACAGTTCCAACTTGATTTTGAGAAGAACGATAAGACACACTTGTCGTTCTCTCTCATTTATTTTAAAAATGAAAAGTCTGTGATACCAGGATTGTTCCAGCTAAGGATGCCTTCAGATAGACCGGGTTTCAAATAAAGACTCTGTGAAATTAACACCAGGAACCGGGAGCTCTTCTACTGTAAGCTATATGAACTGAACAATTGTTAAAATTATAAAATTAATTAAGAACTTTCGTCAAGAGTTGACAAGTTTAATAAACAAGCTAACCTAAATTTCGAATGGACTTTTATCTGACTTTTGTAAGTTTTCAGGTCAATTAATAATGTTTAATTTTATATGTTTGGCGTTTGATAAAAATCATTTCCATTTTTTTTCTTATTGTATAAATTATTTAAATGCCTGAAATTTAAGGTTGGGTATAGACGTTGCATAGATTCGTCAGTGGTTGATTATGTTGTGGTTTTCACTTTCGATTAGAATATATAAGTCATCGATGTCACTGCGGCATCTTATGATGAATGCTATTGGGTTTTTTTTTATTCCCTATGCAATTGACATTATCGATGATTTTGTATTTTGATCATTTGTGTTTATTTTGAAATGTTTTTAACCGTGGAATCTGTGCAGCTGATCTATACTCAACATTATAAAACAAATTGTATAAAATTCATCTGTGCGAACGTATCTAAATGTTAAATTTAAGTCCAGCGTGAATGGCTATATAGATTTGTAAAGTTATATATATAGTTTAAGGGAGGGTAATCTTAGGTTATTTGTTTCGTAGTTAAATTGGATCAATGGATTAGATGTATCGATGTAATTAGTTAATGTAGCAGGAGATCCGCTATGGGCAGGATTGCATACATATACCACACACCTTCTGTTTGCCTATGGATAGGATTGTAAGTCGGCAAAAAGGATCGCAGTCCATTCCTATGGAGTTTTTTGTTTATTGTTCTACTCGCCAACAGATGTAGCATTCCTGTTGGTTGAGAGACAATGTCTTCTCTAACTCTACTTACTGTTCAGATGAACATTCCTGACAGTATAGATTTTGTGTTGTTGTATTCATGCTGCATTGAATACATTGATATATCCAATTGATTGACGTTGGTTTGGCTGCGAACTTTTGGCCTAAGGTTAAATAAGGGATAGAACATTTTCTTTTCAAATACAATCTATGTAGTCTATTCATACTCGACAATCTTAATAAAATATTAAATTTATTCATACGCGACAATCTTAAAATAAATATAAATTTCATCTGTGTAGATGATTTAAAATTTTAAAATAATAAATTAAATTAAAAGAATGTTAAAATCTAAAATAATAATATCATTATTCCTCAAAATTTTAAATGATTCAAAATTTATATGTGTGTAAATAAATGTTGTTTCTGTGTTAATTACTGGCAGTGGCTTTTATTTTTTTATATATACAAACTAAACAAGTTATTTCTTATCTCTGCATCTCCATGAGCTAGTGACAATGGGCTAACGGTCTGAATATTTAAATAAAGTGGAATCTTAACAGCGCGTATCTGCCTACTTTATAAATTTTTCTAGGCTCAAATGCCTAGATGGCGCCCTTGTAGTGCAGATTGCGGTTAGATTCGATCTTCACTTTCATTTGGATCATTATAACTGGCGCCCCAGAAAAATTTATAAAGTAGGCAGATACGCACTGTTAAGATTCCACTTTATTTAAATATTCAGACCGTTAGCCCATTGTCGCTAGCTCAGTGGAGACGCAGAGATAATAATCTATATCTTTAGTTTATATCTTAAAAATATATATATATATAAAAAAAATAAAAGCCACTGCCAGTAATTAACACACAAACACATATTTACGCACATATAAATTTTGAATCATTTTTAATTTTGAGGAATAATATTTATTATTTTAGATTTTAACATTCTTTTAATTTAACTTATTATTTTAAAATTTTAAATCATCTACACAGATGAAATTTATATTTATTGTAAGATTGTCCATACAAATGAATTTAATATTTTTTTACTAAGATGATGGAGTATGAATAGACTACATAGACTGTATTTGAAAAGAAAATATTCTATCCCTTATTTAACCTTAGGCCAAAAGTTCGCAGTCAAACTGGCGTCAATCCATCTGATACATTAATGTATTCAATGTAGCATGAAAATACAACAGCACTAAATATACTATACTGTCAGGGATGTACATCTGAACAGTATGTCAGGGATGTACATCTGAACAGTATAGTTAAAGAAGACATTGTCTCTCAACCCAACAAGAATGCTACATCTGTTGGCGAGAAAAACAATAAACAAAAAACTCCATAGGAATGGACCGCATCTTCTGTCTTACTATACAATTCCATTAGGCAAACAGGGGGTGCATGGCATATATATGCAATCCTGCCTGTAGAGGATCTCATGCTACATTTACTAATTACATCAATACATCCAATCCATTGACCCAATTTAGCTACGAAACAAATAACCTAAGATTACCCTCCCTTATACTATATAGAACTTTACAAATCTATACAGCCATTCATGCCCGACTTAAATTTAACATTTATATATGTTCGCACAGATGAATTTTATAAAATTTATTTTAAAACGTTGAGTATAGATCGGCTGCATAGATTCCACGGTCAAAAACATTCCAAAATAAACATAACCGATCAAAATACAAAGTCATCAATAACGTCAATTGCAGAGGGAATAATAAAATTGGTATTTCCAAAATATAAGCCCTTCTGGTTAACTTCTGGTTTTAAACCAAAAAAAAATCGAAGCATTTGATAATATAATAAATATTTTCCCACCACTAAAAGTTCATATGTGTGTTATGTCTGCATTCTGATTGGTTATTTGGCAGTCTTTTGATCAGACAATTTTAGAGTTTCTTTATACTGCCAGAGTGTGCTGCTGTGATATTACTGAAACACATTTGCAAGAAATATATGTGCAATATTTTTTCTCTTTCTAACTAGGCTTTATTTTTTGGTTAGGTATTATTTTAGGAGAAATGTGTTTTCTGAAAGCTTGTCCAGCAATTTTTATAATTGGAGTTTGTGGATTTTTGTTTTATGTGTTGATTATGCAAAAATCACAGGCCTTATTAAATGGTTGCATTATCATGATGAGTACAAATAATTATACCACAAAAGAAATATACTATACATGCATTCTAGTATACAGAGAAAACTTCTATTGAAGATAAAACCTGCTCAATATTTCTATAACTTGCAATGTATTTATACAGTAATTATGTAATATTCAAATTTATTTACTAAGCGCAGAGATCATACATAATTAAAGAGAAATGATTTCCATCTTTAATATATGTGCAGTATTGATTTTATAATAGCTCAGTGATGTTATGTTGAGAATTGAGGATACTCTCAAACACAAGATAGAGACTTTTTGAAAAGATGAGAGTGGCCATCTTATCTTTAAACCTACATTGCAATTATATAAGTCAATCTGAAGCATCTTAGTTTGAGACGTGAAGATGTTTCTATACATTTTTATATTCATGATTTTCTTTCGCATATTAATATTAGTGAAATTTTTTAATTTATTACATGTTAATATTATATATGTAATATTCAAATTTACTTATTATGTATAGAGATCATATATAATTAAAGAGAACAGATTTCCATTTTAAGATCAATATGGCGCATATATTAAAGGTGGAAATCGTTTCTCTTTAATTATTCAATAGTTGTAAAGATAATTTATGTGCAAACTATAAGTTAAAAATATATAGTCAATGTAAGATTCGAAATACAGGAATTGAGGATTTGAACTCAGACTTTCAAGCAACCTTTAACTATCCACACTATCTCATACTACTGATGTACATGCCCACACACATATAGAAAAGATAAATAACCAACTGATGAGTGCTGGTTCAGCACGAAATACGTGTATTGGTGATTATTTATCTTTTCTATATGTGTATGGTCATGTGTATCAGAAGTATGAGATAGTTGAAGGTTGCTTGAAAATCTGAGTTCAAATTCCCTATATTTATATAGTCCATGTGTAATTTAAAATATATATATTGTTGAGAAGTAACCATGATTAAAATAAATTCATATTATATATATATAGAAAATTTTATATAAATATATGTTTCACTTAGAAAATCTTAAAGCAAAACTTTTTATAAAGTGAATCAAAGAATTACAGCTTTTCAAAAAATTGTAAGCTTCAATTTATGACATAATTTGTCTGTGTTCTTTATCTTCTATATTTCAAATTTTTTTTTATACGAGATAACTGACAAGTTAGTTAGGTTTGACAGAATCTTTTCATCTGTTTTATGATTTTAATAACTTATTATCTGTGAAAGCTATACTAACACAAATCATTTGATAAAGCGTTTTAGGTTAATCCGGCGAGAGATTTTACTGATTTTAACTTTACCTGTTTTTGTATTCAACTAAATGTCTACATTTGAAAAAAAAAAAAAGCTGTCGTTGTATCTCTGCTTTGAGATCTGTTAAATTATGTATCTCTTTTATTTTGGTTTTTTGAAAACGTTATTTCAAAAAAAAAAGGTTAAAGGCGTATATTAATCTGCAACTTGATTCTTAAATAGTTTATTAAGTTTGGTAATAACTATTCAGTGTTTATCTGTATTTTCTATTTAGCTATACGTATCATCTTTATATGTATATACATCCCTTATATATATAATAGATAAAACAACTATTAAGTAGTTCACTGTTGGGCATGAGGCCTCTCTAACAGCCATTCATAAAGGACCACTAAATGACGCACATTACTCGTTAAGTTTGTTAATTATACTATAGTGAGTTATTTTCATCCTTGTTTATATTAAGGTAAAACTAGCTAAATACCCATTTCTCAAACAATATTAGATGGTTAACTGAATTATCTATAGGTGGTTACTCGAAATAAATATGTTAAGCACTATTGAAATTTTTAAAAAATTTTATAGTCGGAATTTGAATACAGATTTCAAGATGAACCGCCTCTCCATCATAAGACCTGTCAATATATATTATACCATTTATCATAATCTAAGTTAAGAAGTCTTATTAGAAATCCTGTCTTTATATTATGATCTATTAAAGTCGAAGTGTCCCCTAAGATAAAGACCAGCTGTGGGCTCAGTGGCATTAGATATGTAACACATCTCTAACTAGGGGTGAAGATTGCACCCTATCATAATGAATTCACTGATACTCATAAAAGATAATCAGTTGATATATAATTTCCAGTATGAAGGTCAGCTACTGGCTACACACATTCTATAACAGGAAAAGCACTGTCTTGATGGATATAAAATGCTCAACTTCTAGAGTTTTGTTTACAACTTTTTGTTATATTCTTTAGCAATATATAATTTAATTAGAATTGTGGGAAAATGTTAAAAAGTTTATCTGCCATCTGCATTTAATAAATTATTGATATTAATAACTTACGATAATCCAGAATAGAAGATTAGAGACTTTTTTTCGACTGAAGTAAAATTACATTGAATATATTGGTTTGATTTAACCCAATGTCATTATTTTATAAGTATTGTTTTTCTTTATCTAATGTTCACCATCATAATAAGGATATATTTTAGAGAAATAACTATCAGCATGTTCATTGTTGAAACAAAAAAATCACATGATTCATATCGCTTCCATATAAAACTTGCACTGACCAATAGTGATCAACTTTTAGTCATTTATCCTTGATTTGAAAACTTAGAATTGTCATGTGAGCTTGTCTTTTTTATGTGCATCATCATTTCTTCTAGATACCACAAAGAATTACAATTAGATTGCAATCTGAAATCAATAAAATGTAGTGACGAATAGACATGAAAATGATTTGAATCCAAACTTTAGAGTGTTCCTTTCATGTCATTAACTTAAATAGTGTAATTGTAATAAATGATGGCTGCTGTCCTGATAACTACAATACTCTGCTCTTCATGAAAAAGACAGTAATCTGAGATTTCTTTGGCACTACTTTCTGCTAATCATTCATTACTATTTTTTGTATAGATGGCTCTCAAATAGACTTAATGTTATCTATGTATATACATTTGTTCACCAGTTAATTATGGAAGTAAAGTCTTTGACCAAGAACTATCATATCATCATAGGTTGTTCGATTTTCTTTGCCCGAGACATATCTGCTTGCTTTTAGAACAAAGGTAGAGGTCACCATTATGTAATTCAGAAATCTGTTAAAGTTGGGACTATTTGGCCCAAGACATATCTGCTTGCTTTTAGAACAAAGGTAGAGGTCACCATTATGTAATTCAGAAATCTGTTAAAGTTGGGACCATTTGGCCCAAGACATATCTGCTTGCTTTTAGAACAAAGGTAGAGGTCACCATTATGTAATTCAGAAATCTGTTAAAGTTGGGACTATTTGGCCCGAGACATATCTGCTCGCTTTTAGAACAAAGGTAGAGGTCACCATTATGTAATTCAGAAATCTGTTAAAGTTGGGACTATTTGGCCCGAGACATATCTGCTTGCTTTTAGAACAAAGGTAGAGGTCACCATTATGTAATTCAGAAATCTGTTAAAGTTGGGACTATTTGGCCTGAGACATATCTGCTTGCTTTTAGAACAAAGGTAGAGGTCACCATTCTGTAATTCAGAAACCTGTTAAAGTTGGGACTATTTGGCCCGAGACATATCTGCTTGCTTTTAGAACAAAGGTAGAGGTCACTATTCTGTAATTCAGAAATCTGTTAAAGTTGGGACTATTTGGCCCGAGACATATCTGCTCGCTTTTAGAACAAAGGTAGAGGTCACCATTATGTAATTCAGAAATCTGTTAAAGTTGGGACTATTTGGCCCGAGACATATCTGCTCGCTTTTAGAACAAAGGTAGAGGTCACCATTATGTAATTCAGAAATCTGTTAAAGTTGGGACTATTTGGCCCAAGACATATCTGCTTGCTTTTAGAACAAAGGTAGAGGTCACCATTATGTAATTCAGAAATCTGTTAAAGTTGGGACTATTTGGCCCAAGACATATCTGCTTGCTTTTAGAACAAAGGTAGAGGTCACCATTATGTAATTCAGAAATCTGTTAAAGTTGGGACTATTTGGCCCGAGACATATCTGCTTGCTTTTAGAACAAAGGTAGAGGTCACCATTATGTAATTCAGAAATCTGTTAAAGTTGGGACTATTTGGCCCGAGACATATCTACTTGCTTTTAGAACAAAGGTAGAGGTCACCATTATGTAATTCAGAAATCTGTTAAAGTTGGGACTATTTGGCCCGAGACATATCTGCTTGCTTTTAGAACAAAGGTAGAGGTCACCATTATGTAATTCAGAAATCTGTTAAAGTTGGGACTATTTGGCCCAAGACATATCTGCTTGCTTTTAGAACAAAGGTAGAGGTCACCATTATGTAATTCAGAAATCTGTTAAAGTTGGGACTATTTGGCCCAAGACATATCTGCTTGCTTTTAGAACAAAGGTAGAGGTCACCATTATGTAATTCAGAAATCTGTTAAAGTTGGGACTATTTGGCCCGAGACATATCTGCTTGCTTTTAGAACAAAGGTAGAGGTCACCATTATGTAATTCAGAAATCTGTTAAAGTTGGGACTATTTGGCCCAAGACATATCTGCTTGCTTTTAGAACAAAGGTAGAGGTCACCATTATGTAATTCAGAAATCTGTTAAAGTTGGGACTATTTGGCCCAAGACATATCTGCTTGCTTTTAGAACAAAAGTAGAGGTCACCATTATGTAATTCAGAAATCTGTTAAAGTTGGGACTATTTGCCCAAGACATATCTGCTTGCTTTTAGAACAAAGGTAGAGGTCACCATTATGTAATTCAGAAATCTGTTAAAGTTGGGACTATTTGGCCCAAGACATATCTGCTTGCTTTTAGAACAAAGGTAGAGGTCACCATTATGTAATTCAGAAATCTGTTAAAGTTGGGACTATTTGGCCCAAGACATATCTGCTTGCTTTTAGAACAAAGGTAGAGGTCACCATTATGTAATTCAGAAATCTGTTAAAGTTGGGACTATTTGGCCCAAGACATATCTGCTTGCTTTTAGAACAAAGGTAGAGGTCACCATTATGTAATTCAGAAATCTGTTAAAGTTGGGACTATTTGGCCCAAGACATATCTGCTTGCTTTTAAAACAAAGGTAGAGGTCACCATTATGTAATTCAGAAATCTGTTAAAGTTGGGACTATTTGGCCCGAGACATATCTGCTTGCTTTTAGAACAAAGGTAGAGGTCACCATTCTGTAATTCAGAAATCTGTTAAAGTTGGGACTATTTGAGTTGTTACTAGATGAGATAAATTCAGGTATTTAAGTGGTTTATACTTTTTATTTTTGTAATGGAAGATAATAGTGCCAACAAAAAAATCACATGATCTCTCTATCTGTATGATACTTTTAAGTAGCAAATCTACTTCCTCCACTCCAGTTCTGCCATCTAGTGTAAGCTTCAGTAATAAATAGATGCCAAACAGTACAGTTTAATAAATCTTTATCCAGAGTTATAAATTTCTATCCAATGTTTCCATATCCATCTAACCCATAACTTTTATTATAGAGGAGTATCAGTTATCGGAGGAAAAGTGCATTAGATTCAAAAAATCTAAATACACTAAACCCAGATTTAAAACTCCTTACTGATGGAAGCCATAAGTTAGAAACGGGTCTGACGATGTGGATAGAAAAGCATAGCCATCTAACATCTGTTGATTGCTTAAGTTTAAACTAGGTGGCACAATTGGAATAGGAGAAATAGATTCGCTATTTAAAATTAAAAATAGTTAACAATAATCTAATACTTTTTTTTTAATGTATTTTAATTTTTTTACAGCTTTATTATCTAATAAAATGCTTAGGATTGGAAATAAAAAATGTATAGATTTAAAAAAATTCTGAAAAAAAAAAAGAATATAGCTGGCAAAAACATTGTCTACCCTATTGTTAGCAGTTTCTGATAATATCTGTGTTTAAATATTTGGAATAAGACTTGAGTGCTGTAATTATGCTTTGACAATTAGTAAACTTGGTGTAGTTGATTGATATTTCTTTACTTTAATTTAAAAATATCAAATTTTTATCAATTTAAGAATATGTTTTTATAGACACAGTTTAGTACTTCCGAAAAACACCATTATTCCTAACTTCATAAAAGATATGAAGTAATCTTGAGTTAAGTGGATTGAATGTTTATATTGCTCTGAAAGTTGGATTTGTGTCAGAGAGTCATTTAAAAATGATTAGGTGAAGTTGTAATAACAAAACAATAAGAAAAATAGTTTATTGATGCTCTAGAGTAGATATAGGCAAGAGTAGGTATGGACAGAATGTTGAACACAGAACATCAATGGACTGGCAAGAAATTTTGGAATGATTGCCTAAATTTAAAAACAGGTAATGGTAACCCATGCTACGTCATACTAGATTAGATATACATACATAAAATAAATATATTTTTGCATTAATACTACAGGCAAAGATCAGTTCTTCACAATCGAGACAGTTTGTGTAGTCAGCATTTGATGATGTATGGGTCACATGACATGTGCCTTCATTCAAAAACATGATGCATACATTGCAAGCAAATTCATCAGCTTGAATTCAAAGTAATCAATGTCTACAAAATGGTTTGTCTCTGTTTTAACAGCTTGTGTAAGCATAGGAAATGGTGATCATATGTGTTGAATACATTCATTGAGCACTGGAAACATTGAATACCTTCAATCAGCCATGATACTGATAACTGTATGACAAGTGCACTAATTTATTGGGAAAACACTATTTTTTAAAAGAGGATTGTAATGTTTAAAACAATTGCAAAGAAAAGAAAGAGATACAATTTTAATACAGAATAGAAGAATTGTTTTTATAAAATCATCAAAACATCACGTGATCACCATTTGATATGCTTACACATGTTGTTAATAAGAGTATCAAACCCTCCATACAATAGTACCACTAAGTGCAAGCCTTTGTTATCAGTGGATACAGGAAGGTTTGTGCATAAAATCTCTATCTAGGCCTACAAATCTAACATCTCAGACTTAAATTTGTAGCTTTCATCAGTGAGGAGCTTTGGATTTGAGAGCACACACCTAGATTTTAGGATCTAATGTAACCCTCCAGTAGCCACCTTTTACTATATGATTAACTAAAAGGTGGCTACTGCAGGGTTATATTAGATCCTAACTTCTAAAAGTGGCTGCTGGAGAGTTGCATTAGATTCTAAAGATGTAGGTGTAGTGCTCTCAAATCCAAAGATCCTCACTGATGAAAGTCATAAGCTAGAAATTAATCTGGGGATGTTGAATGAGTAGGCGATAGGGATTTAACGCACAACCTTCCTGCATCAATTGATTGTGAAGGCTTGCACTTGGTCACACAACTGTATGGAGAGTTTGGTACTTTTAATAATTGTTTTCCTTCACAGTGTTGAATGCATCATGTGCTCACTTCCGAAAAAATAAAAAGAAAGACATTTTAAAACCTTGCACATGTAATATGTAAATAGTGTTTGTGGTACTTATTTGCAAGTAACTTTTGTACTGAAAATGTGTGTCTAACTCAGCTCTAGAGCAAAGCATCAGTTTGAAGAAATATTGATGATATCTCGACACCAATGCAATCACTGAAGGATAATATAAAAGTCTTCTAAGTACATAATGATTGTATAATTTTAGTCTCATTATAAAACTTTTCTTTGATAATAAAAGCATAAAATAATTCATTTGAATAAAGAAGATTTTTTGATATCGTGATGGAATTGTGAAAATGTTGAATATTATGGTGGGGTAAAGCATTCGTTTTCTTTGAGCCACTAAATGGCTGTTTGCTTCTAATGTTATTATTAGTTGCTTTTTAAAAAACATTATTCTGTTATCTGTGAGATATTACTCTTTAACTTCTTCAGAACCTTCATAGTTTCATGCAATGGTTAGATTGGCCGATTCTGTAGATTTTGGTTTATAAATCATTGTTTAGCATCTTAACTTCCACTGCTCAATATTCTTATGAACTTCTAAGCAATAAACCATTCAATTACTTTTTATTACTGCTGTAGTAATGTTTCCGGCATTATAAACCCTTCATCTATCCTCTCTCCATTAACTTTTAGTATCAGAGGCATCCCAAATACGAGTCTTTTTTGGCTTAGATATTTTTTGCTATATAATTGTTTTATTCACTTTGGTATAAAAATGTAGGTAGAATACATCTATTCTACTGCTACTTTTGACAGAATCTTTTAATTAACACCTATATTTCTAATTCATTTATTTTACAGTCCTATTTGATCGCAGATCATTATGACTTATTTTTGTGCTATTAAAACTTTGGTGATGATTTTTAGAACTATTTTTACCGTGGAAATTAATCATA
Source organism: Epiperipatus broadwayi (assembly GCA_028023455.1). Classification (NCBI taxonomy): domain Eukaryota; kingdom Metazoa; phylum Onychophora; class Udeonychophora; order Euonychophora; family Peripatidae; genus Epiperipatus; species Epiperipatus broadwayi. The sequence continues at coordinate 2,757,176 of JAQFVV010006217.1, forward strand.
CATATTCAACAGTCTTCTTGTCAAGTTGGGTTAAATTTTGCCCACTAAGCATTTTCAATTTGTAAATATATGTGTATGTAGGACAATATGATATATGACTAGACCGAGATCAATCACATTTTCCCAGCACTGTTTGTTATATATGTACTTATATGTTGAATATGGTAGTGATGGCAAAGAGAAATGTGTACTAGTATAAGAATAATATTCCTTGGTTTGAATACAACACTTATAATTTAACCAAAGTTTTAAGTCTTTTGGATTAGGTGAAATGTTCAATGGACATTTATGATAGAAATAGGTTGATTACAATGCACTATTCTATATGATTTAGTGTCAGACATATGATTCCTAAATTGAAGTAAAAGTTGAACTTTGGTACTCAATTGTCCCATGATCTTTGAACAACCATTCTCTTATTTTATTAAATGCATTTTATTAATTAAGTTGATTCGATATAATGTTATTTTTGTTTGTGATATTAAAGTTGAATTTATTAGAATAATATTGACATTAAACTAAGAATTGAGGAATGATTTCCAAGAATCAAATTACAACTCCATAGGTATGGAGGGTTGTTCATTAGTCACACGTCCATAATTATACGACCATTAATTTTCTTAAATTATAAATACTTTGAGTAAGTGGAAACCTTGGGAAAGTGACCGGCGAAATTGAAAATTTGTTTGATGTAAGAAATTCTTTATAGGAAGTCTGTTACTTATTATATATATACGATAAATATAAGTATGATAATTTTTTCTACATTACTTCAGATCAATATAGAAAGAAAAAAATATTTGCACTATTACATTTAAAAATTTTATATGAACATTATATATTAATCAATACTTCTTTAATTTCATTTTCTGATATTTTGTTATTGATTTTCTTTTATTCACTCACATCCATTTACATATACAAAAAATTAATATATTCATTATATGTATATGCAAGCACACTTGTACATATACCATTAATTAGTTTAAGGAAGCACATAATCCAACTTCAAGCCAACTCAGTTGCAGATGTTCTCCCATGCATCTACTATATGTAAAAACGAAAAAGATATTATACTTTAGAAGTTGATGAATTATATTTTAACTATCTTGGTCATACTTAGCATCATCTGTGAAAATTTCAAATTCCTTTTGGAGTATTCAGTACATTTTTGCTCCACATTGTAACAGCGATGTTCAATCCACACAGAATGGAATAGTCAAATGTGACATTAGGAAAACTGTGCTCATAATTTTCATTGCTGGTGCTTTGTCATTTAGGATTATGGATATTTTATGGTTGTTTAAGCATGAAATTCTAAATATTTAACAGGACTGCATTCTTTATATGAGAAATCAACTTTAATTTGATTATCTGTATATATTGTTTAGGCACACCCTTTGCCTGGTAAAACTATAACAATCTCAAATTATATCATTGAGTTTGAAAGTTTTTCTGTATGTCTATGGATCTCGCAAGTTTTATACACAATCTAGAAATTTTTAATGTGTGTTTTGGTTGGTCTGGAGCAATGCCCCACTGAGACTTACTTTTTCATCTGAAGACTAGACTGTGAATAAATTGGGTTATTTTAGACCTATTTCCCTATGATCCCTAAGTTTGAATACTAGTTTCTGCTGAGCAATAAATTTGTTTGATTTTCCTTTTCAAAGTGATAATATAAAAACCTCTTTGAATTTGGGTGCATTTATTTATTGCATAGATTTAGACAAACTTAATTTTTAACAAGACATTAAAGAAATAGGCAAAACTCTCCATATAGTATTGCCACTCAGTGCAAGCCAGAGTAATCAATGGATGGCAGACGGCTTGTACATAAAATTCCCATCTAGTGCCTACTCATCCAATTCCCCAGATTAGTTTCTGGCTTGTGGCCTTCATTAGTGAGGAGCCTTGGATCTGAGAGTACTGCACCTAGATCTTAGGATCTAATTCAACCCTCCAGCAGCCACCTTTTATCTCTACTTAACTACAAAACTATGAGTCTTAAATTGGAAAACACAACAATATTTTCAACCCAAATTCATTAGCTTATATAGTCATATAGGTCTGAACTCAGTTCAGTACCTATACATTTTGGTATCTTTTAGTTAAGTAGAGATAAAAGGTGGCTGCCAGAGGGTTGTATTAGATCCTAAGATCTAGGCGCAGTGCTCTCAGATCCAAGGCTCCTCACTGATGAAGGCCACAAGCCAGAAATTAGTCTGGGGATATTGGATGAGTAGACACTAGATGGGGATTTTAAGCACAAGCCTTCTGGAATCCATTGATTGCTCTGGCTTGCACTGAGTGGCAGTATTGTATGGAGAATTTTTCCTGTTTTAATAACAGTTATAAGCATAGAGATTTTAATAATGACTTTATAAAGTCCGTTCCTCAATTCTAACACTGTAGTCATAAATCTGACAGCCATTATCGATAAGCGATTAATAAATTCCGTTTATGAAGCAAATGTCTTCAACGATTGTCTATTGGTGTGGTAATTGCTATTTTATATTTTGTATGTATTTAAATTAGAAAGCCAATCGGGAATAAAATATAAAAAACTAACCTTTTTCTTTTAATTAATGCATTTATAATTAACATTTGAATAAAATATTTTTTATTGATCTGTCTGAAATATTTTAGAACCCACAATTCTGTTCTTCGCATATTTATTAATAACAATACCACCAAATCTACCTATAGAATAATAGATTTAGCTTTTTTAATACTAATAAATTAAATATTAGAAGTTGATAACAAAAACGCAGTTTAAAACAGATTCTATCTAACAGATGTTTGATTAAGAAAATAACTATGTTAATTGCTTAATTATTGAATAGTATGTGTAGCTTTCTTTTTATATTACTGATCAATACGATCTATTATATTTCAATGATCTCGTACTCTAAACCAGACCTCAGTCTCTAATACTTCTTGTTGCTTATTTTACTTTTTAAATATTTTAGCTATTCTTTTCTTAACCATAATTTTTTTATGCTTCTCTTTCTTTTATTCTCTATAGTCATTTCTATTATCTCTTTCATAATTATTATGCTTTAAAATAAATGCATAGGTCAATTTCTATTTTTTCTTTCCTAAATAAATAATTTTTTTCCATTTTTTTTTCTTTCTTTTTCATTACGATTTATTAATGCTTCTAGCTTATCTTTTTTAATCTTCTCATCATAAGATAGATATATTGTTGGACATATGCATTGATTTTATAAACTGCCTTTATTCGTCTCACTCCTTTGTAATTAAATATATATTTTTGATTGATGGTAATTTTAACATAATCATTGTGAAAACACAAGAAGAAACTAATTGTAAAACATCACATGATCACTACTTCTTATGCTAGCACATTACTGTTATTAAAACAGGCAAAACTCTCCATATAGTAGTGCCACTCACACCAGAGTAATCAATGGATGCCAGAAGGCTTATGCATAAAATCCCCATCTAGTGCATACTCATCCAATATCCCCAGACTAGTTTCTGCCTTGTGTCCTTCATCAGTGAGGACTTTGGATTTAGGTGCAGTGCTCTCAAATCCAAAGCTCCTCACTGACGAAGGTCACAAGCCAGAAACTAGTCTGGGGATATTGGATGAGTAGGCACTAGATGGGGATTTTATGCATAAGCCTTCTGGCACCCATTGATTATTCTGGTTGGCACTGAGTCGCACTACTATATGGAGAGTTTTGCCTGTTTTAATAGTAAAACATTATTAAAGTAATGATTGATTCCATTATTATTAATTATGCATTAATAAACCATTAAAACATCATATAATCCCAAACATTTTGTTAGTAGTAATATATAGATAGACATCACAGGTTAGTATTTACATAATGTTTCAAGTGATATTATTTTCTATTCTTCTTCAGGTGTTGCTGGCCCGATCCATGACAATATTAGCATAGGAGTTGAATTTACACCTAAAGATTTTTGATTATTGAATTTTAAGGCAACACTCTAACTAATTAACTGTTCTGCATTTTTAAAATTTAAGACAGTGCTCAAACCAACTGAGCTAGTCTGCCTTTGACAGAAAGCTCACTTGGTTAGAGCATTGCCTTAAAATTTCAATAATCAAGAATCTTAATATGTAAGTTTGATTACTATGCTAATATTGTCACTGGTCAGGCTGGCAACACCCAAAGAAGAGTGGCAAATACTACATGAAACATTTTGTAAATACCAACCTGTGTAGTGTGTGTGTGTGTGTTATTACTAACAAGTTGTTTGTCAATGGTCAGGCCAACAACATCCAAAGAAGAGTGGCAAATACTACATGAAACATTTTGTAAATACCAACCTGTGTACTGTATGTGTGTGTGTTATTACTAACAAGTTGTTTGTCACTGGTCAGGCTGGCAGCACCCAAAGAATAGTGACAAATACTACATGAAACATTTTGTAAATACCAACCTGTGTACTCTATGTGTGTGTGTGTGTGTGTTATTACTAACAAGTTGTTTGTATTTGAGAAGATCATATGATGACCTTTTCTTATGCTTACACAATCTGTTAAAAGAGTATGAAATTTTTCACAAGTACTTCTACAAAATGCAAGCTTTAGTAATCAATAAATGCTAGAATATTGTGCATTTTAATCCTCATTCAGTACCCTTTGATCCAATGTCATCAGACTAGTTTCTAACCTATGGCTTTCATTAGTAAGGAACCTTGGGTCTGAGGGCAGTGCACCTGGATATTTGAAACTAATGTACCTCTCCCTTAACCACTTTTTATCATTTGGGTTAACTATAAAGCTATTAGCCTCAACTAGAATCACATGAATGTTTCTAATCCAAGCTCAATTGCCTGTATAGTCATACAGATCTGAATTCAGTTTAATATCTATATATTTTGGTGTCTTTGATTTTCTAATGACCATCATCATCAATGTCCTTTGACTGGGATTGGTATTAAACCATTAACTTACTGTGATTACAGTAAGTTATGGTTTGTTGTGTTGGAAATTACAAGTGATGTTATTTTAAATATATGTCTTAATTTTAGAAGTTTAGAAGTATACATTTTGTAATTCAATTGTTACTAATTTTTTTTCTTTTCTGAGCCAAAATACTATCTGGTAAAGTGAAAATACATACAGAAAAGTTTTTTTTAATAACATTTAGCTTTATTTCCATCTAGCATGCTTTCAATATATTTTTATTATATCAGGATATAGTGGTGTGATTAACTATTTCTTTATATCAATGTTTAAGTGTTCTTGTATTCAATTTTAATTTTAAAATGTAAATTTGAATATTTAAATATCTATCCCATTTCTTTGAAATGGGTATTCTTGTTTCTTTTTTGTTAATAGAAAAACAGTAACCAGCTATTGCACATGCTTCTTTAATTTTCCACTTTCTAGCCTCACCCTCTGTGTACACTATCTCTGTTTTTGTTAGCTTGAATCTATAACCAGTTTTCTGCTCTTAGTCTGTAAATATTGAAATGTGTTCTTTGTCTCTGAGGGCTGTATTGTATAAATATCTGTGTTGGGCAAGTCTAGTTAACAAATTGGCCCTTGACTCCCCATAATACGCAGCATTGCAAACTGATTGGCCTCCACTTAATTTTGTAGACAAATGATGTGCTGATTCATTTGGTATAGTGTCTTTAAAGTTATTGATTAATTGGTTAAATAATGGAAGAATTTGAAAGTTTATATTAAATTTTATTTTTGCATATTATCGGTTTTTAATTTGTGTGCAATCTTTGGAGTATAAGATATGCTTATCCAGTTTTTAAGTATATACTTTGAGAATTAGGATTATGATATGCATTTGTGTTATTAGATTGTCAAATTGAATATCACATGATACCTAATGATAAAAAAACAGATTAAGTGTATTGTTTAATTAAGAGGGAAATAATTATCAAACACTACACTTGTGCTTTTTATTATTATGATAGTACATTTCAAATTAGTCTTAGCTAATTTTTATTTCTTATATGTTTTAAAATAGTTTCATAATTGAATCAAGAAATAGATTATTTTACAATATTGATAAAAAAGTAATAAAATAATCGAATGGTTTATGGTTTAGGAATTCAAGTTTGAGCAGTTGAATTAAGAAAGCTACATTGCATAATTTTGAGCTCCAGACCACTCAGGAGTGTTTTTCAAATAGAATTTTATTGTTATATATGCATAGATTGGGCTGTAGAAATGATTATTAAAAATGTATGCTTTAAGAAGCTACTTATTATGAATACGATTTGGAATCTAGTTGGATAGGATAGAATTGTAACCTTATTCAACGCTTTTAACTATTTCTATTATAAATGTATATCTTTGTAAGAATTGTCTGTATATACTGCAATGTGAAGGTTTTACTAACTTTTTTAAAGTTTAAACAACTCATTATCCCTAATAACCACTTATAAACAGCATATAGTATGGCTGCTAATGATGGATGATTAACGCCATAAATTAACTTTTATTAATGATCAAATGAATATATATATAATTTGCTTAAAAAAATTATTGATGCTGTAAATACAATACACACATGCATAAATTCGTCAGAGATAAATATTAACAACACAAGCACTACTCGATCCAACTAGATTGAAAATCGTATTAATCAAATATAATTCCTTATATTCTGTATTATTTTTATAAACACAGTATAAGGAAAATTATCACATTGAAATATATCAATTAATCCTTAAAGAACAAATAAAAGTAACCAATCTAAAGTAAGATTACTGAATCCAATTTCACAGGGTCGACTCATGTTATTTATAAATACCTGTAGTAAGTAATAACTTCCAATTCTCAATCTTGTGTTTACGTGTGAACTAAGCGCCGATAATTGTAACTGAGATGATAAATGAGAGATAGAGTTTAATCCTTCTCTTAAAAGGACAAGGGTAAAAAAAAAAAAATTAAGCATATTTGGCATTTATTGATCTACAACTTAGCATATTTGGCATTTACTGATCTACAACTTGAGGTGAATAATTGTAATAAGTTCTTATAAACTATTTGTTAGTACATTGTGTAAGTAATCTTGTGGCTAATCATGTGACTTATTACACCTGAACTATTTTGTGAAATTTAAATTATTATTTAATCATTGATATTATTATTATTAATAAACTATTATTAAATAATACCTGATCTTTTTTGTATTTTTCATTTGTACACATTTTAAAATTATTTCCACAGACAATTATGTCTCATAATACATTCACCAGTGCGTATTATTTTTTATATATATCTAGGAATAGAGTATTGTTTTCATTAAGAAAAAAAAAAGGGGGGGGGGGTAATGTATATATAAAAAGTAAAAAAAAATATGACAAGGACGTGATGGTAAGTTTTGGATTTCAATTCATCCGTAATAATAGAAATAATCTTTTTTTTTTTTTTCAGTGTGAATTTCTTAGTCAAAAATACTTAGTTATAATTAATATATGAGCTAAGTCATTCTTCTAGGCTCTCTCTAAGAAGAAAATCATATTTATGTTATTAATTTTAATAGACATGTATATGGTAAAGTGTTTCAGTAGTATGAGATAGTGTGGAGAGTTGGGAGTCTGAGCTCAAAGTACCCTATATATTACAGTATTCTGTTCAGGTATATATATATAGCCTGTATGTTAGATATTGCATAGTAGTTATCAATTTTAATAAATTTTATCATTTTTTAAATGTCTGTTTTATATGTAATAAAAAATTAAAATGTATATTCCAGGTATTTACGACGTCAAATTAAAAAAAAAACAAGAATGCAAAACATTACATTACTCGCAATAAAACTAATAAATATTTATGCAAGCAATTGAATGCCAAGTAACAATTACAAAAATCTATGCGAAACTAAATATTTATTGTAAAAAATGTAAATATATAAATTAACCAATTTATTTATTACAAAAAGCAAATAATTGCATTTAAAAAAAAAGCTGATAAAATATGAAATACTTGATTTCATTGCAAAGTTAGTATTTACGAATCAAATATTTAACCTATATTCTTTTTCTTATGTCAAATTCGTTGACCGGGAAGCAAACCCGGACCAATTGCTTGGAAAGCAGCTAGGCTAACCACTAGGCCACCAACGCTTGATTTTAAGAATTGGAAATGGACATAACAAAATAATTCTCTTTAATGCCCATCTTTCTTCATGCAGGCGATAATGTGTTTTATAATTACCATGTTTATTAATGTCTTGTTTATTATTTATATAAAATAGCATATAAATTCAAGTTTACCAATATTCATGATTTTGAGCATGTTGATCTATTAGACCAGTATAATATCAAATTGCTTGTTAGCTTAACATTTGCATTCAGACATTTAAGGACTACATTGCTGATTGCTAAGACCTTAACCATATACCAAAACCTATTACAAAGTATATTTTCAACCAGGTTGTTTCTCAATGACTGATTCAAACTAAATATCGAATCCCCATGTGTCTTGCGCGATAATTATCCAGAAGAAATGTTACACTTTTTTTAAGCCTACCTATACTTCTCATCTCTATATCCATTTGTTTTCACAAAAATGCAATCAACCTGAAACAATTAAATACTTTCAGTCCTATAATGCATCTATAATTCACATACTAAGAATTGTATGGCTTACACACTATTCCATGATATTTGACAAAATGTATTTAAAAAAAGAAAGAATGAGATCCAATAAAATTATGAATAAAAACATGACAATCTACAATTTACCTGAGTTGTGCATCCTCATAGCTTGCATTTTTAAGTGACTAAATATCACATGATTGCCATTTCCTAGTCATTAGATAGGGATTTTATGCACAAATCTTCTTGCATCCATTGATTACTGTAGCTTGCACCAGGTAGCACTACTGTATAGAGAGTGGATTATTGGTTATTATGCTGGGTTTGGAAAAACATAAGGGGGATTTAGATATAAAGGCTATAGAGTTGACAAAGATTATGTTGTGGAAATGAGATGGAGCAGAATATGGGAAAACTTAGACTGGGGAATGTAAAATTAAGTAACTAACAGGTTTCTCTAGGTATAATTGCTGAGAGATTCTTGACTTCGTTTAAGAAGAAGCTACAATACATCACATCACTGTTTTAGCTTACATTTTTATTGTCATTTACATTCCTCATAAGCACTCATTTTTAAAAGTAATTATAGATTAGATAAGCATGTAGTTTATGAACTGCTATTGGTGTATTTTAATCTTTCCTTTGTATTTACATGTTAATATTTATAAATAATATATTATCAAATATATATATATTCATTCACTAAATTTGTTACTATTTTTCAATATGTAGCATAATAAATAGAATTTAAAAATATTAAATTTCATAATTCATGTTCAGTGGGGGATTCACTGTCCTGAAAATATCACTTATATATAAAATGAGGAAATGTCTGCTATACTGAAATGTTTTAGGCATCTACTAAAGATTTATTATTATAAAATAAATAAGCATAGAAATAAAACTAATTTTCAAATAAAATATTTTAAAAACAATAAAGATAAATCTTTGAGTCAATGCCTATAGGTGTGAAACCTCCTGCATCAGGGTCGTTTAATATTACAATCACACAAAAAAATGAATGTAAAATATTGTCAATTTATCTATCCAACCCAGATTGTCTTGGGACTTCTACATTCACCTAAGAAATTCCTGATACTTTACTTATCAACCATTGTTTTGAAATATAAGCTGTGGGGTGTTCTCCTGAGAAAATCTTTCAAAAGGATTCTTAAATCATCTTTCTAGATTTGGTGTGTAAAACTTATGTACTATCTAACTATAATAAATTTAACTCTCTCATTTTTCTGCTATCATTCTGAAAGATTCCTTTGTTCTCACTAAATTTAAGCTTTCAACTTTCATTTTGATATTAAATCATTATTTATTGGAATGTAAAAAATTTGACCTCATTCAATACATATTTTTATTTAGAAATTAAATAAAATTTAAAAAATCACATTTAATTTTTGTAATTATTTTAAAAATTAGATTTTAATCAAAATAAAAATTAGATTTTAATCAAAACAAAATGCTGTCATGGCATCAAATTTCAGGTGGAGCTGATTCAATTTGAAAAATGAATGAAAACTTCTTTATATAACATTTGGTTTAAAAATCGGAATGAACATTCATATGGTCCAGATCATCATCTTCTACACACACATATATATAATCAATGCTGAGCTTATATTAAGATTTTTCCACCCTCCAACTCCCAGTCATCCATATTATTGAAAATGTGATGATGGAAAGCTCAAAGCCCTTGTTGATTCTAATATTATTGTCATAATACCATGTTGAATTTAAGTCACTCTGACCCCTCAGATATATATATAGGCCTTTAATATGTCCATTCAAATACACAGAAGAGGAATGGACAAAATACAGACTGAATATCTAATATTTAAATGCAAGATTATTGTCTATACTGAACTTAAAGTAATTAGAAGGGATTTGAACTCAAACTTTCATGCTCCCTACAGCTATCCATTCCATTATATACAACTGATACACATGTCCACATATATATGAAAAAGATAAATGATCTCCAATATATGTATTTCATGCTCAACCAGCACTCATCAGTTAGCCCAGATCATCCCCCACACACATATATAATCAGTACTTAGTTTATATCAAGATATCAAAATCTTCAAACCCTAATGAATAGGCTTTAATCCTCTCCACTCTCCAACTCTCATCTATCCTTATCATTGAAAATCTGATCATAGAATGCTCAAAGCTCTTGTTGATGCCAATATTATTGTTACTCACATCGACTTTGTCACTATGACCCCTCACATATGGATCTTAATTAAAATACACAGAAAGAGGGAGGGGTAGAATACAGGCTGAATATATAATATTTAAACACAAGTATATTGACAGTACTGAACTTAATGTAATTAGAAGGAATTTGAACAAATTTTCAAGCTCCCTACAGACATGACCACATACATGTGAAAATGATAAATGACTCCAATAGATGTATTTTATGTTGAACCAGTACTCATCAATTGATCCAGGTCACCCCCCCCACACACACACATATATATCATCAGTGCTTAATTTATATTAAGATAGCAAATTTTCAAACTTTAATGAACACGCTTCAATCCTCTTCACCCTTCAACTTTTCAGCAATCTATTAGGATTTGAAGATTTTCTATCTTAATATAAACTGAGCATTGGTTATATACAGGTGTGGCATTTGATGACCTGAAGTAACTGATGAGTGTTAGTTCAGCATGAAATATGTATATTGCATATCATTTATCTTTTTCACATGTATGTGGACATATGTATTGGTTGTATAAGATGGATTGGATAAAGGTAGGGACTTGAAACACTGAGTTCAAATCCCTTTTAATTATATTAACTTCAGTACAGACAACATACTTGCTATATTGTGCTTATCCCTCTTCTATATATTTGAATGGACATCTTAAGGTACTATGTGTGAGGCTCAGAATGACTTAAAGTCAACATGGGTATGACCATAATATTAGCATCAACAAGGGCTTTGAGAATTACATTATTGGCATTTCAATGATATGGATGGCTGAAGCATTGGAGGGTGGAGAGGATTGAAGCCTATCCATTATGGTTTGAAGATTTGCTATCTTAATATAAGTTGAGCACTGATTATATAGTATGGGCGGGAGATAATAATCTCGGCCAATTGATCAGCTGCACAAAATACATATATTAGAGATCATTTATCTTTTTTACATGCATGTGGTCATGTGTATCCATTTTATAAGATGGAGTGGATAGCTGCAGGAAACTTGAAATCCTTCTAATAACATTGAGTTCAGTATAGACAATATACTTGTATTTAATAATTAATTAGGTAAAACGTAATGCATTAATGAATTGAGAATTGGAAAGGGAGAATATCCATGCCCAATTGTTAAATCTAGCTTACTGAGCATGTGAATGAGTGAGTTTGCTTGCTTGCTTGCTTGCTTGCTTGCTATCTCTGTAGCAAAAAAATCCCTCATTTTAAATTTTTATTACGTAAAGAGAGCACACGATTAATTGGAAGAATAGCTATCATTATTATCTCACATGTTGAGATTATTTGTAAAGTAAATTCTTATTTAATAATTCACATCAGATACAGCAAATACAAATGCTCTCATGTGACCACAACTTCATGCCCAATTTATCACTAAATCCATGAGATGAGAAAATGACCGAGAGGATCCATAACATTACCCCCATAAGTGGGCATGCGTAAAAATGTATAGGTTTCAAATTTACAAATTCCTTCTTATTTATTTTTATGATAACAGCAACTGTTATCATTGTATTTATTTGATACTTTTTTCAAATAGTGGATTACTAAAATTACACAATGATCACAGAAAGGGGAAAGTTTATATTAACACTTTCTGTCCAGAAGTAGGTAAAATAGGGTACCATGACTATGTTCTCATCAACAATGGTAATTTGCAGGCAAAACTCTCCATAGAGTAAGTGCTACACAGTGCAGGCCAGTGTAATTAATGGATGCAAGACTTTGTGCATAAAATCCCTATCTAGTGTTTATTAATCCAACATCTCCAGACTAGTTTCTAGCTTGTGGCTTTCATCAGTGAGGAGCCTTGAATCTGAGCACACTGCACCTAGATCTTGGAATCTAATGCAACTCTCCAGTAGCCATATTTTATCTCTACTTAACTACAAAGATATGAGTCTAAAATTGAATACATAATATATTTAGTCCAAGCTCATTAGCTTTTATAGTCATATAGATCTGAACTCAGTTCAGTATTTATACATGCTGGTGTCTTTGGTTCTTTAATAACCATAGCTACCACTATCCTATGAGGCAGGATTGGTATTAAACCACTAAACATCACTTAATCACCATTTCGTATGCTTGCTCTAACTGTTAAAAACAAAACTCTTAATACAGTAGTGCTACTCAGTGCAAGTCAGAATAATCAATGGATGCAAAAAGGTTTGTGCACAAAATCCCTATCTAGTGCCTATTCATCCAATGTTCCCAGACTAGTTTCTAGCTTATGGCTTTCATTAGTGAGGAGCCTTGGATCTGAGAACACTGCATCTAGATCTTTGGATCTAATGCAACCCTCCAGCAGGCACCTTTTATCTCTACTTAACTATAAAACTACAAATCTAAAATTGAAAATATAATATTTTAAATCCAAACTCATTAGCTTATATAGTCATATAGCTTTGAATTTAGTTCAGTATCCATACATTTTAATGTCTTAGATTCTTTAATAACCATAGCCACCACTATCCTATTAGGCAGGATTGTATTAAATCAATAAACATCACATGTTGACCATTTTTTACACTTGCTTGAGCTGTTAAAAACAGGCAAAACTCTCCACACAGTACTGCCACTCAGTGCAAGTCAGAGTAATCAATGGATGCAAGATGGTTTGTGCATAAAATCCCTATCTAGTGCCTACTCATTCAACATCCCCAGATTAGTTTTTAGGGATTTTATGCACAAATCTTTTTGGATTCATTGATTACTCTGGCTTGCACTGAGTGATGCTACTGTGTGAAGAGTTTTGCTTGTTTTTAGCAGCTTGAGCAAACATAAGAAATAGCTTCATATTCTTACTATACAATTTGTTCTAGAACTCTAATATGTTTAATGGGCTTTCTAAATTATTGCTGTTATTTTATTCAATTCAAACTCAGTACAAAAGCTTAATATTCTCTTTAAATAAAACTATGTTTATATTGTTACAATGAATATTGTAAACTTTTATAAAATAGACATTTTAAATTTTTGTAAAGGGTCTTCAATTATGAGTATCTTATGTTATAACATATGATTGAACTGTGAATTTGAATTATAATTGTATCACATTATAAACTTATGAATAATTCATAAATTTATCACATTAAAACATTTGACTGTGTCATGGTTGATTCACATTGTAAAAATATGACTGGATCATGGATGCATCACATTGTAAAAGTGTGACTAAGATCATGGGTATATTATATTATAAATATATGACTGGGTCATGAGTGCATCCTATTATAAATGTGACTGTGTCTTGAATGTATCTTATTATAATTTATAAGCAGATTATGGAAGAATGTTTGAAATCATTGCTGGGTTATAGCCACATATCACAAATTACTCTTCCCCATAGTTTTTTATTTTCTCTAATCAAGGTTGAGTGTGCTGCTATCTAGATCTTTAAACACAGCTTATCTAATTTTTTGTACAGTTTATAAACAAGGCAAAACTCTTCATACAGTAGTGCCATCCTGTGCCAACCAGACTAATCAATGGATGCCAGAAGGCTTTTGCATAAAATCCCTATCTAATGCATACTCATCCAATATTCCCAGACTAGTTTCTGGCTTGTGGATGAGTAGGCATTAGATAGGGATTTTATGCACAAGCCCTCTGGCATCCATTGATTACTCTGGTTGGCACAGGATGGCACTACTGTAAGGAGAGTTTTGCTTCGTTTATAAACAATTATGTGCTAGTATAAGAGATGGTGATCATGTGATGTTTAATGTACAATTTATAAGAGTTATTACAGTCTGCTGAGAGTTTGTTAATAGCGACATTTCTTATTAAGCTTTCCTATTAAGAGCTAGACTTGAGATTTAATTTAATCTTCTTCACTATTAAATTTACCATTGGTGTCATACCAAAAGGTGTTGGTGTAATCATAAGCTTAACATTTTATCTTAAATATTTATAAGTATGATATATGAATATACTTTCAGTTCAAATTTCCAAGTGCGCTTTTCAATAAATTCTTATCACAAAATGATATAAAAAATACAATCTTAGTAATTCGATCAAAGATTATTTTATTATCCTTTAAAATAAAACAGTCAAGATTTCTCTAAAAAAAAAAAACAAATAATGGAACAAAATCTGTTTACGGTTGTTATTCAATAAGTGTTTTACGTAACTAATAACTCATACATTTCCGAATTTGCACTCAACCGTATTAAATGTTTCTTTTAATGCCTCTAATCATATATAATCTTTTTACTCTTATAAAGATTTTTTTCTTTCTTAGCAAATCATGTTTATATTTTTATTCAGTAAATATATATAACAGTAAAGGTATATACTAAGTTATAGTTCTAATAGCAGTTTTGGAAACTTGAAGAATATTTTATTGTCAACTTTGACGTTCTGCACAGTTTATTTTTTATAGATGGGTTATAAGATGCTGCAAAAAATTGGTAAAAAAAGGGATAGAAGCAATTAGAAATTGCCTGGTAATCCTAAAGACAAATAGCTATGTACATTTCGATATGTGAAACCTGCTTTTTTGGCAGATAATCGGTGGTGATGATTGTAAATTTAATGGATTTCTCTCTAATTACATTTAGCTTAAGTATATAGACTATATTTGTATTACAATATTACAAATTTAGTCTGAATTCTGTCCATCCCTCTTCTGTATATGTAAGTGGACATTTTAACGTCCTACATATGAGGGGTCAGAGTGACTAAAGATCAACATGAGTATGACACTAATATTGGCATCAACATGCTTTGGGTGTCCCAGCTGCAGATTTTTAATGATGCAGATGGCTGAAGAGTTGGAGGGTGGAGAAGATTAAAGCTTGTCCATTAAAGTTTGAAATTTTGCTATCTTAATATAAACTGAGCAATGATTGTATATGTGTGGGAGGTGATGGTCCGGATTATCTGATGAGTGCTGTTTCTGCACAAAATATGTAGATTGGAGATCATTTATCTTTTTCACATGTCTGTGTCATGTGTATCAATTATATAAGATGGAGTGGATGTCTGAAGGGAGCTTGGAAGTCTGTGTTCAAATTACCTATAAATACATTTCTATTATAAGTAGCTATTTTTATACATGTGACTTTAAAGTTCTATGAGTCTACATTTACTTAATATTGCCATATTTCTCAACCACTGTCCATGCTTTGAGATATAAGTGGAACAGTGATAATCTCCATCTTGTGGAAGACTGGGCAGTATTAAATTATGAAAAACTATGCCAATGAGATTCCTCCGTGTCATATATTTGTCTCATAACAATCCAGTATTGTTTTGATTATCTTATATACTAACTTCATGTGTCTTGTTGTTATACTACAATGATAGATGTTGATATAAAGAACTGAGAATTCTTGGTTTGAACATCATTTCTAGTGCTGAATGTCATATGACATCCTAAGTAACTGATTATTCATTCATTCATTTTGACTTGTGATTACAAAATGTCTTTTTACAGAAGGATACTAATTGGATATTATATATTTGTAAAGAAATGTTTTCTTTATTTTGTTGAAATTAATTTTTTGCAGTACATATTTTTTATGATTTTGTCAAGAAATTGTATTTTAAAAATGTACTTTTTTTAAATGATATTTGAAGAAAACATATTGTATTTGAATAAAGTATTTATTTGTGAAAAAATACAAAATATATACATTTTGCAATATTTTTTAAATATATATATTATTATAAAGAGTATATCTGTACTTATAATATGCAGGAATAATTTTCAAATAAATAAGTTAGTTAATATGTTCTATTCATTTTTGAAATAATATTTGTAATCTTTTTTTAAATTTATATTCATTGATTTCATTATTAAATATATGCAATTGTATTCTCTTTCTTGTACACTTTATTTGGTGCAATGTCGTGTTTTTATTATTGTCTTATTTGCTTACATTTTGACTATCCAGCACTATTCATCAGAGCTTTTGGTTTGAGCAGAAAAATGATGAAAAGCTCTGATGAAGACTGCTGGAAAGTCAAAACTGTAAGCAAATAACACAATATACAAGATGTAGCATTGAATAAGTGTATAATAAAATTACAGATTAACAGAGAAAAACTGAAAGTGCTGATGAAGAATGCTGGAAGTTGAAATTAACAAATAAAACAATAAGATATTGCTTGAATAAAATGTATAAGAAAATATATATGTGTGTGTGTGTGAAAGAGAAAAATGCATAACTAGCTGAACTCAATATATTTGAAATGACACATAGCCACATTATGCAGCCACACTCCTCTAAAAAAAGAAAGCTCAAATTTTAGCACTACACTGAAAGGGAAATTTAAAGGGGGTGTGTGGTTGGAATAATATAGAAATGGGGTGATTCATATAGATATTCTTCCAGTTTACCATTGAAAAAAGTTGAATAGTTAAATATTATTTATTACCTACCAGATGATCTCAAAATTATCTATAAAAATATTTTTTATTTTAATTTAAAGGCAGTATAGTTATTAAATATTAGATCTACAATTTTAAATTAAAAACAAACTAAAAATTATATATAGGTTTCAATAATAGCTTCCATTCTTGAACATCTATCATATAAGTGTTTTTTTAAAAAAAATACTTTTATTGAAGTTGGGAAATGTGTGTTGGTATGTTAATTTGTAAACTTTTGACCTTTTTAAAAGTAGAATGACATTTTAAAATTGAGGTTTAATACATTTAAATTCAATAAAATTGCTTGAAATTTGATATAAAACTAATTAATCCCAGACAAATCTATATGGGGCACTATTTTTTCAGTAGGTCACCTAGTTTATTAGACATGGAAGAAAGTGTGGGAAAATATTGAATATTTTGATATTTAAAATTTAAAATTCTTATTAGAATTTTTGTTTTAAGTAAGGTATTCTGAGAGGGTGGTATAGGGAATATAGAATATTTTGATATTTAAAATTTAATATTCTTATTAGAACTTTTGTTTTAAGTAAGTATTGTGAGAAGGTGGTATAGAGATTTTTTAAGTAATAAGAAAGTTTGTTTATAATACAGTATTTTTAATTTTTTTTTTTAAATTTTCAAATAAAAAAAAAATGTCAACAACAATTTTAATCAGTAAAGTTATTTACTGATTTCCTATACATATAGAATTACATAAACGTACTTAATATGTTATATACATAAAGAATATAGATATATTAACTTACTGCAAAAATATTTAGTAATATATATATACACACTATATATGTGAAATTGATTTAAAACAAAATTGTATATATTAGGTGATGTTCATTTACAATATAGTTTCGATAAGCATTTTTTTTAAAAAAATAAAATTTCAATCAAAAGCAAAAATTTCAAACATTTTTTATTTAAAATAATATTTTATATTTTTAATCATTTATATACACATATTATTATGTACACATATTGAATATGATATATACATAACGATTATACATTTTAAGTTATAACAGAAATATTTAGTGATATATATGTATATCAACTATAAGTGTCAAGTCAATTTAAAGTACAATATAATTTTATATTTTTAAATACTATATCAATATTAAAAAGCTAAAAATAAAAGTTAAAAATTATTTTTATATTAAGTGCTTTTCTTTACTGTGCACTAAAAAGCAAAAGAAATGTTTCTTTAAGAACAATTGGGATTGTTACATTTAAATTGTAACTTGAAATAAAAGCATAATGGATCCAGAAAATAATTAAGTGAATCCCTAAGGTATTGACTTAATTAATTTCTAGAACTCTTCATTGCTTTTATTTTAAGTTAAATTTAAAAACCTTAATTGTGGTTGAAGAAACGATTATTTTTAATATGCAATAAATAAATGTATTTAAGATAAAAAAAATTATTTCTATTAATTTTATTGTGCAAATGTATCTATTGATGAAAAATTGTAATTAATGTTTTAAAATATATACACATATATTTGTGAAATGCAAATACTTATATATGTTAAGTGAGAATTCTAAAATGTTTTATACTGGATATTTCAGCCACACCTCATGCCAGATTTTATTTACAATATTAGAACTCAGACTTTCACATGACCTACAACTCTCAGTGCCATCTTATATTGCTGACCCACCTGATCACGTGCATGTTGAAAAGATAAATAATCAACTATATACATATTTTGCACTAAACCAGCACTCATAATGTGGACCAACTGATGAGTGCTGGTTTAGCATGAAATACGTATGTTGGTGATTATTTATCTATTCAACATGTGTGTGAGTAGGTGGGTCAGCAATATAAGATGGCACTGATAGTTGTGGCTTGTGTGAAAGTCTGAGTTCGGATCCCAAATATATTACATATATAAATGCAGGTGTTAATATGTATTAATATTAGGATAGTTAAATCCAAATTCTGTCTACTTGGACAAACTTAAGTAAATGTATTTTTTTTCTTTCAAAGTGTCAGCTTTTATCTATGTAAAAAATAATAATTTTAAAGTGAAATATGTATAAATCACCTTAATTTCTGTCAAAAAATACTTTTATATTTTTATTCGTATATACGTAGCATATATCTATGCTATATATATATACAAAATGTTTACCAAAATAATTACATCTCATCTACAGTGAACTTTGGATTTTAACGAACCCCAAAAACAAGCTGGATTTAAAAGTAGTTTTTCTACAGTGGATCATATCCAAATATTAAGAAAAGTTATAGAAAGGACTAATGAATATGAGTTTCCAGTACATGTTTGATTTGTAGATCATGAAAATGATTTGATTCTATAAGCATTTCTTCAGTGATTAAAGCATTGGATCATCAAGGTATAGATCCAGGATATTGTCATATTTTGAAGAATATTTATAAAAATGCAACAGCAACAATTAAATTACATAATGATAGTAAAAAGATTAACATTGAAATGGGTACATGATAGGGTGTCTCCATATCTTCCAAAGTTTTTGCATTAGTTCTGCAAGAAGTATTTTGTAGATTAAAATGGAAAGCTAAGGGAATAAAAGTAAATAGATATTATTTAAGTCATCTAGATTTTGCAGGTGGTGTAGTTGTTTTTGCAAGTAATGCTTTAGAGCTGCAGGAAATGTTGCAGGAGTTATCAGTTGAAAGTAAGAAAGTAGGATTAAAGGTAGATGTAAAAGAACTAAAGTAAAATAATTTTTTAAAAAATAAAATAAAGATTGATAATGATGAGTTAGAAGAAGTTAATATCTTGGTCACATTATTTCTACAGATTGGAACATAAAGGATGAAATTAATTATGTAATTAAACTTGGTCGGAATGCTTCTGGTAGAAATAACTTAATATTAAAATGAAATATGCCTATATGTTTTAAAAAGGAAGTTTTTTAGTAAATATGTGTTATCAGTTTTTACTTATGCATCTGAGATGTTGACACTTAAAAGAAGACTAATATAGAGGCTTCAGATCTTTCAATGGTATATGAAGAGATGTATGTTAGAAGTAATAAGAAGAGATATAAAATGAAATACATGGGTGAGAGAAAATACAGGTGTTGTGGACATCATTGAAAGAATTAAGAGACTGAAGTGAAATTGGGCTTGGCATATTGCTAGAAGAGATGATAATAGAGGGACAGTTGAAATCTTAAACTGAATTCCAAGAGATTTAAAAGATCTTCAAAGAGACCATATGATGTAGATGGATGAAATAAGTAAGTGTGCTGGGGTGATGTGGAGAAAATATTCTAGAGATTGAAGAAAATGGATTGAACTTCACTTTGTGGTAGATTGATAATGGTTGAAATGATAATGATTATGTATAGCCTAGGTGCATATTAAAAATATTCCTAAAAAAATTCTTTAAAAATTAAAATCAAATTTTTCCATGCACAAATGCACACAAGTTCTGTAACATAACATGTTATATAACTATAATATGAATTATTATACAAACTAATATATATATATATATATAAAATAAATAAAAATATCCGTTTAAAAATATTATTTCAATTATAATTATATATATATATATATCAAAATTACCCCAAATCCAAAACTCAATCAGACTAACCAAGAAAGTAAAATCTTAAACACAACCAGTGGTTTCATTACTACAAGCAGACTTCTCAAGTGTAATGAACTACAAAACAAAAGCATATTTATATTAAACATTACCCATAATTACATTTACTTATTATCCACCTTTAATATTAAATGAGCTTTTAAATAAGTTAATTGCTTCAAAATTATACAATTTTAATAATAAAGATTCTTTAGTTTTTCTTTTTATTTCATTTCTTTCATAAAAGACAACCTTAGCTTCCTCAAAATTAATAGTGTGGTCTGTATCTTTTTCATGGACATACAAAGCAGAACTAAGATATTTATTTCTAACCCTACTTTTATGTACCTTTATTCTTTCATTTAAGTTCAAACTACTCTGACCTATATAAACCTTCTTACAAAAACACGGAATAGTCTTCCTATCAAAAATTTCCTTTGTATTATTTAATAAATTTAAAAGTTCTTTTAATATTATAGGTGGATGGGAAGTAAGTGGAATTGTGGGTAGTGTTTAATATAATTATGATGTTGTTTTGTAATTCTTTAAACTTGAGAAGTCTTATTGTAGCAGTGAAAGATTGGTTGGGTTTTAGATTTGATTTTCTTGGCTAGTCTGGTTGAGGTTTGGATTTGGGGTAATTTTGATTATTTATTGACTAGTTTAGCTTTATGCTTTTAATGTTTACATATATATATATATATATATATATATAGTTGATTTGTCAATCAGGTCATGTGACATTTGAATACAAGAAATGATCATTCAATTTTGATCTAGAGTTTTTTATCTCTTGATCCTGCTATGCTATTATTGAAATAAATTGCAGAATCCATATATAGAGATTAAAACAGTAAAAAAACAGTTTGGAATATCTAAATGCAAGGTAAAAGCTTTCCCCATTGATGAACATAGGAGAAATGTTGCTCATCATCTTTGATGATGATCATGCAATAAGAGTTTAATTTTTTTTCTTATTTTGTGCTTTAGTTAATATGGCTATCTGAATTGGTTATGAATCAGATCTCCATCAGAAAAATTCGAAGCTTGTTTGTAGCTTGAAAAATAAATTCAATGTTAGCTAACATATCTTTAAATCTTAGATCCTAACCATAACACATGCTAATCAGGTCCTTCATATTATTATATATTTAATAAATAATATGGTATCATCATCATTTTCAACTTTAGTAGTCCATTGCAGAAGAAGGTCTCTCCAAGTTTAATTTAGTTTCTCCAATCTCTTATCTCTCTTTTTTACAATATTCTAGCAAACTTCCTCCTTATTTTATCTATCCATCTCACACCTGGTTTCCTTCTAGATCTTTTACAATATTTTAGGATCCACTTTATATTAATATTTCCAGCCCAGATCCCTTGCAGTTTCTTAATTCTTTCAATGATATCAGTAATATTTGTTTAGTTCTCTCACTAAGTAATTTCTTTTTGATGTGTTCTTGCTACTCCTAACATACCTATTTCCATAATTCATTGAGGGGTCCGAAATCTCTGAATTGCTCTTCTGTTGAGTGTCCAAATCTATTTCCATAATTCATTGAGGGGTCCGAAATCTCTGAATTGCTCTTCTGTTGAGTGTCCAAATTTCAGAATCATATATAAAAATTCGTAAAGCATATCTACTAAAAAATATTTTTATAGGCACATTTCCTTTTAATTTGATGTTATTTTTAACAAAAGCATCCATTATGTTTCCCATATATATTAGCAATCTGACTAAGATATCTGTAGTTATTAATTTCTTGGTATTCATGATTATCAATCTGTATGTTTCTTCCAGATGAATTTGTCTGCTTATAAGTATGATCTAATATTACAATTGATAGTCTTCATCTGTTTTTCTATTAATGACATAATACTGTTAAATATATCAATATGGTACACTGATCATATGTTTGACTAACTGGCAGTCATACTCATAGCTATATTTATCCAAAAGGATTGCCATATTTATAGAAGAATTATAAAAGTTGTGATTTACATAAAATTTGATTAATATATTGTACAGGCTTACACATACATTTATATATGTAATATATATGAGATTCGAACTCAGACTTCACACGAGCTACAACTCTTAGTGCCATCTTATATTGCTGACCCACCTGATCACACAGATGTTGAAAAGATAAATAATCACCAATATTTGCATTTTGTGCTAAACCAGCACTCATCAGTTGGTCCAGATTATCATCTCCACACATATATACAATCAGTACTCAGTTTTATATTAAGATAGCCAATCTTCATATTTTAATGGACAGGCTTCATATTACTCCAACCCACAACTCTTCAGCCTTCCATTTCATTGAAAATCTGATGGTGGAATGTTCAAAGCCCACGTTACTGCCAAGGTTGGCATCTTATCCATGTTGATGTTTAGTCACTACTGTGGACTTTGAACATTCCATCATCTGATTTTCAATGAAATGAAAGGCTGAAGAATTGTGGGTTGGAGTAGTTTGAAGTCTGTCCATTAAAGTATGAAGATTGGCTGTCTTAGTATAAAGCTGAATGCTGAATACTGATTGTATATATATATATATGTGGAAATGGTAATCTGGACCAACTGATGAGTCCTGGTTTAGTATGGAATACGTATATTGGTGATTATTTAGCTTTTCAACATGTGTGTGATCAGGTGGGCCAGTAATATAAGATGGCATTGAGAATTGTAGGTCGTGTGAATGTCTGAGTTTGAATCCTGTAAAATTTGATTATAAAATGTAAATGAATTTATTTAAATAAGCTACTTATTTGATAGGGGGATGCGGGTGTTTTTTTGTTGATTGCACGTGTATTGTTGGCAATGTGACAGGCTTCTTTAACTTTGTGTTTAGCGTCGTTTCGGGATAGACAATAGTCGTTAGATGTGAGTTCAAAGCTGTGACTATGTTTAGACTCCTGTCAGAGAAAAATAGATTTAATATCTGTATTAGTTTTAACTCGATTGTGCTGCATGATTCTTGTAGAGAGATTGACATGAAATTCTCCCAAATAAACTGTGTTGCAGTTTGTGTTGTGGAAAACCTGCTCTGGGAGGAGTTTATCTTTTACATTGTTCAGGCCATTCAGGCTGGAAGGCACGCGAAGACTAAC
The DNA here is from genome assembly GCA_028023455.1 of Epiperipatus broadwayi. Classification (NCBI taxonomy): domain Eukaryota; kingdom Metazoa; phylum Onychophora; class Udeonychophora; order Euonychophora; family Peripatidae; genus Epiperipatus; species Epiperipatus broadwayi. The sequence continues at coordinate 2,781,093 of JAQFVV010006217.1, forward strand.
TCTGTATATTTCAGTGCAGATTTTGTTATACTGTGGGCAACCCCCAGTATGTATGGAAATGACATCCAGGGTTTTTCATCAGCTTGAGCAACTCTGTTCCTAATTTTAACATGGAATGCTTTAACGATATGAATAAGAGCTAAATCTTTGCGTCCGACATTATATAAATCATTGATGTCTGTTTCAATATTAGTTTTTAGATCGAATTTAAAAACGCTTGAAGGCCTGCAAACTTATGAGTATTAGGTGTTAATGATTCAAGGCTTATAACCTCTCACATTTTGATAGGTTTAACTAACATTTTATATTTAATGGAGTAATTCTAACATTAATAGAATGATAGATGAAAAACTATCAATATTAACTATAATATTAGAGCATAATTAAGGACAGACTAATTCATCTGAATTAGCATAAAGGCTTTATAATGAGTTTGGTTTGTGTTTAAATCGTACGCACACTTAAAAAATGAAACAAAGGGGTTTGGGAAACATGATCGATCAAAACAAACAATTTATTTTTAAAATATTGAAAAATATAAATTTTAGGAGAGAATGGAAATTTATTAAATGTTTAATAATTAGATTTTGTTTAGAATAAAAGGGGAATTAATAACATTTAAAAATTCCAAATTTAATAGGATTTTAAAAAAGGGTAAAATAATATGTGAGAGTGTTGTAGTGAAACTTCTCAAGTTATAACTATGGGTGTAGAAATTCAAGTACTGACATCTGGAGTTCAACTAAGAACAAAGATTGTTCATGAAATGTCTCAAAATAAGTAGGGGTGATTCTGAAATTCTGCACTCATGGACGGATGTGATATAGTAGAAATGGGGGTATATTGATAATCATTATATATCTGCATTACTATGATTGTTTATCCTTCCACAAAATGTTAAGGGGAGTGTAGAAACCGTTCTATCTTAAATGAGAGTGGTGCAGTAAAAGTTATCAAGCTGATCTTACAGAGACAGAGATTCAGCAGTTGACCATTACTTGAAGAGTTTTTCATGGAATGCATGCCTAGTGAATGAAGGTAATCTGACTTCCTAGGCTCATAGATTGTTACCATGAGTTACGTTGCGATGAAGGCTGCCAAAAATTGAATGTAAAATAATATGATTTTAATCTAAAAAACGTATGTTTGCCAGAATCAGATTAAGAATAGAGCGATGTTCTCATGAGAAGGGGGGTTTAAAGTTTTTGTGAAACTTGAATAAGTTTAAATAAAGACAAAATCGAAAAATGTCATAGTAGCATAGAAAAGGATATTTTATCCAATCTTTAATGCAATAAATTGCTGTCTATATTTTCGTTCAACATATAACAATTATATATCTATGAACTTTTTTATTATTTATACCTGGAGCTGTTTATTTAGCATTCCTTCATTACAGGTTTACTTAACGTTATCAACAGGGCATAAAAATTCATAATCTCACTGTAGATGAATATGTAAATAAATCATTATTTTCTTCCATTGTTAATATTCTCTCCATGTTTAATCCAGTTTTCTTAATTTGTAGCCTTTTCTACCTTCTTCTTTCACCCATCTACTTCACATATGGTCTCACTCTAGCTAATTTACAATATCTTAGAATCCCTTTTAAATCTTCAACAGTCCATTTATTAACATCTCTTGTAGCAATATGTTCATTCAAGCTCCATTTCTGCTTACTTTTAGTCCTTTCTTTTTATTCCCATCATACATCTATTCATACTTTAATCAGTTAAGTGTCCAAGTCTTACATTCATAAATAAGAACTGATAAAACACAGCTATTAAAAAACTCGCTTCAAAGGCTAGATATACTTCTTTTTAATATTAATATTTTTATCAAAAATTTCCATATTTAATTCTTTGATTAACTTCATTTATTATGCCTTTATCTGTATAAATAATCTGATCGTGATGTTTTTAGTTTTTAATTTCTTCTAATTTATTATTATCAATCTAAGTTTTCTTTGACACAAATCTTCTTATTTTTAGTCGTTCCATACTTTCTACTTTTTATTTTATAAGTGCTCAATGTTTCCCATAGCTCTGAAATATTATTTACAAAAAGGATAATCATATCATCTATATATAAATATGTAATCCCATTATTTGATTACATTGTAATCCCTTTCACATTATTCCATTCACAAGCTATCCCAAAAGCATGAATAATCATTAGATAATTTTGGGCTATTATGCAAAACTAAGTGTAAATTAGAGTAGCGTTGTCAAGTGTTGGTAGCTGAGAGGTCAGTGCATGCTTGCAGACAGTTGTCATGGGTTCGCTTCCCAGCCGATGCTTTGACATATGGAGAAAAAAATTAGAATGGTGTTTGTGTAATTTCATTTTTATATTATCTCACCCTTGAAGAGAATTGATATTTTATTCAAAATTAGTCTTTTTGAACATGATGCATATATAACATTATTATTATGTTGAGCTTTTAATCTAAGGATCCAAGCAGAACTGGTTAAATAGATGTCAAGTAAACTGTGATTTTACATTTGGAACATTTTTAATGGTAAAATATTGTAGTTTTTGGTTGTTGTTGTTTTGATAACCATGATTGTGATGCTAACGCATTGAAAGTATTCTTGGTTTGTTTAATTAATTTTATTCTCTATTCTTTGTTGTAGTGTTTTTTATGTTATTTATAATAAATGTGTATATATGAAATAATTGATAAATTGCCATTAGTACAACTGATATATTAAAAGCATGAAAATTATATCCCCCCCCCTCCATTTAATTTTATTTCAAACCATGCATTTTGTTTTTGTTTATAATATATTCCTTTTATTAAAAAAAGAAAATATATTGCCATACTAAAAGCTGTTGTGGGCAAAATAAAACTTGCAGATGAAATCTTTTACCCTGGACATTTTATCAAAATACAATATGATTAACAGAGTTAATAAATACAACTGTTTATGCTAATATTTAAAACCATTATAGTATTAACATTTCATATGATATTATTTATGCTCCATGTGTTTTAATATTTTAATCACTTTATTCATTATCTTCATAATATTATTTTTTTCATTCTTAATCATCTGGAATTTATTTTTTAAGCAATTATTAATCCACTGTGGAATTGTTTCTTCAAATTATAAAACTATTTTTTCTATGTTCTTTTCACGTCACTCTAGCAAACTTAACTATTTATCCTTTTCTTACATCATCTCTTTCTGATTTTTACAATCTCTTAGGATCAAGTTTGAGGCTTCAGCTATCATATATTGTTATTTCTTCTAGCAATATATTAGCCTAGTTCTATTTGAATCTCTTAATGATATCAATGTTGCCTGTGTGTTTTTCTACACATGCATTTTGCTTTTGATTCCACATTGCTAATTCCAACATATTTTTCCTTTTTTTTTTGTTAGTAGCCTGAAATCTTTGTATTGTTCTTTTGTTAAGTATTCAAATCTCAGAACCATATATAAGAACTAATAAAATATTACTTGACTTAATCATGTGACTTTAACTTACATATTGCTGATACAGCAATATAATTTTGGAATTATGCCACTTTTGTAAACTTGGCAACTATTATTATTTACTACAACCTATAGTAAATGATATAGAGATGAGGAAAACTATGCAAATATAAGAAATGATAAAATACATTCTTATTTTTCATTTACTCTCTAACTCTAGCATTATTTCTCTATATTATTGTTTTTGTATATACTCTTTTAACGCTGCTTCTAAATTGGATCTAGACTTACATACATATAATTGGAATCTACTTTAATTATTTAGAGATTTTTTTGTGCAAATCTTATTTTTATTATAAATTTTTAGGCTGTGTATTTTATTATTTACATTATTCCATATCTGTAAAAATTTATCATTTTTTACCTCTCAATTGTTTTTATCCTAAACCAGTCTTTTATAATCTTTTTATTTTTAACTCCTACATAATTTGATTCCTCTATTATAATTATGCAACTATTTGTTCCCTATTTGTTGTATAAGATCTCATTGTGATTATTATCATGTTCAATAGTCCATATACAATTGTTTAGCCACTAATTTTTTTAAATATTGTTTATCATTATCTGCTGTATGTCTTAATTCATTATTGTGATCTCTCTTTAACTTTTATTAATGTAGAATTGATACTTCATCTCTTTTTTTAATAATTTATTATTCAATTTTAACTTAAGGCTTTTTACTCTTTTATCATATTATTTATTTTTATTTTTTTAATATTTTTTATATCTTTCATTTTAATTTTTATTATCATCAACCAAAGAGGGTCATTTAAGAACATTTATAATATTTATTATTTTTGACTCAGCATAGAGAATCCACAATATTTATTCTTCCAAGGAGGGCCATTCTAGAGCCTCCATAATACTTAATAGTCATATTAGTATTTACATTTATTTTTCTAACCAGTAAATTTGAAAACCTTTTTGCTGACTGCTTTTTTTTTTACTATCTTCTTCTTCTTCTTCTTCTTCTTCTTCTTCTTCTTCTTCTTCTTCTTCTTCTTCTTCTTCTTCTTCTTCTTCTTCTTCTTCTTCTTCTTCTTCTCTTCTTCTTCTTCTTCTTCTTTCTTCTTCTTCTTCTTCTTCTTCTTCTTCTTCTTCTTCTTCTTCTTCTTCTTCTTCTTCTTCTTCTTCTTCTTCTTCTTCTTCTTCTTCTTCTTCTTCTTCTTCTTCTTCTTCTTCTTCTTCTTCTTCTTCTTCTTCTTCTTCTTCTTCTTCATTACTTCTTTTCTTCTTCTTCTTCTTCTTCTTCTTCTTCTTCTTCATTTCTTCTTCTTCTTACTTCTTCTTCTTCTTCTTCTTCTTCTTCTTCTTCTTCTTATTATTATTATTATTATTATTATTATTATTATTATTATTATTATTATTATTATTATTATTATTATTATTATTATTATTATTATTATTATTATTATTATTATTATTATTATTATTATTATTATTATTATTATTATTATTATTATTATTATTATTATTATTATTATTATTATTATTATTATTATTATTATTATTATTATTATTATTATTATTATTATTATTATTATTATTATTATTATTATTATTATTATTATTATTATTATTATTATTATTATTATTATTATTATTATTATTATTATTATTATTATTATTATTATTATTATTATTATTATTATTATTATTATTATTATTATTATTATTATTATTATTATTATTATTATTATTATTATTATTATTATTATTATTATTATTATTATTATTATTATTATTATTATTATTATTATTATTATTATTATTATTATTATTATTATTATTATTATTATTATTATTATTATTATTAAGCCCAATATTTTTTGCTATTTATATATCAGATTTGATAACACTTATTCCAAGTAGGAGTGTGTTATGCTATGCAGATGATATTAAAATTTTTCTGGAGATTAATAGTAAAGAAGATATTAAAACTTTACAAAATTATATAGATGTTTTTTACAAGTGGTGCCAAGAAAATAACATGAAAATAAATATTGACAAATGTAATGCTATGACATATTCAAGAAAAACAATGTTAATACGGGGTAGTTACCATATTGATCATCTTGAAATTAAGAAAATTACTGATCATAAAGATTTGGGTATAATCTTCACAAGCAATTTTACTTTTAATAACCATATAACATATTCTGTTAATAAAGCATTTAAACTCATTGGCAGGATGCTCAGATCAAAAATTGTTTTTGATTTCCAGACTAATAAATTAATATTTAATAGTTTGATATTGCCAATTTTACACTATGGATCCATTATATGGAATTCTATAAATGAAACGAATATGAAAAAAATACAAAAGGTTTATGATAAATATTGTAAATATGTGTATAAAACTTCATTTCATAATAATAATGAATTGTGTGTTAAGAGAATATTATCTGATATGTGTTTTTTATATAAAATGATAAATGGCACAATAACTTTTGATAATTCAGTAACAAATCTGCTATATAAAATACCAACTTTCAATAGCAGAAATCACAAACTTTTTCATTTACCATTAATTAAACATAAATGTGTAAAAAATGCACCTGTATATAGATTACAAAATGAATATAATGATATGTTTAGTGATGTAGAGTTTACATCAGATTTTAAAATATTTAAAAAGTATATATTAGATTCATTAAATCAAAATTTTATGTAAATTTTAATTTTAATCATTGTAAACGTTTTATTGGCTTTGTAAGCTGTTGTTTACTAATAAACTGAATTGAATTGAATTGAATTATTATTATTATTATTATTATTATTATTATTATTATTATTATTATTATTATTATTATTATTATTATTATTATTATTATTATTATTATTATTATTATTATTATTACTACTACTACTACTACTACTACTACTACTACTACTACTACTACTACTACTACTACTACCTCAGGGCAGTATCCTTGCACCATTATTGTTTTACATTTATATTGATGATTTGGGAGAGAGTTTAGAATTTTCGCATATTTTATGTTATGCAGATGATTGTAAAATTTTTAGGAATATAAACTCAATTAATGATTGCATATTATTACAAAAAGATATCAATAGTTTTGTGAAATGGTGTAGAGATAATAAAATGGATATTAATATGGATAAGTGTTCAACAGTTTCTTATTCCAAAAAATCTGAAATGATAATTTGTCCTTATTATATTGAAGATCATAATATAAAGTTTGTTGATACTCAGAAAGACCTTGGAATTATTTTTGCAAGCAATGGATCATTTCATCATCATATTGAAAATGTAGTAAATAAGGCTTTTAAAATTATGGATGCATATTTTAAAAGCCTTATTTACAATTTAGTAGTTTTACAAAATATAAATTGTTTCTCTCTTTGGTTTTGCCAATTTTAGAATATGGATCTGTCATTTGGAATCCCAGTTCCAAACGAGATATTATCAAAATTCAATTGGTTTATGACAAATTTTCTAAGTACATTAAATTAAAAGACCATTATCTATCCCTATCCATTAGAAGAAAAATGAGAGATCTTAAAATTTTATATAATCTTGTGAATCAAAAAATTATATTAACTAACAAAATTTCAAATATTGCGTTTAATAATTGTTTACATAAAACACGTACATTTACTTTATTTTATATTAAGGTTTGTCGCTCTAACATATTAAAATTTTCACCTTTGCTTCGTTTGCCTAATACCTATAATCATGATTTTATTAATGAAAATATTTTTTCTTTAGACTTTAAAAAATTTGTTACTTATCTTGTAAAAAAGTATGGCATATAATTATATTATTTTCATCATTTTTACTCATTTATGTATATTATTTATGTATATTATTGTATAGTTATTATAGTGCAATTCTGTAATTGGCTTAATGCTGTAGTTTTGTATGGTAAATAAATTGAATTGAATTGAATTGAATTATTATTATTATTATTATTATTATTATTATTATTATTATTATTATTATTATTATTATTATTATTATTATTATTATTATTATTATTATTATTATTATTATTATTATTATTATTATTATTATTATTATTATTATTATTATTATTATTATTATTATTATTATTATTATTATTATTATTATTATTATTATTATTATTATTATTATTATTATTATTATTATTATTATTATTATTATTATTATTATTATTATTATTATTATTATTATTATTATTATTATTATTATTATTATTATTATTATTATTATTATTATTATTATTATTATTATTATTATTATTATTATTATTATTATTATTATTATTATTATTATTATTATTATTATTATTATTATTATTATTATTATTATTATTATTATTATTATTATTATTATTATTATTATTATTATTATTATTATTATTATTATTATTATTATTATTATTATTATTATTATTATTATTATTATTATTATTATTATTATTATTATTATTATTATTATTATTATTATTATTATTATTATTATTATTATTATTATTATTATTATTATTATTATTATTATTATTATTATTATTATTATTATTATTATTATTATTATTATTATTATTATTATTATTATTATTATTATTATTATTATTATTATTATTATTATTATTATTATTATTATTATTATTATTATTATTATTATTATTATTATTATTATTATTATTATTATTATTATTATTATTATTATTATTATTATTATTATTATTATTATTATTATTATTATTATTATTATTATTATGGAACAAAACATTTAATTTTGTTAATAAAAAACAAATTTGATTTATTATATTTTTAAGAAAACTGTCTGATTAATTTTCAATTGATATAAAATGTTATTTCATAAACAATTAAGACATAGTGATTTTGATATTTTTAATAATTTTATTTTGGACATTGTTTGTTTTTATATATATAGTACAATTGAATATGTTTATATAATTTACCTAATATATTATTGTGATGTTTAATAATCTTGTCTTGGATATTGTTTGTTTTTTATATATATAGTACAATTGAATATATATTTATATAATTTACCTAATATATAATTGTGATATATTTAATAATCTTGTCTTGGATATTGTTTGTTTTTTATATATATAGTACAATTTAATATATATTTATATAATTTAATTAATACATAATTTTTGTATTTCCTTAGATTTGTTTTTCCCAATTTTATTAATTTTTTTTTTTTTGTTAAGTAACAGATATTGCCATTGTTTGTTTTATAATTAAATTATTTTACTATAATGCATTTATTCACTTTATTATTTTTAGTCTAAGGGATTTAATTGTGTACTTAGATGGGATTTATTTATTATCCTGTATCTACTTTTTTTTGTTAGTTATATTTTAGATGGCGCCTTTTAAATTTCCTTGTGCTTTGTGTTTGTCTGATATTTTTGGTAGACAAAAATTTTTAAAATGCTTGGGTTTTTGTGGCCTTAGATACCATATAGTATGTTATAATTTATTTAATAAAGATACTTCCATTGATTCTATTAATAATACCTCTGAATTTTTATGTGAATACTGTAGCTCTTATTATAAGAAGGCTTCTGTTATTTTGAATTCTTATGTCTCCCAAATTTCTACGATGAATTCATCTCTTTCTGTTTTATCTGATACTGATATAATCTCTGATTCTAGCTCAGTTTCATCTGTTTGTAAGGTCTGTTCTATTGCTATATTGGATCCTGCTAACTGTATCAATTGTTCTGGTCAATGTCAGGGGAAGTTTCATACCTCTTGTCTTAGATTAAGTAAAGTTGATGCTGATATTTTTCATACTATTGGTTCTGGCTTCTATAAATGTATAGAGTGTAATTATATGTCTAAGGTATTTTTGACAGATAATATTGCTGATAATCCTGTTTTAGATAATGAGTTTCAGATAGTTAAGTTAACTAATTGTGTGAATAGTAGAATTAATGGAGATAATTGTGTTATAAATTCTATTGTAAATGAATTTGATAAAAATAAAGATTTGTTGCCCTTACATTATCTTTCTAAGATAGATGTTGACTTATCTTCTAATAATGGGAATAATTATATTGCAAACTCTACTGTAATTGAAGTTGACAAAAATAAAATCAATAATGGAAATAATAATGCTGGAAACTCTCCTGTAAATGAATGTGATGAATATAAAACTGTTTTATTTTTAGATGATCTTTCTAATGTTGATGCTGATGTATCCCCTAATAATATTGACTTATTTCCTAATAATATTGACTTATTTCCTAAGATTGGAAATAATAGTGTTGGAAAGTTTGTTATAGATGAGTTTGACAATAATAAAGCTGTTTCATCTTTGGACAATCTTTCTAATGCAGATGTTGATATGGATTTATCCACTAATAATATTGACTTACTTCCTAAGATTGGAAATAATAATATTGGAAACTTTGCTGTTAATGAATTTGACTCTGCTAATAATGTTAAAAATATAGATAGTTTAATTGACAGTGTTATTCATGATTCTAGCAATTTTTCTTTTGAAATGATTTTATCTCTTCCTATTTCTTTTATATATAATTTAATAATTGAAATGTCTCATCGTTGTAGGAATTCTTCAGTGATCAAAGATAAACTTATTAATACTAATGCTATTGGTACTCAATGCATGTTATCATCTTCCGAATATCCTGATCAAATTTTTAGTTCTATTCCTGGAGATTATTCCTCTTCTGTTGAAGGTGGTAACATTGTATGTTCATCTTCATCCAATTGCCTTGAAGATCTTGGTAAAAATGTTAATACTAATGATATTGGCACTCAATGCATTTTGTCATCTTCTGAATATCCTGATCAAATTTTTAGTTCTTCCATTGCTAGGGATCATTCTTCAGCCTATTGCCCTGAAGATCTTGGTGAAAATATCAAATTGGATGATTGTGTTCCTGAAGTTAATTTAGTTAGTGATGAAATTAATATAATAATAATAATAATAATAATGTATTTATGAATTTGCCTCATTCCAAATTTAAAAGTAGATGTTTTTATAACTCATCCTGGCTTGAGGTAAATTCCATTAGTGATTGCTTTTCTGATTCTGGTTTTTTTTCTCATGGTAAATTTAAATCACCAAATTTTTTTTTTGTGGGGAAAAGAGATAATGGAAGTTTTCCTGTTACTTTATCTTCTTTAAAGTCTGTGAAATCTAAAAAACTAAATTATCCAGCTGCAGTTTCTAAAGTCATTCCAGCTCATAATTTACAGAGTGCTTCTTTTATGGATAAAAGATATAATGGAGGTCTTCCTGTTAATGTATCTTCCCTAAAGTCTATTAGTCATAAAATTCTTAATTATCCAGATACTGCTCCCAAATTTACTCCAGCTTATAGATCACATTCACTTAACTTTCATTCAAATAGTAACTATCGGATGAATCATTCTGGATACTCTTCTTTATCTTCTAGTAAAAATGACTTTTCTAGAACTAAAAAAATTAATATTTCTGATGGATTTAATAAATCTAATTTTGCTAATGTTTATTCTAAGTCTGTTAGACATAAAATTCTTAATTATCCAGATTTTGCTCCCAAATTCATTCCAGCTTATAGATCACATTCACTTGACTTTCATTCAAATAGTAACTATCGGATAAATCATTCTGGATACTCTTCTTTATCTTCTAGTAAAAATGATTTTTCAAGAACTAAAAAAATTAATATATCTGATGGATTTAATAAATCTAATTTTGGTAATGTTTATTCTAAGTCTATTAGACATAAAATTCTTAATTATCCAGATTTTGCTCCCAAATTCATTCCAGCTTATAGATCACATTCACTTGACTTTCATTCAAATAGTAACTATTGGATAAATCATTCTGGATACTCCTCTTTATCTTCTAGTAAAAATGATTTTTCAAGGACTAATAAAACTAATATATCTGATGGATTTAATAAATCTAATTTTGCTGATGTTTATTCTAATACTAATATAACTTATAATAGATATTTTCTTTCTAATATGCCAGTAAATCTCAGTTCAAAAGATATTACAGTATTTCTTGAAAATAATTTACAAACTAGCATTGTTTGTCATAAAGTTAATATGAATAATTCTAAGTCTTCTTGCTTTTATGTTTCTGTTTCTGCACATAAACATAATGAAATAATATCCCCCAATTTATGGCCTTGCGGTGCTTCCATTTCTTTTTTTTATGGATCTCTGGCTAGTTCTCTAAGGTTTTAAGAGAATTTATTTTGTTTTACTATCTATTTTATTTTATTTATTTATTTTTATTTATTTATTTTTTCTTTATCACTTTTTTTTTCTCTTTTTGGTTTTATTTGTGTTGTTTCCATTATCTTTGTGGGTAACATGGTAGGCCTTTCTTGTTTTTACATGAATGTCAGAGGTATGAGGACTAAATGTGTTCAAATTAAACAATTTTTTGAAACAGAACATTTTGATCTTATTTTACTTACAGAAACTTGGTTGAATCAACAATTTCCTGATTGTTCTTTTCTTGATGATAGATTCAGTATTTTGCGAACTGACAGATCTATGGATAATATTTCTCGAGGTGGTGGTACTCTGATTGCTCTTCATAAAGATGTTTTTTATAAAGAACTTTCTTTTTCTTCTTCTTTTTGTGAATCTACATGGTGTGAAATTACTTTAAATCACAATTTTAAATTTATTTTAGGTAATGTTTATCTCAAACCCACTTTGTCATTGTTGGAGTTTGATTATTTTTTGACATCACTTGAAGATTTTCTGATTGGCTATGATAATATTATTATTACTGGTGATTTAAATATTCCGGATTTATATCAGGGTAGAATTGCTACACACTTTTCTGTTTTGTCTTCTAAGGCTTCTAGAATGTTAAAGTTCTGTAAATTTTTAGGACTTAAGCAATATAACCCATTTGTTAATTCCTCTCATCGTACTTTGGATTATATTTTATGTAATTCAACAGTAGTTAGTAATTTTCAAGTTGTCTCTGTTAATTTTCCTATTGATGCTCATCATCCACCTTTTGAGTTTTATATTAACGTTTGTCACTCAAAGATTAATTTTTCTAATATTTCAAGAAAGGATTATGGGAAGGGTAATTATTTTGATTTTTGTAGAAACTTTTCTAAAGTTAATTGGAATTTTTTGTATTCTTTTAATGATGTAAATCATTGCTTGGATGAGTTTTTAAAGATTCTTAATGGTTTTATTGATTTGTATATTCCCAATAAGCGACCTTTTTATAAGGGTTTTCCTCGTTGGTTTTCATGCGATCTTATTAAAATTATTAAAAGGAAGTCTTATCATCGTAGACTTTATTTTAAAACACAGAATATCTTTTTTTATAATAATTTTATTAATTTCAGAAGATTGGTGAAGCATGTTTATAAAAGAGATTTGAAGAATTATATTAGAAAAATTGAGGTTAATATTTCATCTAACCCTAAAGAATTTTGGGATTTCATTAAAAAGTCTGGTTTGGGTAGAAAAAAGGTTCAAGCTACTCATGGTTTCACTTTAAGTGCAAATGACTTTTCAAAACATTTTGCTGATGTATATTCATCACATGATGCAATATCTTCAAATATTGCATTATTTTGTAATTCTTCAACTGTTCATTGTATGATTGACCATATTTCTAAGGATGATGTTGTTATGGCTATTAAGCGACTTAAAATTCATTCTAGTTTGGGAAATGATAATATTCCTTCATTTATTTACAAAGGGCTAGCTGAATTTATTGCAGTTCCTCTTGCATTTATTTTTAATTTATCACTGAATTCTTGTGTTTTTCCTAATGTGCTTAAGTGTGCCAAAATGGTCCCAATTTTTAAGAATGGTTCACGTGATTGTCTTAATAACTATAGACCTATTTCTGTTTTACATACTATTGCTAGAATTTTTGAGAGGTGTGTTTATAATAAAATTATTTTAGATGTTAGTAAACTCATTTCTTCTTCACAGCATGGTTTTATACCTAATAGATCCGTAGAAACTAATTTGTTAACAATTTATGATCATATAGCTCATGCAATTGAGGACCAGCAGAGACTTGATGTTGTTTATTTTGATTTATCAAAAGCTTTTGATAAAGTAGACCACAGTATTCTTCTTCGCAAATTATATCAAATGGGTTTTTCTACTAAGCTTGTTTATTGGTTTCAATCCTTTCTTCATGGTCGTACTGCATATATTAAATTTAATAATACTATTTCATCTAAGTTTAAATGTAATTTTGGAGTTCCTCAGGGTAGTATTTTAGCACCTATGCTTTTTAACATTTATATGAATGACCTTAAGGATTGCTTAAAATCTTCTTATCTTTTGTGCTATGCAGATGACTGTAAAATCTTTAGAAGAATCACATCTGTGTTTGATTGCACTCTTCTTCAAAAGGATATAGATAATTTTAGTGCTTGGTGTGATTTAAATAATATGATTGTTAATTTCAGTAAATGTTCCTTAGTCTCGTATTCTAAAAAATCTGAAGTTTTGCATTTTTCTTATTTTATTAATTGTCACAAAATTATTTCTGTTGAATCCCAAAAAGATTTGGGAGTTATATTTTCTAGTAATGGATCCTTTCTTCCTCATTTGGAAATGATTATTGGTAAAGCTTTAAAAATTATAGGTACTATTCTAAGGTTTGGTCATCATTTCAGTGGTGATACAAAATTTAAATTATTTTTATCATTGGTTCTTCCCATCATTGAATATTGTTCAGTCATTTGGAATCCTAGCTCTAAACAGGGATGTAACTTATTACAATCAGTGAGTAATAAGTTTTTTAAATATGTTTCTTTGGGAAATAAAACTGTTGTTCATCTTTCTTCTAGAAGACAATATAGAGATCTTAAATATCTTTATAAACTTGTTAATAAAATAGTTCTTTTATCTGACACAATTTCTACTGTTGTAATTAGATCTCATGTGCATGATACTCGGTCTGCTTCTGTTTGTTACATTAAAACTTGTCATTCCAATGTTCTTAGATTTTCTCCTTTATTTAGACTGCCATATTTATATAATCAGATTTGTAGTAATAATAATTACTTCAATTTAGATTATAATCAATTTTGTAATGTTATTAAATTTAAATGTCATATTTGATTGGTTTAACTTGATTTTGTTTATATATATATATATGTTAAATTGTTTTATTATTATTATTATTTTGTTATGTGCTTTATATTTATCCCTTTTATTTATTTGTTATTATTAATGTTTTAATAATAATTGTTTATATGCTGATATTTAATTTTACTTTAGATTTTTAAATGTGTTAATTATCTTTTATTGAAATATGGCACATAATTATATTAATAATTTGTCATTTAAACTCATTTATGTATTTATATATTTGTTATGGTGCAATACTGTAATTGGCTTTATGCTGTAGTTTTGTACGGTAAATAAATGAATTGAATTGAATTGAATTGAATTATTATTATTATTATTATTATTATTATTATTATTATTATTATTATTATTATTATTATTATTATTATTATTATTATTATTATTATTATTATTATTATTATTATTATTATTATTATTATTATTATTATTATTATTATTATTATTATTTATTATTATTATTATTATTATTATTATTTTTTTTTTTTTTTTTATTTTTTTTATTATTATTTTTTATTTTATTATTATTATTATTATTATTATTTTTTTTTATTATTAATATTATTATTATATTTTAAAAATACAACAAATTAAAAGTAAATAGAATTTAAAATAAGCATTATCAAATAAATTTCATAAAAACTAAATAAATAGACAAACAAAAGTAGTTTAATTGGATGGATTGATAAAAATATGAATGGTATTGATATAGAAATGATATAAATGAAATGAGAAAAGTGTATGATTCAAAAAAAAAAAAAAGGAGGGATTTTTTGAAAACCCTGGACAAAGTAAGTGTTCTGATAATGTTTTATTATTTAGCGATAGCAGTAATAGAGACTGTAATTTTTGCTGTTCTACTGTCTCTAGTGATCAATTATATGTTTTCTGTACTGAAGGATGTGGTAAACTTTTTCATGCAAAATGTCTAAAACTCTCCGCAATTGATTTAGAATTACTGTCACATAACGGTAATATTTCATATTTATGCCCTCATTGCAATTTGGCAAATACAAATATAACTTGTTTTAGTTCTAACGGCATTATTTCTGATAATGTTGAAACTATTGATGTTAAAGATAGTGAAAGTATTTGTGAATATCTTGGTAGTGATTCAAGCCAAGATAAACATTTAGCTTTAGGGCAAGTTACGGATAAAAGTTGTTGTAAACAGGTATTTTCAATTTTAAATACTATTATAACTCAAGTGAAAATGGCAAATCAAAAAATAGATAATCTTCATAAAGAAAATAAATTTTTAAAAGATATGTTAATGTCTATTTTTGAACAAAAATGTGAAAATCAGAATAGTAAAATTGATTTTTCAGAGGAAAAGATTATTCAAATAAATGAATGCAACCGTCCAGTCAAATTAGTCGTACCATCTAGTGGTTGCCAGAGTAATGAAAAAAATTCTGCAAACTCTATAAAAAGTGACAATAATGGGAAAATAACTAAAAATAACTCACATAATGATATATCTAAAATGGCTTTAACAAAAAAAGGAAAAGTTATTATTGATAAAGATAAAAATAATGTTGAAAATAATGGAAAGAATAATGATATGACTTATGCAAAAATTTTAACTTCAAATAAACAAAACCTTGTTCCAGAAAATAGCAAAATTCAACAGAATTCTATAGAAAAACTTGATTTGGAAGAAAATGGAACCACAGAAAATAAACAAAAATATGGAGTTAAAAATGATGATGAAGAATTTATTACAGTCACATATAAAAAGAAAATAAATAAATATAATAAAAAAGGTATAAATGGAAATCAAACTAATCATATAATACAAACAGTAATGCCTAGAATACATTATAAAAAGTATTTTTTAACAAGAATTGATACATCAATGAATGAGACAAATATTATAAAATATCTAACGGATAGCTTAAAAACTACCATTGTATGTTATAAACTGCCATCTAAAAATGAGAAATATGCTTCTTTTTATATCTCAATAGATAGCAAATTTGAGGAACAAATAACAAAGCCAGAGCTTTGGCCCATAGGATCAGTATTGCTACCTTACTATGGTCGCTTACATAATAATAATTCTATTAAAACAACTGAAGAAATTGCAGATATGAATAAAAGTATTAGTACTGACATAAAAAAATTGGAACATAAATATAATACTTTTGAAGTAGAAAATAGAAGTTATAATCAATCAATCATATTGTCATGATGGATAAGTCAAATAAAAAGTTAAGTATTTATGTACAAAATGTTAGAGGTTTACGCACAAAATTATTTACTGTAAAACATAATATTCTTACTGAAAATTATGATATTATTTGTCTCACAGAAACATGGTTACAAGAAAATATCATAAATGATCAATTGATAGATAATAGATATAATGTAATTAGATATGATAGACCAAACACCATTGCATCAAGAGGAGGTGGTGTACTAACAGCTGTCAAGAATGATATTATACATAAAGAGATAAATATTGAAAATATAACTTTTGAGTCAGTATGGATTGAATTAGAGATAAAAAACTCAAAACTCATAATTGGAAATTTATATATACCACCAAATATATCAATAAATGAATTCAGAAAAAATCTTGAAATCCTGGAATTATATCTCATACAATATAAATATGAAATGATTCTTTTAGGAGATTTCAATGTTGCTTATCATGAAAACACTAAGGAAAAAGAAAATACACCAAAATTCATTGAACTGGATCAATTTATTAAACTATTAGATCTACAACAAGTAAACAAAATATTTAATAAACAAAATTATATTTTGGATTTGATATTTACAAGAATTACAGATATAATTATTAATAATTCTGAATATCCTCTAGTATCAGAAGATGTATATCATCCAGCACTAGAATTGCAACTGTCAGTGGTAACTAGATTCAGGAAAAATTCCATAACCTATGCAAATAAATGTTATGCACGAGGAGACTATTATAATCTGTATCAAGCCATTAAACATATTTCTTGGAGTGATGTTTATGAATGTAAATGCCCATCATTAGCTACCAATATATTTCATCAAATATTGTCAGATACTGTTGATAGATTCATTCCAGTTAAGCAAAGTAAAGGTATTAAATTTCCAAAATGGTTCTCTGTGAAACTAGTTCGATGTATAAAGAGAAAAAAATTTTTTCATAGATATTATAAGAAATATAAATGCTTTTTGTATTTGAATAACTATAGGAATTATAGACGCATAGTAAAAGTACTTGAAAAATATGATTTTCAAGAATATATTAAACTGACTCAAAACAAAATACATAAAGATCCTGCATATTTTTGGAATGTATTAAAGACTCATTATACTTCAGTTAGACAAAATACATGTGTAGTAGATATAGAATCAAATGATTTTATGACTTATTTTTCAACTCAATGTGAATTGGATAATAACTTAATCTTGGAATATCCATTTATTCAAAATCTTATATTCAATAATGATTCCATAAACATATTAAAATTTGATTTGGATGAAATATACCATTCTACAAAATTAATAAAAAATAAAAAAAGTATTGCTTGTGATAATATACCAGTTTTTATTTATAAAGGATGCATTGAACTTTTGGCTCCAGTTTTATTGTATATTTTTAATTTGTCACTTAAAACATCAATATTTCCTAACTATTGGAAAACAGCTAAAGTAATACCTGTATACAAATCTGGGAAAAAATCAGAGGTCCGAAATTATAGACCTATTTCTTTACTACCTATACCATCAAGAATTTTTGAAAAATCAATTTATTACAGAATTATACATTATTTAAAAAATATTCTTCCTTATTCTTTACATGGATTTCTTCCGGGAAGGTCAATAGAAACAAATTTAGTCCATATATCAGATGCCATAGGTAGAGCTATTGAGGCAAGAAGTCAATTGGATGTAATATATTTTGATTTAACAAAGGCTTTTGATAGAGTTGATCATAGATTACTTCTTATGAAAATAGAGAAAATTGGGTTTTCAATCAATCTAATGAATTTATTCAAGTCATTTCTATCTGATAGAAGCAATTATATTTATTACAATAATAAACAGTCAAATAATTTTAAATCTAGACTTGGACTTCCACAGGGGAGTGTGTTAAGCCCAATATTTTTTGCTATTTATATATCAGATTTGATAACACTTATTCCAAGTAGGAGTGTGTTATGCTATGCAGATGATATTAAAATTTTTCTGGAGATTAATAGTAAAGAAGATATTAAAACTTTACAAAATTATATAGATGTTTTTTACAAGTGGTGCCAAGAAAATAACATGAAAATAAATATTGACAAATGTAATGCTATGACATATTCAAGAAAAACAATGTTAATACGGGGTAGTTACCATATTGATCATCTTGAAATTAAGAAAATTACTGATCATAAAGATTTGGGTATAATCTTCACAAGCAATTTTACTTTTAATAACCATATAACATATTCTGTTAATAAAGCATTTAAACTCATTGGCAGGATGCTCAGATCAAAAATTGTTTTTGATTTCCAGACTAATAAATTAATATTTAATAGTTTGATATTGCCAATTTTACACTATGGATCCATTATATGGAATTCTATAAATGAAACGAATATGAAAAAAATACAAAAGGTTTATGATAAATATTGTAAATATGTGTATAAAACTTCATTTCATAATAATAATGAATTGTGTGTTAAGAGAATATTATCTGATATGTGTTTTTTTATATAAAATGATAAATGGCACAATAACTTTTGATAATTCAGTAACAAATCTGCTATATAAAATACCAACTTTCAATAGCAGAAATCACAAACTTTTTCATTTACCATTAATTAAACATAAATGTGTAAAAAATGCACCTGTATATAGATTACAAAATGAATATAATGATATGTTTAGTGATGTAGAGTTTACATCAGATTTTAAAATATTTAAAAAGTATATATTAGATTCATTAAATCAAAATTTTATGTAAATTTTAATTTTAATCATTGTAAACGTTTTATTGGCTTTGTAAGCTGTTGTTTACTAATAAACTGAATTGAATTGAATTGAATTGAATTATTATTATTATTATTATTATTATTATTATTATTATTATTATTATTATTATTATTATTATTATTATTATTATTATTATTATTATTATTATTATTATTATTATTATTATTATTATTATTATTATTATTATTATTATTATTATTATTATTATTATTATTATTATTATTATTATTATTATTATTATTATTATTATTATTATTATTATTATTATTATTATTATTATTATTATTATTATTATTATTATTATTATTATTATTATTATTATTATTATTATTATTATTATTATTATTATTATTATTATTATTATTATTATTATTATTATTATTATTATTATTATTATTATTATTATTATTATTATTATTATTATTATTATTATTATTATTATTATTATTATTATTATTATTATTATTATTATTATTATTATTATTATTATTATTATTATTATTATTATTATTATTATTATTATTATTATTATTATTATTATTATTATTATTATTATTATTATTATTATTATTATTATTATTATTATTATTATTATTATTATTATTATTATTATTATTATTATTATTATTATTATTATTATTATTATTATTATTATTATTATTATTATTATTATTATTATTATTATTATTATTATTATTATTATTATTATTATTATTATTATTATTATTATTATTAAATGTTTTTGTGTTTCATCTATTAATTTTCCTATAGATTTACATCACCCACCTATTGAATTTTTTGTTAAAATAAATTATTTTAAGTGCCATATTTCTTTAAATATTAAAAGATGTTATAAAAAGGGGGATTATATGGGTCTGTGTAAGACAATTTCTAATTTTGATTGGAGCCCGTTATATTCCTCAACAGATGCTAATTATAATATGGACTTTTTTAATCAAGTATTTAATGATCTAATTAATTTTTATATACCAAAAAAAACGTGACTCTCACAATTTTTATTTCCCTTTTTGGTTCTCAGATAAACTTAAAAAAATTATTAGAAGGAAATTGTATCATCATAAGCACTACATTAAAACACGAAATATACTTTTTTACAATAATTTTATTAATTATAGAAGATTGGTTAAAGCTATTCAGAAAATTGATTTTCAAAACTATATTAAAAATATGGAGCTCAATTTGTCAGATAATCCTAAAGAATTTTGGTCTTTTATTAAAACTTCTGGCATTACCAAAAGAAAATCTCAAATGGATTATAATTCATCTTTATGTGCTGATGACTTTTCAGTTCACTTTTCTGAATTATTTGGTAATTCTCAACTGTCTGGGTTTAATTTGATCAAGGGATGTTTTAATGATAGCATTTCTATCGATTGTTTCAACAATAATGATATTATATCAGCTGTCAAAGAACTCAAAACACATTCAAGTATAGGTTATGACAATATACCTTCTTTCATTTATAAAGGTTGTGTAGAATATATTGCTGCTCCTTTATGTTATATTCTTAATTGTTCCATTAAAAATTGTATTTTTCCTAACTCTCTAAAACTTGCCAAAGTTATACCTATTTTTAAAAATGGTTCAAAAGATAATGTTAATAATTATAGAGCAATTTCTGTGCTTCATACAGTTGCACGCATATTTGAAAGATGTGTTTATAAGAAAATTGTTAATGACATAAATAAGATTTTGGTTCCTGTGCAACATGGTTTTTTACCTGGAAGATCAACTGAAACTAATCTTTTAACAATAACTGATCACATTGCTAATGCCTTTGAGAATCAATGTCGTTTAGATGTTGTTTATTTTGATTTATCCAAGGCATTTGATAAAGTGGATCATTCCAGGTTGCTTTTCAAAATGTATAAATTAGGTTTTCCCTATAATTTGGTTGCATGGTTTGAACCTTTTATTAAGAAGAGAACAGCTTATGTAAAGTTTAAGAATAATTCTTCTAATCCATATTATTGTAATATAGGAGTATCTCAGGGCAGTATCCTTGCACCATTATTGTTTAACATTTATATTGATGATTTGGGAGAGAGTTTAGAATTTTCGCATATTTTATGTTATGCAGATGATTGTAAAATTTTTAGGAATATAAACTCAATTAATGATTGCATATTATTACAAAAAGATATCAATAGTTTTGTGAAATGGTGTAGAGATAATAAAATGGATATTAATATGGATAAGTGTTCAACAGTTTCTTATTCCAAAAAATATGAAATGATAATTTGTCTTTATTATATTGAAGATCATAATATAAAATATGTTGATATTCAGAAAGACCTTGGAATTATTTTTGCAAGCAATGGATCATTTCATTATCATATGGAAAATGTAGTAAATAAGGCTTTTAAAATTATGGGTGCAATTTTAAGGCATGGTAGACAATTTAGTAGTTTTACAAAATATAAATTATTTCTCTCTTTGGTTTTGCCAATTTTAGAATATGGATCTGTTGTTTGGAATCCCAGTTCCAAACGAGATATTATTAAAATTCAATTGGTTTATGACAAATTTTCTAAGTACATTAAATTAAAAGACCATTATCTATCCCTATCCATTAGAAGAAAAATGAGAGATCTTAAAATTTTATATAACCTTGTGAATCAAAAAATTATATTAACTAACAAAATTTCAAATATTGCTTTTAATAAGTGTTTACATAAAACACGTACACTTACTTTATTTTATATTAAGGCTTATCGCTCTAACATATTAAAATTTTCACCTTTGTTTCGTTTGCCTAATACCTATAATCATGATTTTATTAATGAAAATATTTTTTCTTTAGACTTTAAAAAATTTGTTACTTATCTTATAAAAAAGTATGACATATAATTATATTATTTTCATCATTTTTACTCATTTATGTATATTATTTATGTATATTATTGTATAGTTATTATAGTGCAATTCTGTAATTGGCTTAATGCTGTAGTTTTGTACGATAAATAAATTAAATTGAATTGATTTTTATTTTTTATTATTATTATTACTACTACTATTACTACTACTACTACTACTACTACTACTATTATTATTATTATTATTATTATTATTATTATTATTATTATTATTATTATTATTATTAATCAAAGCAATCTTTATTAAGCAAAAAAAAGGTTACATAATTATCAAGTAATACATTGTATCAAACATAATATACTAGAATACATCTTCAAACACAGAAAATATACTTTTTTTTTTTTTAACCATTAGAGTCTTTTGTAATTCACACACTTTTAGATATTTCAGTTCTTATTATGGGTTCATTTCTGTTTTCCATTTTCCTGAGGTTGTATTTGGTCTATCCATTATAAGGCTGCTTTTATTTTAAAAAGAGACCAAGTGGCAGCAAAAATGTCCAGTGGTGCTAGAAGATTGTCCCTTTCCTTAAGTTTTTCTAATTTGTTGGGTTATGTGTTAGGATGTCTTCTTGGATTGTTTCCTAAAGTGAAAGCACATCTTGTACACCCTAAGGCATATATACTGAATGTTGCTGCACATATTATTGGTATTTTGTTTTCATTGAAAACTTTTAGCATTTTTTCTATTGTGGTTTCCCTTTTCCTATAATTATTCAACATCAGTTGTCTGACTTTTTCTAAACCTCTACAGTGATGTATCAAATGTTCTTGTGTTTCTTCTTCCCGGTGACATAAAGCACACATTGGATCAACATTTAGGTAAAATCTTCTAAACCAAATGAAATGTGCTGTAGGTAGTGCATTTAAATTCAATTTGAGGATAAAGTCAAATAATTTGGGTTCCAAATACCAATGTTTTGTACTTTTTGAGTAATTGACTATTATTTATTCCTAGTACTGTTATCCTATTGTTGTTTTCTTGGCTTTGAGTTAGAAAATCATGAATTTGCCAATAAGTATATTTAATTGGATTCTTTAGTGCTATTTTATCTTTAATGTTTTCAATACTTATCAATAGGGTATTTATATAATTGTCTGTGGGTGGGGGTCGGTCCGTTGGTGTGATTTCCTCTTTTGGTTCTATGTTTGGAAAACGTCTGAATATTGTAATCAGTAGATTTACTGTTTTTTGTGTGTAGAAAGTATGTATAGCATGCAGTCCAAGGCCATTCCATTTTGTTGGTTGGTTAAGTTGCTTTAAGGAAATTGCTACTATTTTTCTGTTCCATAATAGTTTATTACAGAGTGAGTTAATTGACTTTGTAAATTGTTTTGTAAAAGTAATTATTGGCAGGTAGTAAGTTATTTTGGTCATTATAAGTTGATTAAATAGTGACACTTTTGCATAGAGTGAGAGATATGATCTGGAGAGTGATGTTATGATCCTTTCTGCTTCGAACTTGAGTTTATTTTGTATATTCCTTCTCATCTGGCTCATTCCCAAGTGGAAAGGAAAACCCAGGAAATTACTGGGCTTACCTTGATAAATTTGTGTGTCTGTTCTGCCTGTGTATATTGACCATGCTACTGATTTATTGATGTTAATTTTTAATTTGAAATTTTTTGTGTATTCTTCTATTATTTCCTGTAGTATATGTATTTGCTTTTTTGAGTTTAGAAACACTGTGACATCATCCATATAAGCTATGCAGGGAATGTATGTATTAGTATTTGGTATTTGAATTCCTTGAATTTTTTTTATTTATTTGCTCTAGCAGTGGATTTAAATAAAAGGTAAATAGCAGTGTGCTTAGTGGAGAACCTTATGGGATTGATTGGCTGGGATTGAATGATGATGTGGATCTACCATTGAGCGTGATGTGTATTTCTCTATTTAGAAGCAAATTGCCTATTGTATATAATATTGTTTTAGGTATCTGTGTTTCTTTTAGCTGACTCAATAGTGTTTCTATTGGGACAGAGTCAAAAGCACTTTCAAAATCCAGCTGGACTACCATTGGTGCATATTTTTTCTTTTTAATAACTGAATTAATTAGCGTTTTATATATTAGTGCTGCCTGCCCTGTGGATGACCCCTTTTTTTGCGTATTGATGCTGTGATATTATTGGTACTATGTATTGTTCAATTTTATCCTTTATGACCTTTTCCAGTATTTTTATTCCCAATGGCTCCATTGAGATTGGTCGGAGATTGGCTAGTGTGGAAATTGGTTCTTGTTTTTTTATAAATGGTACCATTGATATTGGATATAGCCCTTGTATATTGTATAGTTTCTGTGATAATTGATTTGCAAGTTGACATAAATATTTATTTGTGAATTGGCTGAGATGTGACAGTACAAATTGTGGGATCCCTGGTGGCCCTGGATGACATGTGCTTGGGACTGAGTTTAAAACTATTGCAAAATCTTTTATTTCAAAAGGTGTTTCCGTTTCTGGCTTGCCAAAATAATCTGCAAGTGGTTTGAAATGATTATTTTTAGTTAGTTTTTTTTTGAAGTAGTTATATATAGGGTCTAGCATATTATAACCAGCTGTCACTCTATTTTCCCATTCTAGCGCCATTGGTACTTTGTTTGTGCATGGATAACCTAAAGCCCAACGAATATATCCGCGGGTCCATGTATGTTGTTGTGTGAGACAAATTTTCTTTTTCTTTATTGCTAGATATTGTTTCAGTTTATCAACGGTTTCAACGGTTTGATTGTATAACTTTGTTAGCTTTATTATATTTGCTTGGTTATTCTTGACTGGTTTTGCCTGTATTATCCTTTTATTCATTTCCTCTGCTAATGTGATTAATTTTGAAGGGGGGGTGGATTTTTGTGTAATGTGATTTATGTTAAACGAGAGTGTATTTATATATGCTATATATTTGGAAATCGGGTCCAGTTCAATTTGATTTAATTTGTTTAACATTATATACATTTCTGAGAAGAGAGCCTCGGGAGTACTATTTGGAAGTAGAATTCTTATTGTTTTTTGTATGTTGTTAAAAGTATTGCAGTGTGTGTCTAAATTTAGTTTCATTATTTGTGCTGCATGATCAGAAAAATTGGTGGGAGAAAGTTTTACTTCAATTGCATGGTGTAACATGGGAGAATAAAACAGCAGATCAATCAAAGTACCGTGTCTGTTATTATAAAAAGATACTGAGTCCGGTGGAAGAAATCCTTCCCCGCTCATTAGTGGTATTGTAAGTTGGTGTAACCATTTTGTGACAAACTTTTTATAGGTCATATTAAAATCTCCAGCAAGAATAGTGGGATGGGGATTGGTAGTTAGAATTGAATTTATTGTAGCAATTATTCTGCTAATTACTATTGGCCCCGGAGGTATATATACAAAAATAACATTGATTGAAAGTTGTCTATGATTGAATGTTGTTATAAGGAGATTTGCATCTATAAAAATTATTTTAAAAGTAGTGAATGGGCATTGTTGGTTGATAAAAATACCTGTGCCTATTATTATTATTATTATTATTATTATTATTATTATTATTATTATTATTATTATTATTATTATTATTATTATTATTATTATTATTATTATTATTATTATTATTATTATTATTATTATTATTATTATTATTATTATTATTATTATTATTATTATTATTATTATTATTATTATTATTATTATTATTATTATTATTATTATTATTATTATTATTATTATTTGAATTGAATTATTATTATTATTATTATTATTATTATTATTGCTTATTAAAGGTCTCTTCAAAACAAGGAAAGTGTTTTGTAAAATGATAAAGCCAGAAATATATTGATGATTACAACTTATTACACAGACCACATGTTCTAACTAGAAGGTTTTTTGTTCTTTTTTAATAATAAATGCTTTAATCTTTTATTTTGTGCTTTTGATACTCCTTATATTCTTAATAGATTCTAAATTCAAGGTCTTTTGAACTAAATGTGATGCTTAGTACTGGGAACAAAATTCTTACAAAGTTCCACTTCATTGTGTTTTTTGGAAGTTTCCTATTTAAACTTTGGCAAGTGCAGTTGTTATATACAGTACTTTCTTCTAATGTTGCTTGAAGTAGAGTAGAAGTATCACTGTTTATTTAATTAATTCTCAGGAAAAGCTCTGATAGTACCACGCAAAGCCAGAATTTGAAAACAAAACTAATAGAAAATGTATTTAGACCATGAGACAAAATGGTTGATAAGTCTCATCTTTTGAATTATTGGTATAAAACTATACATATATTTAGGAGATTAGATAATATGAAGCAAAGAAAACCAGAACTGAAATTTTGAATTATTATAAATCTTAAATTCTATGGTGAAAATGAAATTTTGATATTGATTAATTAACTTGATTTTAATATGCATACATTCATAGAATCTTGATCAAAGCATTTGGCAATTTTGACTTCCGGATTTCTGTCAATAAAGATGAAACCATTTTAAAAGATTGATCTTTGTAAATCATCTTAGAATTACATTAACAGAAATTGTTCCTTTTTTATGCTTTTTTTTTTTTTGCTGTTTCTTTGTGAATCGTCAGATACAATTTTTATTATTAAACAAGTTGATAACATGAAGTGTGTGGCGGATTCTACAAAGAATTAAATAATAGTAGTAATCATAATAATAGTAATAATGATGATGGTGATGAACAAGAAAACAGTAATATCTACAATTACAATATTTTTAAGTATTAAGACTTAAACATGCAATTACATTTAGAAAGAAAGAAAGAAAGAAAATGATCGAATTATTTATTGATAGTTTAAAAAAAGCAGCTGAAAAAAATTGGAAAATTATTGGGAAAACTATTTTAAAAAATAAAAAATCATTTAACTTTTTTTTTTTAAATCTTGTTGATTTTTATTTTATGAACCATTTTTTATTCCTTTTTCAGTCAAATTTACTTTACCTCCAACATTATATTGGTTGAAACTTTGGAAGGAAAATGAAATTGTTTGAAAATATTGGAGGAAAATTGAAATCATAAAATAAAAAATGAAGGTTTAAAAAGAAAGTGTTTTAAATAATTTTTTAAAAACATATTGAAATTAATGATCCGTATTTGTAAAGAAAATGATGAAATATATTTTATGAAAACTATATTCCCAGATGTCTAAATGATAAAGATGTACTAAGCAATATAATATGGAAATTACCTATCTATCAGTCTTTTATCAAAAATTTTGTTACAGTTCATCTACAGCAAACTTTAGGCATAATAGATCAATCCAAGTTTTGAGAGAAGTTAGACCTATGAATAACATGGGCATTATGTTTTTGATTTATAGACTTTGAAAAGGCATTTGATTCTGTAACCCATTTTCACAGTGATTAAAATTCTGGATTATCAAAATATAGATTTAGTTTATTGTCATACTGTAAAGAATATTTATCAAAGTGAAAAATAATGATTAGTTTATATGTAATATTCACGACTCCAAAACTTTTTATAGCAGTTTCACAAATTGTCAATTAAAAGGATAAACTAAGGTAATAGAAAATGCATAGATCTTACTTAACTCTTAGATTTTGCAGACTCTGAACTTGTTTTTAAGAATAATATCTCAGAACTTCAACTAAAGCTTATATGAAAGTAAAAAAGTAGAACTAAAAATAAATGTTAAAAGATTAAAGTGATATTAATGGGGGGGGGGTTTGTTGGAAGAAAAAAATAAAGATTGATAATCATGAAATAGGTTAATTTAACAACTATAAATATCTTCATCAAAATATTGTTAATACAGATGGAAACATAAGGGATATAATTAATGATAATTAAACTTGGATAGAATACTTTTAATAAAAATAACTTCACATTATGCCTATGTGTTAGAAAATGGACATTTTTATTAAATGTGTTTTACCACTTTTTATTTATGGATATTTAGAGGAGTAATACAAAAATTTCAGACCACACAATAACAAAGTATGGACAAATGTTGAAGGTAAGAACAAGATGTCAAAACCAAAATAACATGGGTAGGAGAACAAACAGGTACCATTCATTCATTAAAAAGAAGTAAGAAACTGACATGGGACTGGGCTACAGATATTAGTAGATGGATGGATAAAAGACCTATCACATGTGAAAGATATGGATGAAATAAGGAAATTTGCTGGAATGATGTGGAAAAGATGGTCTATAGATCAGAGAAACTGTTTTAAGGTAATTTTTATATTACAATGGTTCCATAAGTGTTGAAAATAATGATATTTATATTATATTTATTTTCTGAAATAAAATAAGATATATATTTTTAAAACATTTTAAACATTATTTTACTATTATTGATTTAGAAGCAAATATGTAATGCACTTTTGTCTCGAATCATAAGTTTTCAAAAATTAGAAGAAAAAAAAATCTAATATATAATTTACAATATTATTGAATTAAAAAATTAATGACTCCATATTAAATACTATTTTAAAAAGTATTCTAGAAGCTAAAATAAAATGCTTATTATATCAATACCAAATTTTATGCAGAGAACAATAAAAAAATACGAAATTCATTTGAAAAATGCTTCTTTATAAATTGCTCTTACATTGTTGAAATAAATTTTTTTTTAAACATTATGTCTGGTTTATTTCTAGATTAAAAGTTTTATCTATTGATTAAAACTACAATTACACTTTACAAATAGCAATGGGCTAGAAAATGATTCTAAATATAATAAAAGGTATCAAACAGGGATGTATAAAGAACATTACACGGGGGGTCGTAAAACAAAATACTCAATCTGACCAATTGCCTTGTTTCAGCAAAACATTGAGTGTTTTGCAAAAGTATATAAACGTCAAAGATCAGTAAGAAAGAATCAATCAGACCATTTGTTTTTTTTTCTTCTAATATGGATGTGAAAGCTGGACTTTTCTGAAGAAAACTAATATAGTTTCTTAGGAAACTTCGTTATTGGAAAATATTTCTGTTTATTTCGCAGGCCTCTGGAATAAATGAAATTTTATTAGAAATAATGATAAACAAAAAAAAAAAAACCCCACTCAGTACCTGATTATCCCAAAACAACTATTTTGCACAAAACGCTGATCTTTAATGTTCAGTGCTATTTCTTTTACCTGGTCTACCTGCTTAAGTGGTAGTCTAATTGGCCCAATGGCAGTACTGTCATTTATTATATAAGCTGACGCAGCAATGGATAAGTTATTAATGTTCAGCAAGATTGATGAGGAAAAGCTTCATTGTTGAAAAATGTACTTGAGATTATAGGAATGCATTTAAAGTATCTAGGAGTTTGAAATGGGTTTGATGGGAAATAACTGTATAACATTGTAGTAGAAGAAAAGGATCCTATCATTAATGGTATTTTAAGTCCAATAGGTGTATATACTAGAGGTGTTATATATATATGATTTATCTGGTGGTTTTATATGAATAGATATTTTTTGAAAAGAAATTACGCTATTTCAACTCAATCCCAATTTGACTGTTTTTGAAATATAAATAAGTAGATAGATGGCTGGATGATCAGAGCGGATAAAAAGATAAATTGGTATGTAGATAAGTGAATGCCTGGATGGATTGAGACAGAGGAAGATCTACTAATAGAGAGAGGGAGCAACATAAAGCGAAAGAATCGGAGAGTGAAAGACATTTGGAGAAAAAGAAATGCATAAGAAAGGAGATGGGTCAAATTACTATTTCTCGAGATCAATGACTTATTAGTATTGTTATTTTATTATAGTGTCCGTTACCAAGTCAGTCGTTTAATAAATCTACCTCTCATTCTGCTTGCGTGCGCGTATCTGTGTATACATGCACTCTATTTCTTTGCTTATAAATTACAATTGTTCAGTCTTGAGTAGTGTCGTTGACTTCTTTTATGTTTTCCCAGAAGAATATATTATAAATGTCACTGTAATATCTACTTAAGATTTTACTTAATAAAAAAAAAAACATAATTAGCGGTTGTTTTTTAAAAATCTACTTAACTAAAAAAAAAATATCAAATAAAATTTAAATGAAAATTGCATAATTGAAGATCGTTGATTGTAATAAAAGAAATCAAACGGAAGAGAAGAAAGTAAAAGCATTTTATAAAGGCAGTATTAAAGAAACTCGCAAGATAATCAATAACTCTTTAAAAACACAGTAAATAATAAAAAAAATTATATATATATATAAAAAAAGGTGATTCAGTATTGTAAAAACAGCAGTCTATTGTTCTCGCAACAGCTGGCTGGCCACTAGTACTTTAGGTGGTAATTTCTTATGATTATTGATATTTATTCTTGATCAATTAAATTTTTGTAATACATGTGTAAAAATAAAAAAATTGAACAGGTTTGAGAAGCGTAGCGATAATAGTTATAATAATACATACGAAAAAGAAGTGGATAAACAGGTGCGATCACTTGATAATGGACAGGTAGATGCAAAGTTATTATTAAAAGATTTTTAACCGTGAATTCCTTCTGATGACTTCCTGGAAACCGATGCCGAGATCTGTCAAACGTAAGATAGACTGATTCAAAAACATATTTTAAATAAGAAGGAATTCTATATATAGTTTATCTTTTTTTTAATTACTGCATATACATTTTTTTTTATTCGTCCTATTTTGGCCATATATACATATATTTTGGTTTGTCCTGTTTGATGTAGTACAAAATATTTTTTACGCAATTAAAGAACTGTGGTTGAACACTTCTTATTTGAGCATTGAAGTTTAGTCAAGCCTTTGAGTCAAAATTCTGTTAAAACAAAAAGTAATGAAAAATCCTACAGCAATAAACATAAAATTAGCAGCAGACACTAATATTGGATAACAGAAAGGTGATAAGTAGATCCTGGAGCATATAAGGTTCTCCAGTTCTGACATTTCTAACACGCGAACTTCTTATCCCCCCCCCCCCCCAGAATAATTAGTAAAAAAAGTCTTTAGATTACTTGTTTTAATAATGAATAATATTCCCTAGTGTAATTTTCACCT
The DNA here is from genome assembly GCA_028023455.1 of Epiperipatus broadwayi. Lineage (NCBI taxonomy): Eukaryota > Metazoa > Onychophora > Udeonychophora > Euonychophora > Peripatidae > Epiperipatus > Epiperipatus broadwayi. The sequence continues at coordinate 2,812,559 of JAQFVV010006217.1, forward strand.
CTCACGCAAGGCAGGGAATGATTTCTATCCACTTTTAACTTGTTGTGGAGGGGTGTAATCACAAACATATGGACAAAGATATGTCCAAAAGATCTATGATTTCCCAAGATGCACATTTCGTGCTGAACCAACTCGTCAGTTGGCCAGGATCATTTATATGATTGATTCATGACGTATTTAGCTCAAAGGGTTTGTAGAAGTTATATACAATCTTATAATGACAGATCATAATCAAGTGTTTATTATTTAGGAATTCTTATCGAAATTTGAGGACTGGAAGTGGTAGAAGATGGACCACAATCCAGATTGAGTTCGAGTCCTTTATTCTATCATTGTTCTAAAGCATGCAAGTCGTTTTATTTAATTAATCACAAAATACTTTTTTATTGCTTTAGTATGATATTTTAATTTTATTGAATCATCAAACCTGTTTTCTAGTAACTTACATTTATATAGGTGCACTTATGTGAGAGAACAAATAGATGGACAGTTAAAATCTTAAACGGAATTCAATAATGTTGTGAAAGACCTAGAAATAGACCACATGTGAGCTGGATAGATAAAATAAAGCAGTGTGCTTGAGTGATGCGAAGAAGAGAGACTAGAGATCAGAGAAGATGGATTGAACTTGGAGAGATCTTCATCCTGCAGTGAATCAGTAATGGTTGATAATGACGATGATGATGTTTATATAATGCTTTGTGATATTACTCTAACTTTTATAACTTGTTAGACTTTATGTTATTAAAGTATGAAAAGTGAGAACAAATCATTTAAAAAGTTTTTCAGTAGTATCTGATTAGTTTTAAAAATATCCCAGTATTAGAGTATTGTCGTTTACCCATTGTATTGCCTAACTTTTTATATAGAAGTTTTAAATTGAAATGGAAGTAATTTTTACTCTCAATGAGCTTTCCTTAAACCAATAGTTAAACATTAAGAAAATTTGAAAAGTTACCCATTCTTTCAGCTCTGTTAGTGTTTAAGCTTGGTTTTATTGACATTGTTCCAAATCAAAGAGTGAAATCTGTATATAAACGTGATTTATATACAACAGATTCTGAAATCTTTATTTAACTATTCACAGATCAAAGCATGGCTTTAGTTTTAAAAAACCTCAAATACTAAATGAAACATCAGTTTACTAAATGTAACCTGTAAAATAAATAATTGAATGATTGTTTTAAGAAATTCAAGGGCCGAAAGTAATAGAGTTGGACTGTGATTCATGGACCATGGACTCCAGGTTGTAACCATTGCCAAGCCATAGAGGCATTTACTTACAATGTGTGTAGAAAAACTTTCAATACAAATCATCATCATTTTCAACTATTATTAATTCACTGCAGGATGAAGGTCTTTTCATGTTCAATCCATCATCTCCGATCTCTAGCCTCTCTTTTCCATATCACCATAGCACACTTTCTTATTTCATTCATGCATCTCACATGTGGTCTCTTTCTAGATCTTTTACAATCTCTTTTGAAGGTCTCTTCATGTTCAGTCCATCATCTCCGATCTCTAGTCTCTCTTTTCCTCATCACCCTAGCACACTTCCTTATTTTATCCAGGCATCTCACATGTGGTCTCTTTCTAGGTCTTTTACAATCTCTTTTGAAGGTCTCTTCACGTTCAATCCATCATCTCCAAATTCTAGCCTCTCTTTTCCACATCACCCTAGCACCCTTCTTTATTTCGTCCATGCATCTCACATGTGGTCTCTTTCTAGGTCTTTTACAATATCTTGGAATCCAGTGTTTAAGATTTCAACTGTCCATCTATTATCATTTCTTCTACCAATATGTCCTAATATATATATATCATGTCTATAATGTGTAGTGTGTTAAATTAAAATCTAGTCTGAATATTTCATTAACTGAGCCATTATTGTTATGCACGTTCAAATAAACGAATGAATCTTTATTGAATAGAACGTTGCGTTATAAAATCTTTTTGTTATTATATTATTATTTTCTTTATTATATTTTTATCTGCGGAGTTAAAAATTTAATTTTTAAACCAATTACATACCCCTAGGATAAAAAAAATTTATAATGTTGCTATGAACTTCTACACGATTCTTTAATATCTTTTTAAAAAAAAAAAATCAATACTGATCAATATTGTAAATTGCTAAGGAATTATTCCGATAAATCTATATGAAATTATTTTTTTCTATATTTTTTTTCTTTTATAAATTGTGTTTGTCAAAAAAGATGGATTAATATTGTTAAAGATCTATAAAGAAATTATTCTAAATAATTTATTTTTCAAATATTTTGTTGAATTATGGAATATCTTATTTAACTCTCACAAAAGAAGCATTATTAAAATATATTGATAACATCATATTAACCTTTAGAGACATAAAATTAATCATAGGTTAAATTTATATACGATTTCTCAGTGTGGTTGCTTTAATATTTTACATTCTGAATTAATTATTCAGAGATGGGCACTTAGTCATTTCCTTTGAATATAGTATTGTATGTTATAATTTTTTCAAAGGAACCTTTATTGTAGAAATATTATGAATTTAGATTCTATCTGCTGAAGTAAAATCTATAGTTATAATGACATATAACAAATAGGCAACTTAAGAGATGCCTGATGTGTTGAATAGTTTCAGAATATTGTTTGCTTAACACCAAGCTATGATTACAGTTACCTTTTATAAATATAGGGATTTGAACTCAGACTTTCAAGCACCCACCAACTATCCACACTGTCTCATACAACTGATACACATGACCACACACATGTAGAAAAGATACATAATCACCAATATACACATTTCATGCTAAACCAGCAATCATCAGTTGGTCCAGATTATCATCTCCCACACATATATATAATCAATGCTCAGTTTATATTAAGATAGCAAATCCTCACACTTTAATGGACAGACATCATTCTACTCAAACTTCCAACTCTTCAGCCATCCATATCATTGAAAATCTGATGATGGAAATCCCAAATCCCATGCTGATGCCAACATTATCACCACACCCATGTTGATCTAAAGTCACTCTGACCTCTCAGGTATAGGACCATATCCATTTAAATACATAAAAGAGGGATGGGCAGGATACAAGCTTGATATGTAAATATTTGAAAACCAGGCACTCTTCACAAAACTGGAGTTTAATTGTAAATCATCAGACTTTCAATGATATGGATGGCTGAAGAGTTGGAGGTTTGAGTAGATTGATGTCTGTCCATTAAAGTATGAGGATTTGCTATCTTAATATAAACAGAGCACTGATTATATATATGTGTGGGAGATGATAATCTGGACCAACTGATGATTGCTGGTTTAGCATGAAATACATATATTGGTGATTATGTATCTTTTCTACATGTGTGTGGTCATGTGTATCAGTTGTATGAGATAGTGTGGATAGTTGGTGGATGCTTGAAAGTCTGAGTTCAAATCCCTATATTTACAATTAAGCTCCAGGTTTGTGAAGAGTGCCTGGTTTTTAAATATTTACCTTTTATAAGTAGTTTTATTCATGCTACACTAGTGCCATCAATTGTGGACTTGTGGAATCAATGGACAACCATGATTTTAAATTACTTTGTAATATTTTCCTTCAAAAATAACTTAAAATTTTGCAAATAGAATTAATGCTCTAATGCGTTTAGCAGCTACTTTTTATTTCATCATGCTATTCATACTAACATCTTGAAATTAAAAAAAAACACAGGTTTTGAACTTAAACCAATTTATATCATTAGTTAAATAAATCTAACATCAGGTCAGTTTCTGTATATATTTAATAACTTCAGTTTTGAGCCAATTAAAGGCCTATTCTTTGATTGAAATGTTTAACATCAGCAATAACATCATTTAACTTTTTCACTATATCTGCTCTTAGAAGTATATGCGTATATTGAGAAAAACATATTACTAGTATGATTGCCTTTAATCAATCTTTATTACTTAGTTCTGAAGAAGGTTTCTGGGCAATCAAAACTATTAAGGTTTATTAATTTTAATGAAATAAGAATTAGAACAGTATTAAGAAAGGTGGATGTTTATTTTTTTATTAACCTCTTCATATCCAAATAAGGAGGTAAGAATATAGATTAAAAACCCTAAATAAAATATCAAACTGTAATTAATATGGATTTGCTTAATGCATCTAGTGAAATTGGTCGTTCATGTTTGTGTAGATGGTTTTGGGATAGAGAGATAGATTGGATTATTGCTGTTTGAACTTTCATCAATATGTTTAAGACAATAGTATTTTATTATTATATGACTAATTTTTATATATTTATCTTAGTTGACGATAAAGATATATCAACCAAACAATCATGCTTTCTAAGTTTGATGAGGCTTATTATTCAAATCATATGATTTTTTAAATTTGATAATTACAGACAATCTTAGTGTATCTTTCTGTGTTTTTATATAATCCAATACATATTAAAAGAAATAATAAATGGAGCAGAAAAGAGAATTATATACAGAATCATATATATTATGTTACAAAGCAACCAAACTCAATAATAGATACCCCACACACACACATACACACCAGCATTGGACCATTCATTTTTTAAATGGAAAAGTATGCAAAAATAAATACAAATCTTAAAAAAAATATTTTAACTCATTTGAAATTAAACAACTAAATAAAAATTAATAAATATTTTATTGAAATGGTTTTCATCCAATATTAGGATCTTTTCAAAATATAATTAAAATCACATGACCAATACATCCACCGACATTCCCTCTTATGTTCATATTATATAACCATTTTAATAAATTATTTACATATATATGCTCCTTTATATATATAAATAAATAAAATCTATATTAACTGCAACTAACTGATTATATTCATATATACATTAAATTATATACAATTTTAATTTTAAATAACTATATCTTATTACTTATATATAATTAAACTAAATAATTTACTTTTAATCAATTATATATATATATTATACCTTACATAAGTATAAAAACAAAAACAATAAAAAATTATATACATGGTTATCAATAAGTTATATTACACAACAAATTTACATTATTGCCCAAACTATTTATACATAGATAGTCTTTTTTTTATTTTTATAAGTAAATAAAATCTCTGTAACATCTACATTAAATTAATTATATACATAAATTACATATTTCAAATTATTTAACATTTTACATATTCTTATATTATCTATATTTCATTTATTATATTTTCCAATTGTCTTTTAATACCCATTTACCACCTAAGTTTGCACATCATTTAACCAAATTAACGTATTTATTCATATTCTTTAGAATGTATACTGTCTCATAATATTTCATTTTATTATAATCCTTAACATAATTTATAATCATAATCTAACCAAGGTATATGTAGCTGTTAACTTCTTCTAACTCATCATAATCAATCTTTATTTTCATATTTTGGAAAAATCCATTAAACATTACTTTAGTCTTTTTAACATTTATCTTTAGTCCTACTTTTATCAGATAACTCCTGCAACATTTCCTGTAGATCTAAAGCATTATTTGCAAAAACAACTACATCATCTGCAAAATGTAAATAATCTCCATTTACTTTCACTCCTTTTGCTTCCCATTTTAGTCTACAAAATACTTCTTGCAGCACTGCTGTAAAAAGTTTTGGAGATATGGAGTCACCCTGTCTTACACTTTTCTCAAGGTTGACTTTCCTAGTATCATTATGTAATCTATTTGTTGCTGTTGCATTTTTATAAATATTCTTTAAAATATGACGATATCCTGGATCTATACCTTGATGATCCAATGCTTTAATCACTGAAGAAATGTTTATAGAATTAAATGCCTTTTCATAATCTACAAATCCAAAGCATAATGGTGTCTCATATTCATTTGTCCTTTCTATAACTTCTCTCAATACCTGGATATGATCTACTGTACTAAAACCACTTTTAAATCCAGCTTGTTCTCTTGGTTGGTGGAAATCCAATGTTCTCTGTAGTCAAGTTGTAATTATCTTAGTAAAAAATTTGTATAAAACTGATAAAAGGCTGATAGGTCTGTAATTTCTAATATCTACTTTATCGTCTTTTTTTTAAATATTTGTACTACATTATTCCAATCATCTGGTACATCTTTATCATTTAGACATTTGGTATATAACTTTGCTAAAAAAATTATATTTCTTCACCTGCTTCTTTTAATATATTAATTATAATTCCATCATTACCTGGAGTTTTTCTTTCTTCATAAATTTAATTGCATGTCTCACTTCTTCATTTAAAATGCTGGGCAATTCTGAAGACATAATACATATAGGAGGTAATTGTTCTTTATTACTATATGATTCTTGATAAAAGCCTTCTACCCATGTCATGATGTCATCTCTCTTTTTAGTAATAATTCCATTTTTTTATTGCTGTTATAAATTTTCTACCAATACCAAAATGTTGTGTTACACTCTTGAGACTTTTATTTTCTTCTACAGATTTTCTTGCTAGTTCACAGTTATACTTCTTATATCATTTTCAACTCTTTTCCACACCATTTTACAAAATTCAAGATATTCAATCCTTTTTAATGCATCATTTTTGTATGTCTTCATTCTCTAGTCTCAGTAGAAATTTTATTGGTCAGTTGCTGCTTTTTACTACCAGCTATCTTTGTTGCAGTTTTTAAAAAATGTATCAGTTATTTTCATATTAATTTCATTTATATATTAAGACATTAATTTTTTTTATAATTTTTTTTAAATCAATTTTTTGGAAGCTTTGGGCCAACCATACACATCAATTTTTTTAATCAGTGATGAAATGATTCAGAATATTTGAGTGGTCTCTATGCTGATACTTGTATTGAAATTTTATGATTAAATGTTCTAATAGAAGAGCAATGAATGTATATTTTAATTTTCTACTTTGTTCCTAGATGTCAGGAACTGTTAGTAAAAAGGAAAACTATTATGCAAAAGTTAAATTGCAGAACTCAAGGTGAAGCACATATTTTATTTGTAAAGCAGAAAAGATTCTAAAGAAGATTGTTTTTGTTTATTTAAAGATATTTTTATTAATAAATATGAAATATATTTTCATAATTGTATTATGTTTCAGATTTATACTTGCAATATGAGAATGAAGAAAAAAATTATGTTCTAGCTAAATTAGAAGTATATCCTTTTTTTAAAAAATTGAATTTTTGCTTATTTCTTGCAGAAAAGATTTCTCTTATTATAATAATAATGGATAATACTAAATATATGAGGTGTGCTATTTAAAAAGTTTTTAATTTTTTATTGTTTTTATAACTTTAATTGAAAGATGAACTAAAATCATAAATTATATTAACTTTCTATGATTATAAATGCAAAATAGGAAAACAAAGACATGGTCTTTACTTATTAAAATTTTTAAATTATTTTTAAACCTTATTGTATAACATTTTATTTTTTATCAAAATATTTGTCGATTTTGATGCAGAGTTTAATTAAAAAAGATTAGTTTAATCTTATTATTGTAAGTCATCTATTTAATTCCTTTCTTGGAAAATAAGAAAGGCATTATGACATTATCAAGGAATTGGCAAACATGTTGTGGCTTATTCAGAAGCAAGTCTTAAAGTAGCTGTCAAACCATAAAATGGTAATCGTCTAAGAGTTTATAAAGGCAGTGAGAGAAGATTGAGTAGATAGCAGCAGTTGAAGTAGAAAACCAGGAAAGTTCATTACGTAAGAGGAATCTATCCTGAGAGCTGCAATCTTGGGAGCTGTGCATTTAGTTTTGCTCATGCGAGATCTCAGAAATAATGGGTAGCCTTCTTTGAAACATTAGTGACCATCTTTTTTGGCTTTTTGACAGAAGAACCAACAAAATACAAGTTTTTATATAACAATAGCTGCCTTAAAATTGGATAGATTAATATTTATGTGGAGATTCTTTTAGAGAATTTGCCTATGAAGCCAGAATATTTATATGTTTAAAATTACAAGTGCAAAGAAAAGAGATAAGATATTAAATGGTTTACTTGATAAATTTATATATATATATACACAATGTATTCCTGTGAAAAGATGACAGTTTGTCTCCAAGTTATCTGCAGTGCCATCTCTAAATAAATACATGTTACATAGCAACATAGATTAGTTATAGTAGTAGCATATTTAGATGATGAGCTATGACATGAAATATGACTCATCGATCATCCTTATTGCTTTTCCTACCATCATGAAACTGGTTTCATTGCCATATACAATTTGAACGATTTAAAATGTTTTGGTAGCTGTTTTGCCTACTTTAAAATGAATTTAATGTTAGTATGTTGTTCTGTCATGGATCAGAGTATCAAAGGTCGTATCTCATGATCCAAACATACTAGTAACCTTAAAACATTTATGATATATAGCTAAATTAAGTCTACATTATTTGTGCATTGATATTTAGAGATATCATTGCAGACAGTTTGGAGAAAGAATCAATCACCAGTGACCTATTTACTGGAAAACTCTGTGTATCATTACATTATATTTAAAATCAGAAACCTTTGGTATTTATTGAGATTTGTTTCAAACAGTTAATTTACAAAGCCAGGTTTTTATTTACATCCATAACAGAATTTTTATATCTAACTGTTGTTTTAGAATTATAAACAAGAAAGAAGAAAAAATTATAATTTAAGTACTCATAGATTACACAATCTTTCATGTGGTATTATTTTTCACTCTTCAGGTGTTGCTTCCCTGACCAGTGACAATGCAAATGTAGAAGTCAACTTTACATCTTTTGATTCTTGAATATTGTCTTTTAAGGCAATGCTGTAACCAACTGAACTATTATGGATTTTGAAGTTATAAAAATTGTTTTATGATTTACATTTTGCTCTAAACTCTATGGATACATAGAATTAAATAATCAATATTTCTGTTAATTTATTTCAAATTGTTTGATCAATCATATCTCTGATGATGACTGCATGACAGCTGAAACTGTAATTGTAAAGTTTTGATGTAAAAAAATAGTATTGCTAAGTGTATAAGAAGGTTGGAAATGGTATCATATGTAAATATAGAAATCATTACTTAAGGAAAGGAGGAAGAAGAAGAAAATTGTATAACTTCCATAAGAATAATTAGGATATAGACTTTTATGTCAAAGTGTCCTTCAATCACTGAAGTGCTTTTAAAATATTAGAATTCCATAAGTAAATAATTAAGTTTAATTTTTCAAAATATTTTTAAAAAGATTTACATGCAATTATAGCAAGATTTAATTATAACTGGCATTTATTGAATTGTATTGTTTTTGATAAGTGCATGGTTTTTATCCCTCCCCCACACACACACTGTGTATTTTTATATGAGTGTTAGATTAAAAGAAAAAAAATTAACAGCAAAAACAAAAAGTATGCACACAATCTAACGTATATCAAATAGAAAATTCAACATCATCATCAACAACAATTATCAATCCACTGCATGATGGTCTCTCCAAGTTCAATCCATCTTCTCTGATCTTTAGCTTCTCTTCTCCACATCACCCCTGCACACTTTCTTATTTCATCCATCCATCTCTCTTGTGGTCTCTTTCTGGGTCTTTTACAATCTCTTGAAATCCAGTTTAAGGTTTCAATTGTCCATCTATTATCATCTCTTCTAGCAATATGTCCAGCCCAACTTCACTTCAGTCTTTTAATTTTTTCAATGAGGTCAGTAACACCTACTTGTTCTCTTAACCATATATTGCGTTTTTGATCTCTTCTTGTTACTCCCAACATGCATCTCTTCATACTTCTTTGAGTGGTCTGAAATATTGAAAGCTTGATTTCTTGAAATTTTTATATATAAGAACTATCCAAACATTCAATATATGAAACAGACATTTGAAAATAAATATTTCCAATTATAAAATATAATTTTAAAATATATTTATAAAATATATATTGCAAAACTAAAAGCATAAATTATGATAGATATAAAATATAAATAACAATATCAAAAACCTAAATTCCTTAAATCTTTTTAAAAAAAGAAATAAATAAAAAATGTATAGAAAATATATCTGTTACGAGATATTTCAGCATATAAAAAACATTAAAAAAGAAATAAAATAATGCCGTATTTATCTTTATAATCTTATTATATAATGGAAAAGTATTTTTTTAAAGATTATCACAACATATAGTTGGAAAAAAAGACAATAAAATGGCCTTTTCTCTATGAAAGCTCAGAGAAAAGAGAAAACTTATCATGTGAACTCTGGGAATTTCCATTCTAAAACTGTGAAAAGTTTTGATTTTCAATGATTCGCATTGCTGATTATTAAAAAATGTATGAACTAGAATTGAAATTAGTCATTCAATGCTTAAGATAATAGATACATACCTTAATTAACAGATTGGTTCCTTGTTCTAAGACAGGGGTTAGCAACCCCAGGCTTGCTGGCCACATCTGGCCCTTGACAAATTTTTGTCCAGTCCTCTCATTTAACAACTGGACACCAATAATCTAGAGATTAGATAACTAGTAGCCAATGATTACATATCAGTGTGCCTGCAAATATTTAGTAATAATTTATTCACAATTATTAAATCTCATCATATTACTGTAGCTGCAGATACATATGTTTTCATTGTTTCTTATTTCTCCTTACTGATTTCTTTTTTTCTCTTTCCTTTGCAGAAGTTCTTTTTTTTCTGAGCAAATACAAAACCGTGGATACTAAGAAAAGAAAGGTAGATCTTGAGTGCCAAAATTTTAACAAAGCTTGAACACAACTATTTTTTCTTTGAGCACTTTGGGAAATGAATTTGTTTGATTTGTCAAGATACCCATTGCTGTGAAGAAAGTTTCAAATATTAAATGGCACTATGAAAACTCATCATAGCCATTACAACAATTTCACTAGAAAAACATGAGAAGATGAAGTTGCATGGCTGAGGAATAATTTAATAAAGCAGTCATCCTTTTTCCCAAGAAGAGTTGAAGAAATTGACCCAAACCCTCATGCTATCTATGCAGTGTCAAAACTAATTGCAGAAATGTTGAAACCTTTTACTGATGGAGAATTCTTCAAAGAATGTATGTTGAAGATAGTGGATGTTGTTTGTCCAGAATAAAAAGAATTATTTTCTGCTACAAGCTTATCAGCAAGAAGTGTAATGAGAGGAATTGAAGAACTGACAGGATATGTCAGAAGTGGCTTAAAGGAAATTTTAACAAATCTGGAATATTATTCCATTGCTATTGATCAAACCCCATATATGATGATACTTACCAACTTGCAGTATTTGTGAGGGGTGTAACACTGACATTTGATATTGTGGAAGAATTTGTACAATTGATTTCTACGAAGGAAACTAGAACTGGAGAAGATATTTTGGGAGGTATTATAAAATATATTTCTGAAATAAATCTTGATTTATCAAAGCTTATTGGAGTAATCACAGATGGAGTACCAGTGATGGTTGGATAGAAAAAGGAGTTTGTTTCATTGCTTTAAAAAACCATTGGTATTGATCACAAACTAATTAAACTTCACTGCAGTATTCATCAAGATGCAGTATATGCAAAGTCATTGAATTTTAAGGATATCTTGACATTGGTCATAAAACAGTGAATTTTATATTTTTAAGAGGACTAAATCATTTTCAGATTCAAGAATTTCTAAAACAAATTGAAGCAGAATATACTGATCTTACATGTTTTTCAAATGATCGATGGCTTAGCTGAGGAAAAATGCAGGAACAAGAATATGCATTGAGAGAAGAGATTGCTATGTTTTTAGAAAGCAAAGACCAAGATAATTTTTGCTTTCAGGATCCATGATGAATTGTCAAGTTAGCATTTATGGTAGATAGCATGACCTACATGAAGAATTTGAATCTTGGTCTTGCTAGATATTTTTGTGAGTTCCATTCAGGATTTGAAAAGTGAGTTTTTTTCTTATTTTGTGGGCTTTCAGCAATTAGAAATCAATTTATATTATTTGGTTCCTCTTATGGAGTTGATGTGGAACAAGTGGCAGAAAAATATCATTTAGAGTTAAATCGACTTACAATGTCACTAATTTTTGAAATTAAAATTTCACTTTGAGTCCACTGCTAACTTCTGCAAAAAATGCCAAATAGAAAATATAAAAACATCTTGAATAATGCAAAAATGGTGGTATCATTAATTCAAATACATACACTCATGAACAACTTTTTTCAAAAATTAAATATTCTAAAAGTCATTTAAGAACAAGGTTACGTGATGACCACCTGAATGATGTTCTCGCTTCTGGCATCAACAAACATTTCTTCTGATCTGGAGAAGTTAAAAAACAATAAGCAAAAGCAAGTGTCACATTAATTAATTTGCCATTTCTAATTGGATTTTGTTTATAGTAAGGAATTTGCAATTTTTTATTGTGTTTGCAGTAAGTAATTGTTTTACTATTATTCCTACAGTAAAATAAATAATCTTGTTTAAATAAAAATTATATTGATTTCCTTATTTTCTTTTAAATATCAAGACCAAGACAGCTTTCTGGTCAGAGCAGTCTAAAGTTGAGATTTATTTGTAGTACATTTGATATCATGGCCCTTCTTCCAGTCACTGCATAGCATTCTGGTCCTCCCTCTTCTAAAGGTCATTGACCCCTGTTCTAAGAGCAGGGTCTGACATGAACACGAAGTGATTCTTGCACACAAAAATGAGAATGTATATGGAAGAGTGTATATGGAAGAGTTAGTGTATAATATTTTATTCCTTATAGTATATGTATTCATTTAAATAGTCAACTCCAATATTAGGTAGTAGAAATAGTGATAATAATAATAATAGTAGTAGTGGTAGTTGTATTAGTCATTACTTCTTTATTTTTGCTCCATAATATGGATTATTGTAAGTAGAGGGATTTGGACTCAAGATTTTTTCAGTCATTTCATTCTCCATCACCTGTCAAGTAAACAAATACATATGACCACATACATGCAAAAAAGATACATGATTCCCAATATATATATAAAACCAAAACTGTCTAACACTATACTATGTATCTTTTTACATGATTCACAATATATATATAAAACCAAAACTGTCTAACACTATACTAGCAAAAATAAAAATGCAAAACCATAAAACAATACAATATTAGATTAAATTCAAAATTTTACCAAAATCCTTACACAACCATGGTTTCATCTACTACAAATAGACCTTCTCAAGTGAAAATCAACCTAAAGGAAAACATATATATATATATACAAACAAACAAACCTTCCCATAATTCATTTCAAACTCCACCTTCCCTTAATATCAAAAGAAGTCTTCATAAGATTGATAGCCTCAGAATCAAGGAGTTTTATCATCAAAGTCTCCTTTATTCTTCTTTTTAACTCATTCTTTTTTTTTTTTTTTATGATAAAACTCCTTGATTCTGAGGCTATCAATCTTATGAAGACTTCTTTTGATATTAAGGGAAGGTGGAGTTTGAAATGAATTATGGGAAGGTTTGTTTGTATATATATATATATATATGTTTTCCTTTAGGTTGATTTTCACTTGAGAAGGTCTATTTGTAGTAGATGAAACCATGGTTGTGTAAGGATTTTGGTAAAATTTTGAATTTAATCTAGTATTGTATTGTTTTATGGTTTTGCATATTTATATATATATATATGTATTGTTTTATGGTTTTGCATATTTATATATATATTTCATGAAGAACCATTCAGCATAAGCAGATTACACATTCCTTAGAATTAAATCTGGATTATTCTTTATATCACTTCATGTTTCTGATTTGAGTTCAAACTGTACATAATAGTGGGAAGGTATGTGCTTAAATAGTTACCTGTCTTAAATCAGTAATCTACTTTTTATATATTGTACCATGTGAAGCAATTGTTTCTAAAAAAAAATAAAGAATTAAATGTAGTTATAAGCTTCATTCTAGTTGGAAAACAAATTTACTATATTGTATTTGTAAATATATATTATTATAAAATTTGATGTGCTGATGTGAAGTCCTGGTTATACTTATGTCTTATTTCATTACATAATTGGCAACCCAAATTGTAACCATGCTTACATGCAATTTTCTACTCTTCATACATTCACCCTTACATAGTTAATGACTCAACATACATTTATTGATTCAGGCATACCGTAATGATACATGGCTGTTCATAATCGATAATGATATTAGGAGATTAAAATAGAAAGAAATGCTTTAATAGTAGGTGATTGTTGGGGGTATGTGATAAGAATTTTGGAGAAGATATGGTGCTATTGATTAAAACATAATAATTTAATGGGTTTCTGCTCGGAAGTTAATAAGAAGGTTGAGCAACTGGAAGTGCCACAATTAGAATGAATTCAAGGATCATATACTCCATAGTCTGTCATTCTATCACTGCAGTAATTCACACAGGGCATTGGTTCAAATGATTAAAGTATTGATCCAATACTATACCAAAACAGATCCAACAACAACAATAATAATTAAGGTACAATAAATTAAGTAAATGTAAAATGTTACTAAAAACAACATGTTAGACATTTTGATGAACAGTTAACTGTGCTCGTGAGAAGTATAATGAAATTATTAGGGTAGTGGACAAAAATACAAAACATGAGAGACAAGAAATATTTAAGAAAATGGATAAAGACATAACTATGATAGACATAGAAAAAAGGAAGGAATTCAAAAAAGATAATATCATTGAGAAAAGAAATGTGGAAAGATGGTGCTGGCAAAAAAGAAAAGAAGCAGTGAAGAAATACTGGATGAAAAGGATGGAATAAAAAAAGATCAGCCCAAAACATTATAAAAGAAGTTATGCATATTTCATTGTATTAATATTTTTGTAAAGAAGGTAATACATATGTTTGTCTGAAGATTTGTAGTAATTATATATTGGACTATTTCCATAATTTAATATTGGATATTAAATATCTTTAGAAATATTTAAACATTTGAAATACATTCAACTGTTAGTAAGAGGGTACAAATTAGTATATAACATAATATTTTTTAAATTTCTTTCTCTTCTTCAGGTATTGCTGACTCCACCAGTGACAGTACCAATAAGAGAATCAAACCTGAGATCTATAGATTCATAAATTTTGAATTTAAGGCATGAACTTTCTAACTAACCAGACTATTCTGCCAAAGGCAACAGTCAATAGAAATTTCATTTACTTATCCATGAGAGCCTTCTTGATTTCTCCACTTTTTCCTAAGAGCAATATTAATTAGTGACTTCTAGATATTACATATCATCTCACTGTACTGATTTATGGTGTATTTGCCATTACCATGTGAGCAGCTTTTTTAAATTTTCTTCTTTACTTTTTCCTCTCTACACAATATTTTTGTATTTTGCAATTGAACATGTTTATTGGTTCATATACAGTCTGCTTTTTTAGTTATCTCTGTTTTCTCTTTTATTAATCATCAGTTTGCAATTCTTTAAACTGTTTTTCATTGGGACCCTGGTCTCACCAATGTACATTCAGTTTTTGTTTTCCAGCATTTCAAGTTTAGGTATTGTAGATGATAGAGTTCCTCTTAGTGTGGTATGACTTTGGAAAGATGATATGATTAGCTGCTGCTCGTGTTAGATGTGGATATCTACATGGACCACAAATATATTATTATTTTTGTATGTGATTATTTTTATTGTCTATTTAAGGTTTTCTTAATGTCAGCTGATAGATAACCATTCTTCATAAGAATTTGCTCTATGTAGGTTTTTTTCCTTCAATTCATTGGTTTCTAAACAAACTTCTTTTTCTTTCTTCCATAGATAATATAACTCCATGTTTTGTATTTCTACTGTGATTGGATGAAGATGTTTTTTTTTTTTGTATGAGTGGATTTTCCATAAACTGTAGTTTTGATTTTGCCATCATAGAGTCTTGTCACCGTAACATTTAAAAGATGCCAATTTTTGCTATTGCTCTGATTATTTATGAATGCAATTTATCCATTCTACTTTGAACACTTTTTAGCAAAAATCTTTCATTCTACATATATGCATACACAATCTTACATTTTGACTATCCTGCAGTCTTTTTCAGATCTATGCATATATGTACAGTAAAAGGTTTTTTGCTAAAAAGTGTTCAAAGTAGAGTGGATAAATTGCATTTATATAAGATATTACAGAAAAATAAAGGAAGTGATGAATTTGGTAATATTTTAGGAATTTAATTGAAGATGATACATTAATTATCATATGGAACTTTAAAGTAGTATTAGAAAAATAATAAGATACATGTGGGATATTTAAATTAATAAATAATAATAATGAATTTAAAAAGTAAACATCACATGATTACTATCTCATACTAGCACATAATTGTTATTAAACAATTCAAAACAAAGCACAAGATGGCACTACTATATGGAGAGTTTTGCTTTGTTTTGAATTTAAAAAGATAAATTTTGACTTTTGAAATACCTATATGTAATAAATAAGATTGATATCTGTATATGTACAATATTTTTACTTGGGGGGGGAGGGGGATTTATGTGAAAATATTTGATAGCTAAGAAATGGATATAGTTCATTTATATATTTAAATATGCCTATGAATAATGGGAGAAAATGAATATGAACTTATTGATAGTTTATAATCCAGTGAAATAATAAATATGAATATGTTAATTACATATCAACTAGTGAAGCTTCCTTTAAATTAAAAATTCTTTATAGCTCGTCGCTTTCAGAGAAATATTTAAACCCCATAATCATAGCTATTTAATTGATGATACATTATAAATAACGTTTTTTAATCGCATGTAAATGTTCACTTAAAATATTCAAATATGCAAATCACTAAATATTCCATGCTTTGGAGAGAGTAAAGTAAGTCTGACTTTTGTTAATGGCGTTGTTATTGTTGGATATTAAGTAGGTTTCTTTCAAATTAGTCAAAGGAAGTGTACTGTGCATTTACATGAGTAATGTTTAAGAATTGTTTTTTAAAAATAATAATGGCTATACTATATATAAAAATGATTGTTTCAATGTAATTGGTTGTATTGCATAATGCAATTAGATATATAAAAATGTAGCATATAATTATAACAATAAAGAGAGAGGGATCAGAGTAGTGAATGGTGTAAAATAAAATTTGAATCAATTTAATAGATTGATATTAATTATTTGTTGGATTATTTCCATCATCTAATATTAAGAACCGAATGTTTTTAGAAATAGACTTTTTTTAAATTTTCCAAATACGTTCAGCTGTTAATAAAAGCTCATAGGCTAGTATTCAGCACAATGATTTGAATGATATTATTTTCCTAACTTCTCCAGATGTACTGGTCTGAAGAGAATAATATCATTTGAAACATTATGCTAAATCCTAACCTGAGTATTATTACTAACAGTTGAATGCATTTGGAAAGTTTAAATAGAATTTTAAAATTTTTCTAAAGGCATTCAGTTCTTAATATTAGATGATGAATATATAGTCCAGTAAACAATATTAAAAACAAAAAGGTACTTAGATATTAGTCCAATGGTGAGATTTCACATATGTATTAGTCCAGCAATAATCTTCTAATCTTCCAGTCTCAGAAAATAACATCTACATAGAACTTAAAACAGGCAAAACTCTCTACACATATTGCCACTCAGTGCAAGCCAGAGTAATCAATGGATGCCAGAAGGCTTGTGTATAAAATCCCCATTTAGTGCCTACTCATCCAATATCCCCAGACTAGATTCTGGATTGTGGCCTTCGTCAGTGAGGAGTCTTGGGTCTGAAAGCACTGCATCTAGATCTTAGGATCTAATGCAACCCTCCTGCAGCCACCTTTTATATCTACTTAACTACAAAACTATAAGTCTTAAATTGATTTCAATCCAAACTCATTAGCTTATATAGTCATATATATATATCATAACTTAGTTCAGTACCTATACATTTTTGGTGACTTTGGTTCTTTAATAACCATAGCCACCACTATCATGTTAGTCAGGATTAGTTTTAAGTCAGTAAACATCACATGATCACCATTTCATATGCTTGCTTATAATTGTTATTAAAACTGGCAAAACTCTCTGTATGTATTGCCACTCAGTGCAATCCAGAGTAATCAATGGATGTCAAAAGGCTTAATAAAACAGGCATAAAAATGGTGATTATGTGATGTTTATTGGCTTTAACCAATTCTGCTTAATAGGATAGTGGTGACTATGGTTATTAAAGAACAAAAGTCACCAAAATGTATAGGTACTGAACTGAGTTCAGACCTATATGACTATATAAGCTAATGAGCTTGGATTGAAAATATTATGTTTTCAAGATTCGGAGGTTTGTAATTAAGCAGAGATAAAAGGTGACTGCTGGAGGGTTGCATTAGGTCCTAAGATCTAGGTGCAGTACTCTCAGATCCAAGGCTCTTCACTGACGAAGGCCACAAGAAACTAGTCTGGGGATATTGGATGAATAGGCACTAGATGGGGATTTTGTGCACAAGCCTTCTGGCATCCATTGATTATTCTGGCTTGTACTGAGTGGCATTGCTGTTTTAATAACAGTTGTAAGCAAGCATAAGAAATGGTGATCGTGTGATGTTTATTGGCTTACACAGGAACCTCTGACAATCCAACGTTCTATAATTTTATTTACTGGAAATGATACAAATGTTTAAAAACACACATTTACATTTTTGTGAGAAATTATCTTCCACTAATCCAAACTTATGAAGATTTATTTTGAAAAATGGCCACCTATAACTTTATTTAGTGGAAATGAAACAAACCTACGTTTTTGTTTTTTTGCAAGAAATGTTCTTCCAACAAGAAAACTTTTAACAATTTACATTTATTACAAGTGGGAACCAATCAAAAAAACAACAACAACGTATATACTTATATTTAACTGCAATTCTAACTATTTGCAAATTGTTGTTTCTTGGCATCACTGAGGTTGGCAGATTGAAGTTTCTTACCTCAAACCATATTCGTTTACTTTCTTTCGACATTCCTGAGCAAAACAATGCCATTGTTTGTCCAAACTGTGGACATAAAAGGTGATATTATGGCCATTTACACGGACTTTTTGTGAGGGCAGGATGCCATAGTTTTAAAAATAGTGGACTGCATCATTCTCAGTAGTGGGCAGTTTCCAAATTTTAATCATTTAATTTTGACAAAAAAAGTTCTACACGTATTCATATGGACAATAAATCCCGTGTACACATTATTTGACTTATGACAGTATTCTTTCTAGAATCACAGCAAAGTTTAAGTCATAAAATTTAGCAACAAAACCAACATTTTAACTAATACCTTTTCTTCATCGGAATATTGTCTAATATTCACTTGCACAATTAATTCATTTTTTTTAAAGAAGATTAATACGTTGTACAGGCTTACACCTGCATTTATATATATGTAATATATGCGGGATTCGAACTCAGACTTTCACGCGACCTACAACTCTCAGTGCCATCTTATATTGCTAACCTACCTGATCACACACATGTTGAAAAGATAAATAATCACCAATATACGTATTTCGTGCTAAACCAGCTTTCATCAGTGGATGATTGTGTATATGTGTGGAGATGGTAATCTGGACTAACTGATGAGTGCTGGGTTAGCACGAAATACTTTTATTGGTGATTATTTATCTTTTCAACGTGTGTGTGTGATCAGGTGGGTCAGCAATATAAGACTGCATTGAGAAGATTATAAATGTGTTTAATTCGGTCTATATATGCAGATTTGTTTGTGCCGGCGACTTTCATCATTGCTGGACTAATGCGTAAGCACCATACATATATTTTAAATGCAAGTAATTAAACAAAATTATTGAATACAATTTTTGAGTGACAGAAGTATATTTAAATGTCTAGAATATCCATATTATACAACACAAACACACATAAATAATGAGGGTTTATGTTTTTTGATGTATGTAAATGTATGTGTGTAATTCTTTTGCTAATTACATTTTTTATTAAGAAGCAGTTTATTTTTGAAAGAAAACAGTTAACTTTAATAAATAAAACAAATTCTGTACTAAATCTAAATAGGATTTGATTTAATTAAATAAGTAATTTCAATGTAAATGTAACAAATATTTTCAGTTATAAATATTTAAACAAGACATATTTGAAAATTGTATTTTATTCTATCTAAAATAATTTGAAATCCCTTGCGTTGGAATTCTAGAATACATATCCAAAAAAAGGTTTGATTTTAATTTTGAGAATAGATAGTTTTATTTTTTAAAAAAATGAAAAGAGAAAGATATTGTTTACTTAACTATATTTTAATATAAATATGATGTAATATTAAATATGGTTACAATTATACTGGAGAGTTTATTTGAGTTACAAAGATTTATTAATATTAATTGGATTAAGTGTCAGTCTTAAAAACTAATAACTGCTAATTATTTATTGCCAACTTTTAATGTCAAATTAAAAATGATTCTAAAATAAGACCTCTCTTCTCTATTCTGATTATTCTAAAGTGAAATTATTTTGAAAATGATATAAACAGTAATAACGAAAAAAGCCAGAAACTCTAATATTAAATTCTACAGAAAGCAAGTATTCCTGGATGAGTATTCTTGGAC
Source organism: Epiperipatus broadwayi (assembly GCA_028023455.1). NCBI lineage: Eukaryota > Metazoa > Onychophora > Udeonychophora > Euonychophora > Peripatidae > Epiperipatus > Epiperipatus broadwayi. Next base: position 2,833,126 of record JAQFVV010006217.1, read on the forward strand.
AAAATATGAAACTATTTTAAATTCTAGGATATTTATTTTACATGAATTTATGCATGTTATGAATTATGCAATAGAAAAACATGGAATTGTACAAAAATATAAAATTAAGAAATGAAGATATATATATATGTTCTGCATATCATGTCAGTCAGTGAAGTACATCATCATTATCATCATCAACCATTATCAATCCACTGCAGGATGAAGATCTCTCCAAGTTTAATCTGTCTTCTCCGATCTTTAGCTTCTCTTCTCCACACCATCCCTGCACACTTTCTTATTTCATCCATCCATTTCACATGTGGTCTCTTTCTGGGTCTTTTACAATCTCTTGGAATCCAGTTTAAGATTACATATGTTGTATTAAATCACGGAGAGCGGAAAAATATATAAAAGGAGATAAATATCTAAGTGACAATTAAAATTTAATATAAAGAATATAAACATTTTATATTTTGTAATAAAAATAATTACTTTTCTTATAGCAGTATTATTTTATCTTAATTATGTAGTTATTATTTGTTTATGTGATCTTTTATCTTTGATTTATTTCGTGAGTTGATTAGAAATAATTGCATTTTAACTAAATGAATATTGAAATTTTATTAAGGATATAAAATATGTATCTATGGCAACAATTCTTCAAAAGTCTCATTTTTAAAAAGGAACTGACATTATGAAATTGGTTTGATTCCAAGACATTTAGTTTAAATATAAAAGAAATCTACCATTTTTAAGATGTTGAATATTAAATTATAGTCTTCAGAAGCGGTATTCAAATACACAATTCATGTTTTTTTTTTTTCATATGTCATAGCATCGGCCGGGACGCGAACCCACAACCGTCTGCAACCAACTACTTGCTTGCAAGACGGCTGCGATGACCTCTCGTCTAACAATTCATGTTTTGAAATACATAAATGTCAAAAATCAAGTAATGTTTAATATTTGAATATAAGCATAGTGTATATACTTAAGCTAGATGTAATTAAAGGGGATTTGAACCCAGACTTTCAAAATACCTTCAGTTATCCACTTCATTGTATATAACTGATACAAATGATTTCACACAAAAAATTATGTACATAAGAAATATTTATGTAAACTTATTTGCAGGTAAGATAATATCTTAAGTCTATCTGTATATGTATATAAGAATGTTGTACTGTTAATATTATGTAGTAGTTATAATAGTTTATACGTGTCACCCTAATTGGTGCCACGAAAAGATACATTTTTGTCCAAGAATGCCAAAATAATCATTGATGCCTCTTTTAGTTTCAAATAACAACTTTATTTACACCTTAAGAAGATACATATGGAAATCATTTTACATCTTTCTTATTATAAGTTACATGCTTACAAATAGGCAGTAGCTTTGCAATGAAAACAATAAATAAGAAAAATCAAACTAAAAAAAAAAAAAAAAGGAAAGGCCATCTGCCTGACAAATCTATAAAGGATTACCTTGAATTAAACTACTTAAGCATTATTTGTGTCAACAAGTTGACCACTCAATACAGTGTTTTAACAATAAATAACAACAAAAGGAAAAGCCAGAAAGACAGTGGCTATCTAGGTAGTTTCAGGTAAAACTTTTTCACACATCAAAGCAGAGTTTCACTATAGTCTCCTTTCCACCATCTGCTCATTAATCTTATTAGATATTGCTTAATTTAGCTTGTGACAATTTATTACAGAATCTATGAAATTCTGATGTCATAATTTGTACTTACCATGGGTTACATTAGTGTAACAACTTTTAGACTCTGCATAGGAGTCCTTATATCCAGTTAGTTAATCTTGCCATAATAGTCCATTTATGAGTCTTTGATTCAGTTGATACCATACCTGACTGGCTAACTAGTGCTGGCATATTTTCCAATCGTAGTCTTAGGCCTCACCAAGTAACTTGAGAAAAAACTCTTCTGGCCTATTGTTCAATCCATTGTCAAAGACAATCTTATTTTGCATTATCCATATAGTGAAATTTATAAAGATGGACAGTCTAATTTTACCATAAAGGCCACTCTTTATTGCCTTTGAAATATTTGTACATATAATGTCTGCTTCCCTGATTCTTTTAAGTGCACAATAATATAGATTATTCATATTTTGCATTGATTTAGGATGTGGCTCATTGTCTCTTCATTTTTACTACATATCGGGCAAATTGAATCAATTCTATATCCCTGTTTGTAACACTGAAAGGCACAGATTGTAAGGGCTCTGAGGTTGATTTTTATCAGGAAATGCACTAGCTTAGCTTCAAGTCTTATTCTTTTGGTCAACTCCGCAAACCTTGGAATACTGATTGAGAGAAGATTCTCCATTGTGGGCTCATTGTTTTGTGTCATACTAAATGCTTCCCAATAGTTAAGCTTGAAGCTAAACAGTGCAACTGATGACTTAGTTTTTTTTACAATCATTGATACTTGTTGTTGCAACTAAATGATTGTTTGTTTGGGTGGAGGATGTTCCATTGGTTCAACCCTCACTAATGGTAAGGGGCTTTCCATACACAAGTTTTGGCAAAATAATTTCACTAATATATTGTATGTCCTTTGGAATATGAAAGTGGAGATTGAATGTAATCCAAACCTGTTTTGAGCCTTCAGTTTTTGGAGAAGGCTGAGACTAATGACTGGGGCTTTTCTGTCCCAACATAGTCTTCTGCATTGGGTGTCCATGTTATGAATGAATGCCCTTGTTGGGGAAAAACAACCAAGAAATATATTATTTTTGGCAAGATATTATCAGTGATCTGATAAATCAATGGTATTCTTCTACATAAATGTATAGGCATATGTAATACGGTCAGTCTTTCATAAGTAATAGTATGAGAATGAATTTTCTGCAAATTATAATGTGCCTTTTTTAATAGAAGTTCAAGAATTTCTAGAGACAATTATTTGGTTAATAAATAACCATTACTGTCATGAAAATAATAGTCAAAAGGTTTGAAGCCCTGATGCGTTGTGTATCATCCAATCATCATTTATAATTAAGAAATAATGTGTGTTTTGGAAAAGTTATAGAAAGAAGAATGCTGAGCATAGATGTCTGCATGGCAATGAATCCAAGATCAGAACTTTGCAAAAACTATATAATTTAAATCCAATAATTTTTTTACTAAGTCAGAACTATTGTTATAAAAACAGGCAAAACTCTCCATACAGTAGTGCCACTCAGTGCAATCCAAGAATTATCAATGGATGCCAGAAGACTTGTGCATAAAATTCCTATCTAGAGCCTACTCATTCAATATGTTCAGATTAGTTTCTAACTTGTACCTTTCATCAGTAGATCCAAAGCTCCTCACTGATGAAGGCCACAATCTAGAAACTAGTCTGGAGATATTGGATGAGTAGGCACTAGATAGGGATTTTATACCCAAGCCTTCTAGCATCCATTGGTTACTCTGGCTTGCACTGAATGGCACTATTGTATGGAGAGTTTTGCCTGTTTTAATAACAGGTATGAGCCAGGGTATGAAATGGTGATCATGTGATGTTTAATAGTTTAATTATTGTTATAATAAATATGATGAAAATAGTGTTATGTAAATATTTTGGAAATAGGAGAAGCAGCAGATGTACCATAAATTTTAAAGAAACCTGATCTTAGTTTAGATCACTGGAAACTTTTTTTAGACTATCAAATCATAAAATTAATGTAAATAATCTTTTGAGAAAATCTTTAATAATATGTAATTCTTACCTATTCATTCTTAACTGAAATGTTAGTTAATAAAAGTATTGACCATATCATATGATAGCATGCATAAATATGCAGGAATAATAGTATTTCAAAACTAACATCTCATGCAAAACTTTGTTAAGAGCAACAAATATTTAAAGCTTCTGAATTGATTTAGTAAGGAAATCGAGGTATTTTTGCTCCAGATGTCAGAATTTGAATTTTGAGATAATCTGTTTATTTAAGCAGAGATTGCAGCTGAGATTAGTTATCACTATGAGTCATATTATAAGCGTGCCAATAAAATATTTTATTAGAAAAGGTGTACTGACTCAGATTAATGTAAGTAGAAATATATTTGATTATAGATTACAATGGATGGCCATGTATCAATAAACCTGGACAAACTTCAGAGCATCTGGGTATTTAGAAACAGATTTAAAGATAGAATTAAATAATATCTGAAAATAAAAGGTAGGGTTGAGGGAAGAGAAAGACCATTACCTTTGGTATGTTTATGCAAGGCTCTAATACTCATCGCAACAGCTTTTTTATTCCAAATGAATTAGGAATTAGATTAATTTATCTTTTTTTAAAAAAAATGCATTAGTATACTTGATAATTGGTATTAGGTCATTTTTGGAAAAATTAAGATACTAATAAGAGAGTTTTTTGTGTGTAAAGAAAGATGTGCTCTGGATAGGAATTAATTATATTTTCCACATATGAAAGAAGAGAGTTCTGAATTGACATTTTCATGGCATTTATTGATTTACAAATGGAAAAACCAAGGAAGTTATAGAGTGGTGCAGTGAAAGAAAATGAAATACTCTTGCCAAGGATTATTTTCCATGTGGATGATTTGTTAAGGTTAAATTGAAGCTTAAACTGAATAGTATAATCTTCCAGAATGGAAATAAGCAAAAGAAGAATACTTTCTTGGAAGAAAATGACATGATCATACACAAAGGATATGTGCTTGCATGGCCTTGTAAGTCAACAGAATATGAATGCTGGGTAATTTGTCCTCAATTTCAAGAAGGGATTAATATAAATAATAAAGAATTAGGTATTTAAAGGAGAACCTTGCAGAATTGAATTAGATGGGTTAAATTCTTTCAAAGTGATAAAAATGTCTCTGTTTGTTAAAAGGTTAGCTAAAATATATAGAATAGGTACAGGAATGTTCAGAGATTGTAATAACTCAATGAGAGAGTCAATTAATAGGTACCGAATCAAAAGCAGATATGTACTGTTACGGGGCTGGCTTTTCTAGAAAATCTGATATGATCAATAACATTTTTACATAGATAATGGCATCAGATGTGGATACACTTTTTCTAAGCAAATTGATAGTTTGAGGTAGAAGGTAGAATAATAATTGAATCTTATCCTTGATGATGAACTCAATGATTTTGATAAGTAATAGGAACATAAAGATAGGGTGAAGATTCTTTGGAGGGGAGGAAAGACTATTCAGTTTGAGAAATTGAACAAGTAAATCTGGATACAGTGCATCAATGTGATGAACTTGGTTAGACAAAAAGTTGAATATATTCATAATAACAGATAATATTTTAATTTGTGAAGTGCAGATAGTTGAAATAAATTGAGATACTGTTGAACCTCACTGCACTCGTTAAAATACATATATGACAGCCAATCAGAATGTCATGATAGCCATCTAAATGACTATCATGACAACAGATAATGTGAAATAGTAAATATGCAAAAAAAGGAATTTAGGAATTGTATGAGACTCAGGATGAATGCTATCTGACATTGATTTCAGCTTAAGCATAATATCAGACTTTTAGTAATATCATGATCTTGATGACTCTCATCAAAGGCATATATCGGGAGTTCAGGACAACTGCAAGTTTGCAACTATATCTTAAAATGATAGTAAATAGGAGGCATCAAATTAAGACCTATGCAGATATTTTGATTTACAATAATTGAAGAAGGAACAGACTTTTTGGTTTAATATGAATGGGCCCAGAGGATGTGCTCTTTTGACCAGTTATGAGGTTGATCCATAAAGATTTTGACTTTTTTAATAGACAGATATTTATCCAATACAGTTTGAGTGTATCTGTATTGCTGCTTAAGGGACAAAATCAAGGAAACTGAACAGGGTCACAAGTTATAGGCTGCACTCACCATCATTTTGAATTCTAAGGACTACTCAAAATCAACCCTGATACATCCAAGTTATTCTGTGTGGATTATTCAATGCCATTTATTGCTTGGAGATGTCCTGTGGTTTTGGGCCATCCATAGAATTCAAAATGACAGTGAGTGCATTGTAATCCACCAACTATTTTTTAATGAATCTTTTTGGATAATTTCTTTTATTTTGTATTATTTTAATGATATTATCAAGGTCTACATTTTTTTCATATATATATCCTGAAATTTTTATCATTTAGTGTTCTTTATTTATTTATTTATTTTTGTTGTTACCAATGCAGAATACTTTTTTGTTTTGTTTTGTGTAAGTTCTTTATAATTTGTCCATTGACAATTCTCCCCTAAAGATCAAACAAAAATGCAGGTGAAATTCAAGATATTTTCTCCTTTGACATTAACATATACAATTTCAAATACAAATCTGAAATTATAAAACCACTAAAACATTGTGTGATTACCATTTCCAAAACTTCTCACTGATGAAAGCCACAAGTTATGGGGATATTGGATAAATAAGGAATTTATGTACCAAACCTCCTTGCAACCATTGATAACTGTAGCTTGCACTGGGTGGCGCTACTGTATGGAGAGTTTGCAGCTGTTTTAAATGTGAAATTATCTGGGAAGAGAATAATTGATGAAAACCCTGTCACTTAGCAACTGATGAAAGATCAAGCCACTTGCAGTTTAATGAAAGTACTAACATTTGATAATTGATACAGTCATTTACAATTGACTACAAGCTTTTTATTTAACAATTGATGAAAATTCAGTCACATGACATTTTGTGAATGATGAAGATCCTGTGCGTTAATAAATAGTAAGTTAAGAATTGATGAAGATTTTATCACTTAATTGTTGAAAGTCTATATATTTGATGAAGATTCTGTCACTTAATTGTTGATGAAAATAGAAATACTTTTGTTATAAAATGCTTCGAGTACATTAACATTCTTTTAATATTGTTAATAATTTATTAACTTTTACAATAACCAAATTCTGAGTTAAATTTTGCTGGTGTTCATGTTTTAAACTAAAGCTTGGTAAAACCTATGTCAAACGGTATGCTAATGGTAATACTTGATTAATATAATTTAAAAAAAGTAGAATAACTTGATTTACAAAACGTGGGATGCATTTTATACATTTAGTATTGTATCTTTAAAATTAAGCTTTTAATCAACATAAGTCATTTTATATCTATAAAATTATGGAGTTGTCTTGCATTGGTGGTCGAGAGGTCAGCGCGATTGCCTTGCACTTGCAGGCAGTTGCCCGGGTTGCGGGTTCGCGTCCCGGCCGATGCTATGACACTTTAAAAATAATAATAATAAAAATTATGGAGTTCCGATTGCAATGACTCCAAAGAGCTGAAAGAGTTGTGTTAGAATAACAACGAAATCGATTGTATTCAGACTAGCATTAATTGTTTTAATGTAAATAATTTAAATGGATTCTTAGCAGAGATAGGAAACGACTTGTAAAAGTTATGACTAGAGAAGTTTATCGAGTATTCTGTTCTGGTGGAGAAAGTTTTGTCTGGTAGAAAATTCTTGAAAATGCCGCATATTACTTTATTAATGTACTGAAAGTGTTATATGAAAGTTACATTTCACAAAGCATTTTAAAAAATCTAAACTATTTAGAATAAAATAAAAAGGAATTTAAATTGAGCTTCTAATAGTAATCGTTTTTTTTGCTGAAAATGAAATGCGCTAAGTAAATATTAACAAGACAATTGATATAGAAAAAAAAACTCTACAGAAATACAATTTGCAGAATCTTATAATGCTATATAGAAGATTGTTAAATTTTTTTTTCCTGATTGATTTAAAATAAATATTTTCTGTATATAATGGTATTCATATTATTTCTAGATAGCAAGAAATTCTATTAACATTCTGCTTACAGAATCTAAATGCTTTGTTCTATTGTGCAAATATTAATGCATTCACTGGCGGTTACAACTAGTTCTTTTTACCAGATGTGTGTGTGAGATGGAATTTATATTTCGCTGCAGAGCTGTTGAAAGAATAGATTTCTTTTAAATCATAATTTTTGTATAAAGAGACTGTTTACAAAACAGAATAGATTTGCGATTTAAAAATAAGTTTATTTATGGATTTAATGGCTTATGGATTTAAAAAGAAAACTGAAATTTAAATAACATTTTGCCAAGAGTATAAATATTATTTTAATGATGTAAAATAATGTTGTTGGAGTGATAAAGCTTTATATAGCTTATTTATTTTGCCCCTCCCACTGGCCGATAACAAAGAGAATTATTACAGTTATCAAACGTAATATTTTTTGTTTTGTTTTGCTTTTAAATTAAATGGTTTATCAAGCACTTGAAATAACAAAAATTATTGCAAGGAATAATAATCTTTGAATTCCAGACCTTTCAATATTCCACTATACTCAACCAATATGGCTAACCACACTATAAAAAAGTAGGAAATGACACTTTAATATTTTTCATTCTGGATTGAATATCTTATAATCTATTATATTATATTTCCTGTTTCCTGGTAATGACCCTATTCAAGAGTTCCTAATATACCATTATGTTCAATCATATATGGCTAAAATGTAGATCATGAGCTTTAATATCATACATTTGTATAGAAGTCTTGCAGTCTGCTATATCATAGTTTCTGTTTCATAATAATAAACACACATTCCACTAAATCTTTTTTATCTAATTGAATTTTCTATTTTCATAATCAAGGTATTTATTTTGGATTTGGCTAAATTAGAAACTTTTCTAGATTTTTTTTTTTTTTGCTTTGTAGATTTTTTATTTATTTATTTTGCTTTATTTTTATATTATTATTTATGAGAATTTTCAGAGCTAAAACCATCTCTACAGAATTAAATAAATATATTAATAATTGTTCAACCATATATGTGGGAAGATGAGATTCTCTCAACCCAATTCTTTCACATGCTTGGATTTAATAGTATTATATTGTATTCACATTCAATTTTCAACTTCCTTATTAATTTCAATCAAAAAGTAACCTTAAGATAAAAAAAAATACTAAGAAAACACAGCAAAAAAATCAATGGATAATGTAGTTAAAACATGGGTATATGACAAGTAATATTCACATGATCACATTTTCTATACTAGCACATTAATTGTTGATAAACAGAGCAAAACTCTCCATACAGTATTGCCACTTGTGCTAAACAGAGTTATCAATGGATGCCAGAAGGCTTGTGCATAAAATCCCTATCAAATGCCTACTCATCCAATATCCCCAGACTAGTTTCTGGATTGTGGCCTTCATCAGTGAGGAGTTTTAAATCTGAGAGCACTGCATCTAGATCTTAGATCTAATGCAACCCTCTAGCAACCACCTTTTATCTCTACTTAACTACAAAACTATGAGAACGAAATTGAAAACACAAAAAAATATTTTCAATCTAAGCTCAATAGCTTATATAGTCATATGGGTCTGAACTCAGTTCAGCACCCATACATTTTGGTGTCTTTGGCTCTTTTACAGCCATAGACACCACTATCCTATTAGGCAGGATTGATGTTAAACCATTAAGCATCACATGATCACATTTCCTATACTAGCACATTAATTGTTGATAAACAGAGCAAAACTCTCCATACAGTATTGCCACCTGTGCTAAACAGAGTTATCAATGGATGCCAGAAGGCTTGTGCATAAAATCCCTATCTAATGCCTATTCATCCAATATCCCCAGACTAGTTACTAGCTTGTGGTTTTATCAGTGAGATAAGTATTTGATGCACAAACTTTCTTGCATCCATTGGTTATGAAAGCTTGCACCTGGTGGCACCACTGTATGGAGAGTTTGCTGCTGTTATTAACAGCCTGTGTAAGCATGTGACATGATGATCATGTGATAAATGTAAATGATTGTTTACAGTTAAATCTTAATGTTTTATGGTCATACTAAAATCATATTACTAAAATATCATTCACAGTCGAAGTTGCAATATATTAATAAATTGAATGCTTAAACATCATCCAAGCTAAAGAACAGGTGAGTTCATACTGTTCTTTTTCATTTATTGACAGATTTGTACTAATTTATGCGTAGCTTCCTGAAGGTTTATAATAACTTCTGCTTTAATTTTTTTTTTTTCATTAAGCTATAATTATTTATGTTTATATTAATTATTTAAAATAATTGCAGGATTTTAAAAAAATATTAAAACCATCCTTATCATGGTAATTGGATGACATAGATAAATCTCTTTTGAATTTTGAGGATCATAATGTGATATGGTAAAATGTCTCTGAGAATGGAAGCTGGATTTAATTTATGGAAGTGATTTATCTGTGCATTAATGAAAGAAGCAAAGAACTCTGGACAAACTAGCTATAAATGTGTATGACATGAAGTCCTAAATAGGAAGAGATCCAATGAGTAGTTTCAAAACATATTGCTTAGAAGTTGGATTTAGTTTAGTAATAGCAAAGTTGATAGATGATCCCATTTTTCCATGGCATAGATGGAATGAGAAAGACTTATTAAAAATTTACTTATTGATATTCTAATTAACTGATAACTTATTTTGATTTTGCTAAAAGAAATTTCCAAATATGATTTTTGAAAGTGTGTAAATAATGGCAATTTTTTTATGCTACCAATGAGATTTTACTGATAAGGTATACAAGTAAGAGTAAAATTAACCATTGGGATCAGAACTCTTAAGAATATAAGATCTACTTCCATTATTGATGGCCCCATCATGTTATAATCATATTGTTTGTTTTTTCATCAATATTCAAATGAGATCATTATCATCTAGTCAACAATAACTGATATACTTTTACTGACTCATATTGATTGTTTGTAAGTATTTTCTGTGAGCTAACTAATTTGGATTCAAATTCCAGATCATGTCTTCACAAAAAATGTATTCCACCATAGAACTTTGTTATTCGATGAATTTTTGTGTGCCAAAGCATCAGCCAGGAAGCAAACCCATGACAACTGCTTGTAAGGCATTTTGAATTAAATTTTGGGGAAATGTTCTGTTTATCTTAACTCGAAAGAAAATGAAATGTTATTGACAGTAGAAACAGCTTTAACTACAATATGAAAGGCTGGTCAACAATACAGGTTTGAACATTTTGCTAAATGATTTTGTATAAATTGCAAACAAGTGAAGATCCTTAAGGAATACCTATTGTGAGCATAAAGGAGGAGAATAATTGCATATGATTGTTAAAAGTAATTAATTGATTTGGTTAGCTAAATAGTTCTTCAATCATTGTATTATATATATATTCTCTTAATCACTGGATAAATTATAAATAAATCAAAATAAATAATAAATTTTAAAAACGACATTTTGAGAAGGTTCATATGTAAACGAAAATCAATTTGATGGTATTAAATTAAGCTGTATATAAATGAGTTGTCTACTATTTCGATTTATTTATAATTTATAGATTGATTAGAGTTTATAATTTTTTGACATATAATTTAGTGAAAAATGACGATGAGAAATGATATTTTAAATTAAACATAGCTCACAAAATCATCCTTCCCATGCTATGAATTAAAAAAACTCTAAATGTTGAACATATATAATATTTAAATACATGTATATTGTCTATACTAAACTTAATAATTAGAAGGGATTTGAACTCAGATTTCTATCCACTCCATTTTAGACAACCAATACATATGACCACATGCATGTGAAAAACATAAATAATCTCCAATATACATATTTCATGCTGAACCAGCACTCATCAATTGGTTCAGATTACCATATCTCACACATATATACAATCAGTGCTCAGTTTATATTAAGATACCAAATCTTCAAACTTTAATGGACAAGCTTCAGTCTTCTGTACCCTTCAACTCTTCAGCCATTCATATCATTGAAAATTAGAGAATTAGCATGATCAAAGTCCTTATTGATGCCAATATTACTGTTATACCCATGTTGGCTTTAAGTCACTCTAACCCCTCACATATAAGACCGTAATGTGTCCATTTAAATATACAGAAGAAAGATTGGCAGAATACAAGCTGAATGTGTAATGTTCAAATACATGCATATTGTCTATACCAGATGTCGGCAACTTTTTTTTGCTGCCACTCAAAATCAAACAAAATGTGACTATTTTTTTTTTAAAAAAAAAAATTAGAATTTATTAGTCAAATAGAAATACAAGTTTCTTTGGTCATTAAGCATTGCCATCCATGGTTTATCTTGTGTTTAATACTCCAGTAATACCTGGTTTAGCTTAAAGCTACAAGGGATTGTTCATACTCAAGAGTTCTTGGGTTTTCTGAGGATGGAATATTTAGAATTCTATAATTGTCCTCCAGGATCGATGTTTGGATTATCATCATTGATTTCATTGGAATGAAATTGTATTACTGCAATGCCTGACATCGTTGATAGGCTGTTTTCATTCAAGTCTGAAAAATCCATTGGATGAACTTCATTGTCAGGGGATCACCTCTTTCTGTTGATGTCAATGTTTTTTCCCCCATTTTTTGTTCTTTTTATTTCTTGGTTTTGTTAGATTTTGATTTAACATGGTAGGTTTAATTTGATTATGACTAGCATCTGAAGAGGATACATTATTATCATCCTGCTGAGAACTATTTGAGTCTATTGTTTTCCTCTTTATGGCTTTAGTCCATGGAATTAAAATGTGACTATTAAGAAGACGTTTCAGGTTAGTGGGTATTTTCATTTTAAAACAATCTTTTAGTGAATAATATGCTAAGTTTTATTGAGAAAATCATTACAATATGCTTTTAAACTTTAAACATAAAAATTTTAAATTATAGTTATAATTATTTATATAAATAAGCATTTATTTTTATAGCATCTGTATACAATTTGTAATTACATTCATATCGGCCTTTCAAGCCAATTGTGCAAATGCTTTGCGAGTGTTAAATAGTAAATGAATACCCTCTGACCAATACTAGATATAGAATTTATGCAGGAATAAAAAGAATCCCTCTTATTTATAAAAATTAAATATAATTGTCAAGATTTAGTTCATTAATTTATGAACTTTATTTCTAAATATTCTCTTTATTATCCATGGCTTCTCTAATTGTGAATTTGTGACATCAATTTAGTCAAATCTGGTTTATACTTAGTCACCTTAACACAAATATAAGCGTCTGAATTTTCGGTAGTTAAACTGCTCCTGTTATTACTTGGAATAAATTTCATAGATGAAAATATTTACTCACATTTGTAAGTAGAACCAAACGTGGATAAAATGGCAAAAACAATTTTTTCCAAAGATTAAAACAGAAGTGATGCCCAGCACATTGATATTATAAGAAGATTGTTATTTTCTGTTATTTTCTAAATCTTTCCTCAATGCCTTGAATTTATTCGTCCACAACGGTGAACTTACAAAATAGAAGAAAATTTTTTAGATTTGCAGTATATTTCTAAACTTAAATTATCAATTTTAAGATATTTAAAATACTGCAAATAAAATATTTTCTTCTATTTTGTCGGGCTTTATTATAAATGTAAACATTTCGCCATGTTTCTTAAAACATTGAAATCTTTTTCATATTCACTTTTAACGTTCAAAAGCTAATCTTCGAACATATTTAGATTGCTTTCATAGATATTTTCTTTCTCATGTTGATTTTTTAACAAGGAAAGAAAAGAAATATTTTTAGTTTTTATGTCAATTTCAAATCGTATTAATTTCAAAGGAAAACTATTCCATTCCGTATACATTTTCAAAATTGTGTGGTTATTTTCTTGGAGTCATAAGTAGAAATCATTATAATGGTTTATTATGTCTGTTGAAAAGAACAAAAGTTGTATTGTTTATCATTGAGTTTGAGATCATTTTCATAGATTTCATAAAGAAATATTTGTATATCATCAAAACACTGTACAAATCTATGCATAACTTTGCCTTGGATTTAATCATCCTATTTCAGAATGTAACAGCAAATCTCCATATTTTGATTCAATTGCCCCCCAAAAAGCTTTGAAGTGCCTGTGAATTAATGCAGATCATGTTATTATTATGTTTCTGGTCATAACAACCTTTTCCATTACATCCTTAAATTGTTGCATAAATGCCTTTGCAAATAAATTTTCTTCATATATGATACAATGGAACGATAGAAGTGGGAGCCAAGTTCATTTTCCATTAGTTTCACAAATCCAACACTTTTCCTCTCATAGCTGGAGCAACATCAGTTGTTATGGGAAACAATTTACTTTTTAAATCCCCAAATTTGTTCATTTTTGAAATTTATAAATTCTTGTACTTAACAGAAAATGTCAGTGCCTTTGGTCGGGTCATTCATTGAAGCAAGAGCACATTCTTCTTCATTGATGTTCAAACTATTTATTGATGAAAATCTAATAGTAATTGCCAGTCTATCTATACTATTTACATTGGTACTTTCATCAAGTGCAGTGCTAATTACTTCACTAGATAACCAATCATTTTTGATCTGTTCATCAATATTTTGACCATATCTTCAATGTGAAGCTGAACTGTTCTGGCTGACAATGGCATTTCTTTAATTCTCTCAATTATTTGTTGTTTATTTGCAAAGTTATTAAATAAGTGTCTGGAATGATTTATGAATGTGTTTTTCTAAACTTTGCAAACTGTAAATGGTTTTCCATTGGTACCAATGCTAAGAGTTGCAACAAAGCTGGCAGATGTAGAGTGATTGTGGCTGGTAATAAAACTCTTTAACTATTTGTTTTGTTTTTTAAAATTTAGTACATATTCAACAATGCATTCAATTTTTTTTTATTTGGCATTTTACTCACACCTTTATGTTTTGAAAAAAAAGTGTCACCCAATATTGAAAGTCCTGACAGTAATTATATTCATACATAAAATATATATCAATTTGTCACCATTTTCAATATATCCATAGTTTTCAGTCCACATATCTTGAAATAATTTCTTTTTTTTGCTTTTTATTTGTCCATGGTTATAATAATTTTTTTTAATAATAATTATTTCACTTAACTATTCTAGTGCTATTAAACAAGTACTACACCAGAGAAAACAACATGCTCCTCAAATAATGATAAGATTCATTCAGATATGTTGCTGTATTCTGCCTATGTTTGTTACTGCAACTTTGTAGCCAAACCAAAATGTTAATCTTATTTATTTATATTTCAAAATGTTTGTTTCATACTTAGGTTTTATAATTTACTTTCTATATATTATACTTTATTTGCGGAACTCAAATGGGTCACTTGAAATTATCAAATAGGTCACTTCATGACCCACAGGTCATAGGTTGTGGATACCTGGTCTATACTAAACTTAACATAATTAGAAGGGGCTTGAACTCAGACTTTCAAGCTTTTTATAGCTATTCACTCCATATTGTATAACAAATACACATAAACGATCTCCAATATATGTATTTCATGCTGAACCAGCCCTCATTAGTTGATCCAGATTACCATCTTCCACACATATACAATCAGTCCTCAGTTTCTTCAAACTTTAATGGACAAGCTTCAGTGTTCTCCACCCTCCAACTCTTCAGTCATCCATATCATTGAAAATCTGAGGATGAAATGCTCAAAGTCCTTGTTGATGCCAATATTATTGTCATAGCCATGTTGACTTTAAGTCACTCTGACCCCTCACATATAGGACCTTAATATGTCTGTTTAATGTTTGAGGATTTGCTATCTTAATATAAACTGAGCACTGCTTGTATATATATATGGAAGTTGGGGATATGGATCGATTGAGCACTCGTTCAGCACAAAATATGTATATTGGATACCACATTCTTTTTATACGTGTGTGATCATGTGTATCAGTTGTATGATAGCTGTAGGAAACTTAAAAATCTGAGTTCAAATTCTTTCTAATTACATTAGGTATAAACAATATACATATATTTAAATATTATGTATTTCAGAATGTATACTGCCCCTCTCTCTTTTGTATAATTAAATGGACATATTAAGGTCATGTGTATGAGGGTCAGATTAACTTAAAAGTCAACATGGGTATGATAATATTGGCATCAACAAGGGCTTTGAACATTCCATCCTCAGAATTTCAATGATATGGATGGCTGAAGAGTTGGAAAATGGAGAAGACTGAAGCTTGACCATTAAAGTTTGAAGATTTGCTATCTTAATACAAACTGAGCAATGATTGTATATGCGTGTGGGAGATGATGATCTGGACCAATTGATGAGTGCTGGTTCAGCACAAAATACTTACATTGGAGATCTTTTTTTCCACATGTATGTGGTGGTGTGTATTGGTTGTATAAAATGTGGTGGATAGCTGTATGGAGCATGAAAGTCTGAGTTCAAATCCCTTCTAATATATATATATTTATAAAACATACATAATTATATATAATACTACATATAAAATATATAAATATATAAATATATATTAAAATAATACTAATAAAAATTCATAATATAATAAAATACCAATATAAAAATTTCTAAAATATTATAAAAAATAAAAATAATAATTTTAATAATATAAATAATAAATTTATAAAATAAATAACTATACTAACTAAAACACTAAACTAACTTTTAATCAACTAATCAAACATTTCAGCTGGTTTACCATTCTTTTGGTGAGACTAGATTTAATGGGAGACACCTGTCCAACAAGAAATTTGTTTATTTTCTTTCATCAAACGTTGCTACTTGAAATATTAAAAAAATAAAATTATGTCATCAGTAAATTTAGTAGCTTTACATTTGCATTATACATATATTTTTTTTCAGTTGAATGTAATTTTGCTGAAAAGTTGTATATATTTATACATTTTAATATTCTCGATGGTTGCTCCTGGAAGATCTAATATGGATTATATATATATTTTCAACCATGATATATATT
This sequence comes from Epiperipatus broadwayi, assembly GCA_028023455.1. Classification (NCBI taxonomy): domain Eukaryota; kingdom Metazoa; phylum Onychophora; class Udeonychophora; order Euonychophora; family Peripatidae; genus Epiperipatus; species Epiperipatus broadwayi. The sequence continues at coordinate 2,849,898 of JAQFVV010006217.1, forward strand.
TGCACTAAGTAAGTAATTGAATGGTTGTTGCTTTGGAGGTTATAAGATATTTAAGTGCTGGAGTGACAAATTTTAGCTATGATCCAGGGTCTAAAGTTTAATTACGCCTCTGTAGGGACCATGAGAAAGGTATGATAAGCTTGTTAATATTTCATAAATATTCTTACAAACATTATTACTCATCCTCTATTCAGATTTGAGAATTTCATTAAAAAAATTTTAGTGCAGAAAATGTCACTGTTACTTATATAATCCCCAATTTATAAATTACTATAAATATGTTAAGTTGAGAGACTGCAAAACCTCTCACGCTCATTACTGTAACAGCCAATCAGATTGTAAATACAAGACAGAGAATTTAACAAGAATAGGGCAGTCCACCCTATTCTTTATTTGCAGTCTCTCAACTTAATTTCAATACTGTTTGCACTTTATAAAAATAAATATAAATATGTTGTGTATATGCAGGGTTCGAACTCAGACTTTCACATGACACACCACTCTCAGTGCCATCTCATATTGCTGACCCACCTGATCACACACATGTTGAAAAGATAAATAATCACCAATATACATATTTCATGCTAAACCAGCAATCATCAGTTGGTCTAGATTGTAATCTAGACCAACTGATGATTGCTGGTTTAGCACGAAATACGTATATTGGTGATTGCCATCTCATATTGCTGACCCACCTGATCACAATCTAGACCAACTGATGATTGCTGGTTTAGCATGAAATACATTTATTGGTGATTATTTATCTTTTCAAGATGTCTGTGATCAGGTGGGTCAGCAATATGAGATGGCACTGAGAGTGGTGGGTCGTGTGAAAGTCTGAGTTCGAACCCTGCATATATTACATATATAAATACAGCTTTAAGCCCGTACAATGTATTAATTTATATAAATAATGTTGATGAAATATCTATAAAGAAAAAGTGTTTGTGCATAATGCAGCCTGCCAAGGAGAAGAAAGTTCTCTATCAGTACTATGTTAGTATTCAACTGATTGAGTCTCACTATGTTTTAATGCATAAGTCTACTCTAAAAATTGTTATCATTTATGTATATTATGAGGGGTAAATTTGCTTTTAATTGTTGTAGTAGATGCTGCGGTGGAGGGCTCAGAATAGCAAAGTTACCATAAGTCCCTAAAGTCAAATAAATGAAGAAACTGGAGGCTTCTAATGAGGTTCATCGTTTTATTTAGCTAGTTGAACGTTTCTAATGATTTATTTTGTGAGTAGTCTGCATAAATTATCTCATCGTTTTGTTTACATCTTCTTTTCTCACATTTAATTGTTATTTTATATGTAATCTTTTGAGGTATTTTCTGTTTCTTCTTTCATTTTAAAGAAATATACGTATAGAGGGGTCTGTATTCATATTTTTATATAAGCATAGATGTAGGTATCTGTATTTTTATATAAGCTGTGAAAATTGATGCCAGAGACTTTTGGTTTTTGTTAATGAAAATAATTGCTTTTGAACGAATTTCAGTTATAAATTGTAATTAATAATTCAACCACGACCTTGTATTAAATGAATGCTAGTAAATTATTCATGCAAACTTTACTCTGTGTCTGTATCATGGAAATTCTATTACAACTATTTGTATTAATAATTGATTAACTCTAAGAATTAATTTTTTAAATATGCAAATAGTTTTAATGGCAAGTAAAAATCATTAGTCATTGCGAAATATTAATTAACATTCACGTGTTAAATAGAATGAAGTTTTCCTAATGATGAGATCAATCTAAGAGTTTTTATTTTTTGGTTCTATCATTATATGTTTGTCAATTTTTTTCAACGTAGTTTAAATGAGGATAAATTTGTATGTGCCGAATGTAAAGGGGTAATAAAGTATTTACAGCACAAGCCCTGCAGTTGGATGGCCATTTTATATTAAAACTAGTTCAGAAAGGCCTTAATTTTTTTGCCTTTCATTGGATTACAGAAAAAAAAGATGAAGAAAATGATGTTTTAATATTTGTAGTTATAAAGATACCAAATAGTTTGTCACGCGGAAAGTGTTTTAATATTTGAGCATCGGAAGTAATAATGCCGCATGCTCACCTTTAATCCTGAGTTTGAATCTACTACTGCACCAAACTGTGGCAAAATTTGTAGCAATTCTATAAATAAAATGCTGGGAATAAATTGTATTAAGTGGATGGCGGGTCATGACAAACCACTCCAATAAAGATAGTCTTCTAGTATCATTTATTTGTGTCCATTATTGACTTAATAATGAATATGATTGTGTGTTAGCTTTTGAAATGGTACCTTTGAGTACTTTACAGTTATTAATGTGCTAGTCTTAAATAATTATTACATATACGGCAAGAAATTTAAAATGGATATGCATGTGTATGATCTTCAGTTCTAAATTAAAATTTCACAGAGAATTATTTTTAATTTTCTATTTCATAGCAATAAATTAACAAGAAACGTATATCATTTATTACTAACACGGCATCATTTGATTTTTTTTTTTGATAACTGGTAAGTGATGCTTTTGCACAAAATACATATTTGGGGGATCATGTATCTCTTTGTATGTGTGTGGTTGCTTGAGATAGAGTGGAGGATGAATAGATTGATAATCCTGAGTTCAAATCCCTCTTTTTATATATAGTAACTATTAGTATTTCTCCTCTGCTCTAGCACCATTTATTATAACCTGTGACAATGGTAGTACACTTTATTAATCTTCAGACCAGTTTATTTTTTGATCTTTATAAATGAGGGTTTGGGTTTAAACCTAGGTTATTTGAATTTGGTTATTAAATTAACAGTGAAAAAAATACTGCAGTTTCCAGCATTGAATTCTAAATTCTCATGGATAATTGTTCAAGCCAAAAATTGGGTTTGGGAAGGGGACATTAAAATTTATTATGCAAACTATATCTCTATTAGTCTGTAAAGAGTTCCACTATCTTAGACATTCCTCAAATCAAGAACCTTCTCCTTGATGCTTGGTTAAGAATCTCTTTAAGTAACCTAAAAAATTTATGTAAAAAAATGGGCTTCTTGTGAGACCTCACACAAAATAATAAACCCAGATAGATATATTTGATCTCTTTTAGATGTTATTGGAGTCTCATCAACAGATTTAGGATCACCAATGGTCACTGCACTTATTCTACTTACAAATGGGATTTGACACAAACATGAACCATGAACTATTCGGTTAGTGACTATCAAGTTTACGAATACAGCAGCAGTATTGGAAGTTCTTAATAAAACCACTAATGAATCTAACTTCTGAGGGATATTTCTACAGATTCTTTTATAATAATCTTATATTTGTTAAGAATTTATTAAGAAAAGTCTAGAGCTGGAAGTAACAGAGTTGGATACAATCTGTGGATATTGAGCATTAGAGTCTGTTGCTGTATTCTATTATAAGAAATCATGAAAGGTAAAGTAAATGATCAAAGATCTTTATTTCTGGGAAGTTCATAAGATGTTTGAATGCTGAAATTGATAATCATGGGTGTGATACATGGACTTTAAGCACCAGAGTCTCTCACTCTACGCTGCTAAATGAAACCATGCCAGTCAAAATAAATAAATAATCGAGCAGCTTTATTTATCAGAAATTCATATGGAGTTTGAATGCTGGAAGTGACAACCATAGGTTTGATTCATGGATTTTGAGCATAAAAGTTTGTCACTCTATTCTACCACACAAAACCATGCCAAAGAAAATAAATTATCAAATGGTTCTATTTTTTGGAAGTTGGTAAGAAGTTTGAATGCTGAATGGTACAGCCATGGGTGTAATCCATGGACTTTAAGCACCATAATATGCCACTCTGTCATTGCATCAAATCATGTAGAGCTGTGTTTTGTAATATTTGTCATTAATTAATGGTTTTAAAAAATTCTATCATTTAAATAAATAAAATAATGTTTCAGTTTAAATAAATTCAATCTTCTTAGAAAAAGGATTCTGACAGCGCTTTTATTTATTAATTTAAGTAAAGGTTCTCTGCTTTTAAAAGGTAGAATTATAGTTCATTTATCCTTCTTGTCAGTAATCTTAGTCTGTTAGATTTTGTTTTGTTTTGTTGATTAAATCGTTGTGTTCGGTCATTCTAGAATAGTAAGCTATTCCTGAAAATCTTTTAGAGCGTAATCAACTTACATTTTGTGTGTGCGCGCGTGTATTATGATTATAAATTTATACGGCGTTTTTTTATTTTATTTTTTGAATAATCTTTTTTCCAGCAACAGCTGAAATTGCATTTTGATGACTTCAATCAATATTGCAGTTGTTAAATTTTTGTAATTTATATATATGAAGACCATTTTCTGCAATTAAATCACAACTATTGTTACCGTTAAATAGATGTTTTAAAACGTTTTTGTATAATTTTTTTCAGTATTCCGGAGAAAAAATGTATTTTAAAAGTTATTTCCCGTATATTTATTCTTATATATGTGTATATAATAATCTTATATATTACAAAAAAAAATACATGATGTTTTTAGCTTACATTTAATCTTTATTTAATAGATGTAATTTAGTATATGTACTATATTTATTATTTTAGATGCGGCTCTCAGATAATTTTTTTTTTTTAACGCCCTTGAATTATTTAATGTTGGATATCCATTCACTTAAGGTGGTAAACAGATCTCCGGATTTATTTTTGTCTTATTGACTTTTTGAACTACCCCTGCAAAAGAAATCATGTTAGAATTTAATTGACTTTTCTGTGTAGTATTCAGAAGTTGATAGTGAAGAGAAATGTTTGATGCCATATAATATTTGAGATGGTAGATTTGTTTCATCATTTATTAAAAAATGAAGTGTAGTCAATTTCCAATCCACCATTTATCTTTATTATTTCTCTGATGCCATCCATCATCTCATTTCTCTTGGCCCAAAATCAGCACCATAGAAATATTTATTTTATTGACCTATCCATTATTATTTAAACTTTGTGCTTTTCGATATCTCTCATTAACAAATAATGGTCTCAATGAAATATTTTTTATATAGATATGACATTTGAAAGGTCATTTTTATTTTTTTATTTAAAAAAAAATTGTTTGCTTTTTATTTTAACTCCAGTAATCTGGATGATGAACTGTGATGTTGTTTATCTTAATCTTTCACAGGTCAGTATTCTGATACTGTACTATATATATATCCACACACTGTATAAAAGGAAACTAATAGGAGTTCATGATAAATTGTTACGCACAGGGAAAAACAAGCTAGAGCTGTGATCCACTGAATTTCAGAATGTGTCATTCTAGCATTTTACTGAAGACAGTAAATAATAGATGAAAAATGTTTGATATATGATTTGAGTTCTTAAAGCTAATGGCTAAGTCATACTTTATAATTAGAATGTTTCAGTAAATAATCACATTTTTATATTTTTTAATAGAGCCCATTTTATTATTTTTATGTATATGTTATGTGTCGTCCCCCCCCAATCTTTTCAAAAACAGTGGATCAACAATTTACTTCTTTATCACATCTCTTTGATCATATGTTATGATTTCACCTCCATAGGTGTTACAAGTGGATAGAAACCAGTTTTTACTTTGTATAAGAGTGGCATAGTGAAAATTACATAACCGAAATATCCATCATTCTAATCTAATGAATGACTAATAAAAATTATTAATATATTTCCATGAAGTGGTTTTTGGCAAAATTATGAGGGCAATAAGTTTGACAGCAATTAAACTGTAGTAATTGGCTTTCTCTATATATACTGAACAATGATAAACATATGTGTAAGAGATTGTAGTGTGGAGCAACTAATGAATGCTGGTTCAGCATGAAATGTGCATCTTGAAGATCATACAACTTTTTCACATGTCTTCGGTCATATATTTATGGTTGAACCCACCTCCACAAGGTGCTAAAAGTGAATAGAAACTAGACCCTATTTTGAGTGTGGGGTGCTTCCATTGAATGTCATGATTAATTTATTAAAAAATGCTTACAATTAAAAGTAGAATATAATTTTTTACTTCTTCTTTTCCTATGTATTGATTTCTATTGTAATATATCATACCATTAACACCTTTTTAGATACTTTATCAAAACTTTTATTTGTATTAAACTAACAGTTTCAACTGTCCTGCAGACATCATCAGAGTTACAATATTCAAATATATAATTAAGCAATTAATACACTTATCCATATATTGATACACATAATTAAATACACAATATAAACAAAAATAATTACACATTTTAATATGACCTTTATAAATAATCATTTCCCATTTTATTATTTTACCTTTTAAATAATTTTATCAATATTTTATATTAATTTATTTTATATCACTTTATTTTATTTTTTAAAATATTATTTAATATAATAATTATAACTTTAACATTTATTTTACTATTTAATACATATTATTATCATTTTACTTATATTACAAAATCAACTTCTAATCTTGTCATTTTTATTAAATATTTCTATCAATTAACTTTAACCACATTACAAATTATTTTTTTGTTTTTTATTACAAAAAGTTACCAACCTCTTGTTAATTCTATTTCCAAAACCCAACTGACAAAAAAATTCAAATTTTATACTTATTTGACACTCCCTCTATATGATATAAAAGTAGAATATAAAAGAAATGGTTGAAATCTTAATTTCTTTTAATTAAATTTTCCTTTTTTTAAAAACCATTGCTCTTGTAATTGATTTTTAATAGGCATTAATTTCATTCCAAATACTGGAAATATGGTGACATTGTTGGATTCTCAATTTTTTAATTCAAATATGAATAGTTACAAAAGGCCATGTGCAAATTATATGAATACTAAAAGGTAAAAAATAATATATTGTAACAATCAGAATTGTCTATCTTGCTAACACACTGCAGAATTCAAACCCCAGACACAAAACTGAACATTCTAGGAGGGGTTGCCTTCTAGATATACTAAGTTCGAATCTAAAGTCCAAATTTCACAGCGCTATCTACGTGATAACGCATCTGATGCCACTACTAGTATAATCTTTGACCGGTGCCTGGTGGTCAGGGAGAAACAAAAGACTCTATACTAAAAGAAGCTTGGGTGGCTAATTAACGTCTATGGATTTACAAAAGAAATGCAGAAAAAATATATATATAGACCGAGACAGTGATAGGAATCAAATAAAATAAGTGATCAAATTTAGTTTTAAATAATTTCACAAAATTTATTTATATAAATTATATATATAATGCCACTGTCTGCTTATATGAGACAGGGACACGTATTAAATAATTGTGGGCATTATATTCCAATAAATGACAAAAAAAAGTTTTAAGCAAAGTTATATATTCTATTCCTTGGGCTAATAGCATTACGATAATGTGCTTGATGAGATAGGAACATGTGCGAGGTGCTTTGAGCAATTATAGAAGTCTAAGAAAATATTTGAAAATTAAGTGTTCTAAAATATTTATTGATTTCGAGAATAGCACGGACAAAAGCTTACTAAGCAACAAAATGGGAATGTGATCAAAGCATTTATTCGATAATAATAATAATAAAGTTACATTGGGAGGTCAGTATTGCTGATAATGAATTTATTAAAATTGGAGGGTGTGACACGTTTAAGTCATGGATGCTTTGTAAAATAAATATAAAATAAAACAATAATGGAATATGTGGAATGATTACGGAGGGCATCTTGCCACTAACCCATAGGAAAGTATTTTATGAACAGCCGAAACTTAGCGACTGTGTGACGATTGCGTTTAATTTCCAAGTGTGTCATTTGGGAACACACTCTGCCTGGAAACTGCAAGCGAAGAGAACGGACTTGGCCGTGTAAAGAATCCTTGGAAAAGTAAAACAAAGCAGTCTCAACAACCAATTCATGTACCAGCAATATGAGACTAGTGTGTATAAGACATACTAAATGGGTTTTACTTGGATTGAGAAATGCCCAATCAAATTCCCAGAAATTCATTTAAAAGGGTCCGCGATGAACTTTGTAATTAAAGTAGAACACGGTAATTAAAACAGGAAAATGAATGCTTGCGGGTTTGAAAAGTAAGTATAGATTTATATACGCAATCATGCATTAGGGGACACATTTAATCATTGACCTCGCACATACTCTCATATTAGATTAAAATCAATAACATGTAGATTTTAAACTATGTGATTATATTATATATTAAAGAAAAGAATCGCCCTCGAACGAGTGATTTGCAAGATAATAAAATTGGAAAATTATTTAGAAATTTAAAATATGCCTTCATAGTGGCATCTTATTTTCAACAAAAGGAATAATTCACTCGGTCAAAGATGATTCTGACACATTATCATAACAAAATAACAGAAAGCTTAATCAATAGAAAATATTAACCCAAGGATAGAGAGCAAAATGTTGAGTATATTCAAACATGTTAAAGAAATACATAATGAAGTTATGTGAAATATCAGAAAAAAATTTAAAATAGCTATAGCATGTTAGTAGCACAAGAGCTCTTGGGTTAATTTAGGGTTATCTCTGGAGAAGCATTTTAGGTAGATTGATGGTCGGCAGGTTTTTATATAATTTAACAGTGAAATCTGGAAATGTTCATATTTTTGGCAGTGGCAGCAGTTCCAGGGTTCCTTATGTGATAGCTTCCGATGGTCTGGAGCAGCAGCCAGCTATTCTGAGGGGACATAGCCATCTTGATGCCTCTACTCTGACATGTCAAAGTTAGCAAATTATTAGAATAGAGCTCAGAATGATTTCTCTTAGAAACATTAGAAAAGAACAAAAGAAAACCCTCCTTTTTATAGTAGAAATTAACAATAGAACTGCCCTGGAGCGTTACAAAAATATATCAGACTTATCAGCTGTAATTAAATCTATCCGAATGTCTAAAGGAATTCAACAAAATTTTAATTAATTTCTTTTGTTAATTTCCCTGTCGACATTCGAATTACAAACTAGATTTAATTCAAATGACTTTTACTAATTAAAGAAAACCTTAAGTGGACATCTGCTGTTTTTAGATAAACTTATATAATATTAACTAATTAAACTATTGTCCCTCATTTATTTTAACAGAAATATTTGGAATGACTTTTATTAAATTAAACAAAAATTATTTTACTTTTAAATTGCAATATTTGAATCTATTTACTAAATGAATATTTACTAATGAATTTTATTTTAAATCAAAATATATTACAACGGTAATATATTTGTAGATTCAAACAAAATAACTTTAACAATTTATAATTTTGATATGTTTTAAAATGCATATCATAGTGTGTGCGCAATTATGACTTATATAACCTACTTTTTAATAAATCAAAATTATGTGAACATATACATAATCTATAATCTTTTATTTTATTTGGGAATGACTTATATATATATAATACGAGCATTGTACTCATGGTTTAAAATTAGGCGGGATTTTCGGTATATAAGCGTATTGCAGACACACTACAATAGATTGGGGTTCAAACTAAGGTATGAGGGTAGGAAATAGGTGAGAAAAGGTGAAACGAAGATCTGCAAAGCAGACCTTACTGTTTCAATATATAAAAAATAGTTTATATAAAAAATGTTTTTATTTAATTTGAAGAATCATTAATGTGCTAAAAAACCAAAAAAATTCTATCCACAATCACACTTGTTATGGATAATGTGAAATGAAAGGGTCATTGAATAAGTGATTGAATTAAGTAATTTTCTTTCTAATTTTAAGTCGCAATAAATGCTTTTGAGTGAAATTTCTATGAAAATATATATTTTAAACATCTACCTCTATCTTATACATTCAAAACTTTTTACAGCAGTGCTGCAAGAAATATTTTGTGGATTAAAATGGGAAACTAAAGGAGTGAAAGTAAATGGAGAGTATTTAAGTCATTTAGATTTGGCAGATGATGTAGTTGTTTTTGCAAATAATGCTTCAGAACTGCAGGAAATGTTGCAGGAATTAGCAGATGAAAGTAGAAAAGTAGGACTACAGATAAATGTTAAAAAGACTAAAGTAATGTTTAATTGATTTACTCAAAATATGAAAATAAAGATTGATTATGATGAATTAGAAGAAGTTAACAGTTACAAATATCTTGGTCAGATTATTAATACATATGGAAACATAATGGATGAAATTAATCATAGAATTAAACTTTGTTGGAGTGCTTTTGGTAGAAATAACTTGATACTAAAAGGAAATATGCCTATGTGTTTGAAAAGGAAGGTTTTTAACAAATGTGTTTTGCCAGTTCTTTCTTATGGATCTGAGACTTTGACACTTAATAGGAGAGCAATATAGAGACTTCAGACCACTCAAAAAGTATATGGAGAGATGCATGCTGGGAGTAACAACAATAGATCAAAAATGCAATGTATGGGCAAGAGAACAAACAGGTGTTACTGACCTCAGTGTAAATATTAAAAGATTGGAGTTGGGCTGGACATATTGCTAGAAGAGATGATAATAGATGAACAATTGAAGTCTTAACTGGATTCCAAGAGATTGCAAAAGACCCAGAAAGAGACCACATGTGAGATAGATGGATGAGATGAGAAAGTGTGCAGGGATGATGTGGAGAAGAGAAGCTAAAGATCGGAGAAGATGGATTGAACTTGGAGAGACCTTCATCCTGCAGTGGATTGATAATGGTTGATGATGATGATGATCTTATACATCACTAAGAAATTACTGAAGTAACTTCAACAGGGTTTGAAATGTGGTCTAGCAATAATGTTAGGCTAGAAAATAGGTTGGCAAACCTTGAAACATTGCATTATTATTGATACCTTATATATATATACAAAATTTGAAAAAGATCTGTTTGCTAGAAGTATGTTAAAAATGGGTTACAAGATTTGACCCAAATAAACAAACTAATGGAATTTCTAAGTTAAATAAACATATTTAAAAAGATGTAAACTGTCTATAATCAGAAAATGTTTTTTTTAAGAAGTTGAATCTACCAATCATTGATAAATCTCTACATCGCTTTTTTAATTTCTTTCTTCAATGCATTGATTACTTATAAAACTTCACTTATTACACTATTTAATCAAGCAGAGAATATCATACTTATTTTTAATCATCAGTGATAATTCTGTCATTGACATAGAAGCAATCAGAATTCTTTAAGTGAATATGCAACCTACCTGAAGAGCATTCCACATCTCAGTAACATGAACAAATTTAAAACCCCAAATTTTTGAAATTTTAATATTTAGTCACTACTGAGACTTAGTTTGGGTAATCAAGAGCAAACATCAAATTATAAAGGGATACCCAAAACAAACTGGAATTTCCTTTTGGAGAGTGGTGTATTTATAGAATAGGTTTCTGCCACTAGGTGAATGCTTATAGAACCTTTCTAAGTCAGTATGCCAGTCAACATTGTCAGAAAAGTTTGTGTTTAACTCCAGTGATTTTTTTCAATGAGTTGTTCAATCTTTTGCCTATTTGTGATGGCTGATTTGCATGATCGAGGAAACTGCCATGAATATAACACAAATTTTGGACTAGAGAGACCTCCTAACTACGTGTTGTGTTTTGAATGAACACATGGAAGTTATAGTTATGATACAGAAATAAAATGGCAATCCAGTCTGCTGTGTATTTGAAATGCAATCATTCTGAATACCAACAAACAAAATAGTACATAATAAGAATAGCGAACATGCTGCTACACTCACAACCCAAATATATCTATAGTTCCCTATGGTTCATTTCTCTGACACTTTAAAACTGGATGCTATCAAGAAGATTCCCATTGGCCTCTGTTTCCCAAACACTGCCTCTGTCCAGTTCAGCTGTATGTGAACACATATAGCTTTGTCAATGAGCACTGTGACTGTTACTATGAGCTTACTTTTAGCTGCAGCTACTTCTGTCTCTCAGCAGCAGATCTCTTGGTAACTTCACTGGAAATCCACTGGAAAATCAACTCTTCACATCTAGCTCTATCCAGATAGTTTGCTTCAGCCCCAGTTTCCCAAACTCTTTGGGCCTATTTAGCTGCTTCCCATGAACACATTTTCACTGAGAGCATTACACTTTAACTGAAGCTACTGTCGCATCTTTCTGCAAAAATGAACTGGAAAATGAATCATGCACTTTGTTGCTTACTCTATTTATAGTTTTTAATTACTCTCGCAATTAATTACTGTTTTTAGGTCTATAACTAATTAATTGGTGCCTTAGGAATTTCTTTCCATATAAGGTAATTTAGTCTCTTATCAAAAAATATTTGTAATCAGCAAATATTTCTTGGAATTTATTGATCACAATTAACGTAAATTATTTAATTAACTTTACCACTTATCAGTTCGCAATCTAAATATATTTCTCTAATATTTTCTACTTTTTTCTGGAATGCACCAACTTATGCTAATGAAAATATATTTTTACAAAATACAACACAGTCAGTGAAAAATTCCCCTTTCTCTCGTCCCTCAAAAAGCATAAGGGACAAATGTGAAAACAATATTATTTAATCCTTTGGTGTGAGATGGATTGCATAACAAAATTTATAGCCCAATGCGAAACATTTAACCCAATGTCATATTTGGAAGTTTTACAAATGTTTCATATGATTAGTGGTAAACAGGTGATTTGTTGTTTTATTATGGTTGGATCAAGTCTTACATTACTGAATGTTAAATAATTTTTTTTTTCCTGTGTCAAAGCATCGGCCGGGAAGCAAACCCTCAAACCTGGGAAAACTTTTTGTAAGGCAGCTGTGCTGACCACTCGACCACCAACGCTTGACATGTTAAAATGGCATGACATTCTTGTCTTATATTTGTATTGGCCCAATCTTATTGTGTGAACTTTTTTTATTTCCTTAGATGAAAAGAAGCTGATGTCAAAAAGGTAAAATAAAAATGGCAGATATATTAAAAGGCAACAACTTCAAAAAATATTTTAAAGTAGTGAAAAAAACATTTGGCCAAAGAGAATACTTTGAAAGAAACTGATATTTTTTTTATAAATGATTTCTTCTTTCTGTTGAGTATCTCCTTATATATTCCATTATGTGAAGGTTGTATATTTTCCATGTCACTATAATTTGAACTTACAGCAGTATATAAATCTCAAATTAGCCTAGAAATTTTCACCTATATTTTTTACTTGTAGTATTAACTTCTATCTCTTTAACTATAACAAATCTACAACATGCCACTGTTTCTAGCATCAAAGTATTCGATCCTTTTGTTGTGTAAAACAAAAGTTCATAACAGACCATTCAAGTTTATGAAGTCCTCAAGTTTTAGTGTTAGCTTTTCATTGATACATCCCAGAAGAGATATCAATTTAAAGTCCACAGGCCCATGATTTCATCTTTCAAAGCAATTGTCCTTATAAAAAAAGCATACACACCAACATTCTTGTTCAGTTGAGATTTTTCTTTTGAAAATTAATATTATCAAGAGCAGTATATTTCCATAAATACTGTTCTAATGATCAGGTTTTGAAAATGCCATACAAGGTCATATATTCTCTGCATTTATAGAAAAAAAAATTATTATCATGACTATCTTTTGTTTTGTAATTAAGAAAGCTTTGGGGGCAGATAATTTTTACACCATCTTATTTAGATTCTTTTATACTGTGAGTAGCATAGTGAACTTTAATGGGTTTGTGCAAACCTCCAACAATTTGCTGAATGAGACTTCTAACCCAAATTTTCTTCCAAGTAACTTTTTGATTATAGTACACCACATGCAAGATTATTGGATTATCCAAATTACTAATTCCATTATCATTTATTCACTATTGAAAGTTTTGAGTACTTTATGTATTCAACAATATTTGCTAAAAAAAGAAAGTTTCATGTTAAAATTTCTAAATGTAAATAAAGGTCAGAAATGTGATTACAACCACATACTGTTGTTACAATTTATATAAAGGGATAACAAATAGCATTATAAACCTACAATCCCTGGGAATGAAACTAAGTCAATAAAGACAGTAAAGTAAGTTAAATGAAAATAAAATGAAGAGTGATGAGAGAAGACAGAAGAGATTGTTCACACGACATATCTAAGTAGTTGTTACAGTTTTAATTCATTTAATCCTCAAAAACAGTTAAATGTTTTCACAATGTGATCCAATTACATGTTCAAGAATTCATTTTAAAACTTCAGTTATTGATTCCTGAATTGTTATTTAGGATAAGCTTGCATATATAAGTAAAACACGGGCTCTTCTTTATAAATCTAGTATTCTTAAAGGAACTATTATAAAATAAATAAATATTCCAATGTTTTGATTATATTTATAGTCTTTATCAAGGAACAAACTTAAAGCTCAACATTGAGTTTTATGTTTGTTCCGTGATAAAGACTATAAAAGAATATAATCGAAACATGGAAGTGATATTCATTTATTTATTTTATAATAGTTCATATAATATCTAACATAAAGCTATATATATACCTGTACACACAATGTAATATATAGGGTATTTTGAACTCAAACGTTTACATGACTCTCACCTCTCTACACTACCTCATACCACTGATGCACTTGACCACATATATGTCTAAAAGATAAATAATTACCAATATACATATTTCGTGCTAAACCAACACTCATCAGTTGGTCCAGATTATCATCTCTACACATATATACAATAAGTGCTGAGATTTATATTAATATAGCCAATCTTCATACTTTAATGAACAGGCTTCAATCCACTCCTCCCTCCAACTCTTCAGCCATCCATCCTATTGAAAATCTGATGATGGAACGCTCAAAGTCCACACTGCTGCCGACATTCTCATCACACCCAGGTTAACCATAAGTCACTCCGACCCCTCATGTACAGGCCATAATCCATTTAAGTACATATATGAGGGTTGGGCATATATTGAAATTAAAGGGTTATTTTTAAAATAGACGACTGTGTTTGTTGGTTATTGTTTTAGTATCATTTTCAATTATTACATGTATTAATTTACATAATCTTTTAGGACATTTTTTTTAAATAAGTTTTCCATAGGTAATAAAATTTATGTAAAATATTTATTAAATCTTAAAAAATATTTATAGAAAAAATTTTGTACAACTCAATATTTAACTTTAGACTTTAAATTTTGTTGTAAACTAATATTGGCTGTAGATATTTAAAATAACTTTTTTTGTTTTAATATTTTAATGTTTTGGTTATAAAATTAATGGAAATATATATATATTTTCATTATTTTTTTATTTAAATCTTTGTTTGTTTGCACTCTTACTCCCAACACTAAAATCATTGATTATCTACTTGCAAAATAATAAAAGAATATCGGTTAATTTAAAATGTAAAATTTTAATTAGTAAATTTAACTGATGTGTTTTAGTAGAAAAATTACTTAATATGTAATTAAGCGTCATCAAGAAAAACAATTCATAGATTATTTAATACAAGGTTATCCAATTACAAAGAAATCAAGTCATATGTCACATGACCTAATTTAACAAGCTTGTATTACAAACGTTATATATAGAGCTCGCAAATAAGCACTTAACAAGCTTAGCAGAATATCCCCAACTCAGACCGGTTTCTGCTACTGACTTCCTCAGTGAGGTGCTAGAATATTTAAGCATTAGATTAAAAATACCAGGACAAGTCCATCACTTTATCTAATGGATAACTATTAAGTAGAAAATCTGAAATTTTCAGACATTCACCTGTCTTCCAATCCAGCAATCAAACTTAAATAGCCATAAGGGACTGAACCAAGTTCAGATACACCATATATTAATAAGTTTAGCAATATAAAATTGTCAAAGACTTAATAGCAAAAAATAAAATTACAAAGAAATTAAATATCTATAATTATGCGCTTATAATGCTCGTTAAAGAAGTTATATATATTATTAAATTTATTTAAAGCTTAGCGCTTTCAAAGCTCTATGGCTTCATAATCATAGCTGTGTGCGGTTGATAGTGATGAGGGGGAGTATTCAAATTTAATAATATATATAACTTCTTTAACGAGCGTTATAAGCACATAATTATTGATATTATATAATTTATGAGAAGTTTATAAACAAATGTTCATTAAAGAAATCAAATCAAATGTTACATGATCTAATTTAACAAGCTTGTAACTTAAATAGCCATATGGGACTGAACCAAGTTCAGATATACCATATATTAATAACTTTAGCAATATAGCAAAGCCTTAATAGCAAAAAATAAAATTACAAAGAAATTAGGTCATGTGACATATGACGGATTTTTTTTTTTTTTAATTTTATTTTTTGCTAAAGTTATTAAATATATGGTGTATCTGAACTTGGTTAAGTCCCATATGGCTATTTAAGTTCGATGTCTGGATTGGAAAACGTGGATGTTTGAAAATTTCAGATGTTCTACTTAATAGTTAACAACTAGATAAAGTGCTGAGGCTTGTCCTGGTATTTTTAATCTAATGCTTGAATATCTTAACACCTCACTGAGGAAACCAATAGCAGAAACGGTTCTGGGGTTGGGGATATTCTGCAAAGCTTGTTAAGAGCTCATTTGCAAGATCTATATATAACAAAGGTTATCCCATCTTAAATAATCCAAGAGCTACATTAATTAAAGAAAACATTATCTGAGGCTATCTGAGGCACTGCATTCAAAATAGTAAATACCGAACTAATTGCACATTAATCATACACGTAGAACATGATGATTGCATTATAATAGTGCAAGGCAATTTCTTTAACACATATTTGAAAAATATGTGAGTATACAGTGATATAGAAACACTAGATAATAATATCAGCATCAATATTATTGACTAGCAGTGGAATTAAAATACTTAATAACCATTCAATTCAGATTATTTTTTCACTGGAAAAAATCCAAAATCTCTAGGCAGGCCATGTTTAGACATCTCAGATTTAATATATAACACTGCACCATATATCAGAAATACAAAAAGTCAAATGATAAAGTACTACTAATTAATCTGCAGTGGGAACAATATTACTTTAATTTGAATACAGGTCACAATATTTTTAAGCAAATTTGGGAGAGATCAAATAGCTTTTTATTTTTATGTAGAAGAATATCATGGTTTGGTTAATGTTGTTATAATGTTAATTTGTTTTACGTTGACTTGTGTGGATCAGTATTATAGTGAATATTCTAGGGCTAAATGTACATGTATTTAAGTTTAATCACATGATCTTCTGACCAATGAATTATAAGATTATTACTTGCTTAAATCATTATATAAATGTTATAAGAATAGCAACAATTTGTTTCATATCTTTTGCAAATAATATTACAATACTTGATAGATTGACCAAAGTGAAATTGTTTTTTTTTTTTTGCTTTATAAATAGCATATGAAGGGATAGCCAACAATCCCTAGAATTTTGTAATAAAAAATGTGTCTTTATTTATTTTTAGGTGTTACAAATTGAATCTCCTTCAAAGTACTGTACATTTGATGCAATGCATAGGGTTAAATGTGTTGTCTACTTTTCTAAGTAGTTCTGAAACTTTTGCAAAGTGATGTCTTTTAATGTTTTCTTCATTTCATCTTTTCCAAGTCAGCAAGGCTTTTTTTCATTTGGGAGAATAAAAGAAAGTCACACAGAGTGAACTCAAGTGAATATTAAGCCAATAAACATCACATCATCACCCTTTCTTATGCCTGCTTATAACTTATTAAAACAGGCAAAACACTCCATACAGTATTGCCTTTCTGTGCAAGCCAGAGTAATCAATGGATGCCAGAAGGCTTGGGCATAAAATCCCCTTCTAGTGCCTACTCATCCAATATCCCCAGACTAGTTTCTGGCTTGTGGCTTTCAACAGTAAGGAGCCTCAGACCTGAGAGCACTGCACCTAGATCTTAGGCTCTAATGCAGATCTAGGTGCAGTGCTCTCAGATCCAAGGCTTGTCACTGATGAAGGTCACAAGCCAGAAACAGCTAGTCTAGGGATATTGAATGAGGAGGAACTAGATGGAGATTTTACGCACAAACCTTCTGGAATCCATTGATTACTCTGGCTTGCACTGAGTAGCAATACTGTATGGAGAGTTTTACCTGTTTTTACTCAAGTGAATATGGCGAATGAATATCTGACAAATGCTGTTTTTGCTTGAAAATTGTTTCGCACTCAAAGCTTTTTGTGCTGGTACATTTTCATGATGAAGTGAGCACTCCATACTTTGCCCCGAATGAGGACATTTTCATTTCACTGAATTATGCAACTATTTT
Source organism: Epiperipatus broadwayi (assembly GCA_028023455.1). NCBI lineage: Eukaryota > Metazoa > Onychophora > Udeonychophora > Euonychophora > Peripatidae > Epiperipatus > Epiperipatus broadwayi. Next base: position 2,868,090 of record JAQFVV010006217.1, read on the forward strand.
ACAATTTGTAGGCAAAATACCTGATTCAAAAGAATGGATTCTAAGTGAACAATTCTATTTGCATTAAAAATCAGCACTTTCTTAGCATTGGACTTTGATCATGCATTTTTTTGGATAATGGTGAATTTGACTTTTGCACTTAACCACTCATATACTTGTGATTACCCCAGAGCAACATGCTTGCAAGAATTACCGCTGTTTTCCCTGCTCTTTTTCTTAACAGAAAATAGAATTTCACATTGTTCCAACTTTTCAACGATCACAAAAACGAACGAGTAAAATGCATTTAACATAAAAATTTAATGCATTGCACCACAATTTTACCCAATGATACTGATCAGTAAACTGATGCAGAAGAATCCCTGCAAGAAGTATATAGTAGTGGATGCAATAGGTCCATCCATTAGATGATTGTGGATTTTTTGGGGTATTCTCTAATATAAGACCTGCACAGTTTGATGCCAGCATAGAGCAGCAAATACTGAAATTTAAGATCCATGGGTTGCACCTAATTCTGTTTTTCAGTACTCAAATTTCCTATAAATTTTGAGAATTAAAGTCACTCAATTATTACTTTATAAAAGTATATATACATGCAGATATATACACATATGGATATATATAAAGGATATTGCTGCTTTACATATATTTGCTAGCCATTATGTACTCAAATATTTGAGTGTGGGTTTGTCAAATCCAAAGTGACATTACTGAGTGTAATATTTTTCATTTTTGTTGATTATTCTCACATCTTATACTAAAATTTGTAATAAGTTTCACTTCCCCATGTATAACTATGATTGTAAGATCTATATCTTTTTGTTGTCTTTATTACTGTACTACTGTTTTTGCTTTGTTTTATTCTCTTTGTTGTATTTATATTTTCTTAATATCTTGCGCAATGTTATCATTGCTATATGAGTACAGAGATGCTGATAATAACATCATTTCAAGCTATAGGGAAAAGAAGGAGGAACACAGTCAAGTGCTTTTCATAAATTCAAATATATAGCTACAGCTGGTATAGCCAAACTTCATGTCTATGAGAGCACACATTAAAATTGAGATATATTTAAGAGCCACAATTGAATTTCCAAGTATTCAACAGAAGCAAATCTTTGATTAATAATTTTGACATAAGTTTGAACAATGTATTATATTTCCAGGAAACAGTAAGAATAAGAACATCTATATTGGTGACATAAACACTCATTAGGACATTGTCACTGCGAAAGAATAAAACATCTATGGTTTCAAAGTAAAAGTTCATTATATCATGATTTTATTTCAAAAGTTTTGTGAGAGCCACATTGAAATCATCTACTTGCATTTGGCTTGTGAGCCAGAATTTGGCTGTAGGATTTATAGCGGTGTGACTTTTGTCTAAAGATTCAACGATAACTGAAACCTGATGAAATAAATATAATTTCGTAGATTTTTCTGTTAAAAAAACAAAAAGTATTGTTGGTCGAGAGGTCAGCACAGCCGCCTTACAAACAGTTATTCCGGGTTAGTGGGTTCGCTTCCCGGCCGATGCTATGACACATGAGAAAAAAAAACCAAATTGCTTATTTGAAAATATTTATGAAAAACAATTCTATTCTTAAAACATATTTCCAAAATTTGGGATAATGTTGTTAAAATAGAAATTGAATGTAATTTTCCAAACATTCACAGTTTTCATTTTCATAAATAGGTGTGTCAACAGAAGATTTTAAGCAATCTGAAAAGGTATCCATGAATATTCAGAAAACTGATAATAGGGAGGAAATATTTTCAGTCGATATTTTGACACATTGCCTAATTTTATAGAGGGATTCAAAAATTTTAATTTCTTAAAAAAAAAAAAACAATTTCTTTAAAAACAAATTAATTCATAATAAATTTCAGTATTTATGTATTAGACCTGCTGCTGATATTTGTGATGGCCGAATGCCATAACTTTCTCCACTGGGGGGAGGGGATATTTGCGACGGAAGAATGTCGGAATTCTGCTGAAGCAACCCCCCCCCCCCCGAAAAAGTACCGCATTCTGCTGTCGCAAACATGGGCAGCAAGTATATTACGTAAATATCTAGATTTTTCTCATGTGTCATAGCATTAGCCGGGAAGCGATCCCGCTAACCCGGGACAACTGCTTGTAAAACAGCTGTCGCTGACCTCTCGACCACCAATGCTTCACGTAAATACCTAGATTTTTCATAATCAAAACATAACAAAATTTACAGTTATTAGTAAAATTATTCATTAACAATTCCATACTGGCTAAAATAATCTGTTTTTACTTTTAAATTATTAGTAACATCAATAAAATATTTTGTTGATCTAAAAAATTGTGAAAATCTTTTTTTTAAAACGGGTTTTTTAACAGCAGACTAAAATTTAATCTAATTTGGTTGATTTTAAAAAACAAATTTGAGTAGAATAGAAAAACGTTTCAGATTTAATTATATCTTATTTTATTTCTTTATTAAGGATTCTTAAATGAGATCTAAATTCTTTATTAGAAAGTAGCTTTTTAAAAATCTTGTACCGTTTGATCTTTCTGTTTACTTGTGATATTAATTTATTGATTATCTAATCATTTATTTTTAAATCTTTATATACAATGTTCAATCAAATCTTTAATCTTATAGACAAATAATGAAAAGACCCAATTTACATGATTCATCTCAATGATTTAGATTCCTTCATGTAGAGATGCAAACATTCATGTGATAATATTCTAAAACATTTTTCAGGACATCTAGCAAAGATATGATAAGTGAAGATGATGAAGATTTAATACGTGTCTGAAGAAATAAATATTGAAGGAATTCAAAAACTTAAAAGTCTAATTAAATAACATATAGCAGAATTAATGTCTCCAGAAATAAGCCACCACTGAAATAATGAATTTATCGTTTAATCTAATAAATAAACTATGACGTTTATCATTAATATCAACTGAATATTGGTATAACTTGTGCAAAATAACAAGTGTTGATTTATCATAACCTACAATAAAGTTTAAAAGAATACACTCAGAAGAATCGAGATATATATCAATAAAAGTCACATAAGTAATCGATTTATAAACTCCTCTTGATCCGATACTTGTTTGAGAGTCAATAATTCATTAATCCTTTTTTATATTCACTAACCCAAATCTCAGACAAAATTATTCTATCACATTAATCACGTGAATGTGTGTCATTTAATAACTCATCAAAATATTTTTTACATTACATATATTTATATGAAAAATCTTAAATTTTCAATAGCTAATTTATTTTCTGCTGTCAAACAATTTTGGAAGAGAATTTATGTTGTAAATTAGACCAATCAGATGTGATGTGATGCACTGTGACTTCTCCTTAAACAGAGTTAGGAATATCTCAGCAACTATGCCCAGAGAAACCTGTTAGCCACTTTACCTTCTCTTTCCATTCCCCACTCTAAGTTTCCCCATAATCTGCTCCATCCCATTTCCACAATATAATCTTTATCAACTCCATGGCCTTCATATCTAAATCCTCCTTATCTTTTCTGAAACCCAACATAAAAACCAATAACCCATTTTCTGTATAATCACTTTGTTCATATTTATTCTTTCACAACTTCATTATATGTACCCTTTCTGTTTTCAAGCATTTACCTTCAATTAACAGATGCCTAATATTTTCTATTCCTTCCTTACAGAACTTTCAGACTAAATCACCCATATTTTTCCATTTACGTGTATATTCCCTTGTTACTAAAGATCCCGTTCAAACCTTAAACAATAAACTACTTTTCAGAATTAATCCTAACAGCCCCCTGTCCTGTATTTTTTCTCATTCATATTTTCCCATCTTTAATCCAACAAATTGAAAGCTATTTTTGTTAGCGATTGTATGTGTTTTCCAAAATAATTCCTTAGTGTCAGGCAATAAATCTTCATTTAAATATATATACTTATCAGATGTAGTTTTAGGTAAAATATCAGGTAAATATAACTTAATTCTTTTACTGCCTGATAAGAATGAATCTCGACATAATTGTAAACTAATTATTAATTTTTATTACAGATCTAAATCAATTTCCATATTTTAATCTATATGTAGATTTAATATTATTTATATCAAAGTTTGACAATTTAAATTTTTTAGTTATATTTTCTACAATAATAAATAAATTTTATTTTCAGTCTATTGAATACCCATAATTTCAATATTATTTTCTAATGGTCTTCAGTACTAAATCTGCAACATAGAGGAGATAGAAGGCCTTTTCACAACCACAATGGATGGGTGATGTCACGATGACATCAAATTGAAAGAAAATAATCCCTGAGAGTATATGTGAAACATGTTTTTTTTATCAACAAGATTTGTTTTTTTTTCAACGTGATCTCCTTTTTTTTGTAATATTTCGACATTTTCAGTTATTCAATGCAATCTTTTTTTTTTTTTTATAATACTTAGTCATTTTCAGTTACTTGTCATATTTTTAATTAATGTTCAAGATTGCAACCCTAAAATCGGCATTCGCAAGGTGATGCAGATGTTTGGTGGTTTTATATAAAAAAAATGTTCAGCACAATCTTTTTTTTTTTTTTGTAATATTTCCACATTCTCAGTCATTTGTCGTTTTTTTCATTGTGAAAACGTGTGTTTTTTTAATCAACAAGATTTTTTTTTTCAATGCAATCATTTTTTTTGTAATACTTCGCCATTTTCAGTTATTTGTCTATTTTTCATTAATGTCCAAGGTATTTGCAAGGGGTCATGGATGTTTGGTGGCTTATGTAGGGAAACAGATGAATGTTTTATATAAAATTGTAATAAAAGTTTAATAATTAATATGTATTTTTTTTTTTGTAGTTTGGTTTAATTTCTTTATAAAAAATGAGGTTTATTAACAGTTTTATGAAAACCCCAGCATACATTGCAATCACATGGTTTTCGAGTAAAAATTTTTACTGCAGATCTCCATTTTCTGTGGTAATAGTTTCTACAAAAAATTAGTTTTTAACATGTAAATTCCTGTTTTATATTACACGGTGTCGTAGGAATATAATTAATGTATTTTTATCCAAATTACTTAAAAATCAAAATCATTTATTGTTTGTTTGGTGTATATTTAAACTATTGTTTTGATTAATGGTGTTATTATTGTAATATCACATTTTGTTTTTTATTTTAAATCTCATTCTTAAAAGTTATTAGTTTTTTAAAGTCGCATTTTTTTCAAGTCACATTTTTTTTTTGGTTAATGTTGAAAGTCATACATATTTGTGAAAGTCACATTTTTATTTTTTTTTTTTGGAAACTTGTTAATGTTGAAATTTTATTTTAAATGTTGTTCTTAGAATTTTTTTTTTTTTAAAGTGTCATAGCATCGGCCGGGACGTGAACCCGCAACCCGGGCAACTGCCTGCAAGTGCAAGGCAGTTGCGCTGATCTCTTGACCACCAATGCAAGACTAGAAGTTGTTTGTTAATGTTAAAAGTCGTACATATTTGTGAAAGTCGCATTTATTTTAAATGTGTGTTCTTAAAAGTTTTTTGTTAATGTTGTAAGTTTTACTATTTTTTTGCTTTTACTTCTTTTTAGTCCTGCAACATGGAGCATGTATTAGATCTAGTTCACCTGTTGACATTTGTATCAATTTCCCAATAACTTTTTAAGATCCAGTTATCAGTGGATATGAATGTGAACAGGTGCAGTAGATCTAATACATGCTCAGTGTTGCAGCTTTAATACAGAAGTATCTTTCTAACCTATGCTATTTTAAATAAAAAAAATATTTTTGTAACCTAAATAATAATCTTGATTTTTAACTTTTCGTATACCATTTAATTCATCGATCAGATTTTTGATGTTATTCTGAACTAAATTAAGTTCTAAACTAAGTTTGGAAAAGGCTGTTATGAAGAATGAATATTATTTCATAAAATAAGTAGTAGATCAAGGTTATCTTTTATCTGCTGAAGTAATTCAAAAATAGAATTCTTATCTATGGAATCCATAATTTAAATTCATTGTTCAAACGAATTTCAGCTCTACAATTTTTACACCTTTTTATTTATTAATGACATATTTTTAAGTCTTTTCACTTATAGATAATATGTATGGGGCCAGACTATTATCTATCTGCCATACAATTGTAAAATAACTCAAATTGACACATACATAGAAGTTTTAATAAATAACTAAGTGAGTTTATTCACTCTGTATAATATATATTAACAATTTCGATTAGTAGTTCAACTGGAAACTGACTAGTTGAAAACAATAAACAATATTATCATGTGACAGATCATATCTCTGTACATAAATAGTTAGATAGCTAGAGCTCATCTCTAATGCCAAGAATTAGTAAAGTCTTAATTTCAATAACTCTACTTTTCTTTAACTCCATAATTTCAGATGGTCATTCATAAGCAATTTTTAGTAAGCACTTTACTGCTCACTGCTTCCTTAGGTCCATCTATTTATATTTAACTGTAGCTCTTTTCTACTGCTGTAACAGGCATCTGCACATTTCACTCTATTCTTTGAGTTTTACTAGTTTCTTTTCACTTTTTTTCTTCTCCATTCTACTATTTACAATCTTATTCATTAGAAGATTTGTAGGCAATTTACTGACTTCGCTAATTTGCATATTGTTAGACTTTTATGAAATTCAAAGTAGAATAGTTATTTCTAGTTAGTCTAATTCTCTTTTCTGCTTATAATTATTTCTAGAGTAACTCAACATTGCTTGTACTGACCGTTTGTACACACACACACATGTATATGTATCCAGTACACAACGATAGTATTACATTTAAAATGGAAATAACCAAGGAGATTTTGATACCATCTGGTGTTCATTGATTAGTCATGCTTACTCACTTGATAGCCATTGTTCATTTAAGCTTATCATAGATTGAACTAGGAAAGAGTCAAATTAGAATTGCATTCTGGGAATATTATAGCATTATGACATCAGGTAACTATTAAGACTTCAGCAGAATAAAGACAACTACATCTTGGGAATATTATAGTATTGTAATATCTAGTGTCCATTATTCAAGCTTACAATAGATGGCTCTGGAGTAGAATGGAGATTATTGCTTTTGGATAATATAATCATTCTTGCCATTATTCTTCGCTGCCATGCAACTAATACTACATTAATTGAAACTCACTATTGGGCTAGATTCGCCATACTTTTAACAACTAATTAATAACAGGAATAAAGTCATTCTTGTCCATAATTTTGATATAATTTTTTGATTTCATTAAAAATCATTATCATCTTTACTCAAAAAAGATGAAACTAAATCAGTTTTTAATTACTAATTCATTATAAAATGAAAATTTCTCTGGCACCATTTGGTAGAGGAACAGTGAAAAAAGCAGTACTCATTAAAGTAGTTTACTGGACGATAGGAATTTTTCTAGCTCTATTTACCTTATATGTAATAATAGCTTGACCCACAGTCAAAGAATATTGTATGGTTAACAGAAATTGATTTTAAGGGGCTATTTGAAAGACAATTTTATGCTTGTTAAAATTTTGACATCTACTCAACCCTGGTTTGAATGCATGGCCGGAAGACCAATATATCTACGACCATAAGACCTTTTTTAAAAACTAAACTAAGCCAATATGTTAGATAATGTATTGTTGTTGTTTTTTTCTGTTTGCTTTTAAATTATACCTTAAGTTGTTTTCATCTGAAATATACATCAAATAAAACTATTAAATTCAGTTTAGATTTCTAGCCAAAATTTCTCTTGCAGGTAAGGTGTTACGAAATCAATGATTAATTTTAAAGTTAAGAAAAGCAGCGCAGTTTTTCTGAATTAATTGTAATTGAAAGTCTTTGTAAAGGAATTTGAAAAGAAAAAATCTTTTTTAACTTTATAATTAAAACATAAAAATATTTTAAAAAACAAAAAAAAATCTTTTTAATATTATAGTTTTCGCTAAGGTTACTTTTAAAATATCTACAGCCAATATTACAACCAATATTAGTTTTTAAAAAAAGACTCAATAAGAGGTCATAATAGTTAAATATTGAGCTTATAAGATTCTTTTTAAAAATATATTTTTAAAATTTGATATATATGTTATACAAATTTTATTATATATGTAAAATTTACTTATAGAGTTTTCCCCAATTGTTTGAAAAATTATGAAATCTAATATCTAATAACGTGAAAGCTAAACACCTTCAAACAGATACGCTTTAAAAATGCTTAAGTGACAGCCAATCAGATGGAATAAAACTATTTATTTATTTAGTGGATTAAATGTGAAGGTATTTAAGCTTCACACTCTTAGTTCAAAATGCTTTAGTCTGGCTTATTTAAATATAATTGAGGCATAGATTAAGATGGGTCCCATCTTTTTCTAATAATTCTGGCTTGTGTTTTAGAATTTAGAGTCCCATGTGATGCCATTATTCCATCTGATTGGCTGTCACTTAAGCATTTTTAAAGCGTATCTGTTTGAAGGTGTTTAGCTTTCACGTTATTATATATTATCTGTTTACGCTTAAATTTAATATATTTACATTTATTGAAATCTAATATCTTAAGATAGAGAAACATAACCAGGCACTAAACATTTCAAGCTCAGTATATAAATAATGAAATAGTTTATTAACATCACATGATCACCATCTCTATACTAGCACATAATTGTTGTAAACAAGGGCAAAACTCTCCATATAGTAGTGCCACTCTGTGCCAAACAGAGTAATCAATGGATGCCATAAGGCTTGTGCATAAAATCCCTATCTAGGTGCAGTGCTCTCAGATCCAAGGCTCCTCACTGATGATGGCTACAAGCCAGAAACTTGTCTGGGGATATTGGATGAGTAGGCACTAGATAGGGATTTTATGCACAAGCCTTATGGCATCCATTGATTACTCTGTTTGGCACAGGGTGGCACTACTGTATGGAGAGTTTTGCCTTTGTTTACAAATAGTTTATTGTTTGGAGGTATGTGGAGTAATTAGTTTCAGTGTTTTTAATAAGTAGTCTAATCAGGCCCTGCTTGGTTGTTGGTTTTTCAGACCTCAAATCGAGACTTGGCGTCTCATAGGAACCGCACACTTTTAAATTTGTAAGAAAAATTGATAATGGAAATTTTTCATGTTTCAGAGTTGCGTCGATACAGAAAATATTTTAATTAAATTTATATTGAGAATGGGATACATGCGTTTAATTATTTTTTAGTATCTTCCATGAAACACAGATTATATAAAGGTTTCGCTTTAGGCTGGTGTATTCTCCTACTTAACAAGACTTCATTTTAACTTTGCCAACACTTTACTATTCCTTAGCATATTTGTCTATTCTCACTACTTATATGCCATCTAGTGTAAACATTAGCAATCAATAGATGCCAGGTGGCAGTGCTTAATAAATCCGCATCCACTGCTCTCCTATTTGTAATTGATTTTGTACCAATTCTGTCCAAAGAATAAAGGAGCTATAAGCTTATAAAAACAGCTAAGGTTACCATAATCTGTAGAAACTGGACTGGTTTCAGATCTATATAACTATGCAAACAAATAGGTTTGAATTGAAGAAATTTACAAATTTTTCAATTTGGGCTGATAAAAAATAGCCGCTAAAGGAACAATGTATTAGATCCAAAAGATTCACATGGGCTGTTCGAAGAAGAAATCCAAAAAATGTTCAATGATGAAAGTCATAATGTAGAAACTAGTCTGGGGATATTTGGATTATACAGCATGGGATAACTAGATGGTATAAAAGTAGCAGAGAAATATACACTTCTATGAATCACCAGTGGAGTACCCTCTACATTGGGCTCATAGATTAATAATATATTAAATATTTATAATAGCAATTTATGAATTATAAACTATAACAATACAAGGTTTACAGTGAAGGGTATGTCAATATTCCAATTCATATCAATTTTGGCTCATTAATGTGATAAAATTATATAACTGAATGTGCAAATTCTAAACATAAAATTTGAATAATAAATATATGCATGTATATATTACAATATGTACATATAAAGTAATACTGGATTTTGAGGGTTCATAATTGCATTAGCTATTCTTAGAAGATACATCAATTACACCATAAGTTTGTGGTGTTTTGCAACATAGATTATTGAACTATTTTTCTGAAACAAAAATCATTTGTAGTTTCATAGATTAAAAAAAAAACATATTCAATTAACATAATGTCTGAAAAAATATGAAATTATTATATTAAGATGGAGAAATAATCTGTCACTAAACATTTCAAGGCTAAGTAAATAAAATATACAGATAATTGAAAAGTTTATTATTCAGACTTCATTTGAAAATAAAAGATAATTATACATGAAAATTATTTTTATATATAAAATAATATTCTATAAAACACATTTATGCACTAGGTGGCATAAATGTGAAGAAAAAAATGTGCTAGTATCATGTGATGTAACTTATTTTTATTGGTCAATTCAGAATGAGACAACCAATCAGGTAACTCAAGCAAAATCTTTTGGGTTTTTTTTTTTTCAATAAAGATTTGATTATTTTATTTTTTCTTCTCTTATTATTAAGGATACATTAGCAGAGTGCAGAATAATTAAATTTAGAGAAATTAGCAGAGTTCTCAATTAACCTTATTTATTAAATTCTTAGAAATAACTGAGTTTTATTTTAACTTTGCAGAATTTCATTTTGATATATACAAAGATATGGATACACATAAAACACTATGGTTATAAATGTATATGCTAGATATAAATGACTTTACATTATCAATTAATTGTTTTGTACCTGCTATTCATTAGTTAATCGAAACAGGAACTTAATAATTTTTAATTTGTGATATTAATTCATATCTTATTCTATAAATGGCATCTTGTTATATTTTATACATTTATTACTTATTTTAAAGGAAGATGAATTTATAGCAGTCTATGCTTTAAAACTCTAAGGCTATTCTGGAATACAAAATATATAACTGTATTTGTTTTGTAAATTGGGTAAAAAAGTATGTTTGAAATAATGAAAATAAAGAATTTATAGAAAAATAGTAATAAAATAAATGAATAGTTTTTTAGCTTTTTATGTTGCAGATAGAAGTTATTGATGAAAGTAACTTTAAAACTAAAGTTATGGAATGGATAAAAATAATTATGTTAGAAGTAGGAAAGTAACCAGGTTTGAATATTTAGAAGTTATGAAAGATACATAGCAGCAAAGAAAGATATATGATGACTAATAGGTTTCATTGAACTTAGACACTAAAAAATATTAACTTTAATAAAGGTGCCAAATTTCATTGTGTCATATTGTACATATATGTACAGGTTATAGCATATTACTATTAAATGCAATAATCTTTCTGCAAGGCTGCACTTAAAGTTCTCCCGCAAATTTGCCTCTCTCGCAGAGAAATAGGGAGTTGATTTCTCCTCCACTGAAAAAGCTACATGTTAATTTTACTAACAAGACTTTACCCCCTCCCCTTCAACTTAAGAACTATGCTTAAAGTAGGATTGAGATTTGTTGGCAGTCAATGGAATCAGCCAGTAATTGAACTCTTGTTGAGGTAGGCCTATTAGACAACTCCAATGAAGATAAATTAATAATCCTGCTCATTAAGGCTATCTGTCAGAAACCAAACAATATGGCTAAATGTAATTGGATGATGAATATTAATAATCCTAAGCATTTCCTTTCTGATAATGTTATAACTTTCCTCAAAGAAGATAAAGGAAATAGATTCATACTTATGAATAAAGATGGTTTTAGTGATAAAATGAATCTGCAATGAAGGAAACTAAAATTTAATGCCCTCCCCAACTTTAATATAAAACTTAATAGAGACAAATTAATTTCTGGCTTACTTTGCAAATACTGTAACAAAGTCTTTACCAAGGCAGAATGTTATAGAATATATCACACATCTATCCCACCAAGAATGACTTTAAATTTTCTACTCAGGCTTATGTTGGATTGTGGAGGTTCTCATTATTTCAGTAACTGCAAAAATGATCAGTCAATGGTTAATGGTCTAAATTGGATATGGGTCTTACACCATCGAGTCATCATTTGGCTTAATTACCTTATCAGATACTCATCAGATACTCAAACTCGGAACCAGAATGCAAAATTGCTTTTTTAGATATTACTGAGTTATATGACTCCATCAATCACAAGCACTCTATTAATATTATCAAAGCCAAACTCGTAAGAAGCAAGTCTTCCATGACACATATCTACTTCATTATATTGTTGCCACATTCAGCGGACATGTGTTTATATGACTGATGATTGGCCTATTACCTTTCCAGAATAGATCTAATCCATTTTGAGGATAAATTTCCTAAATACTTCACCACTCCCAATCTCATCTATACCCACTATGTTGATGATGGGTCTATTGGTAGACCAGAATCAGTCATCATCAATATTCAAGCTGACCTTCAAACATATTCCTCTCTATCTTTCACCACTGTTTGGGAAGACTTGCATAATAAATTTAAATACTTAGACATCTATTTACAACAAGAAGTAAGTCAATTAAATTTCACTATGTGTATTAAGCCTTTAGAAATCTGAGGTTTTACATATCCTAAATCAAATTTTCCAAGCTCCCATAAGTTTGAAGGTCCTTTTTTTTGTAATTACCATTTATTTAAATTTGAAGTCTCTTACAAAACTAGCTTTAAACAATATTTAAGAGACCTTACCAGTGTTTGATTCAAATATAGTGATTCTACCAGAAAAGTAAAACAATTTTATCCAAATTAAATAGTAATTCTCCCAAAGATGATAGATCATAGTTTCTTTTCCCACATATTTCTTCCTTTGCTAAAATCTTTTCTCATTTATTCAAGCTAAGTTTTTGTACCTTTCTTCAACCAATAGATTAATTAATAATTCAAAAGATCACATACCTCTGATCAGACTGCCCCTCACACAATGTACAAGATCATATGCCCTCAAACCAGTTGCAGTGCTCTGTATTATGGCAAATTCCATACATCTCTATCCTCATGTGTCTTTAACATAGTTATTTATATAAAAGAATTTCTAATAAACCCGAATATAATTTCATCTTTTTAGAACATCAAAGGTCCATTGGCCATACATTTGAATCTTCCTTATATTTCTATTGCATTTATAGAATGCCATGACTCCAATATAAAATCAAAGAAACATGATTTATAGATAATAACTTTCACACTATAAACCAAAAGGAAGCATGATTTTCCCTCTCCAAAAAATGGAACTTTCTAATTCATTATTTTGCATATGTTTAAATATTCATCACCTATATATTACATCTTAAACTTTTCAAAAGCACTCAGCCACTTAATATTACATAACATATTTTAACTTTACCATTAGCTACATTCCAGCATATTTATTTATCTGTTTAATAAGGTTTATTTCAACTTTTTTTAATTAATAATTTTAGTCTTTATAGTCACGTTGCAATATGTAGTATCTACATAAACATATTATACCATAGATAAAGGTGGATTTCCACTTTTATTGTTTAAAAGAGGTTGCCATGACAACAGTTTGAGATTGTTATTCATAATGGTATTGTTTAAGTGTTGATGCTTTCACACATTTACATTATCTATCTATCTAACCTTGGGAATTATTAGCTTTATTATATAAGTAAAATGTAGGTGGAGTGCTGTTTGTAAGTTATAATTTACTATTTGTTAATCTGCTTTCAGAGCAGGTTATATTTAAATTGTTTAATGAGATTTGTTTAAAGTTTTTTTGTATTACTAATTTCACTTTTTGTAGTCAAGTTGCAATCTTTAGTGTCTATATAAACTTATTAGACCATAGATAAAGATGGATTTCCACATTTATTGTTAAAAGGAGGTTGCCTTGACAACAGATTGAGATTGTTATTGAGATTGGTTTTGTTTAACTGTTGACTGCTTTTATATTGTAATGTTTTTCCAGTTATTGTAGATTCTGGTAGACCTTCTTTTTACACACTATAAGTGAAAGTTAATCAAGCTATGGCCAAGAAAATATCTTGTTCATATTTCCAAAAACATAGCTATATTCCCTGATTAACTGGCCTACTAATTATTATGACAGGAATTGCCAATGAAGTTAATTTTAATCTGTAAGAGGGTGCCATAATCATTAGACTCCTAACTTCTTCGTATTCCATAATTTTGACGTAACTAAAAGATCGGAGTTATGCTTTCACATAACTTTATTTTTTTAGAGAATATTATTCCTGGGGTTTAATCAACAAATATTGGCAAAAGTAAATTATATACTTAAATCTTATTAAACTAACATTAATAAATTTAATAACTAACATTAATAACACATAATGAATAGTTGATATTAGAAATAAATATTTTTATTCTAACAAATTAAAATATTAAAAACACATTACTAATTAATATATATAACCTTCAAGTGTGTGTTAGACAATACTATATGTAAAAATTTAATATTTGCATTAATATTAGAAATACACACACTCTTATATAATTCGGAAAGCAAAACTATATATAAATCAAATCAAACCCAATCAATAAATGATAAAATTTGTTGGTTCTTGGAAAGACTACATGCATACTAATCCAGATATTAAATCAATTAATTAGAACAGTTTCACCATTAAAGTCCACTTCCAAGTTTCTTCTAGAAAGTTCTTTAAATGAAAGTCTCTATCAGGTTTATATGATAAGCTTAATTTAGTCACAATCGGGATTGAATAATCTTACCAGTAAGTTTTGTAGTACATGTTTTGAAGAGCTCTTTGAAGTTAAGTAGGTTCTTGTAGTTTCTTGGCCTGTCCTAATGGCTATACTTAACGTTTTGTTCTGAGTGACCTATACAATGAAAGGTATCTATAAACGCATCGGTTCCACTCTGCATGATGATCCACTTCTGCATGTGAGTAAGAGTAGTCCTGGATAGGATATTTTCTCTATCCAGACCTAATGGAAGATGCTAGTTAAGGAAAAGACAAAGGCCCAGTTTTAAGTTTTTCTGACCTTTTATAGTCGCGATCCATTTTTAGACGTTTTTGCGCATCTATTTCTTTTGTCCTTTTATCAGCAAAAGATAATAATCATGTACACTCTTTCTAAATTTAAGTTACAAAGTCCTTTTTTTTCCAGCATAATTCTGCCATCTTTAATTAGCTTCCAAAAAAAAGTTTTAATGATTGTAATCTTTTACTTCGGAATTTTTCTTTTTATTTGTTTGGATTAGTAATCAGCGTGTCTTTTATTCTTTCCAATTTTAGCTTTTATCTTTAATTACATATGAACGAAAAATTTAACTTTCATTGTATGTTTTAAAAATAAATTACACAAACTAAAAAAAAAATTTAAACGCCAATATCTTTGGACCATCTACTTGTAGACGGTACAATATATAATATTATTTTAGCACTACTGCAAATTTAAACTTACTAGTTCTAATGGCTGTTTTATGGTTAAATAAGTAGTGCTTTCTCATACTGTATATATTTCATTTACATTTCAGATTTGACAACTATGTCAAAAATCTAAGCATCTGTTTATCTCAGCAAAATAATTTCTCCAGCGAAGTGTCTCATTCATTCACCTCATGATATCGGTTCTAGATCTTTTACTATTTTTTAGAATCTAGTACACAATTTAGACTTTCCATTTGTTGTCATCTTTTCTAACAACATTTCCAACACAGCTTCATTTCAGGATGTTAATTCTTTTCTTGATGCCAGTATTGGTCATTTATGTATTTTTAAAGACAATTTGTTAATACAAGATTTAAATTTTGTATTCTCTTTGAACCAGTTGAATAATATTAAACATACTCTGTACAGGGTAAAGATAATTCATGTGTGGGTTTGTATATATATACACACACTTATATATTATTTATTTTTTTGTCTTCATTTATATTTGTAATTCAAATTGGGTTATGCTTATTCATCTGGATAATGAAGTGGTTTCTTTTTTATAAAGTAAAACTGAGTTCACTTTGGTGAAGCCTATCATAATCATAGTTCTTATTATGGTGAGTTTCACTGAATATGCATTCACTTTTAGGTTATAAATAAGAAAGAAAGCACTTTGTTACGCAGATAAACAAAACGTATGTCAATTTGAATTACAAATACAAATGAAGGAAAAAATCAATATTATATAAATATAGGGGATTTGAACTCAGATTTTCAAACAACCTTCAACTATCTACACTATCTCATACTACTGATACACATGACCACACAATGTAGAAAAGATAAATAATCACCAATATATGTATTTCGTGCTGAACCATCACTCATCAGCTGGTCCAGATTATCATCTCCTACCCATATATATAACCAGTGCTCAGTTTATATTAAGATAGGAAATCTTTATACTTTAAAGGACAGGCTTCAATATGCTCCAACTCTTCAGCCATCCATGCCATTGAAAATCTGATGATAGAGTGCCCAAATCCCATGCTGATGCCAATATTGTTGTTATGCCCATGTTGACATCAAGTCACTCTGACCCCTAATATTTCAATATTATATAAGTGTGTATAATTCATAACATGCAGAAACACTCCAATAAAAATAATTTAGAACTTGCTAATCATATTAAGTTATTGGCAGATTTTGAAGATAATTCAAACTTAATTGATCTCACTAAGAAGATAACTGATACTCTATTAAGAGCTGCAACAGATATAGCTAGCACAAAAAGCAGCAATTCACCAGTAAATTTTCAAGTAAGATAAGATAATGTATGAAGGAAAGAAGGAATATAAAAGTATTTAAAAATTATCCATTATGAAGAATTGAATATCTGGAGTTCTGTAAAATAGTACAAAAAAGAGTTAATAAAGATATAAGAAAAATTATAACTGTGAATTGGCAAGGAAGTTGTAGAAGGGAATAAAAGTTTTAAAATTATAAAGCATCTTCATATTGGAAAAAAAATTGTCAGAAATAAGAAGAAAAGATGGAATTATTACAAAAAAGAGAGACAATGTCATGAAATGTGTGGAAAAGTTTGATAAATAATTATATAGTAATAAAGAAAAAGAAAACAAAGCAAACACTTTAATTACTACATCTTTAATTATCAAGCACTTTGAATGAAGAAGTGAGACATGCAATCAAATCTATAAAGAGGAGAAAGATTCCAAGAAATGATACAATCGAAGTGAAGTAACAATTATAACAATTAGATATGAATTACAAAACATTTTAAAGGAAGAAGACAGACATACAATTATTCTATGAAGGGAAAGACTACAGGAAATAACAGAATTATTATTAATATCTTAAAAAAATGGATGAAGAAATAGAAAAAATGTTGCTAAATTATATAATAAAGAAGATATGAAATTTTTTTTTTCATATGTCAAATGCGTTGACTGGAAGCAAACCAGGGCCAGCTGCTTGGAAGGCAACTTATGCTAATAGCTAGACCACTAATGCTTAATGATATGAAAAATTTTATCAGGTCTGCAAAACATTTTTACCAAGATAATTACTACTAACTTTGGATTCAAATTAACTGAAAGAACAAGTTGGATCTAAAAATGTTTTTAACATAGTGAATTCATTGAGAGATGTTATATAAAAGATTAATAAATATAATTTGCCATTTTGCAATAGATTTGTAGATTATGAAAAGGCATTGGATTCTATAAGCATTTCTACAGCTATTAAAGCTTTTAACCATATAAATGTAGAATTAGAATATCATCCTACTCTGAAGAATGTTGATCAAAAAATAACAATGATTAGATTACATAGAGATACTAAAAAGATTAATGTTGACAAAAGTTACAACGGGATGATCCTATATCCTTTGCAGTAGATTTATGAGAAATATTGTTGAATTAAAAAGGGAAACTAAAGAAATAAAAATATATGATTATTTAATTTATTTAGATTTTGCAAATGATGTAGTTTTTGCACATAATGGTAGTTGAGGAAGGACCGTACTGCTGCCATCAATTTTCAGGCACTTTTGTAAATAAATTTATCACTTGCAGGTTTCAGGCTGGTTGTTGATGGTGTTGCAGCGCCATCTGATGGTGTCAGTACGGTCCCTCCTCAACTACCCAAATAATGCTCTAGAGCTTCAGGAAATGTTGAAAGAGTTATCAGATAAAAATAAGAAAGTAGGATTAAAGGTAAATGGTAAAAAGATTAAAGTAACATTCTCTGGATTTTCTCAGAAGAAAATAAAGATTGATAATCATGAATCAGAAATATTTAACAACTACAAATGGTTACATTATTAATACAGAAGAAAACATAATGGATGAAATTAAACATAAAAATAAACTTGGCGGAAGCATTTCTTTTTTTGCTTGAATTAATGGTACTTGTGGGTTTTCAAGTAAACCAGAAAGGCAGCCTGTATTTTTTTTAAAAATCATTGTAGAAAAATTAATTACAATATTTACAGTTTTTTTTCTTTTTTTTAAAAATTAACTTATTAAAAGAAAAATGAAAAAATATATAAATATACTATTTACACTGGAAAAAAGGGAGCTTACCAAATATAAAAATACACTATTTATGCTGTAACATAAGGAGTGTACCAATAGATCAAACAATATCTTCTTTAATAAGTGTGGTAAGAGTAAATATTTAAAATCTCTATCTAGAATATTCTTATCCCCAGACCAATTGGTTTTGAGCTTATGGCTCACCTCAGTGAGGAGCTAGAACATTTAGAAACTAGATCTAGTATCTGAATGTTCTAGCTCCTCACTGAGGCAAGCCATAAGCTTGAAAGCAATTGGTCTGGGGATGAGAATATTCTAGATAGAGATTTTAAATATTTTCTCTTACTGCACTTATTAAATAAGAGCTTGTTTGAGTTATTGGTATGCTCTCTATATTTACAAGCTTTTAAAAGCAACGGCACATTATATATGACTTGCTTTATTGATTATTAATATTTATACTTTATTCATGTCAGCAATGAGCAATAATATTATGACCATGATACATGCACTTTTTGGGAGTTCAGGATCCTGTATCTTTAGAAACAGTCCATTGCTCTCATTCTATGACGGGAAGGTTCCAATTTTTAATCATGATGACAATTTACAAAAAAAAAAAACCGCTGACAAAAAGAAACATTCTGAATTGAACCAAAGTATAACAATGTTAAGAGCATCTCGTCACTTCCTACATTATAAGTAAAAAGAATTGAAATAAAGCTTCTTAATAACATCAGAATTTATTCCTTTTTTTCAATTAACAATCGATTTATTAATTTTGTTTTAACTTAACAACTAACATACCTTCAGTAGATTATAGGCCTTTGAAACCACATTTATCAAAAATATAGAGTGTCATCTCTCACAAGTACTAAAATAATTTAATATTAAAAAGAGTTACACATATGTATTTGAAAAGATAGGTTTTAATAGTTGTGTTATGAATCTAAGACGAACATTTAACAGAAAATCAATACAAAAATTTCAGGCTACTCTGCAGAAAGATATATCTTGAGAGTAATAAGGAATTAAAACTGAAATATCCGTATGAGGTAACAAACAGATATCTTTGACATTATTGAAAGAATTAAGAGACTTAAATGGAATTGGGCTGGATATATTGCTAGAAGAGATTAGAATAGATGAACAATTGAAATCTTAAGTTAGATCCTAAAAAAATTGTAAACGACTTAGAATGAGACCATATGTGAGAAGAATGGGTTAAATAAGAAAGTTTGTTGGTATGCTGGGGAGAAGAGAGGCTATAGACTAAAAGAAACTGGATTAACTTTGAGAGAATTTTCATTTTTTTCATGGATAAATAATGATTAAAATTGGTGTTAGACTTCTGTGATTATTCAAAACATCTGTAGATAATGGTAGAGGGTCTAATGATAAATTAAATTGATTACTTTGTCCATCTCTCATTATGCCAAGTATGAATTGATTAAATCACTAACTCTCTAATTTATATAGATAATAATAGTGATATCTTTTTTGAAATTCCAAAAGTTACAATCTAACTAATGGAAAAAGTAGCAATAATAATATGCTGGTTGTGCTTTTATTTATTGTCCAATGACCTTTATTCATGGCTTTATGTTGTGGCAGCTGGAATTAGATGAGAAGTGATACTAATATTATTATTAAATGTGGACAACATCATCTCTTAGAGATCATAGGAATATTTATCTTTGGTGCTTCTGACTGCTCAAAGGTACAGTTACTATTGTAACCGTGAAGTCCTCTATCTATCTCATTGCTAAATCATTCTTATTTTTTACTCCATTAATCTTTTTGAGCATTATATATATATATGATTTATATTGTCTCATGATATAATCAATGTAGAAGAATTTCATAGAAGTTTTATTATTTTAATCCGTTTTCAGTTTTTAATATTATTTGAAGTTCAGTCTTTGGTGAATTCACTGTCGGTACCGTACCTCTGGTGGCATAGATGTCGGTTAATAAATCATTTCTATTTACGTGATAGTTTTAAATATTGGGAATTAACTTTTAATTTTAATATGGAAGAGAATAGAATTTGGATAATTAACGGTTTCTATAATTATTTCAGTGATTAAACATTGATTAAAGATGGAGAAGAATTTAATTTTTTTTTAAATATTATGTGACTTGTCACTTAGAAGATCTCTAGTATAGAATCAAAGTTGATTCGTAAAAATTTTTGTTAACAATGAAATCAAATGAAATATTGTATTTTTTTAATTTTTCCTTTTTAATTTCAAATGAGAAATATTTTATTATACTTTGATAAATATTTTTTATTGATTTTAATATTCGGATTTTTTAATTTCTTTTTTTTTATTATTTTATTTAAATATTAACTGTACTTTTTTTATTGTTAAAATTAATTTTTTTAAATTTTAGTTGATAATTTATTAAAATTTGAATTGTATAGCGTCGAGCAATTAATGTATACTAAAACTAGTAGTACACACACACAGTTGCATGTGTGAATGCATTTATATATATATCTTTTTAAGTTTTTATTTGATTTTCAAATAGTGATTTATTTACATATTTCATAGCGGGCTATTTTCAAATATTGTGTCTTAAAAATATTAGGTTCAAGCTTGGAATTTAGTAATTTCACTCTCCTCATATAACATAAATTAATTCAATCTAATTATTTCTCATAGCTCACCTTTCTATGTTCGTCTATATATATAAACCAGACATGCACAAAGCTAACTGAACAAATATATAATGAAATCTTCACAATTACTAAATGTAATCTTGTATTGCCACTAATAACGTTGTGGTACTTTATCTTTCTTCTTGCATTGCCAAATCCATATATTATTAATATCATTTACATTCTTTATTACTTTTACAATGTTTCGTATTATTACAACTCATTATTGACATTTTCAATTGTCCCAGCAATCTTCTTTAGAACTTCTTATATTTTCAAATATTAACTGCTAACTATTCAAACTTTTAAAAATATAAGTAGAAGTTCTGAAGAAGATTGCTGCAGCAATCGAAACCATCCGTAGTGGGTTGTAATTATATAAAGCATTGAAAAAATAATAAAGAAAGTAAATGATATTAAGTTTATGGTACTTTGGTTTTAAGTCATTCTTGCATCTATTTTTAGTAGTTTTACTGTTTTTGCAGTTATTTGCAGAAGAAAAAAAAAACAAATTAAAATATATTGATTTATTAATTTTTTAAAAAATCTCAACATGACAGAATGTTTCAGAGATTTTCTATTAGAAATAAGTTGATAAAACACCCATCATGTTATCGATTGATATGGTAGTTTCTATTTCTCTCTATATGAGAATGTTTGTGATAGATTTTGAGCCTATTTATTCTTTTGTTAGAATTCTGAAAATGAAAACATATTTTCTATAGGATGTTTATATATTTATGATTTTAAAATATCATCTACACATTTTTTTTTTTTCAAAAATAGTACATAACTTTCAATAAATATAAATACAAATCAATACATCAAACTTCTTTTTAAATCTTGTTTTTATATGTGACTATTATAAAAATATAACCAACCACCACCATCGACTATTTTACAAAATAGTCTTTATCAAGATAACTCAATCCTTTCTATTACAATAATTGTGATTGGTTGTATTTTTATAATAGTCATGTATAAAAACAAGATTTAAAAAGAACTTTGATGTATTGATTTGTATTTATATTTATGATTATTTTTTCTATTTGTTTATTTTTTTTTTTTAGAAAAGCAATATAAATGATTTGATTTTTTTTTTTGGAAAATATTTATTTTTAGAAGAAAGCAAGTCAAAAGAAATCATTAACATCTTATCACACTTTTTAATTGGTTGAAAATAAGCCCTTTATTATTCTCTATAGCAGATTTATTTTTGTCATTTGTTTTAAAATTATAAATGAAACTAATTTTTGAATAGAATTTTATTAGCTTTAAATAATCTAAATAATAAAATAATTCATTAGATCTTCAGAAACAATATAAATAAAACACATGCTCCTCTTTGTAAATCTTGTTTTATTATATGAACTATTATAAACTAAATAAATAATTATTTATAAAACATTCATATTTTATCATATTAATTTCACTTTTTAATAAATCTTCATATGAACATAATTTAATTGCCCTATGAGTCCTAATATTAATATTTACTTTACAATGATTATTAATATTTGAAAACCAATTACTTAAGAGACCTTATTATTATTACTTATTTTTTTAAATTCTAGCATCCATATATTTAATAATATTAACATTTTCTTTTTCCATAGTAAATTTAATTTTATCCTCCATACTATTAATATATTTCAAAAAATTATCTGCTTTTCTCTTATTTCCCTTAAACACCAAAAAATAATCATCTATATATCTTACATAAAACAATTGGCCTATTATTATTATAAACAAAATATTCTTTTTCAAAATTATAAGCCAATAAACATCACATGACCACCACCTCTTATGCTTGTGTATAACTGTTGTTATCCTAAGATCTAGGTGCAGTGCTCTCAGATCCAAGGCTCCTCACTGATGAAGGCCACAAGCCAGAAACTATTCTGGGGATGATGGATGAGTAGGCACTAGATGGAGATTTTATGCACAAGCCTTCTGACATCCATTGATTACTCTAGCTTGCTGTGTGTGGCAATACATATAGTGAGTTTTGCCTGTTTTTTTTATAATTATACATATACCCCTTGGCCAAAAATCCACTTAAACTATTTCTCATACTTAAACCCTCTTTTTGGTTATAAAAAACTATTTCCATATTTAAAAATAACATCTTTATAACAAATGATCAACATTTAACAAATGATCAACATTTCGTATAATTGAAACTCTCTATTTTTAATTTAATTTCCTTATCCCTTATAAATAATTTCATGACCTTATTAATAGCAACTTCTGGGTCAATATTAGTATACATACTAACAATTTCTAATTTTACAAAATACACATTCTTAATATCTTTATTTTCCAAAAATTCATTGAATTTATTAACAAACTGCTTCTTTTTTATTTTCATAATTATTGACTAATACCTTATTATTATTTTTATTCTTATTAACTAACAAATCAAATTTTATATTATATCTTTTTAAAACCCTTTTTTTTAAAAATCACATTTTTCTAATAAAAATACATTTTAAGTCAAGCGTTGGTGGTCGAGAGGTCAGCGACAGCTGCTTTACAAGCAGTTGTCCCACGTTAGCGGGTTCGCTTCCCGGCTGATGCTATGACACATGAGAAGAAAAAAAATACATTTTAACTCATATTTTTCACCAATTGTAATTAATCTTATCAAAATATTATATATACCTCTAATAATATTTAATAACTCAAATTTCCTTTTATATGCGGCAATTTATAATTTTTTTAACAATTTCTTTTAAACAAATGAACTTAGAATTACAATATTAATCAAACACATTAAAAAAATTTTAATATTCAATGTTATTTTTATAATTTTCAATTTTACATTTTATCTATTTATTAATCACACCAACACATTATTTTAATTATAAATTGTCCAGTAAAATGTCCTTTTAAATTATTAATAAATGTACCCATATTATGTCTATAATCATTCATATCCTTCTTCAAAAATATATTATCGCAAACCCCAACTGGCATATCCATATTTAAAAATGTATTTTTCATAAAAACTCCAACATCCAAAATAATGGTAATCCAAATAAATTAAATCAATAACCAACAACACACAGTCTTCTATTTTAAAAATAACCCAATAATTTCAATATATAAATAAAACACATGCTTTTTCTTTACAAATCTTGTTTTATTATATGAAATATTATAAAATAAATAAATAATAATCCAACATTTTGACTATATTCTTTTATAATCTTTATCAAGGAACAAACTGAAAAATACATAAAAAAAACAATAAATATAAATACAAATATTCCACAATAATCCAAATACATATAACACAAATAACTCTTACCTTAAATTAACTTTTCTAATAAACCATCTTAAATTTCCATTATATTCATTTCTTAAATGCCTTTCTTAATATAATCCACTATAATTATTTAATTAAATCAACCTATTATATTTTTTTTTCCAATTAACAATCTACTTCTGTAACAGAAACTACCCTACCAATAATTACTGAGTTCAAACCCTGAAACTCAGCTAACAGATTAGGCAGTGTGAAATAATTAATTTTACTAATTATTATTATTAAAAAGGGCATTAAACTGACAGCTATCCATTATATTTCCTAATCCCCTTATTTGGATATCATCTCCACAGAGTGGTCAAGCTTAGCCAAAATAGAGCATATTATAAAGCCCAAAAGCTTTAAGTGCCACTTGAAAGACACACCCAAAATTTCCTTATAGGTTATTTCATATGCTAGCTAGCTCTCTTGTGCTACTTCTCAAGGTGAATAGAAATGTATTTAAGAAGTGGATGTAATGGAAATTTAAGTTTTAAGATAAGAGTTATTTGTCTTTGTTATATGTGTTTGGATTATTGTGAAATATTTGTATTTATATTTATTGTTTTTTATGTATTTTTTAGTTTGTTTCTTGTTAAAGACTATAAAGAATATATTCGAAACATTGGAGTGTTGATTACTCATTTTATAATAGCTCATATAATAAAACATGATTTATAAAGAAGAACATGTGTTTTGTATATATATTGGAATTAATGGGATATTTTTTAAATTGTCATGTTGGTTATTGATTTAATTTATTTGAATTAAAATAAATATATATTATTTAATTTAATACTTTTATTAGTGATTGTGGTAACTGTTCAGTGAGAAAAAGATTCTTCTTAATCTTACTACGAATTTCACTTTAATTTTTCTATACTTGAAAAGTTGAAATAGTAATTTTTAAGATAGTTTCCATTTGTAAATATATATTTCTAATAAATAATTCTAAAATTTCTGAAAATATATATAACAAAGAATAAAATTATTTGATCAAATAAAAATTAGGAAATTTAATCGAACCTGTCATCAAGAGATTCTTAAAAAGTTAATGAAGATCCTTAAAAGTTTAGCCGTTATGAAATCTAGATGGAGATATAAACATCATGTTAAAATATTTATATTTTGTCATATTGAGGTTTGATTGCAGTTTATGGTGACCTGCAGGCATTAATAGCTGTAGAGTATTTTTATTATATATATGAAAATATCCCAGTGCATATCATTAGCTTTATATTTATTCACAGAGAGTTATCTGAAAAATGACATTTGGAAGGGTGATTTGAATGTTATATATTGTAACTGACAAGATTGTGCAATCCACGTGTAATGCACTCGAGGGTAATCCCCATCTGCATTTCACATTCTAATTGTCTCAGAATAATGATTTTTCTTTCACAATCCACTAAGATCCAGGAGAGACAAGAAACTCATAACTATATTACTTAAGTTATTGTTTGCAAATAATGATGACAAACTACCAGAAGTAATGAGATAAACACAATTTATTTACATCTATACAAAATAACACAATTGCAATAGAGGCACTTTTGTTAATTGCTTTATAAATTAATTAAAGGTAACTTAGCCTTTCTAAATCTTATTGCTTTAATTTATGCACAGATATAATATACAATGGTGATTCTAAATCAATTCATATTCGAAAACTACTAATGTAGAATATTATTATTAAATCTTTTTGAATGGATCCCAATCTACTGTGTAGACTCTTAGCCACTCCCATTTCTCGTTATCCCTGTTCTAAGACTGAATGACCCTGCCAAATGAGGATAATACAATATTATAAACTAAGAATGGTCTTATTCATTGACTGTTGGGATCAATTACAGACTAAGAAATAAAAATATTAAAATAATTGTACAATACAGGAAATAAGGTCTGTACTACACTAGTTTCTGAACAAGAACCAATACTTGATAAATTACAGGCATATGGTAGGAATTAATCATCTACCACATACTACTTCTTAGAGTATTTGGTACTACATATATTAGTGACTGGTAGTCGCAGTGTATCACTACATGACATGTATGAAATAAAATAGATATAGGAATTGATCATCTACTACATGTCACTGTTTAAACAAAATAATGACTGTAAGGAACCAGCAATCACAAATGATGTTACAATCATTTCATTAATTCATTACATAAGAATGAGTTTCAGATGTAACTAGCATAACTTGAATTGAAGGATTGATAGACATCCATTATTATTAATTATATCACCTCAAAAACACAAGAATAGTTAGCTCAAACTGTCATCTATTCAATATAAACTTAATCTAACATGTCTGTACAGTATGATTGAACTCCATTCATAATTTATAAATTTATTGCTTTAACATATTTATCTTTTAAATAAAGTGGAAATAACTGATTTAATTAATATTCAAAGGTCTAATAGCATGGCCAGAGAATGCCATTATAAACTAATTGCCTTTCATAAAATTATCTCATAATTATCACCAACTAAATTGTTATGTGATAAATAGAAGAAACTATAATCTCTTGCCATACCTGCTCATAAACAAATTTAATAAATAACTATATAATAACATATTTCATTAGGTAGGAGATAAAAATAATTAATTAAAGATTAGTTTAAAGTTAATACTTATTTTTTCAGTGTTAAAAGTTCACATTGGTTTACTTTGCAGCATTTCTATTAAACCATCGCTATGGCGATGGTAGGTTTAAATCACTTTCACATTCATTTAGGATGTGTAGATATCAATTAAGTCTTGGTTTAGCAGCTGAATCTTCCTGTAGCATTGGACATCAGATCTTTACTCATCATAATGGACACACATTCGGGTGGTTTCTCCTCTTGTTGATGGCTCTTTTTTGGGACTCAGTGATGGGTTTTCAGCCTGAACTCTGCCAGCTTGACAGCAGAGTGAAGCAGATAATAGCTTCTCTACTTTTGCATTATAGATCTGGCAAAACAATTGAATAATAATAATAATCATCTTCTTAGTGACCGCATAATAATACTAATTATCATCATCTTCTTCTTCTTAATAACAGCGTAAGAAGAATCCTGGAAGCACACAGGAATTAATTAATTGTCCTCTGAATAAATTGTCAGTATTATCTATATCCTCTGGAGTTAGCTTGTCAGTGAAATTCGGATCCATCACTCATCTTTTGGATTCTTTGATCTATTGGCTATAGATAACTCCAGAGAATCCGCTGTGGTGTGCTGCTTATTTGCCCAATACCATAATTGCAACTTCTTGTCTTTAAGTCGGAATAACAGTCTTTTTAATTAAATCATGTCAATTATTTATCTCCTTATTTTAATCTATCTATCTATCTACAACCATTTTAATTACTTTAAACCTAGAATGTCATTTCCACTTTTAATTGTTGTTAAAAGAAAACACCTGTTTGCCTTTAGCCTACTTTTAAACTAAATTTAGAATTAATTAGCTTTTACAATTTTTTAGAAAATATTTTATTTAATTTGACTTAGCAAAAGAACTTTAGAGTTATTATACCATATATGTTTATCTGTGCGTATAAAATATCTATTTAACTTTTATTTATTTAAAACTTATTAAAACTTTTAAATTTTTTCATGATTTTTAACATTACTGACGTGAAGTGTATATATGTGTGCATATATATATAGCTCATATCTTCAAAGTTCGCCAAAAAAAAAAAAAAATTAAAAGAAAGTGAATATACTTGGTTAATAAATATATAATACACACGTATTAGTATACAAAACTTTTACCTAATGTATGTATCTGAATTTCTGATTCATTTAACGTTGATATTTCTGGCCAAGTACCATTTGAATCATGTTTATTAATATTTTTTTAATTAACCTATCATATCTGGTGCTTCTTTCACTCATTTCCCCCACTCTAACCTAGTGGCATCACATTACTACACACAGACTCTTATCTACGTGTGTAATATGAAGCTTTTTAAAATGGCCTTAATGCTTTCCTGATCATTTCTGTTTCTATGTATCTGTTTTAAACCATACTTATTATTCACTCTTGTGGCATTGTCAGATACTTTTCCACTAATCCTTTTTTATCCAATAATTTTCCAATATTTATTATTGACATAGGCACTACTATGCAAATGTATTTGCAAATCTTTCTACTTTTATCATTTAAATGGCATCGAGCGCGTACTATATCTGCACCTAAAATTGGTGTATATTTGCTTTTCTTTTATATAAATGTCAGTATTATAATAAAAGAAATTCTAAAAATAACTGACAAACTTTGAATTTTGCCATTCTTTATATATCACTTTTTTTTCTTTCTGAACCAAAGTTCCCCATTCATTTTTAATTTGGACTGAAATTCCCTTTCATACTCTTTCTTTATCATTTCTTTACTTTGTATTTTATGTAATACTTCTTTCTGATTTTCTATAATTACACTTTGTTTTTATCTCTTCTCTTATATCACTTATAATGAGGTCACTTTTTGTGATTTCTATTATATCACTCTTATAATCTTCTTTAATCTTATTAACATTTTCTTTCATTTCTTGTTTATTTTGAATTCTCCATTGTATCAGACCCTATTTCATTTCTTCCATATTTTCCATTAGATTCTGGTGATTTTAATTTTAACATTTCCATCATTCATTTGAAATTTATTTTCTTTCATCTTTTCCATCATATTCTGTTGATTCTTATTTTAAATTTCCATCATCAGCCTTATCATCATTTGCATTTCTGTGTGGGGGGGTTCCAATAAGAATGAAAAGAACACATAAAAAAAACACTGTTTTAACTATTTTTTAGCTATTAATTCTCTATTCTCTTTAAACATCTACTCCCTTCTGTCTTACTTTAGCTAAGCACATGCGAGATTTTTACTTGCCATCATATTATGCCCTATTTTTAAACTTTCTAATTTTCACTTTTACAAAAAATATCTTTTATATATATATAACACAGAATGTGTTTATTTTCTTACCACTGAAACAAATTTCATTAAAGGAAAATAGTTTTTTATTACACCTCCTGTATATGTATACATTTTATTCTCATTATTGGCATTACTTGTCAAACAACTTTTTCTTTGATAAATCTATTTTCGCAATTAACAAACTTTTATAAATCTATATTTAAAATGAACTTAAAAACGTCTCTCCCGTCTCTCCCTTCTACAACCTGTCAAACTTATTTTGAAAAAAAACAAAATGAACTTACTCTAATTAACCGTTTTTTTAAAAAATTATTAAAAAATCTATATATACCTCAGGAAAGCATGGCTAATTCATCATCTCACACATTTCAGCAGCTATATTATATATATATGTATCTCAGGGATTAAACCAGCAAGCATCACATGATCACATCTCCAATACTAGCACATAATTGTTTATAAACAAAGCAAAGCAAAACTCCATATAGTAGTGCCACCTGTGCTAAACAGAGTAATCAATGGATGCCAGAAGGCTTGGGCATAAAATCCCTATCTAATGCCTACTCATCCAATATCCCCAGACTAGTTTCTGGCTTGTGGTCTTCGTCAGTGAGGAGCTTTGGATCTGAGAGCACTGCATCTAGATCTTAGGATCTAATGCAACCCTCTAACAACCACCTTTTATCTCAACTACAAAACTACTACATGGAGTTTTGCTTTGCTTTGTTTATCTCAGGGATTCATGCATAATACAATCAGGTTCATGTTGCAGGCACTATCTTTCAAAAAATACATCTGTCTCAGGGATTCCTGGACTTTATAATCAGATTCGACATTGTAGCACCACTTACTAAAAATAAGATATTTATCTCAGGGATATGTAGGTAATTCCTCATGCACCACATTGCAGGCATCATGTTCTAAAAAAAATATGCTATAACTGACAAGATTGAACAACCTATATGTAAATCACATGACAGCAATCCCCATGTGCACATCACATTCTGATATCACAGAGTAATGATTTTTTTTTTTACAGTTCAATAATGTCAGGGAGAAACAAGAAACAGAACTATATTACCTAAGTTATTGATTGCAAATAAGGATGACAAACTGCCAGAAGTAATGAGAAAACACAATTTATTTATGTATCTACAAAATAACATATATTGGCAGCACTTTTGTTAATTGCTTTATAAATTAATTAAAGGTAACTCAATCTTTCTAAATCTTGTTATTTTAATTTATGCGCAGATATAATATACAATGGTGAAACACTTAAATATTTTAAAACAATTCATATTCGAAAACTACTAATGTAGAATATTATTATTAGATCTTTTTGAATGGATCCCAATCTACTGTGTAGACTCCTAGCCACTCCCACCTCTCATTATCCCTGTTCTAAGACTGACTGACCCTGCCAAATGAGTACAATACAATATAAACTAAGAACGGTCTTACTAATTGACTGCTGTGATCAATTCCAGGCTATGATATTAGCAAGAAATAAAAATACTAAAATAATTGTACAATACATGAAATAATGTCTGTACTGCAATAGTTTCTGAACAAGAACCAATACTTGATAAATTATAGGCATATGGTAGGAATTAATCATCTATCACATACTACTGGTACCACATATATTAGTGACTGGTAGTCACAATGTATCACTACATCACATGCATGAAATAAAATAGGTAATATACACTAGGAATTGATCATCTATTACTCATTACTTTAAACAAAATAATGACTATAAGGGACCAGAAATTGCAAATGATTTTACAATCATTTCACTAATTCATTACATAAGAATGAGTTTTAGATGTAACTAGCATAACTTGAGGGATTGATGGACATTCATTTTTATTAATTATATCACCTCAAAAACACAACAATAGTTAGCTCAAACTGACATCTATTTTATATAACCTTAATCTAGTATGTCTGTGCAGCACGATTGAACTCCATTCACAATTTATAAATTTACTGCTTTAACATATTATTTATCTTCTAAATAAAGAGGAAATAACTGATTTAATTAATATACAAATGTCTAATAGCATGGCCAGAAATTGTGATTACAAGCTAATTATCTCTTCCAAAATAATTTTATACAATATCACCAACTGAAATGTGTCATGATAGATAGAGCATCAATCTCTTGTCATACCTGCTCATAAACATATTTAATAAATAACTATTTACCATATTTATTAGATAGGAGATAAATAATAATTAATTAAAGATTAGTTTAATTAAAGTTCATGCTTTTATTTTCAGTGTTAAAAGTTCACATTTGGGCTTTAGGTATTGGCTTATTTTGCAATATTTCCATTAAACAACATTCATTTAGGATGTGTAGATATCAGTTAAATCTTGTTTTGGTAACTGATTCTTCCTATAGTTCTGGACATCCTACCTTTACTCATCTCAGGTGAATTTATAACAGACATATTTTGGTGATTTCTTCTCTTATTGACAGTTTCTTTTTTGAGATTCTGATAGGTTTTTGGTCTGCCCTCTGCCAGCTTGAAAGAGTGAAGCAGATAATGGATTCTCTATTCTTGTATTGTAGATTTGGCAAAACAACCAAATGATAATAATCTTCTTAATAACAGCATAAGAAGAATCCTGGAAATAGACAAGAATTAATTATCCACCAAATAAATTGTCAGCACTATATATTTTCTGGAGTTATCTTATCAATAAAATTTAGATCCATCACTCATCTTTGGGATCTTTTGATCTATTGACTATAGATAACTCCAGAGAATTTGCTATAGTCTGCGGCTTATTTGCCCAATACCATGTTTGCAAGTTCTTATCTTTATATATATATATTTAAGTTCTTATCTTTTTTTTTCATGTGTCATAGCATCAGCCAGGAAGCGAACCTGCTAACTTGGGACAACTAGCTTGTGAAGCAGCTGTGCTGACCTCTTGTCCATCAACGCTTGACAAGATCTTATCTTTGAGTGGGAATAACAGCCTATTTACAAGCATTTTAATTAATTTTTCTAAATGTCATTTCCACTTTTAAAAGAAAACATCTGTATGTTTTAACATATGTTTAAACCAAATTTAGAATTAACTCTTTTGCACTGTGTTAGCATTTTGACAGATTTCTTTATTCTGATTTACTTTAAGCTTTCAAATTTCACTTTAATATTAAACCATTATTATTTATCAGAATATAATACATTTAGACTTATTTGATAGGTAATTTTGTTTAGAAATCAAATACATTTTAAAAAATCACATTTGATTTTCAGAATTATTTTAAAAATTAGACTTTAATCAAAACAAAGTGCTGTTCCATCATCAAATTTCAGGCGGAGAAGATTCAATTTTACAAAATGAACAAAATCTTATTTGTTTTAAAAATCTGAACAAATTATTTTTGATATCTAGTAAATCTACCAATTTATGCTTTAAAAGTTTAAATTTTTTTATAATTTTATGATATCGCTAAATGTTATAACAGACTGTAGAGTGACAGCACTTCTAGACAGTTGTATTTCCTGTGACCATAATCTATATGATAACAATATTTCAAAGAATATATTCTTATATTTAAAAATAAAACATTTCTGTAAAAAATAAATATGTAATAATATATATATATACATTTGATTTCCAATAATTATTACCCAATTATTATATAAAAATGATCATAAACTTTTCAAAAAATCAAGTTTTTAGACCATCATAATATTTTCTCAAAGTAATCTCGCAAAGTTTGAGATCACCATTCACATAATAGCCACCCATCAATGTATACTTTGATGTTCTGCTCATTCGATTATTGTGACATCTTTTGAATTTGTTTAAAATTCAAATATTAGAAAAATATATATATGAAATTTAAAGCTATAAAAAAAAGCTTTGCAAAATTTCTCAGAAGAGGGTGAAAAATGCAAATACAATTTCTTGACTTCCAGTAATTAAAAACAGATTTTTTTAGAAATATTTTATTTAATTTGACTTAACAAAATATCTTTATAATTACTATACTGTATACATTTGTCTGTGTATATTAAATATTTATATAACTTTTATCTATTTAAAATTTTTAAATTTAAAATTTCTTTGTGATTTTTAACATTATTGACATAAAGTATATATATGTGCACATATATATATATAGCTTCAATATATACATATAATCATTGCTAATCAAAGCTATATTATTTCATCAGCGCTACCTATATTTATAAGAACAAAGTCTGTGTAAGCAGCATAAGTAAAAGGTAATTTTTTATCTGTTCTACTCTATTCAGACTTTGTGTTTGTAAATAAAGGTAGTGCTGATGAAGTATTTTAGCAATGGTTTGTATTCTCCAATCATACAAATATATATATATATATATATGTGTGTGTGTGTATATATATATGCAAACAATATATATGAACATGGGTATAACTGCAGATCATTTACAACAAAAATCAACTGCTAAATATAACTTCGTACATTTATTAGTTTTGATATGTAATTCTTTCCTGCATCTTCTGCCCAATTTAAAATCATTTCTACTTTTTTCAACCACAATTTTTTTTCTTCTTACTATCATATTAAATATCTGACAACTATTTATGAGTTTCACCCATAGTATATATTTTTTATAAAATGGCTCTATTCATTGCAGTACTTCAGGCTTCTCAAATATTTCAAATGAACGTACTTCATTATTTACACCGAATTTTGTTTTCAATTTATTATTTAATAAACAGTACAATTTATTTCATCTATAGTTATTCTTACATCATTAAAACACAATGAATTTTTCTATCATATTCCCTGTTACATATTAAACTACATATATATAGTGAAATGATATGTGTGTGCAGTAAACTGACATTTTTTTAATTTGTTAATATTATTTTATATATATATTAAAAAACAATATTAATTAACTAGTATTTTTTAAAAAAAACTTAGCTTTCTTTGGATTTCAGTATTTTCACTTATAGTTGTAATTAATAATTTGTTAAGCGCATAATCATTACATAACTAATATATATTAAGCCTATGACCTTAAGTCTATGCACCTAGATGTGACAGTAGGGACCTTTACAAATCTTAACACAAGATTAATGACTTTGAAAGACAAGAGTGGCCACTCTTATCTTCAACCTATTTTTTAATTATATAGGTGAATCTGGTGAAGTATTACTGTACAATTTTAATGTGGTTTAATGTCTATTTTAAATATACATATTGTAACAGGCATACCTCCCCTATTTAACAGTATAAAGGTTTATGCTTCCTTTTTAGCATAAATAGTGATGGACATTTAGTCACCCTCTAACCTGTATGTATTCAATATAGATACATATCATTCGAATAAAATTTAGTATCATTTCAATTATTAATAGCAGAGTCAATACACAAAATGGCTCTATTCCATATTGTATATTGGAATGAATAGGCATCTGATAAATGTCTCATATAACTGTGACTAACTATTCATTATATTTCTCTGACAGAGTTTATCTTCCTTAAAGTATATACATTTAATTGCCCCCAGTGTATTTGTGAGCATTGGTTTATAAACCTCAAGCACCAATCTACTGGACACAGTAAGAATTACACCGATAACACTCATACATTGATTTCTCACATTTTCATTTGAGGGATTCACCCAACCCATTCTAAGAGCTCAGTATCTCAGGGATGGTGGTGATGGTAACCATTGGAACACATGGATCTATCTAGAGTATGAAGGCATGGCATTTAACTCTAGCAATTTTTATAATACATATGCTATTTCTTATCCCTACATTTCAGGAATCTATGCTAATAAGATCTAATTCTAAAAAAATGTTAGACCCTGTTATTTCATCAACCTAAAAGAAATATTTAATTAACAAACCCTCTCTATTATTGATAATGTGAATTTGGCCGAATATAAATGATTATAAATTATAAAATAATTACACGTATATTACAAAAAGAAGTACGTACAGATTTTTTATATTTATTCAACAACATGTAATAATTGTACAATACATTCTAATAATTTAAATTAATATAATGATTAACATAATGATTATATATATATATAAATCATTTCTTTATCACATTGAGGACAGGTTTGATATATAGAAAACACAAAGAGTATATAAAAAAATACCTTTGTTTTTGGGAACGGAACACCGGCCATATGCATTGTCACAAATAGTTCATTTCTTGTTTTTTATTTTTGTTGTTCATTCTTTAGTTTGAAGTTCACATCTATAATTTCCTCTGGTTTTCATTGGCAGTTCTTAAAGCAATAGTTTACAGCAATATATGTGATACTAGATAGGAGTCCAACACATTTTAGCTTTATCACTCTATTCATATCACTTATTTTCTTTAGTCTCTGTTTTTTACTCATTTGTCCTTTTGGCATTTTTAAAGTTGTCAGGGATTTTATATCATATTTGAAAAATTTGAGGATAATAGAGTTGTAAATTTATTTATTTTTTGTTTCTGATGAAAAATGACATCATTGTGAGAATTAATGAAGTACTTCTACAGATTTTCTGACTACGAACAGCATATATGTGAATATAAATTGAAATGGGTGAATGAATACATATAAGTAAATATGAATATAAATTAGAATAGATTTTTGAATACCCACTGTTATATATACAATGAATAAAGGAAGAGATAAGATTTGAAATTTCTGAGCTTTAGAATTTTTTATATACCATTGTTTATAATAGATAGAGTCATTTACTATGCTATATTTTTTTCAAATTCTCCCATGTGTTCTACATATGTAGTATATAACAGCTTACCTTTTGTTGATAATCATTGATTAGAATAGAATACATATTGTTTATTGAACTGCAAGTGTGCAGTACTTTTCAAACCATGCACATACATGTATAACATAGATGATTTTTTTATATATGTGTGTAAATAAAATTTTGGTTGTTGTGTACTCGGTCCAATGTGGTCACTTGATGGCATTGTTGCTTGCAAAAATAATGAAATGTAACATTACCAGGCAGATAATTTTTTGTTTTTTGTTCGACAATTTTTCAAAGTATTTTTAAAAAATTTACGAACCAACATTATTTTCTAAATTACATTTTTAATTACATTATACATTTCAGCAAATAGTGCTGGCAGGTGCATGGAGGTGTCCGATGATTTTGATGATCCAAAGGATCGGCCAATATATGCACTTGTCTGAGCAAACCAAGATTATGATTTCCAAAACAACCTACAAACACAGCCATTTTATGCTGTTCTCCCACAAACTTGCCTTTTCATGTGACTTATATGAAATGGTTCTGGGACCTACCCTTTTGTAATTGTTTTCATCTTCCAAGATGTGTAGGAAAACACAGTGATGGGATTACAATTATTGCTATGTAATAATGCTAACGGGAAGTTGTAAGATCGTTACTTCAAATGCACATTAAAACATTTATGGCCAGTTGAATTCCATACATCCTCACATTGTATGGTAATGATCTGCGAAGTGTGTGCTATTTCCATAGTGATGTGAAGCACATCAACTGGCTGTAATATTTGTGTGCAATGCCATCTAGGTCTGCTAATGGCTTAAATATGAACAGAACTGTTCTATAGGCTGTAACTTGGACTGTGTAAACAGCATATTTCTGTGCTTTTGCAGAGAAACAGTGCCATCAAGTGGCCACATTGGACCAATTACACAACTACCAAAATTTTAAAGTCAGTATTATCTTTAAGTATTTTCTCTTGGAAAACTAATTTATTATGCCAAATAATATACATCATATTCGGAAAGGATAATAAAGGAAAAATAAAATTTATATGTTTTCAACATAAACTGATGAAATTTTATTAATATATATAATTTAACAAGAAGTAACTGAAGCTTGTAATAAGCTATATAACATTTGCAATCTTTTGTGTATATGTGTTCTAAGGTACCTGTAATGTGAGAGGTTGATTTGACTTCTGGACTGATGGATGGTTGTAAAAGGATGCACTGCCAAAAATCAAACTTGCAAACATTATATAACCCATTGGAAGCTTCAGCTACTTCCTGTTCAGTTACATATAATCTGAGTTATTTATTTAATATATATAATTATGTATGGCACTCAGAGAAAAAAAAATAGCTGTTTGAATATAATAAAATTTGCAAATTCTGTTTTTTAAAATGTGTTTATTTACATTTTCTTTTGTTTGTTTACATTATTCTTTGGATAACCTATAATTGAAGTTGAGTAGTTAGACACAGTGTAATTCGTGGCTCCATTGTATATGCTTATAATGTTTATTTATTTGAAATGAGTTGTCTTAATTTTAAAATTATGTACATAATGATAGATAAGAATACAGACTTTTAATGAAAGTTATTGTTTACTTAATTATCAGTATTATACTAATTCATATAAATTAGATTTGGGAAAGGGTATCTTTAATTAAGTTCTAGAAGTATATAGTATATTTGAGTTTCACGCCTGTAATTTTCTTTTCAAAAACAATGTATCCTGTTAGAAACATAATTTTTACATTATCTTAGTATTTTATTATTTATTATATTTTGTCTATATTAATAAATATTAATTTATTAAAGTTAAGTTTTAGATTAGTTTCTTTTGGTGATTTTAAGGGAATTTAAATCTTATCAATCTGCATAGATAGAAAATTATTGGTAAACTCAAGCCTGTATGGAGAGTTTAAATGAGCCATGATTTTAATTCCCTTTCTTCATTATCCTCCTTTCTTTAGTACAGTGTATACAAACATATATATGTATGTGACTTCATTTAGTAACTATTAATTAATTAAGAACTAGTAAAGCCATTTTAACTCCAGAGAGAGAGAAAAAGAGAAAGAGAGATAAAATGCAGAGAACAAATAGCTAATGATGAGTTTTGTTATATATAAATAGATGTGTGGTGACATTTGTTATGCAATGGTCTCTCTTAGTAATGTTGTCATATAGTTACTATGACAAATAGTTTTTTATGAAATATTTTTAAGACTTTATTTAATTGTAATTCTGCTTTGTTTTCTGTTTTTTCCCAATAAAAGCAATTAGTTTTGCACCTATGGGTTAATATAATAGATAGACCATTGATATCTTAAACTAGATTCCATGAAATTGTAAAAGACCTTGAAAGAGACCACAGGTGAGATGGATGGATGAAATAAGTAAATGTGTTGGGGTGATGTGGAGAAAAGAAGCTAGAGATTGGAGGAACTGGTTTGATCTTGGAGAGAATTCATCTAGCAGTGGATGGGTAATGGTTGACAATGATGATGTTGAATTAAATTAGTGCATCCTACAAGCAAACATAAAAAGCCTAAATAGAATACATTATTGGTAAAAAATAATTATATATATATATATAAGTATACACATGTACGCATGCACTAAAATAAACATATGTGCATAGTCACACATGCATATGTGTGCCCATTCTTTCACAAATATATTAATATTCTTTTTATAAATTGAAGTTGTATTTTTTATTTCATTCACATTTGAATAATGAATATCAATATGATATTAAATGGCATTAAAAAATCATGGCAGTCTAAATAATGCAGAATTTCTTAAGCAATTAGTTCTAAATTTTGCAATTTATAAATTCCTACCATGTTTCAAACACATATCAGGAACACTGTAAGAACTTTCACTAATGCAATTTATTATGCTAATTTGTCCTTTAATTACTTTTGTGAGAAACAAGGTATCATTAAAATTTCATAATAATTTTAAAGAAACATGAGGGAGATTATAAACAAAACATTGGAATTAATTCTATAATTTTCAAAATACCAATCTATACATAAATAAAGCCATAACCAGCTTAAAGGATGATTGCCATGCTGAGGGAAATTAATGCCATGGGAAATGGCAATCATGTTTATTTATGTGTATATTGATATTTTTAAAAGTGTAGAGTTAACATCAATGTTTTATTTATTATATATTATTTTATTTCATTATATATACGTGCACACATTACCATCTCATTCAATATCATGATTTATATTTTATCTCTATTTTTTTTATATCAATAATATTTTCACACTATAAAATGCCTTTTCTTAATGTATACAACTGTTGCTAATTTTCCTTTCTGAATTAACTGTTAATTTTTCTAATCATAGTTTTTATGCTCCTCTTTTTATACCTCCATTTTGCTGCTGAAACATCATTCTATCATCTTATTATGGTAGACTGATTGCTCCTTAGTGTACATCCATTATGAGAAGCCAATGGATTTTACTTCAGATCTTAACACTCTGCTTCATTTCTTTTATAAGCAAAAACTCCTTTAGTAATTCATTTACTGTTGCATTTTTATTTGTAATAAAGATTTTACCACAGATGTGACCTTTAGGCTTATATCCTGAAGTAAAAGTAATCAAATTTTATATAATTTACAGTCATTGCAGCATAGAACTTCAAAAAATTTGCTTTTATATTTTGTATACATTCAGTTCATTAAAGAATAAACTGGCCTGATTTTTTTTTTAACAATTCAACCTTTTCATAAATATTCATAAATTGTAATTTAAGCATTTTTTATTACATCATAATAGCAGATGTAGAAGTAATCCAATATTAGACATTATTGTCTCTATTTTGAGGGTAAATAACATTTATTATAGAATTGCAAGTTGCATAGTTGAGTATTAAATAAATCATGAATAGTTAGTCACTCAAGAGATTATATGATGTTCAAGCACTGAGATAGATTGAATTTTGATCCAGGAAGCACTATGATAGATTGTACTTTGACCCAAGCATTGAGATAAATTGTACTTTGATCCAGGAAGCACTGTGATAGATTGAACTTTGATCCAGGAAGTATTGAGATAAATTGAACTTTGATCCAGGAAGCATTGTGATAGATTGAACTTTGATCCAGGAAGCATTGTTATAGATTGAACTTTGGTCCAGGAAGCACTGTGATAAATTGAATTTGATCCAGGAAGCAATAGATTGAACTAGAGCAAAGACAAACTATTGGCTCAAGGCAATTCAATGAATAATCTGTTCCTCACCATGCACTATGATTTGATTATGACAGTCTCTATTGAAACAATTATTTTATCCAAAATCATATGTGATTTTGAAAGCATTAGATATGGAGAACATCTGGGTAAATGAAAAAAAACCCGCATGTGTAATTGAATTAAAGATGAATCTATACAATTCTTTTTTTTCACTTTTAAAACTTTCTTATAATATAGGTATACAAATGTGATCTAATCATGTAGTTGAATTTAATATTGTCACAAATAAATTATCGAACAAAGATTTATTATTAATACCCAAACAAAATGCCACAAGTTTGGTAGCCATTATTAGTATTTATAAGATTTACTTTATATTCTGATGATATTCTGCAAAATAGACAGTGATTGGGTATTTTAAATCTTTTGATATGATCTATAATTAGAGAATATCATGAAATTTATTCAGTTTTAGTTTCCAAGGCAAAATACCAGATCTGCATTTGTAGAATGCTTTTTATCTCTTTCTGAAGCTATTTGAAATTATTCTATGTCTGAGTATTATTAAATATATTTGTGCATGAAGGCAAACTTCTAGCAATGATGATTTTATTTGACAAAGTTTATCCATAGTGACCGACCATAAAACATTGGGGACTTAGACAAAAAATAGCATTTAACATTTTAACGAAAATGGAAAAGGAGCTCACATTAGAGAACATCTTTTTTCATATATTCATAACAATATTTATTGTCTCTTTAAATGTACAGTACCATCATATAATTTTTTTAATGGGAGGAGAGGAGTGACGAATTATTAGGAACTTCATTTCTGTAGAAAAATTTCTTAAAATTGTTTTCTCTCTGTAAATTATGTTCACTATTTTTTGTTAATATAATGATTAAATGATGTATTGCTTGGGAATTTATAAGAATTTCAATCACCAGAAATGGTAGAGGTGACAACGATTCATGAATCTTTAGTTCCAATGTTCTACCACTATGTCAAATCGTGCAGGGCTTTCTTGTCCTAGGAAAAGGTTTTTGTTTTATCTTACATGGGACAGATTTAATTATTTTAATAATTTACTCTTTGGCTCTTCATTCTTGTTTTTTTTTTTGTTCAGACATTAGCTGCTATGAGTGCAGCTTTGTTTGCAAATGATTTTATGTCAGACACAATCTTTAATTTTACATTTAAAAAATGGTTTTATATATATATATTAACACAATAACAACTTTTTCCATACAATATTGCCACCTAGTAGTTATTATTATTACTATTTATAATTATCAGTACAAATATATACAAATTAGCATCTTGATATATTACTGCTTGAATATAACATCTGTGAGAGAGTTTCTCACAGTTATTAGCACAGTAGTTATTATATAACTCTAATATCTTAATAATTTTCGACATGGGTCAATGCAATGGCAAAATATCAGGTTCTGGAGCATAGGATCCATCATCAATTCTAATTCTGACTCTTCCAGCCTTCAAATATTTATGAACTTACAAGCAATAAAACTGTTCATTATTTATTTAATTTATATTTTAAAACAGGAGTCTCTATATTATATAAAGAAGTGATTCACGATGTTATGACTCCTTGTCTACCTAATCCAAATATAAGCTGAGATTTTCTTTCAGGTGGGTAGCTCTCAATCAATCTATTTAGCCATTCAGTTTGATACTCATAATGCTCATTTTCATAAGTATTGCAGCGTAGCAATTATTTCTTTGTTCTATACAGTCTAGATCGAAACAAGTGACTTTTGCTTACCAGAAAGTTGCACTACTGCTGAGATATCTGATAGTGTAACATTCTTATTAATCATAGTGTTATTTCTAGGTTGTTAAGACATTACTACCGTCCCATATAAACATGGGAAATTAATAAAATTGCAGAAGTTTAGATCATTGATTTTTCTATATTTTGGAAATTTGAATTTTTCTTGTAATATAAAGAAATGCTTATTAAAATTTTGATATTTTTTTTTTCTTAGCCTCTTCCTGTTTTGCATGAAAATATATCTTATGATGGAAACTTATCGTTGCCAATGGTTTAGGGACATCACTTTCCTTAAAATCCTTTTGTTGAGTTATTTCAACTAGTCTTCATGCAGAGAGCTTAATTGTCATAAACCTGTAAATTTTGCTAGTTAAGGATATACTAACCAAGGGTACAAAGGGTGCGTTGCACCAGATACTGAATGATTAGAGGCATCAGTGTTAAAGTCCTAAAATTATGTAATTTTAATAGTACAGTTACATCACATATTCATTGTATTTGTGTGCTGTTA
Source organism: Epiperipatus broadwayi (assembly GCA_028023455.1). Classification (NCBI taxonomy): domain Eukaryota; kingdom Metazoa; phylum Onychophora; class Udeonychophora; order Euonychophora; family Peripatidae; genus Epiperipatus; species Epiperipatus broadwayi. The sequence continues at coordinate 2,910,720 of JAQFVV010006217.1, forward strand.
TATATTTACAAAATAATTCACGTATATGAAATCAATAAAATATTAAGATGATTTTTGATAGAATAAACGTAGTGAGATTTGAAGAAAATTACAAATTGACATGTAGAAATATGCCTGGTATTAATAAAAATATTGGAATGATTTTATAGTATTTGGAATAATAATATAATAATAGTGTACTCCAGAAGTAAAAATAAAAAGGCAGATTTTAAAAAATACAAGTAAAAAACGTTATGGGGGTTTTGATTAAAATACGGAAATAAGATAGATTGTTTTATATGATAACATTCATTAATTAAAATCTAAATCAAACATTCACTAATTAAAGTCTAAAATAAGGATTTACTAATTGAAGTATAGTAACGATTTCTAATTAAAAACGAAAGTAGAATTAATTAATTAAAAGGACTGATAAGGATCAAGCGAAAGCAGAACAAAGGAAAAAAGAAAGCGAAGCCGGGTAATTTTAGAATACAGAATATTTCCAGCTTGCTGTGTGACCGGAGTGGGAATCTATATATAGAGAAAGGGATATACGAACAATGGAGGTATAACCCAGAACTAGCGGAGTCTGAAGGTTCCAAGATCCGTATAGGTAATTACAGATCTTCTCGATCTTATTATTATTTTTGTACGCCTAAAATGGCTAATTTTAGAATACGGAATAATTAAAATATTAATAGACTTTAAGAAGAGGTTTTGGCAAACCAGCCATATTAGAATAGAACTGTTAGTGGGGAAATCGGACATGCGATTATGTATATAATTTCTTATATGTGTTATGAACTCAAAATTGTTATAAACTAAAATATAAATAAATTGCTATATTCTATTTGTAGTAAAAATCTTTTTATTTATTTAATTTGTTACACGTGAATACAAAGCAAATTGGCGCAGTTGAACGAACTTGTAGATAAGAAAATGTCGATTGGGCAGGGGTCAATATCTGAATTTAATGTAGAAAATCCAGGGGAATGGCCATTATATAGAATTCAGTTGCAGAATTTTTTTAAGTTGAACGAAATTATGGACAATAGTAGAAAAGTGGCAGCTTTATTATGTTTGTCAGGGATGAGATTAATAGGAATAGTAAATAAGTTATTTGAGGGACCTATTTCGACTCAGTCAAATATGAAGAAATAGTGCAGAAAATAACAGATTATTTCAGCCTGCAACCGTCTAAATTTATAGCAAGATTGGCATTGCATAACAGAAGGCAAGCAAACGGTGAAAAAATAAAAGAGTATGGCATAGCATTAAGGCAGTTGATAAAAGACTGTCAATATGGAAATTATGGTGACCAAGCTTTATTAGATCAGTTGCTTTGGGGAATGGCAGATGAAAGGTTAAGACAAAACCTATTAACAGAATCAGATTTGACTTATGAATTGGCGATCAAAAAGGGTAACGCTTTTGAAGCAGTTTTAGAACAGGCTGCAGCATTTAGAAATAAGACCGAAGTAGAAAATAGAGCGACTATATATAAAACGGAAAATAATTTTATGCGTACAACACTGAAGGCAGACAGAGAAAAAAATGATGTATGGAAATGTTATTGTTGTGGAAAAACAGGGCACGTAGCCAAGTACTGTCAATGGCGGAAGGAAAATTGTTATAACTGTGGGAATAAAGGTCACTTAGCGAAGGTTTGTAAGAAACCAAAACAAAAAGAGAAACTAGATACAGAAAACCAAAGAGAAGTGAAGTACGAGCAAGTTAATAGCACATCAGACAATACATGGCAAGACAAAAGCCAGTATGTACTAACAGTTATAATAGGGAAGAAGGAAGTAGTAATGGAAGTCGACAGTGGATCTGGTATTTCTTTAATTTCAGAAAAAATTTGGAAAGAAATACATTTAAAAGACCAGTCGCTAGAAATAAAAAAGTCAAACATAAAAATAAAAGGTATAACTGGGCAGTCAATAGAACTAGTGGGAGTGACTAAAGTCCCAGTTAGTTACGGGAAAAAAAAGTGTGAATTACCGTTATATATTGTAAAAAATGAACTAACCCCGATAATCAGGAGAGAATGGTTTCGAGAATTAGGAATCTCTATAAATATAATTAAAAAAGTTACAGTGGAAAAAGAAATAATGGAAAAATATCCAGACTTATTTTCGGAAGAGTTAGGCTTGATTAAAACTAATCCAGTAGACGTAGAACTATTGGACAACACTTGTCCAATGGTATGTAAACCTAGAAAGATTCGTTTTGCACAGAGAGATAAAGTTGAGGAGAAATTGGAAAAACTAGTAAATAAAGGCGTTTTAACGGCAGTAGAAGATGCAAAATGGGCTATGCCCATAGTTATAATAATGAAGCCTGATGGACAGATCAGAATGTGTGGGGATTATCGTTGCACAGTTAATAAGTTTTTAAATAAAGGAACATATCCAGTTCCTAACGTGAGAGAAGTTTTGGCGAATTTAGCTAATGTAAAATATTTCGCGAAGCTTGATCTTAATTCGGCATTTCACCAGTTGAAAGTTACCAAAAATACAGCACATATGTTGACGTTAACCATGCCTTTTGGGCTGTACAAATGCAATAGGCTACCTTTTGGGATAACAACAGCGCCGAACATTTTTCAGGCTAAATTAAACTTATTGTTGTAAGAGTTAAAAAGAGTAATCTCATACTACGACGATATCTTAATAACGGCAATGTCTAGTGAAACTTTAAGGGAAAAAATTGCCGACATATGTTTTAAACTAAATCAAGCAAGAGTGAAGTTGAATAAAGAAAAATGTGTGTGGATAACTCAGGAATTAGAATTTTTAGGCCATAATATAAGTGATAAAGGAAAAAGACCGCTGGAAAATAAAATCAGAGCAGTCAGAAATGCTGAAACACCTAGAAATGTAAAACAACTTCAGGCGTTTCTAGGACTCGTGAATTTTTTTGAACCATTCTTGAAAAATAAAGCGATGGTAGCAAAACCCATGTACGAGTTATTAAAAAAGAAAAAAAATGGATCTGGACAGAAATCCAAGATAAAGCATTTCATGAAATAAAAGAATTATTAACATCAGATATTCTATTAATGCATTTTGATAGTAAACTGGAGGTAAGGATTACTATGGACACATCAGACTGGGGAGTGGGAGTGGTATTAGCTTATCCCATAGGAGATAAAGAATGGCCAGTGGCATTTGCATCCAGAGTTATGTCGAAAGCAGAGGTCAACTATAGTCAAATAGATAAAAAGGCGCTTGTAATCATTTTTGCAATAAAAAAATATCATCAATATGTGTTTGGTCGTAGTTTTGAAATTGTTACAGATCACAAACCATTATTGGGAATATTAAGTAATGATCGGGCCGCTCCAGAGCATTTAAGCCCGCATATGCTGCGGTGGAGAAATATACTCGCCGCGTATGATTATAAACTAGTTTATAAAAAGGGGTAGGAAATACCACACGCAGACACGTTATCACGTTTTCCACATAGGAGGGAAAAAAGCAAAATGGAAATAGAAATAAATTACATAGATTATATGAACTCACGCGTATTAAATTCTAACACGGTCAGAAAATGGACAGAGAATGAAAAAAGATACAAATGCCTGATTCAGTGGATTAAGAATGGCTGGCCTAAATCCAAACTGAATTACTTAGCCATGGGGTTTTGGACAAACAGGTTTAATCTTTCAGTTAGTAATAAGTGTATTATTATGGGTGATAGAGTAGTGATACCTCCGAAAGGGAGAAAAAACACATTAAAACTTATACATGAAGGGCATCCGGGCATAGTACGAGCAAAAGCTTTGGCATGTAGCTATGTCTGGTGGCCTAAAATAAATGAAGATATTGAAAATTACATAAAGTGCTGTGATGCATGTCAAACTGAAGTGCAGTTGCCATGTAAAATATTGTCACAATGGAAAGAAGCAACTAAGCCATGGGAAAGAGTGCATATGGATCATGCAGGGCCAGTGAACAACAAGATGCTACTGATATTAGCTGATGCATTATCAAAATGGATTGAGTGCCATATAGTAAGGAATATCAGTGCGGCTGAGATGATTAAATGTCTTAAGTCAACATGTTCAATTCATGGCCTGCCAGAAGTTATCGTAACGGACAATGGAGCTGGTTTTGCAAGCAATGAACTTAGACAGTTTTTTGATGCTGGGGGGATCCATCACTTATACTCACCAGCCTATCACCCACAATCAAATGGATTGGCGGAGAATGCAGTTCGGCAAGTGAAGACGTTTCTAAAGAAAATTAACACTACCAATATTGATGTACAGGAAAAATTACAGTGATTTATGTTAACCCAGCATACTACTCCATCGATGATTATGGGAAAAACGCCAGCAGAATTGATGTTTGGACGGAAATTACGAATACAATTATCAGTTCTGAAACCAACTGAAATGAAACATACACGAGATGTGCAATCGTATAAAAACTTTAAAATTGGTGAACCAGTCTGGGTTCGAGATGTCATACAGAAAACATGGATTAAAGGAATGATTGAAAAAAATATATCGACACAAATATATGTAGTGGAAGAGGAAAATGGTAACAAATATAGAAGGCACATCAACCACTTAAGAAAATGAGAAGTAGATCAAGTCCCACTGGAGTTTTGGCAGAAAATGAACAGCAATGAGACAGAGGAAAATGAAAGAAATATAGAAAAGAAATCAGAAAAACAACACATAGGGGAGTAACACAAAGACATTATAACAGAAGAACTTCGACCAGAAGCACAGAAGAGCAAATCACCCAGGCCGCTTAGAATTAAAAGGAAACCAGAAAGGTTTAAAGATTATTTGTAAGTGACATTTATATTTCTGGAGTAAGGGGAGGAATTATAGTATTTGGAATAATAATAATAATAGTGAACTCCAGAAGTAAAAATAAAAAGGCAGAATTTAAAAATACAAGTAAAAAACGTTATGGGGATTTTGATTAAAATACGGAAATAAGATAGATTGTTTTATATGATAGCATTCATTAATTAAAATCTAAATCAAACATTCACTAATTAAAGTCTTAAATAAGGATTTACTAATTGAAGTAAAGTAACGATTTCTAATTAAAAACGAAAGTACATTTAATTAATTAAAAGGACTGATAAGGATCAAGCGAAAGCAGAATAAAGGGAAAAAAGAAAGCGACGCCGGGTAATTTTAGAATACAGAATATTTCCAGCTTGCTGTGTGACCGGAGTGGAAATCTTTATATAGAGAAAGGAATATACGATCAATGGAGGTATAACCCAGAACTAGCGGAGTCTGAAGGTTCCAAGATCCGTATAGGTAATTACAGATCTTTTCGATCTTATTATTATTTTTGTACGCCTAAAATGGCTAATTTTAGAATACAGAATAATTAAAATATTAATAGACTTTAAGAAGAGGTTTTGGCAAACCAGCCATATTAGAATAGAACTGTTAGTGGGGAAATCGGACACGCGATTATGTATATAATTTATTATATGTGTTATGAACTCAAAATTGTTATAAACTAAAATATAAATAAATTGCTGTATTCTATTTGTAGTAAAAATCTTTTTATTTATTTAATTTGTTACATGTGAATACAAAGCAGATTTTACTGCTGGAGAATTCATAAGAAGTTTGAATACCACACAGGTATCAATTGGGGTATAAGAATTGGAGATAAAGAAAAATCTGTAGAAAAGCCTAAAAATAAATAAAAATAAAAAGGACCCATTTGCAATTAAAACTGTCAGAAATGTATCTAATGCCACAAAGCAGCTAAGATTATTTCAAATTGTTTTAGGCGTTAACTTAATTAATTAATACGTGATTTAGATTAACTGTGAAAAAATGAACATTGTTAGAATTCTTTGCTTTACATAAGGTTAAGTTTTGCTTCTTTATATAAAGATTTATTGTGTAACTTGGATATAGTGAGACTGACTTATTTTTAACAATTTTAGCCAATTATTTTCTCCTACACAAATAGCTAACTTCAAAAAGATTGACAGGTAGTGGCAAACATTCTTGGAGTGCTTCCGGTTTCTAATCCTAGCAGAGTTACGTTATAATGTTTTTATTATTTAATAAAACAAAGTCAATTTCATTTTTAATTAAAATTTAGATTTTCTCCATGTCCATGTCAGTTAAGATTTCTTTTTCTAAAGAAGTGATTCATCTAAGCGTTTTCAATATGACAGTATAATAAAACGAATGTGAAGTTTTTAAAAAATATGAGGATTTAAAGGTGGAAGGTATGACTTACAAGAGAGCTTAATAATAATAAACGTTAGTTTAAAAATTTAAAGAAGATGCACTCATTTGCTGATCTTAATAATGTTTGCATAATTTTTTCTTTTTAATACGTAAAAAGTAAGACAATTCTCTCATTGTTATTTGTTAAATCAACAAATTGCAGTAATCATTTTAAATAGATAAAATATTTTGATTTTTTTTAATAATGATATTAAAGTTTAGGTGATTGTCTTAATGATGTATTCATCCTCTCTATTCTCTTAAACCACTAAACATCACATGATCACTATCTCTTATACTAGCACATAATTGTTATTAAACAAAGCAAAACTCTCCATACAGTAGTTCCACCCTGTACCAACCAGAGTAATCAATGGATGCCAGAAGGCTTGTGCATAAAATCCCTATCTAGTACCTACTCATCCAATATCCCCACATTAGTTTCTGGCTTGTGGCCTTCATCAGTCAGGAGCCTTGGATTTGAGAGCACTGCACTTAGATCTTAGGATCAGACCCATATGACTATATAAGCTATTGAGCTTAGATTGAAAATATTATTGTGTTTTCAATTTCATTCTCATGGTTTTTTTAGTTAAGTAGAGATAAAAGGTGGCTGCTGGAGGGTTGCATTAGATCCTAAGATCTAGGTGCAGTGCTCTCAGATCCAAGGCTCCTCACTGATGAAGGCCACAAGCCAGAAACTAGTCTGGGGATATTGGATGAGTAGGCAGTAGATAGGGATTTTATGCACAAGCCTTCTGGCATCCATTGATTACTCTGGTTGGCACAGGGTGGCACCACTGTATGGAGAGTTTTGCCTTGTCTATTCTCTTAATTTGCATGACATTGATAACATTAAAATTACTCTTTATAATCTTAAAAAAGGTTGATCTAGGAATATCTGAATCCACGAAATTAAGCTACTAGATCTGCAGGTGCTTCTATTATTCCAATTTTTAAAAATAAACAGGTAGAAAGATTACAACTATTGTTAGAGAATTTCACTTTAATAGAAGTACTTTCAACAATTTTATTGAATAAATTGCTCCAGATATAAATGCACATGATTCAATGTGCTTTTAAAGGGTCAACAAGTTGCTGTTTTTGTCACCATACTAATCCAAAAACATGTTTCACTAATAAAGATATGATCCACAATCTACATATTTAACATTACATTTATTTAAGACATTGACTCTGTTAAAAAGTTTGTGGCAAATTATGATAAATAGCTGGTTGTTCCAGAAGTTCATTCCTATAAACAGCTGCTACTTGAGGTTATGAGAGGAAGGATTATTACTGATGGTGAAAAATCTGAGTTACAACAGAGGCAAAACTCACCATACAGTAATGCCAACCAGTGCAAGCAGAGTAATTAGTGGATGCAAGAAGGTTTGTGCATTCATTGATTATTCTGGCTTGCACTAAGTGGTATTACTGTATGGAGAATTTTTCCTCTATTTTACAACTTGTGTACATATATGGAATGGCGACCATGTGATGTTTAGTGGAAAAATCTGAGTTGCTAAATAGATATATGTTCTGGTCTTGACTTTGTTTCTGATTTTTATGAATGTGGTTTTTGAAACATAAACATGACTGCATGAATCCGTTATCACTATAGATTTGTTAATGAATGTTTTTAATTTGAACAATTAACAGCAAGAGATAAGTTCATCTTCTGGACTTCTAGATTTACAGTATATGGATTATGCTATTCAAGCAAATCTAAAAGACAGTTTATCGAATTTTCTTAATATTTTGAATACAGTCTATATTTTATTTTAAAATGTTTTTATTTAATTTGATCAATAATGCACTAAAACAATATATATTGTAACAATATTTTATAAATTAATATAAATATGTATTTGTAATTATTAAATTAATATAAAAGATATGTATTTATAACTATAATTTGTAATTATTTTAATATGTCACGTTTGTAACCATAATAAATATTTAGATAGGGGAAATTATTAATTATTAGATATATGCCTATCCAATCTGTACCATGTAACTATATTAATTCATCATAGCATAGATAAAGAAATTATAGAATCACTGTGCCACTTGAAAATATCAGCATTAAAGATTCTTGGTATTTATTTATATATTGAGGCAGTCATCTGAACAATAAAACATACTGGCCATTGTCATCTAATAAAAATAATATTAAATATAGCAACTGAATAAAAGTACCACTGTGAGATTCCTGGAGTGCCTTATGCTTATCTCCAATACTAGGTTCTTCTAACAAAGAATCCTTTCTATTCTTCTTTCCAAATATATAAGACCATTCATGGTCATATGCACACATGGGTGCTATTCATGACAACTTATAAAAAAATATATTTTATAAAACTAATATTATGAAGTTGGAAAGGGATGATATCACTCTTTATTCAGTTTAGCTAAGTACATGTGTTTTCCCATGAGCGCCACTAGATTGTTTTCAATCTAGATAAGTATCTATTTATAGTGTACTTGAGTTCAAACTCATTCAGTACATTTTTATCACACATGACTTGGATGACTATTGAACAAAAATGACATTCTTACATTTTATCTATATTGATAAAATTACAAGATCCCAATATTACCAAAGTTTATACTATAGATCAAAGATTCTTATAGACATTGCTAGCTCATTAGCGTGTATTGATGAACAGACATGTATAATCCTATTAATGGCTTCCAAACAATCATGTGAAGACCATTATTGATATTGATGGCCATTTAACTAGATTATTTATCACAATAAAGGTAATAATGATGATGATGATAATAATATCATAATAATGATAATAATAGTGATATCCTAATAATGATTATAATAGTGATGATGATGATACCAGCCATGGCTTCTCAATAAACTCACAACAATAAATTCATCTTTATAAACTTATAGGCATCTATTAAAATTATCATATTTCATACTGGGATTTAATAATACTAATGGTGATGATTGATCCCCATGAATCTCTTTGCATAATATTCAATTTTCTATAAACCCCTATTTACTAAAATATATTCATTACGCTAAACATTAAATTTAATGATTATAATTTATTAATGATGATTGATGGCGATCATAACTTTTATATAGTATTATTTGAAACATTTTTAACTAATAACATGATATCCATCTTTGATGAGGATGATCTAAATTCATGGACACAACACAATTTTAGCTTTCTATGTTGAACTATAATTATCAAAATTTGGTTATTCTCAAGCATAATCCTTAAATACTTAAATATCAACATTCTAGTTTACCTATTATTTTGCGGACGCTTAATATTTGCAAGTGATTGCTCAATATATATGAATGGTAATACTTAATAACTGCGAGCAATGATGATGAATTAAAATGATAGAATTAAGACAAAAAAAAAACACAATATTCTTAATAATAACTCGGAAACCAATTAAGATATATAATTATATTTTATTAACACTACTACTCTTTCTTTCCTTCTTTAAAGTCAAATCGACTATTAAATAAATGGCTTATTAATATAAAAATTTATATAAGTATAAGCAAATAAACTCAATATATAGGTTTGTCATCTTTCTTGATATCTCAAAATAAGCTGACTTAAATCAATATTAGAAAAAAAAAATACATATTCTATAAATGCTTATTTAAGACTTTTCTTACTCATCATATCATAAAATAAATTTCAGGTGTAACTTGTATATGTTATTTCATTTCCATTCAAATGTAATGCCCTACTTTTCAATTTACCATTTTAAACTAATCATATATAACCTATTCTTTGATGTGTTTGGATAAGCAGTTACACATTCACGCATTCGGTAATGTTAGCATATATGCTTAAAATGTATACCCAAAAATTACATATATAAAAATATCTTTTTCTTTTGCAACCTTATAGCGAAAGAAAATAAAATACATATATTAATTTTTTAATATGCAACAAGATAAAATAAAAATAAAAAACATTATAAATGCATATATCTATAGGTTGCTCATTATCATTAACAACTGAAGAACAATTAAAAAAAAAACATTTCAACATTACAATATATAATAAAAAAAACAATAAAAAAAATAATGAAAAATTTAAGTTTAAAAATTTAAACTATGTTTGTGCTATGTTGTGAGATATTGCAAATAACTATAGATAAACAAGTCTTTAATGTTTCTGTATCAAAAAAGAAAATTGCTTTGACCAGTAAATTAAGGTTTACTTTTAATAAGTAAAAGAATAAAATCGGTTAAAGAAAGTTCATATTTACCCATCTACTTTTTACTTCTTATTAATGTCCTGAGTTTGAATTTTCAGACTGCTTTTCTTTGCTCACCAACAACAACAACAAAAAAAAAGAAAGTTATTGCAGATACTTTTAAGATAATGCTGAATCAATTGACTTTGCCTGTTTCTTCAATTCCATTATTATTCACTGTTGATTGGCTTCCTTCTACCGTTTAAAAAAAAAGTTATTATAAGTATTTTGAATAAATAGGTACCGGTGGATTTTCTTGTCTCTCTCCTTTAAAAAAATAATTGCTGTTGACACTTTAGATGATTGAGGTAAATCAACAAAAATTTGATTTATGGCTTCAAACTTGGTTCTACATGGATGTTATAATTTTTTCTTTTCCTCCTATTTCCTCTTCTCCATTCATTCGAAGGCAATGAGCTTTTAATAAGCCAGGAACTAGAAACAAAGCATTCCATATAGCTTGTGTGGTTGGCTTCAAAATCTATCATTTTGTTGGTTATTACTGGATACATGACTTCATAGACAGATCAGCGATTTTGACTCATTCTGTATTAACCAGGAAGCAGAAAAAATGGTTTAGCAATGCAGAGGCATAGTATTATGCATAACCAAATATGTTAATATCATTTTTATATAATTATTACTAACTTCTAATAAATTCAATCTTGTTCCATTTCTCTCCTCTTCTTTAATATTGCTGGAAATTGCTTTATATAAACGCACATTTCATTTGCTCTTTTTTTCAACTTTCAAAGAGTGAGAAAAAAAAAATTAAAGCGTTCACTCTCTTTTAAAAAAAAAATCCGAGCTTACATTTCTGCTTACGAATAATAACAAGGAAGGACCGACTGAGTTGAGTCTAAAAAAAAAATTTAAGACTAACTGATCATCTCTTTTAAAAAAATTTAAGACTAACTGATCATCTCTTTAAAAAAAATTTAAGACCAACTGATCATCTCTCTAAAAAATTTAAGACTGACTGATCATCTCTCCAAAGAAATTTAAGACTAACTGATCATCTCTCTAAAGAAATTTAAGACTGACTGATCATCTCTTTAAAAAAATTTAAGACTGACTGATTAAAAAAATTGTTTCAATCATTTATATCACGAATTTCAACCAAAGAAAAAAAAAACATCTGGAAATCTTTATCTTAAAAAAAAAATCAAAGCTTCACAAGTTTGACGTCGGTCACAATCAATAAAGACTTAAAATTGATCGCTATCGTTATCTACATCAAAGCACCTCTTTTGTAAAAATAATCTTAAGATACAGATAACAACAAACCTGGAATCTATAGCCATCAGGAATAAGTGTAAAAGCATCTTTGTGTTTGTACAGATGTATTCATTGTTTCACACGTTTACATTTTTTATCTTCTTATCTAACAATCTTAACTGCTTTATTTCACACTTTTCTGATTTACTCTATTTTAACAAAATGAAAGTTAAATAAATTTAACACATATTATTTAATAAAAAAAATATTATATAATAAATCACAAAACTGCTTATTCATAATAATAAATCTATACATATAAATCTCTGTATGTATAAAAGAATAAAAAAAATTTTTTTTTTAAATAATTGAATACTATATATATATCTACAATATATATATATATTAACCATGAGTAGTGATTGAATTAATTAATTTATGAATGATCTATACTTTTATTTCATGCTAATTATAACAACCAAAATTGCAATAGAAAAAAAAAAAAATTGGTTTTTAATGCATTAGGAGTCAAATTAAAAAAATTTTTTTATAACATTTATATTTTAATATTTGGATATTTTGCAGTGGATTTTTTTGTATTCAAATTTAAAAATTGATCATCAAAGTATTATTACTATATTTCCAATATTTGAAATGAAATGTGTCCATTGGAACTTGTTTACAAGATTTTTGCATTTATGAAGGCTCTGAAAATGCTTAGCCAATATTAAGATGTAGATTTTAGTAATTTTGCCTTTATATGTTGAAGCATATTGTATTAATCTAATTTTGTTGTTGCTTATTTCAAATATGATAGAGTAATACTTACAATAATTTGTAAGTGGTATTGATCATAATAATGACATATTTTCATATTCAGTATTGTTTTTATTTCTAAAGTCAGTTTGCTTTTTATTTTTGCATGTTGGTTCATGAAAAACTTTTATATGTTAAAGTCTTCATCATTTTAAAATAAGTTTCAGAATATCATTGTAGTCTATGATATATCTTAAGTATACAATATAAGAATAAATTCTGCTAAGGGAGTCAATGGCAGGCATTAAATATCTATCTCCAACAATGTTTAATTATACCATATGGTGTAATCATTTGTTCTTCGCACCTAATCATATGCAGTTTCTTATGCATGGATATTTTGTTTATTAGCCTGGTAATAGTTATCACCTCATGTGGTTTGATATGTGGTAGAATAGCAAACTGGAGAGATAAAGATCTATGGATCACAATGTCCAAATATGTCTCACTATATCAATCAATAAATCATTTGATTATTTTTATAAGTTGTTGTGAAATGGCCATTCTTAATATATATGTATAATTATACAGTGTGGACATGAATCTATCTCTTGTCTCCATGGATTGGGAAAAATCAAGATTGTTCTGCTTATATTGTGAGTTATACTTGAATTCAGATCTACCAAGTCACATCACAGATGTTTTTATCATTGTAGAATGTGTAGCCTTTATACTGACTACAGGAAGCAGAGGTGTTCTTAGTACAGATCTGACCTGGGACCCTTCTAAATTTGAAAGTCAATTTTCTCTCCACCACCTGTTAATTCATTTGTGAGCAGTAGACCAAATCTTTCTCGCAGTCAGGTATACAAAGTGCATTCTAGTGAAAAATATCTTTTGTACATCTCAAAATCACCATTTGTGTTATGTAGTGAGATAGTTTGTTATTTATCTCAAAAATGTTAAGATTCTAGCATATCTGAATTATGAATTATCATATGAAATGTAACAATGTGTTTCTTACTTCTTTACAGTTCTCTCCGCCATCACAAAATCTTGAAAAACCACTTGAAAATGTTTTTATGACTCATGGGTTCACTGCCATAAACAGAATAATTTCAAACATTTCAGTAGAAATTTTGCCTAATTCAAATCAAAAATGTTTCACATAATCAACATGCATCTAATGTATCTTTCCTCTCCAGTAGCCATTTTTATTATTCTATCAAGCTACTAGCTCAGATTGAAACACTTTATTTTTTTCAATACAAGCTTATTTGCTTACATGGATATATAGATTTAAAAGTGGTTCACTTTCTATGTTTTATGGAATCCTTAGTTTTTTTTTATAACCGTTGCCACCTTTATTCTTTGACTACTATAATAATCAAACAAAATTTTTATAACAGCTATATAAATATCAATAATAATTTTATACATGAAAGCCTTTTTCAGCACTTGGTGCCCTTATAATGTATTTAATGTTAACAAACTATCAGACATAAAATCATCTAGTATTCAATAATGGAATTAAAACAAGCAATAACAATATAAATCATTAAAATAAATCAAAACCCTCAAAAATCCAGTAGTGACAAAATAATTGACTATATCACAACAGTACATTAAATAAGTATTACATTCAGTTTTTACAATTATATATATATGCATGTAATATTTATTTAATGTATTATTATAATATAGTCAATTATTTAGTAATTACTGGATTTATATATGAGGGTTTTGATTTTTCTTAATGATTTATATTGTTATTGCTTATTTTAATTCCATTATTGAACACTAAATGGTTTTATGTATGAAATAGTTTGTTATCGCTAAATAGATTATTAACATTTGAAAAGAGCACCAAACCAGGTGCTGAAAAAGGTTTTTTATGTGTAAAATTATTATTGATATTTATATAGCTATTATAAAGAATTTATTATTTTCTGATTATTATTTTATGGAAGAACAGCATTGAGATTTTTATTCTTTTCCAATTTTGGCTATATTTGATATAAAAACTATATCACATGATCAACAAAAAAAAATATGGCTTTTTCTTACAGATATTGCTATTCATTAGCAAATTCTTTTTTTTTCTCACTACTCTTTTGCCATCTGGTGTAAGTCTTAGAAATCAATAGATGCCACACAGTAGTCCTTAATAAATCCATATACAAGCTGTCCTATCCAAATATTCACAGATTAGTATCTAGATTGTTTATGGTTTTCATCAGTATTGGAGCTTTTGGGTTTTTTTTGTACAGTACACTTCCACCTTTCCACCCAGCAGCTTTTTATTTTTATCTTTTTATTATATTCTCAAGCTATTAGCCCTAATTGAAAATCTTTCTAATTTTTCAATCCAAGTCTATTTGCTAGCATAGATCTAAAGTTAATTCAGTTTCTTAATATTATAGTGAGCATTGTTTTTTTAATAACTTTGTCACGTATGAAAGCATATAAGCTTGACTTGAAAAAATTAAAGTTTTTCCAATTTGTGCTGAGGTTTGATAGTATAACAAAACAAAAAAAAATAGTTGTTGGAGGAAAGATCTATCTTGAAGGACCCTATTCAAAAAACCCGAAAACCCTTCTCACTAATAAAAGCCATAAGCTAGAAACTACTATGGGGATCTTTGGATAGTACAGTACTGGATAAGGATTTAATAAGCACTATCGTTTGGCATTTAATGATTACCAAAGATTACCCAAGATGGCAAACCAGTAAGGATAATAAAAGAATTTACTAATGAATCACAATATATGTAAACTAAAGTTACATAATATTCTGTTGGTCATATGATGTATTATTGAACTTTTACAATTCTGGCCCATGAATAAAAGTGACAAAGGTGATAAAAAAAACTAAGACCATTATATTTGAAAACCAGTCACTCTTCACAAACTGGGAGCTTAATTGTAACTATAGGGGATTTGAACACAGATTTTCAAGCACCCTTCAACTATCCACACTATCTCATACAACCGATACACATGACCACACACATGTAGAAAAGATAAATAATCACCAATATACGTATTTTGTGCTAAACCAGCACTCATCAGTTGATCAAGATTACCATCTCCCACACATATATATAATCAGTGCTCAGTTTACATTAAGATAACAAATCTTCATACTTTAATGGACAGGCTTCAATCTATTCCAACCTTCAACTTTTCAGCCATCAATATCACTGAAAATCCGATGATGACAAACCAAATCCCAGGCATATATAGAAACTGTGTCAGTTTCTGATCTATATAACTAAGCAAAGATTTAGACTTGGATTGAAAACATTAAAAAGTTTTTCAATTTGTGTTGGTAGTTTGATAGTAGATTAAAAACTAAAAAATGGCTGCTGGATGCGTTGATTCAAAGATGGCGCTGCAGACAGCTTGAAGAAAGAATCAATTACGTTTTCATTAGAATATATTGTGTATATTTATATAAAACACATATTTTTCGTTTTTATTTTAATCTTGTGGCATTTATAAAAGAATGAATTTGAAAAAAATATATTTATTGATTTTTTTCTTTTAACTTTTTTTTTATAGTGGGATTACCTTACATAACATTCTTTCTCCTTTTATGACAGTAATCCAATAGATTGATCTAACCTCTCAATTTGTTTTTCTGAATGAATTGTACGTAATGAAACAGTACTGAAGCTTGTTTCATGATGGGTTATAATCAGCTGCAACATCATAAATCGATTTCTTATTGACTGCTATTACATCTATTAAAACTAGTTTATGAATTCTTTTTAATGGAAAGTAAAAATATTTTTTATATGAAGTAAATTTGATTTTCTTTATTGATTTATGTATTTCAATTTTGTGCTGAAATATTTTGATATTGATGTATATTTAGAGTTTGAATTAAAAAATACATTTGTGTATATATATAATAAATAAAGGATCATTCTGTTAATAATAAATTTGAAAATAAAGAACTTTGATGTGGAATATATCGTAAAAGTGTTGAAAGTCTGCTTTGTTATATTTGAAATTCAAATCCTTACTTCTTTTTTTTAAAGTTGTAGTTGATTATTTGTATATTTACATGTACTTATAAAGATGTGTGTGTTATATAGTGGTCAATGCATATGCTTATCATGTCCATAGCTTGGGTTCTAATCTGTTGGAAAGTTTTTGAATCATTAGAATGTCATCCATGAAGATTGGATGATAGCCAACCTTATTATTTGTCATTTTTTTAAATTATTGTTTAATAAAATGGTATCTAGCTATTAATAAGAAAAGAAAACAGCTAAACTCTACACTGACCAGTATTTTGAATAAAATCTCATTTATTCTCTTACTGTGGAGGAATTTTAGTGAAGCCCTGTTCTGCATTAGTCTATTTGATTGGTTTTAACTTTTTACCTATTTATATATAGTTGTCTTTTAACACAATATATTTATGTAATATCTAGCAATTAATGATTAAGTTCACAGAAAATATAGTCTTTTTAATATTTAGTCATGCTTTCAATATAATTTATTATATAATATACATGGCATTCTTTATATCAGTTTAAATAACCCATATGCTTCTTTGATCTTCAGATTTCTATCCCCTCTCTGTGTGGGTGTGTGTACAACATTTCTGTTTTTATTAGTTTGAACTGACCAGCTTGTTGTCTGTAAATATTGATGTGTGTTCTTTGTCTCTGAGGGCTCTATTGTCTAAATATCTGTGTTGGGCAAGCCTCATTGGCAGGTTGGCTTCTGACTCTCCATAATAAGCAGTATTGCAAGTTGATTGGATGCATTTAATTTTATAGACCACTTGATGTGCCAATTCATTTGGCAGTGTCTTTAGAGTTATTGACCAATTGATGAAGTGATGGAGGGGGTTTGAAAGGTTATATTAAATTTATCTTCATATATATATATATTTTAATTTATGTGCAATCTTTGGAATATAAGGTAGGTTTATTCATTTGTTAGGTTCTACATGTTGGTTGGGATGAGGATTTCTTATTCTGTTATAAAATCTTTTTATATTGTTTTTGATTTTATCATGATTATATCCCATGTTTTGGAGGTCATTTGTGTACTGTTCAATGTCACTCTTTTTATTATATTCAAACTTGCATAGTGTATGATTTTTGCATAAAAAAAATTTTCTGTCCACATATTTATGTGGTATTAGAGTTTTTGATCTAGGGAAGATCGCTCCTTTTATATTTAGGAGCTTAGTAATTATTCTGTAGTTTAGTCTGTGGCCTTGTCTTTGTATATACAAGTCCAAAAACTTTATTCCTCTATAATTGTCTTCTTTCTTCAAGGTTCATGGCAGTGTTGGTGCTCGCTTCAATTCCTGTCATATTTCATCAATCTGTGTATCTATAACATAAAAATGTATTGTTCATATATCTTGCATATATTAAACTTGAGATTAAATATCTATGCTTAGGTATAATACATTTGTTGATTTTCACTAGGATTAGAATACTAAAGATACCGCTGATGGGGAACATCATTAGCCAACCATTATTCATTTTGTAATATTTTCCACTTGCTGCTGCTGTGACATCTTTGTCAATCCAATTCAAAACCTCTATTATGAATTCCTTTTTGTGATGGTTGTAGTTGCTGTTACTTAGCCATTCATACAATCACCTCAATGAATTTCATTCTGGACACTAATCCATTTAACTATTTTATATCAAGTGACACAATTTTATTATTAGTATCTATTGCCATGCTTTTAATTTTGTTAATGATTTTATATGATGATTTAAATGAATATTCCCCAAATCCCAATTTTTTAGTCATCCATTCCGCAATAGTTTTGACCATTTTATATAAATATGAACCGTCAAAATCAGCCTCAGCATGGAGTTTTCCTTATAATGTGTTTGTTCATCAAAATTCTTGGGGTGTTTGCAGTGGAGGAATACATTTTGAAAAATTCCATTTTTGTGAATGATTTTCTGCTGTTTTCTGAGAACAATTGAAATAAATTTGTCTTTAATGTTTTTAAGATTATATGATGATATTTCTATAAATTTAAGATTTTTAATTTGTAAATCAAGTTTTGTTTGATACTCATCCTTTTTTAAAACACCACATGGTTTCCTTTATCTTCCTTTATGTAAATCATATGGTGACTTTCTTTATAATTTTGTCTTTTACGTCAATATACCATTTGTCTTTATGCTTCTTTGGTAATAAATTCATTATTCTAGCTGTCTTCTCAACAATCTGAACTTTTAAGGAGTTATTTTCAAATTTGGTTTTCATAACAGCAAATATTCAGTTAAATCATCATTAAAAATTTTAACAAGATTAAAAGCATGAAATGAAAATAGATGCTAATAATAAAATTGCATCATTCGATGTAAAAGTTATATGGCTCAGTGCCTAGAATGGAATCAGTTGAGGTGATTATTGGACGGCTAAGTAATAGCAACTATGACTATCACAAAAGGAAATTCACAATAGGAATTTTGAAATGGATTGACAAAGACTTCACAGTAACAGCAAATGGAAAATATTATAAAATGAATAATGATTGGCCAATGAGGTTCCCAAACAGTGGTATTATCAGTAGTTTATTCCTAGCAAAAATCAAAAAATGTGTTATACCTAAGCATAGATATTTAAATTCAAGTTTAATATATGTGAGATATGTGGACGACACATTTTTATATGCTACAGATACCCAGATTTATAGAGGAATAAAGTTTTTGGACTTATTTATGTAAAAACAGGGCCATATGCTAGACTACAGAATCATCACATGACCACCATCTCTTATGCTTGTGTATAACTGTTGTTAAAACAGACAAAACTCACTATACGTATGCCACATACAGCAAGCTAGATGATACACAAGCCTTCTGGCATCCATTGATTACTCTAGCTTGCTGGGTGTGGCATACGTATAGTGAGTTTTGCCTGTTTTAACAACAGTTATACACAAGCATACGAGATGGTTGGTCATGTGATGTTTATTGGCTTAAAACCAATCCTGCCTAATAGGATATTGGTGGCTATGGTTATTAAAGAACCAAAGACACCAAAATGTATGGGAACTGAACTGGGTTCAGACCCATATAACTATATAAGCTGATGGGCTTGAATTGGAAACATTAAGGTATTTTCAGTTTAAGACTCATAGTTTTGTAGTTAAATGGAGATAAAAGGTGGTTGCTGGAGGGTTGCATTAGATCCTAAGATCTAGATGCAGTGCTCTCAGATCCAAGGCTCCTCACTGACGAAGGTCATAAGCCAGAAACTAGTCTGGGGATATTGGATGAGTAGGCAGTAGATGGGGATTTGATGCACAAGCCTTCTGGCATCCATTGATTACTCTAGCTTGCTGTGTGTGGCATATGTATTGTGAGTTTTGCCTGTTTTAGACTACATAATGATGATTAAGCCCCTAAATATAAGAGGAGAGATCCACCCTCGATCAATAACCCCAATATCATATAAATATATGGAAGTGAAGGGTTTTTTTATACAAAAATCATACACTATTCAAGTTTGAATATGATAAAAAGAACAACATTGAACAGTACACATATGATCTTCAAAATGTGGTATATAATCAAGATAAAATCATAAACATCATGGAGAGATTCTATAACATAAGAAATCCTTGCCCCAACTACAAATGAAATCTAAAAAATAGGTAAGCCTTCCTTATTTTCCAAAATTTTTAAAATATATGTAAAAGATAAAATTGATATAACCTTTCAAACCCTTCCATCACTCAACCAATTGATCAATAACTTTTACCAAATGAATCAGCACATCAAGATGTCTATAAAATGAAGGGTAGCTATCACATTGCAATACTTTATATTATGGGGATTCAATGGCCAACCTATCAGTGAGATTTTTTCCAACATAGATATTTATACAATAAAGCCATCAGAGATAAAGAACACACATCAATATTTACAGACCATAAGTAGAAAACTGGACATAGATTCAAGATAACAAAAGTAGTGATACTGTATACAGAGAGAAAGGATAAAGAGTGGAAGATCAAAGAAGGATGTGCGATAGCTATTGACTGTTTTACTAATAACAAAAAAGAGACAAGCATACCAATTTCAAAGAAATGGGCTAATTGAATATGTGAACAGTTAATTAAACATTGATTAAACACTGATATAAAGAACCATTTAATCACACTACTATATACCATTGATATGATATAGTAAATATATTGAAAACATGCTAGGTAGTAATAAAGCTAAATATTAAAAAAAACTACCTTTTCTGTGAGTATATTTATTAATTACCAGATATTACATTGACTCAGAAAATAAGAAAATTAGTAATAAATTAATATATATATGTGGGTGTGAATCTGTGTGTGTATATATCTTAAGTAATGAATCTTAAAACATTATATAAGTAACGCAGTATATTTCAAAGTGCGTGTGTGGCTTTTAAACAATAATAATATAAATGGAGATTTAAAATAAAATTGTAATATGAAAAATCTTTGGGAAAAGAAATCAGTATAATTCCACAGCCTACCGATCGACCTCCATCTAGATGGAGAAGCATTTGGCTACAAAAGCAAGTTATGGTGATTATTCAAAACTTCCAATCATCAGGTTTCCTTTTTCAGGGGAAATTATCATATTGAGAAGTTTATCAATTAATGTTTCCTGGAAAAACTAAATCCGTTAACATACTCCCAATAGGAATCTCTCGATTTTCCAAATTAACAAAATTCATCAAACTGAGTCCTAAATTTGTTGATTTTTTTAATAAAAATCATCCTTGGAGCATTCCCCACTGGGGACTTTCTCCACTACCAAAGGGGTTACAACATTAACCCCCTTCATCCCCTATGTAACAAACAGGAGGAAGTCCATTGACCACATTCTGGATCAATGTGAATCGTGGACTTATCTCCGTAATATAGCGTTAAACCGGATAAATGGCAATGACCCAGCTAACATTTCTCTTAAGAGTGCAAATAAAAAGGGTCAATTCAGAACAATAAGACTGGCCACTTTCATTAACTTCTCAATTTGGACCGCCAGATGTAGCATGATATTTGATCATGGCTGTGATGACTCAATGGTTAATCAATTTTTCAAATCCCTCTACAAGATAAAAGATAAGGATAAATGAACTTGTCAGCCTTGGCTAATTGACCAAACCTGGAGCCAGATGAGGCTAGAGACTTAATTCATGTATTTCTAGGCCTAAAACTTGAACTTTCTCCAATCCACTGAATAAATAATATATCCCATCTTTCACTTAAGAATAATCTAAACTTTAACTATGTAGATCTTTCATACATCCTATATATTTAATACATAAACTTTGCATTAGTTCCATACTGGATAATTAATTTACCTATATCAACTTGTAAATATTGTTATAGTTCTTGTTACTCTTTGTGCCAGGATAGTCATTAATCAATGGAATTTACAAACCTTATATATAGGTTTGACTTATTTTATATTCCTAGCTAATTATGCATATAGTGCACTGCCTTAAGGCATTAGTGTAATCTTTGATTTTATTTATATTTATTTATGTTTCTTTCATATGTGCATTAATTACCTATCATAATTTTCTTATGCAGCTCTTGAGACTATGTTATTGATCTAATACAACTTTTGATTTTTCTACACACATATTTGCATACCATATTTATATATGTACATTGTAACTTTTTTATTGACATAATTTTATGCTATCAATGTTTTTTTTTTTTTTGTATCTACTCCAAGGTCTAAATAAAGTTTTAATTTTGATTATCTACTCCAAGGTCTAAATAAAGTTTTAATTTTGAAAGTAAATAATAGTATAGATAAACTGTCATTAATTTCAATCCCTGATTTCAAGTTTTTCTTCCAATATCATTACATTTACGGCATCTAGCATAAGCTTTAGTAATCAATAGATGTCAGATGGTAGTTTTTATATTGGATGATATAAACATAGCGAGACTGGAAGAAATTGCTATTAGATAGCAAAAGCAGTGTAAGCAAAGATCATATATCTTGTGGTCATGTGATGTATTATTGGTTTAATTCCAAGTCAATGTGAATTTGTGTTTTTGGATTTCAACATAACCTATTTATCCATTATACTTTAACAGCTCATAGCAATGAGTAGTGGATGAGAGGATAGTGAGTAAAAGATGTAATGTGAATTTTAGGTAAATGTATACAAATAAGTTACATGGCCCACGTTTTAGAGAGAAACAGTATTGTCGGCAACATGCTAAGTCTCATTTATCTTGCATTTAGAGTCATTCCTTTCTATACATATAATGCTAGCTAATATAGGCTTCACTGTGTAACTAATTTTGTTTTCATGTTTTAGAAATATGGATTTGTGGTCTGAATTGTTTTTAGCTCTTTTATAAAGGTATCGGTGTTGGGACAATCTTGTTGCGAGCTGGTATGGGATTCTCCGTGGTAAACAGCATTGCAATTAGTTGGGCCGAAAGAAATCTTGTAAATGGTATGGGAGGTTGGAAATTTATTTTGAGAATTATTAATAAACCAGTTAACAATGGGTGGAATTTAAAGCTGGCCCTATATGAATGAGAGCAAATTTTATTTATTGTTCGAAACTTTAGGGATGTAGGGAATCACTATCTAGGGATTGATGTCAGTTAGTTTAGATATAGCTTTGAACAAACCCACCCATACCGTTTACAAGATTTCTTACAGCCAAACTAGTTGCAATGCTGTTGACTTTAGAGAATCCCATACCTACGTCACAAGAAGATTAACTCAATCCTAATACCTTTATAAAAAGGCTAAAATCAATCCAGACCACAAATTCATATTTCTAGAATATGAAAACAAACTTAGCCACACATTTGAGCCTACATTAGCTAGCATTGTATGTATAGAAAGGAAAGATTCTAAATATAGGATAAAAGAGGTTTGGCATATCCCAACAATACTAACTCGCTAAAAAAAAAAAGGAATCCCATTTCCCTCTTTCTAAAAGGTAGGCCATGTAACTTATTTGCATACATTTACCTAAAATTTACATTTTACTCAAATCCTCTCATTTACTAGTCATTGCTATGAGCGTGATATCAGGATTAAGATATAGAAAGTTGTTTAGTATACTGTACTATAATACATTTATTAAGCTTTTCTTACCCAGCGTTCCTAGCGCTTATATCAGTTACAGTTGTGTAGGAAAAGAAAGCCAATGTAATATAGAAAAATTGTTAAATATATACATTTATTTTATTGATAATAATATAACACTTTGGATCAAAGAATATGCTTACAGTTTCATTACAAAATTTTTGCACAGCAATAAATCAAAACAATATTTCGTAATTTTATTCGGGGAATAGAAATTATTTCATTAATTGTATTAGGATTAATGGTTCTTGACCTGTATATAAAAAACTAAAAGAAAAATAATCTTAAATGTAAACGTTGAAAATAAAGCAGACAGATTTTAAAATTGATTGCCGATTGTGGGTTAAATTTTATATGAATGCCACTTTCATAAAACCTTAATAGAAAGAGGGGAAAAATTCCTTCAAAACATTAAATAAAACATCAGGGCCTACAACCATTTTCTAGATATGGATCATAAAATGGATTGTAAAAATATATAAATGCTACAAAAGAAGTTAAAAATATTAAAGAAAGTGTTGAGAAATATATATTCAAGAAAACATTGATAAATGTACTAATGTGATTAAAACATCCGGGCATTTGGGAGCGAAATGATTGTATTTAATAATTGGAAATTATAATTAAAAACTAAATTTTGAACTTACTTTACTAGGGAATATTGGGATATTTGTGTGTGTATTATTAATAATCATGGAATTTTTTTGGCATATAATTTTTAGGTTTAGATATTAAAAATTTACATGCACTATGTGATGATGTTATTTTTTTAGAAAATAGAATTATGTATGATAATAAATATCTAATAGGAAAGGGAAGTATTATTAAGTTTAAAGATTATAAATAAATTTGTTTATTGGTTGTAATTAGAAAAGTGACAACGGATGGTTATTTAATTGATGATGTCATTACATGGAAATTATCTTGAAAAGTTTTCTAAATGGTCAGGAAAATTAAAGATAATATAAAATGAATGTATTGAAAATTAAAGATAATATAAAATAAATGTATTGATTGGTAAAAAAAACTTGGTTATCTTGTCAATTTTTATTTAAATTGATTTAAAGTCAATTTCTACTAAAATCATTAAATTTTCAATAATTTATCAGAATGTTTGTCATAGCTTATTTGAAATTTTATTACTTTCTTACCGCCTATCTAAATGAGCGTCCTCAGTTAGTCAATATCTATCTATCTTCATATGTTAAACAATATTAATCGGAAGACTAGTTTTCATTAGCTATCTATCTCTATATAAAAACATACTGCAGACTCTCCATACAGTAGTGCCACCAAGTGCAAACAATGGATTCCTAGATGATCTGTGCATAAATTTCTTCATAATTCCTACTCCAATATCTCCAGACTAGTTTCTAGCTTGTGGCATTCATCAGTGATACCCTTGGATCTGAGAGCACTGTGCCTAGATCCCTGAAGTTAATACAACTCTCCAGTATCCTTTTACTTATTTAGTTAACTAGAAATCTATAGGCTCAAAATCAAAACACAATAATATTTTTAATCCAAGCCAATTCATTTGTATAGACATGCACATCTAAATTCAGTTCATACCTACATATTTTTGCATCTTTCATTCTTTAGTGACCATAGTCATCACATTATAAGGGCAGGATTGGTATAAAGCCACTATAACATCATATAGTCACTATTTCATATGCTTACACAAGCTGTTAAAGCAGTAGCTGACTTAGACTCTCCAAAAGTAGTGTCACTCAGTGCAACCATAATCAATGGGCACTAGAGGGTTTGTGCATAAAATCCCTATCTAGTGCCAACTTCTCCAAACTAGTTTCTATCATGTGATATTTTAGTGATTTTATACCATTCTTGTCCATAGGATCTAGCGACTATGGTTATTAAAAAACCAATAATGCCAAAATCTATAGATACTGAACTGGGTTTAGATCTATATGATTATATAAGTGAACTGGCTTCAATTGAAAACATTATTGTGTTTTTATTTTGGCCTTATAGTTAACTAAATAGGTAAAAGGATGCTGGAGGGTTGCATTAGATACAACGATCTAGGTGTAGTGTTCTAAAATCCAAGACTCCTCACTGATGAAATTGACAAGCTAAAAACTAGTCTGGAGATATTGGATGAGTAGGCACTAGATAGGAAATATATGCACAAACCTTCTAGCATCCCTTGATGATTATAGTTTGCACTGGGTGTCACAACTGTTTTAACAGCTTGTGTAAAGCATAGGAAATTGTGATCGTATAATGTTTGGGGATATATATGTGTGTGAGTTAACATAAATATTTTCACAAGTAAAAGATGAACTGAAAAAATAACTATGATATTAAAATGTTAGCAAGCTGGTCATGCTTGGCCATTGTGACTTCACGTACTGATTAGTTTCTACATTACTGGTCTTTAGCCAGTAAATGGAATAGTTTGATATTATGATCATGACAATTACTTATTTAATCTACAATAGTAATCTGGGTAATAATGATAATAGTATATTTATCAAAGGTAAAGGTAATTTATTGGCTTCATTCTCATAGATGTTTGAACCCTTTCTCACCATTGTAGTTGGTTATCACTGGGCAATTGTTTTTTGTTATTCATAGTTAAGTGTTTTGAGTCTCTTCAAACTTTCTGCTTTTACTTAAGAATAGCAAGCTAAATAGCTATTTTTAAAGTGACCTTGCATTAATATCCCTAAGCTTTGCTTTGGATTTTAACTCCGATTCTGAGATCAGCAGTATGGCACAAATATATTACAATATAAAGTATTAATTTAATTAGTGTTTACCCATAAATAAACCAAATAATATGTCACCAAATATTTCCAGTATTGATGTGATGATGAGCGGCTTCAAGGGGGTTGAAAAAATGCTGGAGTTAATTATTTTTGTTTACTGTTGCTGAGGTATTTATTGTTGGAGTTTGTTACTCCATCTTGAGTCTTGTATTGCTCAGCACAGTGGTAGAGGGATAGACCTGAGTCCTACAGATTTTTTGCATGCTGGGTCTGTCACTTCTGTGCTTAAACGTCATATGATCTTCTAAATGACAACTAGTCATTTAATACTTTTATCAGAAATGAATTGGGGGGGGGGGAATTATATGTCACCTATGTTATCTTAAATTAAACTTCTTAACATAAAAACAGATATAATCATTTAATTGTTGGTGAGATTATTTTTAATAGATCAATTTCTCAAGTTTTTGTTTTTCTCATCACTTTGTATCATCCTCCTATTTTTTTTATTTCATTCTAAATTTTTTATTGACCTTGAAATCGATGGGATCATTTCAAATTTGAGCTTTAGAGGCTAAATGCTCTAAGTAAGTTTATATCTATTTTTCAGCAAATATCAAATAATGAGATTTAAAATAAGTTATTATGTAGTTTGAACTTCAATAGGCTCTGTTTACTGCTTGATGCAGAAACAATTGGCTTCCTTGGCTCGTGGGAATCAAACAATCTGCTAGAATGAATGGCCCTCTTTTTACAGCAAATGAAGAAAAGCATAACAACTGATTATTTAGAAAAGTATATTATTTTAATAATCTCCATACTTCCTCTTTTTTTTTATTCTTCATATAAATAAAGATACAATAAAAGACAAATGACTTCCAAGATGCATTTCATGCTGAACCAGAAATCATCAGTTGACCCAGGTCACCAGCTCTCATATATATCTTTATTACAAGAAGAGTATTTATCTATGGCGAATTGTCACATCTTTATATACAACTGCCAAACTTCCTCCATTCATAACCTCGACTTTATACATTTTTGATAAACCTAACTATGTTTATCATTAATCATTTATTAAACTAAAGTTTTTCTCTAGCACAGATATAAACTTTAATCCTAGTTAAAGATTATTATATCTGATTTTTTTACACACCTTCTTTCTCGTATGCGTATTATCTTATCGATTATTTTAATAATATCCATACTTCCTCTTTCTTTTTTATTAGGGAGATAAAAGAGATGTCCAAGTTTATAATTATTAACGAAAACACATTCAAAGACTGAAATACAAATTATTAATCCAAATTGAGCATTTGTTTGTAATACCTTAATGATTGCTAGAAGTGATAGTAGTAAATTTTTTTTCGTGTGTCATAGCATCGGCTGGGAAGCGAACTCGCTAACCCGGGACAACTGCTTGTAAGGCGGCTGTGCTGACCTCTCGACCACCAACGCTTGATGAAGTGGTATTATCTTAACTTATGTACTACAAAGCAATTTTATGCATTTAATGATATGTTGTAAGAGAAAATCGGACATTGAAGATTAACAGAATTTTCAAAATATGGTTAGATATTTGTAAATTTTTCAATAAACCAAAATGGTAGCCTATAGTCAAGGGCCTGCAGAATGTTTTCAAAATGTCATAGTTAATATTTACATTTTATTTTTTTATTATTACTGTTATTTTAGAAAAGGAATTATTATGTAAAAAATTAATTACAATATTTACATTTTATTTTTGTTTTTTGTTTGTATTAACTTCTTAAATTAAAAAAAACAAAATCAGTTAAATTTAAAAAAATAAAACATAAATATTATAATTAATTTTTTCCACAATTTTTTTTTTAAAATAACAATAAAAAATAAAATATAACTATTAAATATGACATATTGTAAACCTTCTGTGCTCCCCTCCCCCAAAGTCTATAATTATCAAAATTACAGACTGCCATCTTGGTTTACAGGAAAACTCACAAGTAGCATTTGTTATATATTAAATAAAAATAGAAGTTTTATTCATTTAAATTGTAACCACTTTGTATGAAATGTTTAAATGCATTCATTTAACTGTCTATTTGGGTGAATCTTATAATTGATTTTAACTATTTCTGCCAAACGGATTTTTTTTTTTCAAATTTTATACTCATGTTTGGCTTCAATGACTATGCAACATAATAATGTAATCTTTCAGAGTTGACCAGCCTAACAATGTTGGCAGGTCAAGCATTGGTGGCCTAGTGGTTAGCATAGCTGCCTTCCAAGAAGCTGGCCTGGCTTTGCTTTTCAGTCAATGCATTTGACATATGAAAAAAAAAACAATGTTGGCAGGTGACATTTCAAATCACATTTGAAGAATTTTAGTAAGTTTTTAGTTATGCACAATAAGTGTCACTATATTTTTGTAATAAAATATTTTTGTTTAATTTGAAGTAGAAATTTTAAGGGCATTTATGATAACTGAAATAAAAGAAAAAAAGGAAAAAAAGGATACAATCTTAATTTTCCTTCAGATTGTTTATGTAAAACTTGTCTTTTAAATCGTTGCCATAATAAAAAGAAAAATCTTGTAAATTTGTCAAGTGTCATTAGCCAAGAGGTCATCGCAGCTGCCTTGCAAGCAAGTAGTTAGTTGCAGACAGTTGTGGGTTCACCTCCCGGATGATGCTATGACATATGAGGAAAAAAAAATCTTGTAAATTTTAACCTAGTTCCACCTGGTGGAAATTTTTTTAAATTTTGTACATGTTTGGTATAGATGATAATGCAATATAATAATGCAATATTTCAGACTTGCACAGGCAAACAGTGTTGGCAGGCCTCATTTCAAATTCCTTTCAAATCAGCTTGGTAAGTTTGTAGCCTTGTGCAAAGGTGACATTATATATTTCTTTTAAAAAATGCTTTCATTAAATTTGATGAAGAAATTTTAGAGACATTTACAATTAATTAAAATAGAGAGAAAAAGAAATGAAGGATGAAGTTTAATTTTTCTTTCAATTGTTTATATAAATATTATTTTTTTAAATTGCTGCCTTAATTAAACAAAAATCTTGCAATTGATTTTAAATGATTTTATATATTAGATATATTTTATTTAATTTTTTACTTCAGTTTGTTTGGGTCAAATTTTGTAACCATAACCTACTTATATCAAACATATTTTCTTCAATTTTTGTACATGTTAGAAATCAATGACAGGGCAGTATTTCAGGGTTTTCTACCCAACTTTCTAATCTAACAGTGTTGATGGGCTGAATTTCAAATCATGTTGATATTAGTTCAATAAGTTTTCAGTGATTTGCAATAGATGGCAGTATTTTTTTTTTGAAAATATACTTATTGAATATTTACTAAAAAGTGTTTATAGTCAATTAAAATAGAAAGAAAAAGAAATGAAGGATGAAATCTTAATTTCACTCCATTGTTTAACTAAATGCTATCATGAATACAGAAATCTTGTTTAAAGTGCATGAATTTCATTCCAGATACTGGAAATATGATGACATTGTTTGGATTCTCAATTTTAAATTTGAATATGAATAGTTGCAAAAGTATGTTGCAAAATACTCAAATACTAATAAGTAATAAATAATATATATAAAATATTTAAATCTATTGATTGGATTAAATGATTTGTGGATGCTATATACTTTTACTTTAAATTACATATAACAACTAAAATGCACTTCTTTTAAAATATATATATATATATTTGATATATACAGGGATAAACTTTAATCTAGTAACCATATAATCGTATTTATTTTTAGAAAACAACACACAAAAGTTTTAATAACAAGTTTATTACTCATAATAAATATACAAAGTAGTAGTGAGTTAGTATGTTAAGTAGTGGCTTACTGATTGAATTCCATCACACAAATAGTTCTGTATAGAGATGAAATCTATTGCACCACTTTATTGTCTTTCATTTTAAATATAGTAACTTTCTAAGTTATTTCCCCACTAGAATTTTCATTAGCATTTTTAATTCACCATGATTGAGTTTAGCAAGTTTGTACTCTTTGTTTCTCCCCACACACTAAATTTTTGTTGATGATTTTTTACAACTTTGCTAATTTGCATATTATTTCCTATAGTCCTCATGAAAATTAGAATGTCTGGGTGAACTTGTACATTGCATAATTTTATATTATTTTGCATTATATTATTTCTAGAATGAAAACAATTTCGTCCCATATTAACCAGTTCTAAGCATGCATACATAAATACCTTTATTAAATACACAAACTGGTCACCACACAGCAATATTATTAACATATTCTGCAAGTTTGAACACAAGTATCAATTTTAGTTTTGAAAAAGTAACAACCTGTTAGGTTTCTATTGTTCTTACCTATAATAAATGCAGCATCATATTTATAAACTATTGGACAGTAAGTAGCCTGACTGTTCTTGATCACCATTTGAAGAGAGGAAGATCCTTACTTCTTAACCAGGATTAGTTAACTTAGTGGATCTATTTGAAGAAATTCTAAATTTTCTATTTCTGTAGTCTGAAAAAAATCTTAAAGAAGTTCATTTGTCTTTGATTTAGAAAGATAATTATAATATTTTACTGGTACTTTAAACTTCAATGTTCTCAATAGTACTAGTGTTTTTTTAATATATTTTTAATTCAAAGGGCATTTTTTTCATTTTAGATTTTTTTTTTATCATGTTATATATGTATTATTATCTGTCTGATCCATCATTTTCTTAAGGGTAACAATGTGATTGGATCATTTTGAGGCTATTCTTTCTGCTGCTTTTCTGAATATTTTTAATACTGTTAATCTTGTCCATTCTGTTATGTTACTTATCGGTGATGGTCTTGTCCATGCTCTTCTTCTTGATACATTCACAAATTCTAACCATTCCTTATTTATTATATCCATCTATTTCACCATATCATCTCCAGTTAATATCTTTGTCTTTCTGCCTTCACCAAAATAGATTCATTAGTTTCATTAGCCATTCAAAATACTAAGCATTTTTTCTTAAATTCTTTTCAAAAGCATCAGTTGTTGTTCTTCCTTATTTTTTGAATATCCATGCCTCACAACCATACATTGCAGTGACCCTTATCACAACCTTCAATAATCTATACTTTTTTAATCTACTTATATCTTTTTTTATATATGGGCACTAATTTTGTACAAACTTTCATTTCCAACAATAAATATGCATTTATTTTTGCATGGCATAGACAAATTCTAAAATCTCTTCCAGCTGAAGACTCTCTACTGTTATCGCAAATATTCCTGCAGTTAATCATATTTCTCTTATCTTGTTTATATTTAGCCTTAGACTATTGTCAGTTTCAGCTCTTATCCCTTAATCTATAAAATCCTATAGTTTTTTTGTCTTATTGCCATCAAAACCATTTCATCTACATATCACAAATTGTATATTTGTTTTTCTCCAATCTGAAAATCATCCAAATCAAACTATAATATGGAAAAGTATGGTGTTATTATCCAATCCTATCTTACTTCTGTATCCATTTGAAATCAATCTGAATTTTGTGGCAATCTCATTCTGGAATTTTGTTTCTTATGTAAGGAAGATTTTAACTTGGTAAATATGCAGGGTATCCCATATTCAACGTTGCTATCCTCTTTGGAATATGTAAATATATATTGGAAAAATACCAAAGATATAATTCCTTTAAAGTACTGAACATCATATGATCACCATTCTTTATGCTTACACAAGCTGTTTATGCAGAGGCAAAAATCTCCATACATTAGTGCCACTCATTGCAAACCAGAGTAATCATTGGATGCAAGAAGACTTGTGCATAAAAATTCTTATCTAGTGCCTACTCATCTAATATCCCCAAACTAGTTCCTAGCTTATTTCTTTCCTCAGTAAGAAGTCTTGGATCTGAGAGCATTGCACCTAGATCTTAGGATCTAATGCAACCCTCCAGAAGCCACCTTTTATCTTCACTTAACTACAAAACTATGAGAATAAAATTGAAAACATAATAATATTTTCAATCCAAGCTCATTAGCTTATATAGTCATATAGGTCTGAACTCAGTTCAGTATCCTTACATTTTGGTATCTTTGGTTCTTTAATAACCATAGCCACCACAATCCTATTAGGCAGGATTGATATTAAACCACTGAACATCACATGATCACCATTTCTTATGCTTACACAAGTTGTTTATGCAGAGATAAAACTCTCCACACAGTAGTGCATCCAGTGATTACTCTGGCTTACATTGAGTGGTGCTACTGTATGGAGAGTTTTGCCTCTGTGATATAATTCCTTAATGTAGTTAGTATTTCTTTTGTTTCATTTTGTATAACTTTTTACAAAGATATTGGTTCATTTTCATCATCAGGTTGCATTCATCTGCTTTAGTTGTATCTATATGTCAAATATTAGTTTAGGATAAATCAGTCACATTGTTGTAAAGCTTCACCAAAAGATAACATCCTTAAATTGGCAATAATTTATATTTAAATGATATCACTTTAAGAACAACTTGTTGTTTTTAATTGAAACATGAAATGAACTCAGCAAAATCTTTATTGCACTCTAAAATAAGAATATTTGAACAATCACTTCCTCTGATCTTTTTATATCTAAAATAATTGCTCATTTTCATAAACTTTTCAGCCATTTGTTACAGAACAAGAAAGTATAAATAGTCTAATCCTTGAAGTTCTTAAAATTACTCAGAATTCCAGAGTACATGGTTTGCTCTTAAGATTATCTAGAATTCCAGAGTCTTGTTTTATTCTTAAAATTATTCTGGATTCCAAAAATCTGTTTTGTTCTTAAAATTATTCTGGATTTTAGGGTCACATCATTTTGTCTCAGAATACTTGGGTATGAATCTCCTATTCTTAAAATATTTTTTTTTACAAGGGTCAAATTTTATTGTGCTCACAACTTTGATATCAACCATTTCATGTAAATACATTAATGCTTGTTATCAATAAATAATGAAACCAGAGATTGAACTTTGACAACCAAATGTAAATAAATGTTCCTCGGAAACTTTTTTTTTATGGTTCTTGTGAGTTTTCAAGTAAACCAAAATGGAACCTTCTATTTTTGACAAATCTAAAGTTTTGGAGGCCCCAAAAAATATTACCAAAAAAATGTCTGCCAGGAAACCACATTTAATAATTATATTTTAATTTTTTATTACTATTATTTAAAAAAAAAAAATCATTGTGAGAAAATTTACAATATTTACAGTTTTTTTGGGGGGATTAACTTATTAACAGAAAAATGTAAATACAATATTTACACTTTATTCATGTTGGCGGCATATCGTAATCATTAACACACTTTTTAGGAGGATTGGATCCAGTATTTTTGGAAATAGTTCACTGCTTTACATTCTATGACAGTAAGGTTCCAAATTTTGATCATTATGACAATTTACCAAAAAAACTGCTGACAAAAAGAAACGTACTGAACTGAACCTAAGTAAGAGCATCTCACTGTTTCCAATGTTATAAAAATTTAAATAAAGCTTTTTAATGAAATTTATCAGAATTTACGGCTTTTTTTTTAAATATAACAATCTTGATATATCAATTTTGTTTTAATTTAACAATTATCTTAAATATATTATAGCCTCAAAACTATACATTTATAAAAAAATACACGGCGCCATCTTGCTTTACTTGAAAACTCACAAATACCTTTTTTACTCTTTTTTATGCATCCATAATCATTTCTGATTTTTGTCTAACTTTAAATCATTTCTCATACTGTCTAAATGTTAACCCCATATGTTTAATACACTAATACTGTACATTGTTTCTAGTAATGCTATATGTCTTTAAAGATTGTTTCTCCCTAAAACATGTTTTAAAATGCTCCATGCATTATAAACCACTTGCAAAGATTTCTTGGAAATTTATTATAAATAAGACTGCTTAGATTAAATGTAGCATCGTTTTTGAAGTGTTATGAAAAAAATAATAATCTTAAATTTGAAGAAAAATTGGTAAAATATCTTCATAAATAGAAACAACTTGAAATAAATTAATATCTCTCAAAACAAAGTACTACAATGATTCTGTACATTATCTTCAATTCAATTTTGACAGCAAGGAATTATCTCTCATCCCAAGAACCAGCTACAGTGAGCATGAGTAATGAGTGGTTAGTGTCTGATCTTCAAACTATAGTATGACTATTGATATATCTTAGTTGAAAGTACAGGTTGCTCTATAACCATCTAGTGAAAGTTCAAACTATTGCACTGAATAGTTGAGGAAAGCAATCTTCTAAGGGGTTGCAGGAAAAAAGCTATTAAGAGAGGCTAATAGTCAGAAACTAATTTGGGGATCAGTTAGTTATTGTCTTCTGGTAATAATTTTATTAGATTATAATGATGTTAGTTAAGCTGCTTTTATCAGACATCAGTGTAGATGATCAGGAATATACTAAGAGATAATGCACTTTATTGAACTTATTGATGTAAGATAATGCAGTTTCTTTTTTTTTTAAGAAGCCAATGACATTTGTACAGTAATAAGCATAAATTTAATTAGTCGGCCTTTCTAAATAAAAAGTTTAAATTCTGTAAGATCTTTTCTAGAGTTAATGAAAGCTTTAGTAAGTGAAAGAAAATCTCTCGTCAACTGTCTTTTTTCATTAAGCAAGCAAACAAATGAATGGGTCTTTCACTGCGGGAGAAGAATTTAATTGTTCCTCTATAATAGATTGAAAAGCAAAACTTCGGATCTTTATCTCAGAGGGAACCAGAAAACCTTATATTATCTAATATTTATTATTTTAAACTAAATTGCCTTTTTATTTAAAGAAGTGCTTCTAAAATTCAATTTATCTTTTATTCTCAAGTATAATGTCATTACACATTTCAGTAACTTTTTTAAAAAAAAATGTTTTATTTTTCGGAATAGTGATTTTATATACACAATCTAAGACTACGGATGTGTAGCAAGCGCTGTCACCAGGCCCGTATGAAGCACGCCAGATTTCCAGAAAATCGATTACTATATGCCGGGGATGCATATAAACGCCGAAGTCAGTTTACTGAACTCTAGTCAAACTGAATATTTTAATTATCATACAGCTTAGAATTTAAGCAGTGTTTGCTGTATTGGGAGATATTTATTCATTCAAATTGTTAGTGACTATATCTTATATCTACGTATCCATATATAAATATTTAAGACAACTAATTATTCCAATTTGGGGATGGCAATTTTTTTAAAACAATTTTTCAGATGCTTTCATAATCATTTTTATTTCAAATTTCAAATCCATGAGTATATAAGAGATTTTATTGAATGAGATCTACTTCTGCAAATATCCTGTTATGAAATGTTATTGTTTAAATAATAATCACATGTCGTATGACATCATGGGAAATCCTTGTAATGTTTGTCTAGCTAATTGCACAGTATATAATCATATAAAGTATTGAACCTCAATAATGATTTTTCATTTAATTAATAATATACTAGCCTAAGAATTAAATAATTCATATGTTCTTGAGTCCGTCAAGAATTTGTTTCATATCTTCGGAGTGGAAAAGTTAAACAAATATAGCAAATCTGAATTTTGGTCATAATGATATTTTTGATACTTTTTGATGTTCGATGCACTATACCTTGTGGTTATATATACTATTAGTCAATTATTAAACAAATGTATTTTAACTTAATCAAAATTTTACTTCATGAACCACCAGGAAAATATTTTATTTAATGGTGTCTTAAAAACAGTTAGCTATTCTAGTATCATTTATTGTAAACCTGAGTAATCAGTATTTACCAAATGTTAATATAACTAGAGGGATTTGAACTCAGACTTTTAAGCTCCCAATAGCTATTGACTCCATCCTATACAATTAATACACATGCCCACATACATGTGAAAAAGATAAATGATCTCCAATATAAGTATTTTATGCTAAACCAGGACTCATCAGCTGGTCCAGATCATAGTCTCCCACACACACATATATATAATCAATGTTCAGTTTATATTAGGATAACAAATCTTCAAACTTTAATTGACAGGCTTCAATCTTCTCCATCTTCTGTAGGGAGCTTGAAAGACTGAGTTCATATCCCTTCTAGTTACATTAAGTTCAGCATTTACTATACATGCATTTAGATATTACAGATGTTAATATGCATTTTAATCCCATTCCTAGCCTGGTTTCTGACTTTTCCTTTTATCAATGATGACTTGGAATTCAGAGTTAGAATCAATATAGTCATGCATCTGACAATCATCGCAACTCCTTCTGTAGTATCAAGTCAAAACGTCAAAGTTAAAAAAAAAAAACTGAAGCTCTCAATATAACTCAAACCAACTACAGAGTTATGTAAATTTTACTCCAAGTCAGTAGCAACCAATTGTTTTCAAAATCAATCATCTTTAATTTATGACCAGTAATACCAATCACTTGCTTCTTTCCTTATTGCAAAATTGAAAATTGATCCCATAAAAAGTATTTTGACTAAACCAGTCTTTTCATGTGATCTTAGCTTCTATACTCCTCAATGTTTAATGTATTTTAATAATTTATCAAGTTATATAATGTAGTGTAAATCTGCTATAATCAAAATATCATTGCTGATTTGCCATTCATTAAAATATTTGTTCATTGTAGTACATAGAGGTAATCCATTTTAGGCACATGGCCTAGACCAAATTTACTCTCTATCTATGCAGGAAATATTGAAAGTATAAATGTAGGTATAAAATTAATTTTTTTAAATATAAGTATATCTGTGCTGGTTCAGCATGAAATATGCATAATGGAGATCATTTATCTTTTTCACGTGTGTGAGGTCATGTGCATTGGTTGTATGAAATAGAGTGGATGGCTGAAGGGCACTTGAAAGTCTGACTTCAAACCCCTATATTAAAATTTATTGCTGTATATACTATGTAGTTATTAGACTTTATTGGAAACTAAAATTAATCTTTTAAAACTATAAAATCAAAATGTAAGCAAACATTCATATCGTAATATAAGTTTATAGGTTGTTGGTTCAGAATTTCGGCTTTTCTGTATTTAGTCTTGTCTGTACTAGCCACCTCATTATGCTTTACAAATGTCATGCAATTGAGTTCTTTTAATGATCCAGTGAACTACATTTGGTTGACAGTAAACTCCTTCATAGGAACAGCATTTATATTAGACGATGGTAGAAAATGTTCAATCTTTTCACATATGATTGTCACGATCTCCTACCATTTTCTCCTAATTCATCACAATAGTGAAACGGAAACCTCCAATCCCTTTCCGTTTCACCATCAACCTAATGACCTACTCGTCTAAACTAGTTTCGAACCTATTTTAAATGTAAAAATGTAATTTATAAGTCGAGCGGGAAAACTTTGCTACAATGGCCGCTTGAATGGCATCATCCATTTACATACGAAAACACGCTGTAATTAGACAGGTTTGATAAAGTTATAGCGGTGAAATGCTCATAAATTATTATAAAATGTTTTATAAATTTTCAGTCAATTTTTAATTATATTCGCTATAATATTCGTGTGTGGATGGATAATTTAAACCTTGGAATAACGGCAAAATGATTTGTATATATATTTAAGTTTAAATAAAGAAGATATAATGTAAAACATTTTCTTTAAAATATATTTAACGGCTTTCTGATTTAATGTTTTACATATATAATTGAAACTAAAGTATTTTCTTTAAATTTGCTTTTTTTTAAACAAATAATTTGGTAAAAACAAATATGTTAAAAGTTATTTATTTCAGTAAAATAAAAATCCGTTTATAATTAAAAATGAGAATTTTGTGTAAACAAGAAATCAATTAGTGACGCACCCGGGTAAAAAGTAAAATCTAGTTTACTGATTGATTTTTGTTTGCACAAAAGACTTTATCATTAAATCAAAATACCGTTCCTTCTGCTAAGCTTTAACATTCTATAACACCTAAAAAGGAATTTAATTAATGAAACTGAATCAAATTATATAATTTATATATTTTAATAATTTTAAGTAATTAAATGTAACACCTCGGAGACGTTATCTGTTATAGAAATTGGATTATATTATTTTGTTTAATTAAAAGTCAATTGGTCCCGAGGCTAATGAAATTCCAAAAAGGTGTTAAAGTTTAGTCGAAATGTATAAATAGGGCTTATTTTAAGTGGGAAGATATACTCCATCTTGCTTTTGAAGAGCTATTACTAGCCAAGTCAAAATTGTTTAATTTTACCATGTCCGGCTAAAGTCAGGCACAATTTTGCTGCAATTCCCGTGATGGAACGCCGAGTTCAATCCATCAAATGCCGAAGCAACAACCATACCAAATAAAAGATGTCATAAGCCGCTAAAAGAACTTGCCTTCATTCCAACACCATTTTAAATCGTCTCGCAACTGAATAAGAACATGCCATAAGCCGCCAAAGAACTCACCTTCATTCCAGCTCGAATATCTCCAGTTCAGCTATAGGAGAACTGTTATAATATTATTTAAAATAGCAGAGCTCTCTGTGAATTTCAAAAACAATCATGATTTCTTCAAAAACAGGTTAGCTAACCATATTATCGAAACTTCTTTCTAAATTGTTTTTCAAATAATCTTTAAATTCTATAATATGAAATACTTTTGTAAATTTCTGTGTTAATTAATGTTTTGCTATATAATTTAATCACTGCAGTTATATTTTGCTTTTCTTTTGCTTATTTTTAATTATTATTAGTTGTGCCTATGTTTCGAAACGGCATGCATTTAATTATAGAATATGTTTTTAAACATATAAATTTAACATCTTCGTATTATTATTTATATAGCGTCATTTCGTGCGCTGTTTCGAAACCCAAATTCATATTTTGTCATTTTGTAAATTAATTAATATAAATATAAAATGTGGCTTTTCAACCTTTAATTATTATATTACTAAAGATTAAACTAGCCTGGAGTGCAATCATAAGTATATTTTTTTAGTAAAGTATTCGTAAGTCCCTTATTAAATATACTTTTCCTCCTTTTTAAAAGTTTAGTTGTTATAAATAACTAAAGAGATTGAACGGGATAAAGTAAAGTTTGTATATATTCCCGTCAGTAGCATATACATATTTCTCATGCTACAGAAGAGTTGGCTCTTTTGATCAAGCTGATAAACTTGTGTTCATTTAACCCTTAAACCGCTAATTTTATCATTGGTTGTATCAGATAAAAATCAAATCTTTTAATTGGCCAACTCACAAACTGTAAATTCAACTCAGATACATTTATAAAAAGCATATAATTAATTTTTAAGGTTGTGAAGACAACGAAAGTTCTTTCAAAAATAAATTGCTATTTATTTATTCTAAGATAATCAATATCGGCAACATAAAAGTTATAATGTAAACAAAAAGATCGACTTTTACGTTATAGAAAAGTAAATATTTCTTTTTATTACAACTTCAACATTTGTACTAAAATCTTCAATATTTTTCGAAAATAATTTTGTTTTTTTATTATTCTCTCTGAAAATTATGTTTAATTTCCATAAATATTATTTAATAATAATTTAAATCGTATTCGAAATGAAAATCTCAGCGTTTTTCTTTATTTTCTTTGATCAGGCAGTTTCTTTGTTCTTTCCAGCCAATCAGAATGTCTTTTTCGGCTGAGAGCATGCTAAGAACCAATCACAAATAATGTTCCATCTTTGTTTAGGTTTAAATGCGTTTTTTCTCTATTTTTTACTTCTAAAATAAATCGGAAGATGTCACCATCGTACAGAACTTTTAAAAACGAATTCAATACGTATTTAACGAATTTTTTCGTATGAAAACGAACTGAGTTAGAGTGATTTCAGATGTCGACAAGGAGCCTCGTCAAAAACAGTCTTTTGGTTAATATGTGATATTTCATTTATAATATCCTTCGGCTTGGCGGATGTGAAACTTATTAATATTTTTCTCGTTGTGCTGTTTTATATATAAGATGGAGCCACGGCGTTGCCAGCACATCTTCTCTTATAGGGTAGTGCAGTAGTGAAGTCTGAGCTACGGGCCAGATTAGCACGTAAGTCCCCCGCTTTTATGAACCAAATAAAGGTTTCCTTTTGCAGCATGATGACCGGTTATTGGGTAAACCGTTGTTTGTCACAAAAACCCTAAAACTATTCTTCCATCCGCAGAGCCACTTTATTATTATATTTTACTTGTGCCTAGCGTATTAGTAAAATCGTTATAGCCAACTCTTTCCTCCATAATATGCAATCTTCGGCATTGAACCGAAGCATTCTTGAAAACCCGTTCGATCTTAAGCTATCTGGGATGCTTTATAAGCCCATAGTTAATATATAAATTGATTATAGTCAGATGTATTAAGTTTTACTCCAGACTTGGTTTGATTTTACATAAAAGAGCCACTCGAACTGATTATAAAAGGACATAACAAATAAGTTAATGTAGTGATTAGTTGTATCGCAGGATATTTGGCTCCATTGAATCATAGCCACAAACCTATTTGCCAACATCAATTATTGTTCAAATAGTCTAGAGAATGTTACTTTGTAAATGAAATGCCTGTGTGCATTTGCCAACAACAATTGTCAATAAATATATTTTAATTCATCATATATCAGTTTCTGTCTCATTATTAAATCAATCCAATTCACTAATTGCCCATAAGTATTCATTAGTAAAGCCCCTATTATTTAAATATGTTAGATTTTATCTGTGGAATGTCTAGTATTTAAGTTGTTTATATATATGTTTAAGTCCATGAGTCTTCTTGTTTTCTCCGATTTGCTAGTGGGCCGGATGAAGAATTAAATCTCATGTGCTACCATTGTTATGTTATCCATTGGGTGTTAGATCTGGTGCTTGGAGAGTGGGTTCGAATCCAGGCTGGTCCCTGACCTAAATCTCGGGCTTGACTGGGTTTGAAGTACATTTTGTGAGTTCCAGCTCGTGTTAGATGGATAAGCATGTTTTGATTGTTTTTTCCTTCCTTTCTCTTCCACCCTAATTATTATATATATAATTCTTTTGGTCAAAATTAATGATTTTGAGTCAAATTTTTTTTGAATAATGTATATATGTAAGATTTTTTTTCCGCGTTTGGACAAACAAGTGAGGCTTCGATGTAAACACCTACATACTCTGAGTTATGGACTTTTGTGTGTATATAGCAAAAAAATTTATTAAATTTATTTTGTGTCTTTCCTGTTCACTAGTGACTGGCGCCCGAGGATGATTGATCAAGTTATAAGTCATCCTCTTATAAATTTGTCATTAGGGAGCAGAGAAAAGAAATTTAGATTAAAAGAAAAGGGGGGTCTCGTTGTTTTATCAAAGTATTTTTATGAATTGGAGTGGTTTAAAATGAGTAAGAAATATATATATAAAAGTAACGTCA
This sequence comes from Epiperipatus broadwayi, assembly GCA_028023455.1. Lineage (NCBI taxonomy): Eukaryota > Metazoa > Onychophora > Udeonychophora > Euonychophora > Peripatidae > Epiperipatus > Epiperipatus broadwayi. The sequence goes on from JAQFVV010006217.1 coordinate 2,952,384, forward strand.
AATTAACCAAAAGTTAAAAGGTTTGAAATTGGTGCAGACGGGTAAATGAAATTAGGTCATAAGCATGAACCATTTAAGTATATATATATAATAAAAAAAAAAACAGCTGGAAGAAGAGACCGGGGGTGAGTTGAGTTTTTATTGAGTCATTTTTAATATTAAAATATGTGTTATACTTTAGATATATAGACGAAAAAAAAAAAGGTTTTTTTTTTTTAAAATTTTCGTATACGTTAATAAAGCTAAAAAAAAAAAAAAAAAGAAACGAAAGGAAGGGATTTTTTTTTTAAATAAAAAGTTTCACATGTTTTATAAAATAAAAAGTAGGGAGACGAAAATTTTTTTTTAAAATTCATTATATGTTGGACGGGCATCGAGATGGAGTAAGCTTATAGATATATTAGTGAGTTAGGCATAGAGTTGGGATGGAAGTGAACGAGTCGTTCTTGAAGGGGGAGAGCAGCAAACAGCCGTATTAAAAGTATAGAAGTTTTAAAAATCAAATATTTATTAGGTGCGAAAAATAAATAAATAAATTTTGAAAGGATTATATAGTATACAGAATGAACAAAGAAACAGAAGTAATGAGCAGTGGGGAAGAGATAGAAGTAGGAATGGAGATGAAAGGTGGAGGTATCGTGTTGAGATCAGGAAGAGAGATTAATGAGTACAACAGCAGTACAGAAGAAATAGAAAGGGAAAATGGTATGAGCCAGGATAGAGATGAGTGTGCACAGAAAACTCTTGATATGCCAGAGAATTCAGTTACCGAAATATCTGAACAGATACCGGTAGAGGAGATTAAGCAGGAAGGCCAGGATTTTAATTGGTTGCTGAGACAGCTTAGACAGGATGCGAAAGAAATGGATCAGAAAATGGAGGCAAGGGATCAGAAAATGAATCAGAAAATGGAGGAAAGGGATCAGAAAATGGAGGAAATGAATCACAAAATGACACAAAGATTTGAAACCCTTAGCAGAGATATTAGACAAGAGATGGCAGACAGAGATAAAAGACTGGAAGAAATGTGCCAAGGTATACAGGAATTGTCAACCAGCTGTCAGCAGAAGTCTGAAGAAATTAGGGGAGAAGTTAAAGAAATGTTACATAAAAACCAAGAAGAAAATAGAAAGGAATTTGTTGTGATTAAAGAAGAAGTGAAGGCTTTAGTTGAACAAGTAGAATGTCAAGAAAAGGGTTTGAAAGAAAGGGTCTTTAAAGTAGGGGCAGAATTTAACAGCAAATTGCAAGAGCGTGAAGAAGCCCAAAGGGAGATCAGAGAGGAAATATATGAAATAAAAGAAAACCTGCTACAAAGAAGTCAAGTAACTGACCAAGAAGGAAACATGATCACCACGTGTATTCAAGAAATGAGAAAAGATCTGGCAGAGATGAAAGAAGTAAAAAAAAAGTTTAGAAAGTAACTTAACTAGTAATCACCAAGCCAATAACTCTAATAGAACAGAGAGTGTGCAGGTTATTAGTGAGACAGTACATAAAGTTGAGGATCTTAAAGAGGGGGAAAGCGATAAGGAAAGCACTATTATCAAAGGATATGTGCGACAGGCCACCCCAGACAGGAAGAAATCAGATTTAACACAAGAAAGAGGGAATTTGGACACAATCGGATCAATAGTACCATCAGAAAATGCACCCATAGGTCTGGCAAAATTTATCCAAGTTAAATCTTTTAAAGGAGAAGTGGGAGAAAATCCAAAAGCCCATCTAGAAAGTCTCCAAGAACTCTTCCGGTTCCAAAAAGTCCCAACAGCTGACCAAGTAGCCCTTGCTATACATCATTTATATGGATATGCAAAGTCATGGTGGGATTGCTGCACAGAGAAGCCACAAAACTTTAACCAATATTGTTCAGCCATGCATAAAACTTTTTGGAGTGAAGAACGCCAGAAGGGTATATACCACTCGATACTCAGAGAGACTTATGGATCTGTAGTGAAAGAAACCCGTACACAATTTTTTTTAAGGCAGATAGCATCTCTCAGATCTTTAACAGCATTTCCATTCACAGATAACCAAAAGATTAGAATTATCCAACAAAATATGCCTTTTAGAGTACAACAGTTGATGATGGGGTGCCAGATTCGAACGATAGAAGATATGGCAGGATTTCTAACCACCATTGATTTTACTCCAGGACCTAAAGAACCACCAGAAAAGATGCGTCGGATTGAGCCAAGATGTCAAACGATGATGATGAGCGGCCAAACATACCCTAGGTCATCAAGATGGGAGTCACGTGATCAGACTAGAGCAAAGAGACCATATAGACAGCCAGCATCGTTAAACTACAGGGGACCCCGTTAGTTAGTTTAAATTGTTAGTTGTTTTTGTGAGTGATTTGATCACTCCATATATATATATTATACACTCTATATTTTATTTATATACCTTATATATATATATGATACACTTTATATTTATTTACATACCCTTTATATTGTTATTATACACATTACATTTTATCTATATCCATTTTACCTATTATATACTTTATATTTTAACCATATATTATCTATATACCCTTTTATATATTTATTACACGCATTATATTTTATATATATATAAAACATATCCATTATTGTGACAAAGATGTATACTCGTTTGGGTATATATCTGTTTAAGTTTAAAATATTTACTAATAACCGATGATTTCATTATATGTGTTGATAATTGTTAGAAGCATTAAATTTATTATATAGTGTAATCCAGTATGATGTATTATCATAAGTTTAGCGTAGGATTAGGTCATGAGTTTATATTTTGAAAGAAGCCATAATTTAGCTCCGTGTTATATAAGTAAAGTCATTTTTTTTTATTTGTTTTTTTTTACTAAGTTTACTGATATGAAACGGAAACCTCCAATCCCTTTCCATTTCACCATCAACCTAAATACTCGTCTAAACTAGTTTCGAACCTATTTTAAATGTAAAAATGTAATATATAAGACGAGCGGGAAAACTTTGCTACAATGGTTGCTTGAATGGCATCATCCATTTACATACGAAAACACGCTATAATTAGACAGGTTTGATAAAGTTATAGCGGAGAAATGCTCATAAATTATTATAAAATGTTTTATAAATTTTCAGTCAATTCTTAATTATATTCGCTATAATATTCGTATGTGGATGGATAATTTAAACCTTGGAATAACGGCAAAATGATTTGTATATATATTTAAGTTTAAATAAAGAAGATATAATGTAAAACATTTTCTTTAAAATATATTTAACGGCTTTCTGATTTAATGTTTTACATATATAATTGAAACTAAAGTATTTTCTTTAAATTTGCTTTTTTTTAAACAAATAATTTGGTAAAAACAAATATGTTAAAAGTTATTTATTTCAGTAAAATAAAAATCCGTTTATAATTAAAAATGAGAATTTTGTGTAAACAAGAAATCAATTAGTGACGCACCCAGGTAAAAAGTAAAATCTAGTTTACTGATTGATTTTTGTTTGCACAAAAGACTTTATCATTAAATCAGAATACCGTTCCTTCTGCTAAGCTTTAACATTCTATAACACCTAAAAAGGAATTTAATTAATGAAACTGAATCAAATTATATAATTTATATATTTTAATAATTTTAAGTAATTAAATGTAACACCTCGGAGACGTTATCTGTTGTAGAAATTGGATTATATTATTTTGTTTAATTAAAAGTCAATTGGTCCCGAGGCTAATGAAATTCCAAAAAGGTGTTAAAGTTTAGTCGAAATGTATAAATAGGGCTTATTTTAAGCGGGAAGATATACTCCATCTTGCTTTTGAAGAGCTATTACTAGCCAAGTCAAAATTGTTTAATTTTACCATGTCCGGCTAAAGTCAGGCACAATTTTGCTGCAATTCCCGTGATGGAACGCCGAGTTCAATCCATCAAATGCCGAAGCAACAACCACACCAAATAAAAGATGTCATAAGCCGCTAAAAGAACTTGCCTTCGTTCCAACACCATTTTAAATCGTCTCGCAACTGAATAAGAACATGCCATAAGCCGCCAAAGAACTCACCTTCGTTCCAGCTCGAATATCTCCAGTTCAGCTATAGGAGAACTGTTATAATATTATTTAAAATAGCAGAGCTCTCTGTGAATTTCAAAAACAATCATGATTTCTTCAAAAACAGGTTAGCTAACCATATTATCGAAACTTCTTTCTAAATTGTTTTTCAAATAATCTTTAAATTCTATAATATGAAATACTTTTGTAAATTTCTGTGTTAATTAATGTTTTGCTATATAATTTAATCACTGCAGTTATATTTTGCTTTTCTTTTGCTTATTTTTAATTATTATTAGTTGTGCCTATGTTTCGAAACGGCGTGCATTTAATTATAGAATATGTTTTTAAACATATAAATTTAACATCTTCGTATTATTATTTATATAGCGTCATTTCGTGCGCTGTTTCGAAACCCAAATTCATATTTTGTCATTTTGTAAATTAATTAATATAAATATAAAATGTGGCTTTTCAATCTTTAATTATTATATTACTAAAGATTAAACTAGCCTGGAGTGCAATCATAAGTATATTTTTTTAGTAAAATATTCGTAAGTCCCTTATTAAATATACTTTTCCTCCTTTTTAAAAGTTTAGTTGTTATAGATAACTAAAGAGATTGAACGGGATAAAGTAAAGTTTGTGTATATTCCCGTCAGTAGCATATACATATTTCTCATGCTACAGAAGAGTTGGCTCTTTTGATCAAGCTGATAAACTTGTGTTCATTTAATATGTGATATTTCATTTATAATATCCTTCGGCTTGGCGGATGTGAAACTTATTAATATTTTTCTCGTTGTGCTGTTTTATATATAAGATGGAGCCACGGTGTTGCCAGCACATCTTCTCTTATAGGGTAGTGCAGTAGCGAAGTCTGAGCTACGGGCCAGATTAGCACGTAAGTCCCCCGCTTCTTATGAACCAAATAAAGGTTTCCTTTTGCAGCATGACGACCGGTTATTGGGTAAACCGTTGTTTGTCACAAAAACCCTAAAACTATTCTTCCATCTGCAGAGCCACTTTATTATTATATTTTACTTGTGCCTAGCGTATTAGTAAAATCGTTATAGCCAACTCTTTCCTCCCTAATATGCAATATTCGGCATTGAACCGAAGCATTCTTGAAAACCCATTCAATCTTAAGCTATCTGGGATGCTTTATAAGCCCATAGTTAATATATAAATTGATTATAGTCAGATGTATTAAGTTTTACTCCAGACTTGGTTTGATTTTACATAAAAGAGCCACTCGAACTGGTTATAAAAGGACATAACAAATAAGTTAATGTAGTGATTAGTTGTATAGCAGGATATTTGGCTCCATTGAATCATAGCCACAAACCTATTTGCCAACATCAATTATTGTTCAAATAGTCTAGAGAATGTTACTTTGTAAATGAAATGCCTGTGTGCATTTGCCAACAACAATTGTCAATAAATATATTTTAATTCATCATATATCAGTTTCTGTCTCATTATTAAATCAATCCAATTCACTAATTGCCCATAAGTATTCATTAGTAAAGCCCCTATTATTTAAATATGTTAGATTTTATCTGTGGAATGTCTAGTATTTACGTTGTTTATATATATGTTTAAGTCCATGAGTCTTATTGTTTTCTCCGATTTGCTAGTGGGCCGGATGAAGAATTAAATCTCGTGTGCTACCATTGTTATGTTATCCATTGGGTGTTAGATCTGGTGCTTGGAGAGTGGGTTCGAATCCAGGCTGGTCCCTGACCTAAATCTCGGGCTTGACTGGGTTTGAAGTACATTTTGTGAATTCCAGCTCGTGTTAGATGGATAAGCATGTTTTGACTGGCACAATAGCAATGGAATTTTCCAGTTCTCCCTTGATGTTAAAACTGCTCAAGGCAGAAATCCTTTGCACTCAGTGATTTCTTATCATTTTTGAAAAATAATGGTAGATTATTATTATTATTTTTTCATATGTCATAGCATCGGCCGGGACGCAAACCCACAGCCATCTGCAACCAACTACTTGCTTGCAAGGCAGCTGCGATGACCTCTCGGCTAACAACGCTTGACATAATGGTAGATTATTGATTTAACTTTACTGTATTAGAACCTTTCCTTTAGAAATGATCTTTTTCTTTTTTTACTTCATTACTGATCACATGTTGACCCTATTATGTTAACTCATGTTTAAAATTTGTTTTTATTTTTGGACATGTACGAACAAAGAAAATAACATCGAACAAATTTGAGCAGAAAATCTAATTGTGCATGAGTTCACAAAATGTGATAAAGATGTCTGATGTTGAAAAGGTTTCATTATATCATTGCCACATCGCAACCACTTTTCTATTTCAGCCAATGTTGTTACTAATTTGGTGATTCCATGTTTAGGGTTTAGATTTCAACCATTTACCATATTTTCATTGTTTTTTTTCCTTTTTTTAAACATCAACATTAATCAGCTTCAAATTGTGAATCATTGCAAAATTATCATAGTATATGCCAGGGGTCCCCAACCTTTTTGCACTTAAGAGCACATTCTATAATATCGGCCAAGTGGCGGGCACCATTTATTTTTTTCAACCAGATGGCAGGCACCATTTATTTATCAGTGTAAATTTATATTTGGATATTATTAATAATACACATAATGTACAAAAAAATATTTATTTTAAAAATAAAATTTTAACATATAATTAACATTTATATTTTTACACTGTAAAAGTATAGTATGTCCTACAATTTGATTACAATATAATTTATAAGAAATTTTAAAAATTTAATTTATTTGTGTCAGATAAATAATTTTTTATCGTGTTCGGATAGCGGTGGGCACCATGGTGCCCGCGGGCATAGGGTTGGGGACCCCTGGTATATGCCTTTAGAAAAATACTTTTTTATAAGAGTAGGCACAATAGTTTCATTGCTAGAGATAGAAAGACGTAAGTGAATTAAAACTTTAACAAAGTTTTAGCATATAGACTTCTACTATTTTTGTTTTAAAGTTGTTATTATTAGTTTTAGTATTAACAATAATCAGCTTTTATATTTAATGGATTATGGCTATTAATATATACAGCTAGAGAAATACTTATAAAAAAGTGTGTATTTTTTTTTACCAGCGATAGAAATTGTTATGTAAACTATATTTATCATTAAGTTTTACATCTGTTATGTTTGCATTTGTCTCAGTAAGAAAAAAATGTTTGTTTTACTAATTTCTCACTCTATAAATATCTACACCAAGTCTCATTTTAAAATTTAATCATTCAGACAATAAAATTAATATCTCAAATATTAAGTTAACTCAATTATGGTGATATCTAGAAATTGGAATTTGTTAAAAAGTCCATAATTTGAAGTAATTGTAATTTATTTTAGTAAAAAAAATATATATAATGATTTTTATGGAATAAAAAAAACTCAAATACTTTACTTTGAATATTAAAACAGGCAAAAACTCACTATATGTATTGCCACACAGCAGTTATAATCAAGCCTAAGAAGATTAGAGCTCTGATGAAGACTGCTGGACAGTCAAAACAGTAAGGAAAATAAAGAAGGTTAAAAAAATTGTTTTGTGTTGATGTGTATAAGGAAGAAGTGTTATAAGAAATATATAAATGGTGATAATGTGATGTTTATTTACTCTGAATATTATAATTGACAGCTTTTTTGCTTCAAACTTCTTCATTATATTACCTTCTTTAAAAAGTTTCCTTTTAAATTTTGATGGTGATTTTTTCTCAGCAATTTTTCTCTTCTTACTTTGTTTATAAGTATAGATTCTTATAAAAAAAATTATTTTCAAAATAGCTTTTTTTAACATTCTAATTATTGTTTTTACATGTTATGCACATTGTTATATAATTTTTTATAAAATTGGATCTGTTAAAACAGTAGCAACTCTCTCCATACAGTAGTGCCACTTAGTGTAAGCTGTAGTAATCAATGAATGTTAAAAGATTTGTACTTCAAAGTTCATATTTACTCCATACTCATCCCATAGCCCTAGATTAGTTTCTAGTTTGTTGCCTTTATTAGTGAGGAGCCTTGAACTTTAGAGCACTGCACCTAGATCTTTGAAACTAATGCAACCCTCCAATAGCCATTTAATGTTGTCCATCCAAGCTCTTTCACTTGCAAAGTTATATACATCTAAACTCAGTTCAGAATCCATATATTTGGTGTTTTGGATTTTTTTAATAACCATAGTCACCATCACCCTTTGGCAAGGATTCATATTAAACCTCTAGGGCATCACATGATAACTTGTTTGTATCCTTACAGAAGCTGTTAAAATAGTATCAACTCTCCTTACAGGAATGCTGCCCAGTTGAGTCATCATAATCAATGGATCTGTATGACTATACAAGGAGTGGGCTTGGATTGAAAACATTATTGTGTTTTCATTTTGTGCTCATAAGTTTATAGTTGACTAAAAAAATAAAAGGTAGCTGCTGCAGGGTTGCATTAGATCCAAGGATTTAGACACAGTGCTCTCAGATCTAAAACTCATCACTGATGAAGGTCACAAGCTAGAAACTAGTCTGGGGATATAGGATGAGTAGGCACTAATCCTACTAGCACAAACATTGTAATATCTATGGTTTGCATTGGATGGCCTACTGTGTGGAAATGGGAGTACTACAATCAACTATGAGCTATGTGTAATCTAATACTCCTGTAAATAAACAAAAAGAATAGTATCATCTATTTCTTTACTTCTGATGGTATTCAAGCATTCATTTATTGATGTGTTTTAAAGCAGAGGTTAAGTATTGCATAGATTACTCTGAAATCGTCATTAATCATTCAGAAGATAAAGCAGTACCTCATCATTTTGAATAACCCCCAAAATATAATAAAATGTCAGTTTATTAAATATAAATAATCCATAGCTTAACTCGTTTTCTGATTTCTTTGATTTAAAACTGTAGTCAATTTTAAATCACTACCTCTTGTCATTTTTTACCTATGTGGTTTATTTTCTATTCATATTGCATAAATACTGAGTTAAATCTAGTATATTCAAAAAAAGTCTGAAGATGTCAGTATTTTATAAATTTGAATATCTGCTGCCCTATATGGTGTTAGAAAAGAGCTGTCTATCTTGTGTATCTTATATGGTGTTGAAAAGAGCAGCCTGGCTCTATGTTCATTGTTGATTAGGAATTTCTAGCTGTCAGCATCACAGAATGCCATAAAATCTTATTTTTTTCTTGATAGATTTTGAAAATGAAAACATATATTTTCCATAATTATTGACATATTTGCAATTAATTTGTACAAAACATTGATTAATACTGTGGTTAAATGTAGATCTTTATTCAAAATTTTTTAATTCTAGAAGAAAAAAAATAAGAGAAATGAATAATTGGCACCACTACTTTAATCAAGATAAATTATTAGTGCCACAAGATGTAATTGGTTGAACTTTTTTTTTTTTACATTACCACAAGCAATTTTTCTGGCATTTTTTTTACAGTTATGAATTTTATTTAAAATTTTTCTTTATGTTTGATTCATCTGAATGTAAAATAATTCAATTTTTTAAAAAGATAAATTAAATCATTACTGATTATTTTACTTTAATATTTTTAGGAATAAAACCATAACTGACGAATAAGAAAATTAGCAATTTAGTCCAATCTGATGAATAAGAAAAATGAGCACAAAAAATCTTAATGTATATGAAATTGAAATGTCATTATAACCCTTCCCCCTTGTATAAACTAACATGTCAATAATTGAAAAGAATAGCATATTCTTTTACTTGTTTATAATTTCGTTGGTTAAAATAAGCTCATTTGACATTCTTTATTCTTGATTGCACTAATATTTTTAATTGGAATATGGAAATAATTGCAGATTAAACATCATGTGCATTAAAGTCTGGAATAAACTCTCTGATGGCTTCTTGGAAAATATTCAATATAGATTTTCATAGTCTGGACAATGAGATGCCATCTCTTATTTGCAAAGAGTAACAATAATTTACATAACGAACTTTTGTGTAAGATATCAGAGCTATCAGGAAGACAGATCACTTAATCACACCCAAAAGAATCTATAATGGTACCTGGAAGATGGTGGTGTTGCCAGAATAGTTTTTGCTTCAGCGCTGGGGGGCTTCCTTCATGGTCTGTCCAAAAGTCACTATACATAAGCCACTAAGACAGCTCTGGTCATGGTTAGGTGTGCCCATTTCAGGTGATTGATAGCAAAGGATTAGCCCTCCCATAATGGTCAGAAGACGAGAATGTGTATTGTTTCCCTGCTCATGTTTTGTCAATTAAAGATGCCGAACTCTCAATTTTAGAAAAAGGACAAGTCTGTTGAAAAGAGTACTTCTTCCTCAAACTGTCTGAGCGCTCATCATAATTTAAGACAATTTGTTTAATTTGTCACATTGTATTTGCTTTACTATTTATTCCTTGTATTCATAGGCAATAAAGTTACTTTTGAAAATAAAATAGAATTCATCTAGAGGTGAAGTTTATCTATAAATGAAGTTTTTTTTTTTTTTTGCAATGTGATAAGTTGAATTTCTTTTTTTTTAATCCCTTCATATTAAAGTTTTGGATCAAACTTATTAAAAGCCATTAAATATAAAATTGAATTTATAAGAATCGTTTTTTATTGCCCTAAGATATTGAATTTTATCAGAGGAGATTCTTATTAATAAATTTGATGGACTTTTGGAAGGTATTTTAATAATTACTCTGCAGTACTTTATATATATTGATACATATTTTTATAAGTGATATTTTTCTAAGCAAATCAATTTTTTTAAATTAAAATTAACACTTTTTTTCTCAATATTAATTAAAATTATAAATGCAAAGCTAATTAAAATTCGAATGATTATTTGCTAATTAAAAAAAAAATCAAATGTTAAAATTCAAAACTTTTACAAAGAATTGTGGGTAAGGTAAACAAAATTTTTGTTTTCATTCATCATTTATTTTGTATAAAGTTAATGAGGCTTTAATTAAAAAAAACTGATTTCTTTTTTGTTGATGCAAGAAAATATTTATAGTAAAAAAGCATGGAGTAGAATTAATAATGCATGTTTTGTTCAAATTTATATTGAAACAAGTGATATAAAATAATTTTTTATTTTCTTTAGATGTTGCCGTTCGTGGTTGAGTTACAAAATGTGTTTGTTTTCAGCATATATATGGAAAACATAAATATTTAAGAGAAATGAAGGACCACTGTATTTCTGTCTACCATGGTTCAGGAACTCTTGGAAAATATCTTCAATTTTGTCAGAAAAGTGGAATCATAATATGTTATCTTTTCCAAACCTTTCTCATATATATAATAGTTCTTGGTTGGTTGATAAGCATTGATACAATAGAATGCATATTAAAACAGGCAAAACTCTCCATACAGTAGTGCCACTCAGTGCAAGCCAGAGTAATCAATGAATGCCAGAAGGCTTGTGCATAAAATCCCTATCTACTGCCTACTCATCCAATATTCTCAGACCAGTTTCTGGCTTGTGGCCTTCATCAGTGAAGAGCCTTGGATCTGAGATCAATGCACCTATATCTTAGAAATGGTGATCATGTGATGTGTGTAGTATCTTTGAACCCAAACATATATATATATATAACATTCTGCCATTATTACTAATATAAAAATGCACTACAACAGGAAATAAAAATAAATTAAATAAACTGAGTGTCCTTTTGAAGTGCATCATAATCATGTTTGTTAATAATTTTGAAGTTTATCATTAATCTCAGGCTTATTAACAACCATGATTACGATGCTTTTGCTTCAAAAGTATGCTCAGTCTATTTCATTTATTTTGTTCTCTGTAGGGTTTTATATATATGCCCACATAAAGTAAGATTACTGTATAAACTCAATTTTAAAAATAATGTATTCAGGCAGCACTTTTTTTATATACATTTCATTCATTGACATTTATTCAAAAAATAAAAATAATATAAAACGTATGGCAATGTATTTTCATTTTTAAAAATAAAATGGATAGTGAAGTGTCAGACTTTTATCGTAATTAAATGCATTTCAAACAAACACTTTTTTCAATAACTTTTTTTTTCATATAAAAACATAATAGCAGCTTGTTAGTAGGTGACCTCAGCCACTTTAATTACAGTCATCCTTATTTTTCCCTATGTGTTGCTGATTTTCAGCTCCTCATCAAACTTTGAAGCTCATTGATTTTATAAAAGAATGTTTTACGATTATTTTTTCTGTAAGCATTCAATTGATAACTTTCATTTTATCACTTATTTGTTTCAAGATTTAACTGTTTCTTTTTTGTTTGAAAAGGCACTAATAAGATTATTCTTCATATTGAACATTTTATTTTTACAATTAAATCTTTTTTCTATATCATATATTGATAATCTTTCCATTATCTATTACATATGTGAGCTTTCAAATGATAGACATTGTAAAAGTTAATATTTAAACTTTGTAAAATAGGAAAATTAAATACTAAACAGAGTTCTTAATTATAACAACAATTTTTTTCCTATTGGATGTAATTTTTTTTTTCAAAAAGTTATAGATTGAAATATTAGATATTTTAATTCCATTTTTTTTTAATTCGAAACGTTAGTTATTTTTTAAAAAATAAAATATATGTTAAAATTAAACATTAAATTTATTGCTATTAAAATAAAAAATAAAAAAATTCTTTACCATTATTGACCAAAAGTTATTCTGTTACTCAGTAAAAAAATTACTTTTTTGCCATAATGAACTTTTTAGGACTTCTTAAAAATTATTCTACATGAATAAAGTGTGATAAACAGAACAGCCAAAATTCAAAAAACATTAATTATAAACAATAATTTTCCAAGCACTTTGTACTGTATACCAGAATCATGGCGACATATTGGAACTGAACGATTAATATTCTGTTTATCATGCTTTATTCGTGTAGTATAATTTTCAGCAATCATCTGATCACATTTCCAATACTAGCACATAATTGTTTATAAACAAAGCAAAGCAAAACTCCATATAGTAGTGCCACCTGTGCTAAACAGAGTAATCAATGAATGCCAGAAGGCTTGTGCATAAAATCCCTATCCAATGCCTACTCATCCAATATCCCCAAACTAGTTTCTGGCTTGTGGCCTTCGTCAGTGAGGAGGTTTGGATCTGAGAGCACTGCATCTAGATCTTAGATCTAATGCAACCCTCTAGCAACCACCTTTTATCTCTACTTAACTACAAAACCATGAGCATGAAATTGAAAACACAAAAAATATTTTCAATCTAAGCTCAATAGCTTATATAGTCATATGGATCTGAACTCAGTTCAGCACCCATACATTTTGGTGTCTTTGGCTCTTTAACAATCATAGCCACCACTACCCTATTAAGCAGGATTGGTGTTAAACCAGCAAGCATCACATGATCACATCTCAAATACTACCACATAATTGTTTATAAACAAAGCAAAGCAAAACTCCATATAGCAATGCCACCTGTGCCTAAACAGAGTAATCAATAGATGCCAGAAGGCTTGTGCATAAAATCCCTATCCAATGCCTACTCATCAAATATTCCCAGACTAGTTTCAGGTTTGTGGCCTTCATCAGTGAGGAGGTTTGTATCTGAGAGCACTGCATCTAGATCTTAGGATCTAATGCAACCATCTAGCAACCACCTTTTATCTCTGATTAACTACAAAACCATGAGCATGAAATTGAAAACACAAAAAATATTTTCAATCTAAGCTCATATGGAATTTTGCTTTGCTTTGTTTATAAACAATTATGTGCTAGTATTGGAGATGTGATCATGTGATGCTTGCTGGTTTAACCCCAATCCTGCCTAATAGGGTAGTGGTGGCTATGGTTGTTAAAGAGCCAAGACACCAAAATGTATGGATGCTGAACTGAGTTCAGACCCATATGACTATATAAGCTATTGAGCTTAAATCGAAAATCTTTTTTGTGTTTTCAATTTCATGCTCATGGTTTTGTAGTTAAGTAGAGATAAAAGGTGGTTGCTAGAGGGTTGCATTAGATCCTAAGATCTAGATGCAGTGCTCTCAGATCCAAACCTCCTCACTGATGAAGGCCACAAGCCAGAAACTAGTCTGGGGATATTGGATGAGTAGGCATTGGATAGGGATTTTATGCACAAGCCTTCTGGCATCCATTGATTACTCTGTTTAGCACAGGTGGCACTACTATATGGAGTTTTGCTTTGTTTTGTTTAGTATAATTTTCATTATCCGACAGTTTTTATATTATTTATTGACTTCTTAAAAATAAATGTTTTTGAGTAAAATCTGAAATTGTGATCATGTAGGTTTTTGATTTAAAATAAATATATATTGCATAAATAACTTTTAATATATAGAAAAATGACTGAAAATTACAACTATTCTTTTCAAACAAAATATTTAGCTATTTTTTTCTGATTAAATAATTCTCAATCAGAAATTTTTGTTTCTATGGCAACCAAAATGGACAGGTCTGACTTGTTTGTTATGCAAAGTACATATTGTCATTTCCTAAAGGTCCTTCAGAACTGGACATCTTCAAATTTTTTTATGGCTAATAATTTTAAAAGTATTTCCGCATGTAAAATAAAACTATACGTGGTAATCTAAGCTTATAGTCACCAATTGAAATAATGAAGAAAAGATAATAAATTAAAAAAAGATACTTTATATATTTATTAAATTTCAAAAAACTTTTACCTTTAAGCTAAGAAACATCTTATTATATAAAGTACTGTATCATGGCAAAATTCAGAAAAAATAAAATAAGCAAAGAATAAAATATGGAATGGTTTTCAAAGTAATCAAATATTATGCAAAGCACTCTGGGACAGAAAAATGGTTGCTGCTATATCATAAAATTTATTAATTAATGTTTTATTGTTATCTTGTATATAAAATCCCTAAATATTAGTCCATAATGCTGTCACATGATATTCAAATTAAACATTTATTTGTTAGAGGGCATACTTTTTTAATGAAAAAATAATTATTTGTTCCACTATTATAAACCGTAATTTTTTTACAATACATTTTATACAAATGAAGTAATTCCTTATATTTAAAGGCTTTATTTGATTATGAGCATTTTATTCAAAGCAAGCAATTCCACAAAGCAAAAAAATCTTTTGCTTAATTTACATTAAATCTTAAAAAAAAATTGTTAAAGCAACCAATTAAAAAAAAACTATTATAAAAACGACAGGCATTCCATAGGCTGGGTATATTCTATTTATATTTTGAATAGCTTATAATTAAAACAGTGTTAATACAGTACCTATCACAATGTCTCTATAGTTATGAATTAAAAACTTAAGAGAGAGAGGTCATTTTCTCTACTATAGATGCCATTAATTTTTTAATGGAAATTTTGAAATATATATATATATTTGATGACAAATTCTAAAAAAAAAAAGTTTATAGTGTTAAATTTCGGACTCTCTGGATACAAATATAAAAAAAAAATGTAGACCGATATTTCAAAATTGCATTCAGGTGATATATCAGTCAGTGTGATGTTCTAAAATATGATAATCAAATCATTCAAATGTGGATTCTAGAAAAAGAGAAATGTACCAGGTAGAAATTGCAATTCCAAAATTCAAATCAATTACCCAAAAGAATTAAATATAATTGTTGCAAAATAAGGAACAATATTTGATCGTCTTTAACCTATAAACAGAGTGCGATACCAATGATTCTTACTGCTGATGACCAATATTTAGAAAATAATCTGGGGATTTGACATGCTCTGTTTGTTGCTGGCACACCTGTCAGGTAAGGCTCATTAACTAACTTGCAATGAATTAAATTATGTGTTTTTTTTATTCAAATTTACAGTAAAATAGAAAGGATTGATGTTCCTAATAGGAGTCACATGATGTGTTATTTGGTAAATACTACTTTAAAGGTGTTAAAGATGTCTGCAAATCAGCATATGATTGGATTACTAAAATAAGCAATTGCTATCTACTGTCATACCTAAATATCTATGTGAACAAATTTGATTAGAGTCAGGGCAAATTTCATGCCCTTCACTGATGCTGACCTATAATCAAAAATTAGTCTGGTGAGTTAATTGCCAGGTTGTAATTGATAACTTTGAAGCAGTTAATAGAGTGAAATATTGGTCCTAGTACAGGATGAAAGAATGGAGTATTATAATAAGGAAAAAACTGGAATACTACTGATGCAGATTAGAGCATGGAATAGTGCTTCCAATGTAAAATAAGAGTGTGGATACTGCTTCTAGTGCAGGGTAATAGTTTATAATACTACTCTTCATGTATAATACTACTCCTCATGCATAATAAGTTAGTTGAATAATAAATACCCTTGCTTCTAATTTATAGTAAAGCTATAAAATACATCTTACAGAAGAGCAATGGAATATTGCTTCTAGTGCAAAATATGAGGAGTACTATTTCTAGTGCAGGTTGAGAATGGAGTACTATTCTTAGTGAAGCATAAGGATACAAAGTAAGAGTGGGATACTATTCTTAGTCTGCTTGGAAAAAGAGAGGAATACTGTTTCTGGTGCAGAATAAGAAAATGGATTACTACTGCTCATGCAAGGTAAGGATGTAATATTCTTCCTAGTGCTGTATAAGAGAATGGAGTACTACTACTAAAGCAGAGTATTGCTTTTAGCACAGGGTAAGACAATTGGGGACTGATCTTAGCACAAAGAAAGAGAGTGCAGCACTACTTTGGTATATGGGGAACCTTTTATTTCTAATATAGAGAAACAGTGAAGAATTGCTTCTAGTTCAAGTTAAATTTGAATAATGTAGTTTAAGACAGTACAATATTGTTCTTAGTGCAGAGCAAGACTGCACTGCTGCTTCTAAAGCAACTTTAGACAGTGGAGATCTATATCTAGAGTAAAATAAGCACAGAGTACAATTCCTAGTGCAGAGGAAAAGAGTGAAGTACTGTTCCTATAGGGGCTAGAATGAAACTATTTTTAGTACAATATAAGTAAGGAATACAACTTCTAGTGTAGGGTAAAAGATTGCATTATTGTTCCTAGTACAGGAGAAGACTGGGTTTTGCTTTGTGTTAATCAAAGAATGAATTATCTCTAGTAAGAGCATAGAACATTACTTCATCTACAAGCTAAGACAATGGAATACTACGTCTAGTACAGGAATGCAGGGTAAGATATTTTATCGTATGTAGTTATAATATTTGATAATAATGATGGTAGGTGGAACAAAATGGTGTGTAGAATTATTTGAATGCTGAAGAGTTTAAAATGACAATATTGTGCAAATAAAATGGAATGAAAATATGTGAAGAGAATAAAAGTAGCATGGAATTGTGTGTTATAAAGATGACTATTGCTTTAAATATGGTGAAAGATGGTTAACTGATGATAGAACTAATAGTGAGGAAATTAAGGTCAAATTCTACTGGCTAAGCATGCTTTGACTTAAGATTAGGAGGCTGTTTTATGGACCATTGAGAATTGGAGCTGGAGAATGAGGAATATAACCTGCAAAAATGAATTTAAGCAAGTTAGAAGTGGGAAGTATATGTGGAAAAAGATTGCACTTTGACGAAATTTATGAAGAGGGCCAGATTAAATATGTACTTAGATGCTGTGGAATTATGAAAGGCTGGAAAGGACTGTAGGAGAGGGAAAAAAGACTTTATATACAAGAAAATAGATATGAGCTTTTAAGAAGCAAAATAATAGACTCATTTGATATATAAGGTTAGCCTTTTGGCATATAAACAATGATAGTGACTTAAAATATATTTTTTCTATACAGGAATACACTTATTCCAGTGCTTTTAGTAAAAAACCACTTTTATATTTACTTTCCAAATTAAAGCCCGGTCAGTCTCACGTATATAATAGTTAGTATTAAATAATGGCTGTAGGTTTGATCAGTAATACTTTTTAAAATAAATTTAAGGCTTTTAAAATTTTTATAGTTTTCAAAATATTGTTAACACGTTGACTGCATCTCAGTCATAACTTTTTTTTATCCCCAAGGCATGCATTATGAGTTATCTTGAAGTCGTCTACATTTTAAATAAAATTATTCAAACGGGTCTATGTGAAGTGTTTACTTAAATGCTCTCGATAGATAAGGTGTTAAGAAGAAAAGAAAATATTTCCAATTTAAAATAAAAATATAAAACGTAGTCTAAAAAGAAAAATATAATAAAATTTGCATTTACAGTGAAAATTTTAAGATATTTATTACAAGTTGGGATAAATCCTTTTCAGTCGTATCGATTTTATTGTGAAGATAACTTTATTAATACAGTAGTAATATTTACCACATTCTCATGGTTACTGAAATTTGAACTTTAATACTATAAATTACACGCTAATAAAATATCAAGCGGCCTTAGCTTACATATACTACTATTCAGCAGTAAATTATTCTGTTGTCACAACTGTTATGCCATCTAGTGTAAGCTGTAGTAATCACTAGATTTCAGTGTTTACTTATCCAATGCGGTTTCTACTTAAATATTCCCAGACTAGTCACTAGCTTAAAATTTTCATCAGAGAGGAGCTTTTTGGATTTTTTTTTTAAACAGTGCACCTGCTTCTTTTGCATTTAACGCCCCTTTCCTCCAGCAGCCATTTTTTATTATTTTATCTAATTATGAGACCAAATTGAAAACTTTTTCATTTTTTTAATCCAAACTTATTTGCTTGCAAAGTTATATAAATCTGAAACTGGTTCAGCTTCTGTATATTATGGTGACTGTAATTTTTTTATGACCATTGCCAACTTTATTCTTTGGCCAGAAATGATACAAAATCAATCATATACCCCATGACTAACAAAACATAGCATAACATTAACCCAAGTATATTGTTATGCATTAGCATATTCTTTTATTCTCTTTATTCTGTTACTATCTTTTGTAATTCTCCCTTGTTGGTTTAAGCCATAAGCTAGAAATCAGTCTGGGGATATTTGATAGGACAACGTTAGATAAGAGTTTAAAAAGCACTTCCATTTAGTTATCTTACATAAAATATCAAAAGAATGGGAGAATAAAAAAGTATATTAAAATTTAAAAAATATTTAAATAAATGGCATTTAAATGCATCTATTTAAAATAATTCGTATTTACAAGAAATTGAAATTTCGTGGGATTCATGCATTGGTATTTGCACAGATGGCACTCCTGCTCTGACTGGATTATGTTGTGGAAATGGGATGGAGCAGATTATGGGAAAATTTAGGGTGGGGAATGGAAAGAGAAGGTAAAGTGTCTAACAGGTTTCTCTGGGCATAATTGTTGAGAGATTCCTGACTCTGTTTAAGGAGAAGTCACATTGTAGCACATCATTATCACATATAAAAGGATTTGTAGCGCATGTAAAAGAACATAATGCAGATATTGTAATTACCCATTGTTTCTGGCATTGGGAAACACTGATTACAAAACAATTACCATTAGAAATGAAAATAGTACTGGAGCAATGTGTTAAAATGATTAATTACATCAAATCAAGACCATTAAAAAATCACCTATTGAGTCAATTATGCCAAGCTATGGATTCGAAATGCGAATCATTGTCACTGCATATGGAAGTTAGATAGTTGTACAAAGGGAAAGTTTTATCTTGCATGCTTCAATTAAAAAAGGAGATAAAGATATTTTTTGAACAAGATGATAATCAAGATTTCGTTGATTTGTTGGATGACAAAATATGGTATGCTGGCTTACGTATCTGATATTTTTGTTATTTTTAATAACATAAATACAAATATGCAAGGACTGAAAGAAAATATTTTAAACTCAACCGATAAATTGTTGAAATTTTTTTTTAAAATTACTTTATGGAAGAATAAAGCATAAGAAGGTAATTTAGAAAAGTTTTGAGTCAGTTCCAAAAGACTGTTATAAAATAATTCATAAAATAGTTATTGATCATTTGGCAATATTAGAGCAAAGAATTGTTTCTTACTTTCCAAATTTCAAAACAGACAAATTTAATTGGATTCGAAATCCATTGTAATAAACAATACCTCTACGTATGATTTAACTTTGCAAGAAGAGGAAGAACTAATTTCGGTTTGTAATAACCAAGATTTAATTTCAAATCATTCACAAGAATCAATTAGTTCATTCTGGATTAATCTTTGATACAATTATCCAACAATATCAAAAAAAGCTTTAAATATATTATTACAATTTTCCACATCTTATTTGTGCGAATTCGGATTTTCGGCTTTAACAAAAATATTAAAACGAAAAAAGATCTGGACTCGTAAATCTGGATCACAAAATGTGAGTGGTGCTATCCTTTTTACACCCAAATATAAAAGAAATTATAAAAAGCCACCAAGCTCAAATTTCCAATTAAATATAATATGTATCAATAAATAAATGCTTTGTTAACTTTGTAATGGAATTTCATTTTATATTAAATTGAAAATTATTATCCTATGCAGTTTCTACAAAATATGTTATAGGTACATCAATCATTTAAACAAGTGAAATTCTTTTAAATTTATCTTATTATGTTAGTGTGCCACGAAATTTTTTTTGTTATTAAAAGTGTGCCATGACAAGAAAAAGGTTGAGAATCATTGATGTAGATCTTTAAATCTAATGCACCCATCCAGCAGCCACTTTTAGCTTTTTAGTTAACTTCATCACTGATGAAAGCCATAAGCTAAGAACTATTCTGGGGATATTGGAATGAGTAGGCACTGGATAGGGATTTTGATGCACAAGTCTTCTATCGCACACTGATTACTATTTCTTGCACTAGATGGCACTATTGTTTAGAGAAAGTTGCTACTGTTGTGACAAATTGTGTAAACATAAGAAATGGTCATATGAGGTTTTAGTGGTTTAATATGAATCCTACTTAAAAGGATGTTGATAACTATGATTATTAAAAAAACCCACCACAATATATATAGATACTGAATTGGATTCAGATATATATGACGATTAGTTTGGATTGAAAATGCTGTGTTTTCAGCTTGGTGTCATAGCTTTTTGGTAAATTAAAAAGGTAAACAGTGGCAGCTGGAGAGGTGCATTAGATCCAAAGGTCGCGGTGCAGTGCTCTTAGATCCAAGACTTCTCACTGAAAAAAACCATAAGCTAATAACTCATTTGGGGATATTAGATGAGTCTACTAGATAGAGATTTTAATGCACAAACTTTCTAGCATCTGATGGTTACTATGGCTTGCACTAGGTGGAACTATTGTTAGGAGAAAGTTGTTGTTTTTTTCATATGTCATAGCATTGGCCGGAACGCGAACCCACAACCATCTGCAACCAACTACTTACTTGCAAGGTGGCTGTGATGACCTCTTGGCTAACAATGCTTGACTGTTAGGAGAAAGTTGTTAACTGTTTTAACAGATTATGTAAGCATAAAAAATAGTGTCTGTGCAATGCTTTAGTGAATTAACTTGAACATTTGCTTATGAATTGCCTTTTTTTACCAGTAGTTTAATTAATGGAGTATAAGTCATTTTTCTATTAATCTCATTCAAGTCTGATCTATCTCTAAATCTGCAAATATTAAACTAATTTGCAAATTTTAGTTTACTCTGAAGATTTGGAATATCATTGTCACTAACTCTTGACTTGTCTTGCATTGGTGGTCGAGTGGTCAGTGCGGCTGACTTGCACTTGCAGGCAATTGCCCGGGTTGCGGGTTCGCGTCCCGGCCGATGCTATGACACTTAAAAAAAAAAAACTTTTGACTTTGTTGTTTTGCAGTACATGTATGTTGCATTTACTAATTGATTATTACTTTTTGTATCAGTTTTTGAAGCATGTTGCAGTTTAGGGTATCAATTGTTAGAGTTGTAAAACGTTTGTACTAGCTAAATATTACATGAAAGCAGGCAACACCTATACATTACCTATGCCATTAGCAATCAACAATCTCAGGATCTGTTGTCAAGGCAACCTCCTTTTAACAATAAAGGTGAACATCCACCTTTATTTATGGTCTGATATGTTTATATAGACACTAAAGATTGCAACTTGACCACAAAGAGTGAAATTATTGATACAAAGAAGTTTAAATAAACAGGTAAATATAAACTGTTTTGAGAGCAAACTAACAAATAGTCAGTTATAACATTCCAATTGCACTCCCAAACATGTACTCCTTAGTTAATAAATATTACAAGCAGTGTATTTTTGAGCATTTTTACTTTTATGCTAAAGAAAACTAAATGATTTAAGTGACATATGAAGATAAAGTGTGAAGAGGAAGTAAATTATGTTTAGTGTTATGTTTATAAATAGTTCTGTGTGTGATTTAAATTAGTTGATGAGGAAACTTTATTCTTCACAAATATCCAAACAATGTGATAAATTCTTTCTGTATCTAAAAATAGAAACTTATTTTTAAATTCTTATATTACTGTAATAAAAAAGACAAATCCCATTCCAGATTTTAGTCTTTGTTTTGATGGAACGAATGGTATGTAGATTTTTTTTAAAAAAATAATTATTTATTTGATGTAAAATAAATTCCAGTGCTATACTGTATTTAATTATCTGTCAAACATCGCCATGTTTTACATTGACATGACATGTTGAATGGTGTAATAGTAGAATATATTACCCAGGCATTGGAGCATATGATTCTTTTTTATAAACAGTTAAGTATTCAGATCCATTATAAAAGAATTTAGAAAAATTCCAACCAGAAATAGATTTACTAATGACATTGTTTAAAACAAGTCATATTTTCAATATATGAATGTAAATTCGATTGGACTATTATTAGTATGGTGTAGAAGTTAGGGATTTGAGCCTCTGGCTAATATGAAAAGAATATATTCATATTTGAAATTCATATCTTACATATATTTACAAATGCATGTAAATGCAATTTTTGGGTTTTTCCATGTGTATGCTTGTTTATTATCATTATTATAGAGAAATGATGTTTCGTTGATATTTCATCTGACATCATCAGGGTAGCATTATAAATAGGATAGTAGATATTGCAAGCGATACTCATAGTAAATATATTGAAGATCATCTATTGTAAACTCTACTTTGTTTATTACAGTGATATATTGGTGGGTATAAGAAATAAAGTTTCCTACTTTGAAACTCACCTATTATTTCTAGTGCTTGAACATCACATGACCTCCCAAGTAATACATTTTTCAACATTTTCTTTTTCTGTTATGTTTAGCTATTCATTATTTGATGAAATCATTTAAAATTTTTATAAAAAATCAGTTGAAGAAGAGAAGTGGATTACTAATATGACATTCTTTAGTTATGTTTAGATTAAATTTGCCATATAAAAGCTTTAGCATTATTAATTCACATGGAATATCAATATAATTCCAATACACCAAAGGTATGTTATTGAGTAGATTACTTTCAGTCATAGATAGATGAATATTAAAAACACGATGTGTTTCTAGAGAATCAAAGACAGATATATAATTTTTGTCACCAGATATTTGCAAGAAAAATGTTGAGCATAACAAAATGATCTATATATTGCTTTAGTTGATTTAGTAAAAGCATTTGATTCAGTTAATTGAATAGGTTTTTGACACTTTGAAATTAAATGGCTGATTACAAAAATGTACAAAATTAAATGACTGATTACCAAAATATATACATATTATACAGCTTCTATATGATGGAATGAAAGGAAATGTTATTACTACAGCTAGAAAATCTAAGTTTTTTTAAAATGAAAACTAGTGTTAAAGAGGTTTATTTCCTCAAACTTTTTTCCAATATTAATACAGTAATATTTGGAACTGTTTATAGATAACTTTATGAAAAAAAGCAGTAAGATATGATACTGATTATGGAGGAATATTCAATTTGAATTGATTAAAAGCAATAACAGAAGCTTCATCATCTTGGTTTACTATCCTAGTCAACTCAAATGATCATCTATAGAATGCACTCAATGTTTTGTATTCTATTTACAAATATTTTGATTTGATAAAGAATACTTGAAAAAAAGTCTTTATCAGCTACTGATGGAAGAAAAAAAAATTAAATAATTTTAGCTTGGATGATCATTAATGCAAGAACGTAGACTGATTTTAATATTTTGTTAGATTTTTAAATAAGTGTCAATGCTTGTTAAGATTGCAGTACAAATTACTGTAAGTAAAGTAATTGTAAATAGACACAGAGGCAAAACTTTCCATACAGTGGCGCCACTCGGTGCAAGTCAGAATAATCATAACCATTTTAAACTTTATTTGTATTGGCAGGATTGGTATTAAACCATTAAACATCACATGATCTTATGCTTACCCAAGCTGTTTAACACAGATGCAGAACTCTCCATACAGTAGTGCCACTCAGTGCAAGCTAGAGTAATCGGTGGATGCAGGAAGGTTTGCACATAAAATCCCTATCTAGTACCTACTAAGACCGGTGCAATGCTCTCAGATCCAAGGTTTCTTGCTGATGAAATCCATAAGCTAGAAACTAGTCTGGGAATATTGGATGCATAGGCACTAGATAGGCATTTTATGCACAAATTGTCCTTTATCCATTGATTACTCTGGCTTGCACTGAGTGGCACTACTGTATGGAGAGTTTTGTCTCTGTGGTAAACAGCTTGTGTAAGCATAAAGAATGATGATCATGTGATGTTTAGAGGTTTAATTTTGATTAGAGTTGTTATTTTATGTAATTTTTTTTTTTCATATGTCATAGCATTGGCCGGGATGCGAACCCACATCCAGCTGCAACCAACTACTTGCTTGCAAGGCGGGTGCGATGACCTCTTGGCTAATTGATTGTATAAAAGTGAGATTTGGAATTCTTTTTTATTGATGTAACATAGAGATGTTAAAAAAAATTCCATTTATGGTTGCTTCAAAAAATTCTAATGAAATATAATGGTAACATCATTAAAGCATAAAAAATTATGCATTTATGACCAAAGTGCCCATTTGTCGTTTATAATTAAAAATTAGCTTTTTGAAAAAAAAAATGTATAAATTATTAGCAGGGACAAAATCAGTTATGATATTTTTTATCTCTTAAATATTGTTTTTTCCCACCACTTTAGAAAACAATGCTCTATTACGATGATTGTTATCTTGACATAATACGATATGATAGTCTTGTTTCAATGAGACTTTCAGTTGAATTTTAACCTGCACATATAAAAAAGTTTTATACACTGTGCCACAATAATATAAGAACAGTGATACTAAAAGTTTTACTGCACGTTAATGTAAATGGATCACCACCGACAGCCAGTATATTTTGGTAGCTTTTCAAAATAAAAAAGGGAACGTAGATGTTGAATTGCAACATAGGCTCCAATAAACTGCGGTTGCTTTTAAGAAATAAATGGGCAGAGTAGTTCATTACATGACTGATACAATAGCATCAATTATTTTACCTGATTTATTATATGGATATAAGACATGGACTCCTATTGACATTAACATAAAGACAGAAAAATTTCATCTAAAGATGCTTGATAATATTTTTAAAATATGTCCAAGATAATAACACTAATCGATATAGTCTTCAGTTTACTGAATGTGATATTATAGAGAATTGTAAAATAATATTCATTGGACTAAAATAAATAAACAATACTTTAAAAAGTATTTTATGGTGAACTTGAGGGTATGTTTCATGGTATGATGGACCTTATATGTGCTATAAAAGTCTTCCCAAAGGTATTCGTAGAAAGTACAATATTGAGTGCTTTTATTGAAAAGATATGGCTGAGGATAGAATACAATGAAGAACTACAATTAGATAAGATGTTAAAGACTTTCAGAAAAAAGAAGTTTGTGAGAAGAAGTCCCTGTTTATGTCATAAAGATTATCTCAAAGAAATCCTAAAGAAATATTAATGGGTTGGATTAGAAATGCCTAATTGAGAAGAGAATAAACATCTTTGTGGTTTATGGATTACTTTGTATACTCTCTGATATATTCCTATTATTGGACTTTCTTTTTGGAATTCATTCATGAGAATGATTAATGCTGAAGATTTACTACTATGAATTTTAAAACTGAAAAATACCTCGATAATACTGTTTTTAATTTGAGTTATTCCCGCCCTATAATAGGTAATAACCTGTTTTATTCTAAATTTACAAAAATATGACATTACATTCATCATCATCATTTTCAATCGCTATCAATACACTTCAAAATGAAAGCCTCACTAAATGTTTCTTCAATCCCTAGCCTCTATTTTCCACAATAGAACAGCAAACTTCCTTATTTTATCCATTCTTCTCACATATTGTCTTTTTCTAGATTTTTTACAATCTATTGGAATCCAGTTTAAGATTTCAACAATTCATTTATTATCATCTCTTCTAGCAATATGTCCAGCTCAATTGATTGTTCTCAAAGTTCTTTTTTTTTTCAATCTCTTTTTGATTATCTTAACATTTCTGCAAACTTTGTTGAATGGATTGAAGTTTCAGTTAAATGTCCAAATTTCAGGTCCATGTATAAAAACTTGTAACATGCATTTATTAAAAAATTCTGCTTTTCAAACTCATAGGCATATTTCCTTTTAACATTATATTATTTTTACCAATTCTATGAATTAATTTCAAGATTGTAATGTTCTTAATAGATTCAACATGGGGAAGGGATCACCAATTAGAGAGATGTAAGGATCGTATTAATGCAAAGCTAGACAGACAAAAATTATTTTAAAAAAACAGTATTAATAGTTGATATTTCTAATCCACAACAATATCCAATGAATTTAAATTAGAAGTTGCAAATTGTTTTATATATTAACAGATTCTGAAGATGGTATAGACTTGAATGAAAACAATATAAAAATAACCAACACACTATTAAGAACTGCAATGAAAATATCTGTTATTAAAAAGCAGTAACTTATCAGGAAGGTTTTTACTGAGACATGGCAATATATATATATCATTAAAAACTAGTCAATACTTAGACAATCCCAATATCAATAATAATCAACAATTTCAAACTGTTGTCAAGGCAACCTCCTTTTAACAACAACAATTTGAAATTGTTGATTATTATTGATATTGGGATTGTCTAAGTATTGACTGGTTTTTAATGATTGCTTATAAACATGTTTAGTCTTGAACATTATTACATATGTATATATGCACAAGACAACATTTTTTACAAGAAAAAGCAGTCCATCTTTTCTTGTTACCTCATTTTAATATGAAAAGGAATGTCTGAAACATTTACGCTACAAAAAGTGAATATTTAATTAATCATGAAATTTATTTTAAAGATATTTTATAATGATTGATATATCTAATTGGAATATCTGAGTGTTTTCTAATTTAAATATTTGTAACAACAATTCAGACAATGAAAATATTCAAAATTGCATACATTTGTTTGTATAATGAAGTTGTTTATTTCTATTTTATGATCTAAAGCTGGATGTACTTTTGGTGAAGCACATTATAATACATAGGGAAAATTCAATATTACGATGAAAATATATAATATAAATTATTTCCAATGCTTACTATCCACACCATATCCTTTGTTGATGATGTCATGATAATTTTCAGAAGCCCTCCAAAACATCTCCATCATTCTGAATATTTTTAATAAATTGCAAACATCAACTGCTCCTCAATATAAGTTTGCAAATCATCTTTAGGCAACTATCTATAGGTTGCAAACTACCATCTTTCTTCAAGAGCAATCCCTCATCCTCTTTTGCCATCCCAATTAATGTATTTAAAATACAATTAAACCACCATTTGAACAGTCTCATCATGAACACATTCACAACAAAAATGAGTGCATTTTGCTCAAGAATTCTGTATTCCCATTGTGGAAGTTTGTTTAATGAAAGCTATTCTTAGTGGAATATTTGTCTACTAAAGTCCATGAATGTGGCTTTTTAACATGATCTATAATAAACTTAGGTTTGTAATAAAAGCATACATCTGAGGGTTTGTCTTTACATTTTTTATCCATCAGAATAGCATGCTTTCATATATGCAAAGGAACATTCAATTTGATATGTCTCAAATCTTTTATAACTGTTATATATAATCCAATACTTAGTGTCGTCCTCTCTCCAATACCATTGCTTATTTCAGGGGTCTCCAACCCTATGCCCGTGGGCACCATGGTGCCTGCAGACCATTTTATGTGTGCCCGTCGCTATCTGAACATGATAAAAAATAATTTATCTGATACAAATAAATTTAATTTTTAAAATTTCTTAGAAATTATTGTATTATATTGTAATCAAATTGTAGGGCATACTATACTTTTACAGCGTAAAAATACAAATGTTAATTATATGTTAAAATTTTAATTTTGAAATAAATATTTTTTTTGTACATTATGTGTATTATTAACAATATCCAATTATAAATTTACATTGAAAAAATAAATGGTGCCCGCAATCTGGTTGAAAAAATTAAATGGTGCCCGCCACCTGGCCGGTATTATAGAATGTGCTCTTAAGTGCAAAAAGGTTGGGGAATCCTGGCTTATTTCATATGTGAGTCCTTTTTCACAGATCATGCCATTGAGCATGCTGATCTATTAGACCAATATAATATCAAATCTCTCATTGGCAAATCATTTAAAGATTTAAGTAAGATGACATATCCATCCCGACAACTATGGATGTTCCTGCTAGTTGCCAAGACTCTAATCAATTTTCAAAACCTTTGTCATTGAAATTTGGTTTTTAATTTACTTCAGTGTACAATTCCAACAAAAACGTTTCTTATTGACCGATTCAAGCTAAATCTTGAACCCACATATATTTTGTGCAATAATTATCCAGAAGAAATGCTACACCTTTTTCAAACCTGTCCATACTTCTCATCTTTACACATATTCATGTTTTGTAAATGTACAATCAACCTCAAGCAATTACTTAAAGTATATATAAAATACCTTTAGCCCCATGATGCATAAGCAATTATTCACACACTAAGAACCATGTGGATTGCACACTGTTCCTTAATATTTGAATGTTCTCAAAAGAAATAACAAAAAATGGTTCAACTCATACCTATTCTCTCTCAATTTTTTACCCAGGAATATCATGACCAAAACATGGCAATCAACAGTTTTCTCAGTTGTATTCTCTCACAAATCTTTTATTTCTAGTAACACCGCCCATCAGATTTCTCTCTTGAAAATAAATATCCGGGCTCATGATAATGCAATTCTTCAAATTTGAATTATTCTTCATTGAAGTTAAACAAGTTTTTGTATTACCTGTATCATTATGGTTGTAATTTCATCAGAATTTTGTCTATGTAACATAAACTTATTCTATTGTAAATATAGGTTTTTTTTTTTAAATAAAATAAAAAGATTCATACAATTGTCAATAGGTAATTTTTCTGAGCATTATTGACAATGTAAATTGGAAAAAACTCAGACATCACTCAATTTAAAATATCTTTAAAATAAATTTTATTATTGATTAAATATTTACTCTTTCTAACCTAAGGATTTTAGACATTCCTTTATATTAGAAAATATAATAAGGAAAAATGGATTTCTCTTTTTTTGTAAAAATTGTTGTCTTATGCTATGGTTAGGAGCATTTCAATTACCTATTATAACAATTGCACCAGTATTAAAGTATTATATATATATATGTTATAATGGTAAGGAGACAAAGGGGGTTATGATGGAAAATCATCATTAGCCCCAAGTCAAAATAAAATTTAAATAGAAAGATAAAAGGAAATGAATATGAGCAGTGAGGAATCCATAGTTACATTGAAGGAGACTGTTTACATCTGAATTTAATATGAAACTCTGCCTTAATAATATCACTGAATACATTTTTCAATTCTATAAGATCTAAAGTTAGCATATGTGAATATGCAGACATTTTGGTATTGACAATGGATGGAGATATGATAGTTTCAATATTTACATTTAATTTACTATGCTGGAATTGATTGGTCATTATATGTTCAATTTTGAAATTGATCACCACAAATATAATTTAGTAGAAATATATCTAGCCATGTGTGTATTGACGCTTATAAAATTGGAAATTTTTGATCAGTGGTATATAAAATTTAGCCTTGATATGATGACTGATCAAAATTTCAAATTCTATAATATCTGGATTAAGCATATGCAAATGACCATTTGAAATGTACAGTTAATTTAGCAAAGAAACATATGCTTTATATGATTATCAGTGGGTCATTTGGTCACTTCTTTTATTATCTATATATTTATATTTGTATAAATTTTCCCTTTCATAAGTATATTAAAATTTTATAAAAATAATATCTATTTCTTTTCATATAAAAATCACTTGTCTAGAGACCATCATTCAGTCAAATTTCAAAGAAGCAAGTTAAGTAGATCTCTGAGGGATTCCACTATTATCAAATTTGGTAAATTGTATTT
The DNA here is from genome assembly GCA_028023455.1 of Epiperipatus broadwayi. Classification (NCBI taxonomy): domain Eukaryota; kingdom Metazoa; phylum Onychophora; class Udeonychophora; order Euonychophora; family Peripatidae; genus Epiperipatus; species Epiperipatus broadwayi. The sequence goes on from JAQFVV010006217.1 coordinate 2,982,764, forward strand.
ACATCTGAAAATTCTTAATATGTTACCAGATGAACATATAACGTCACCTGGGAATACCAATTTAATAATACTGACAAAAATAATTATTCTCATATATTAGAATAAAGAATAAAATAATGTGTGTGCACATAAATGGGATCACATATTTATACATATAAAGAGTTTATTAATGCTTATAATAAATTTATTAAACGGACATTGATTACCGTAAGTAATATTTACTGAGGCTATAACCTCGATAATATGCGTATAAATGCGATAGTAGGGACCTCTACAGGTGTTTTAACCACAAGCTTCCCCTCTTTTCTTCCATAGCATAAGCTTGTGGTTAAAACACCTGTAGAGGTCCCTACTATCGCATTTTATGCGCATATTATCGAGGTTATAGCCTCAGTAAATATTAATGCTTATAATATAATCTAAACATTACAATGCTAAAAAATGTCATGTGATATCCATCTACTGCTCTACAATAGTCAAAGTTATCAGTTGGTATAATACTTATTGTATACATATACAGTATGTTCTAGTGAAAAGATGATTAGTGATTGTTTCTCTCCAAGCTGCCTGAAGCGCCATCTCTGAATGAATGTATGAGTTATGTAGTATCTTAATATAAATATTCACAAAAATTTTAAGACATTAGCATGTCTGAAAGATGAGTTATGATATGAAATATGACACTGTGTTTCAGATCTTAACCCTTTATGAAACAACATACTAGCATTTCATTTTGTTTCAAATTGGGCACAATTAAAACAGAAACATTTGAAATGAGTCAAAATGGATATGGCAGTAAAGCCATCAAATATATTTTTTAATGATTTCATTTATTGCAAAGAGGTTCCATAGATAATGTATGAAAGTATGAACCCCATTGGCACCTTTCATGTCAGAATTCATGATACAGATATGTTAATATCTTAAAATTTGGTGGTGAATAGATATACAATATTTTGTAACGTGTTGATTTGGAGATGGGATTTTGGGCAGTTTTTAGAGAGAACCAATGATCTTTTCATTAGTCAACCACTTTTATATGAGCAAAGGATATTAAATACATACTCCATACTCACACATCAATGGTAAGTCTTGAACAGAAAAAAGTTAAGAAATGTTCACAGGCACATTTAAAGTACTTTTTTGAAATACATCTTCAAAGATATTAAAAAGATTTTTTCTAAAAAAAAAAAATGTATATATTTAATTTTGCTAAATACGGATATACTTTTCAAAGAAAATTTCCATGATTCTCTCTCTGCAAACAGTAAATACAAAATAATTCTAGAAATTAATAATACAGATGTTATTACTTGAATCTTTAAAAAAAACTATTATTCTGATTATATACTTCAGATTATTATTTTTCTTTTATATTTGCAAAGTTGATATATTATTTTTAAGTAATATTTTATTTTTAAATTTACATTTGTCATTTTTTAAAAAAAAAGTAGACAAATAAATATTAATTTATTAAAATAAAAAGCATGAAAATATTACCCAAATAACCATTAAAAAACTGCAAAAAATGCTTAATTAATCTGTTTCACTGAAAATGCCTCCTATCTATTTTGAATAGGACTTATTAAATCTTTCATAAAATATTTCTCCATATTTGAAAATTGTATTTTTACAATTCAATCTTTTTTCTGTATATTATATAACTAATTTTTACATTATTAATTATAAATGTAAGCTTTCAAAACTTTAAAATATATATCTAAACGAAGTTTTTACCTATAACAATAGAGTACACCATATATGAAGGCCATTTACCTATTCAAAAAGTTAGAATAACAAAATATTGGATATTTCAATTTTATGTTATTGAAAGAAGGATATATTTAGGATTAGTTATTATCAAAGAAATAAAAAAATTCTAAAAGTTAATATTTATTATTAAAATCGACAAAAACTATTTCTTTTTATCTAGCAGAAACTGTTTCCCATTGCTGTGATAAACTTTTTAAGAACTATGTATTTAAAAATAACGTTTTCAATCTCTTATTAGTTTTTGATTTAAAAATAAGTCTTTTACAAAAAGATTGCATGATGACCATTAATTTGTAAACAGAGTAACAAAAATTACATTTTTTCTTTACTAATCTACTGTATTCAGTAATTTATCCGTAGGCTAAAATACTCAGCCAATCAGAAATTCTCATTTCTATTGACTTTTAAGTCACTTTCCTTATAGCTTTATCATATTAATAGCAGCATGCAAAAATATCCTTATATTGCTGATGTTTGCAGATTTTTTTAAATTATTACATTAAACTTGCAACAATGGAAAAAAAAGGTAGACTTAAAATAACAGAGAAGATTACAATCACAGCACCATTGTAATGCCCAAAATATCAAAATCAACTGGAGACACTGCTTATTTTCATTCAGCCAATTAAAGCATTAAAAACTTCTTTTACTTAATGTTTTTTTTTTTACAAAATTTTGTTATCTGAAAAAATAAAAATAAAATATAAATGTAGTAAAAAGGAAGCAAAATATATTTGTAAAATATATTAAATATTCTTAATAATATCATCATCATAAACATAATAAACATATTAATCTTTCTTTTTGTTATGATACATTTTTATATAGCAGAACCATAATAGTCACTATATTTTATTCTAAGATTCCCTAATGAATAATAGATCATGCTTCCTTTAGTTCCAATTTTTTTTATGATTCTAAATAAAACTATATAAATAAAATCATTTAAAATACACACTTGTATGTTCGTAGAGGTTGTTTTGACAACATATTGAAGATTCTTGGTGTTGATAAGCTTGGCCTATTATCATGTGATTTATATATATTGTAATGTTTTCCACATTTTGGTAGGCCTTAAATTACACACTAGAATGCATGAGTTAATCATGCTATGAAGAAGAAAAATATTTTGTTCATATTTCTAAAAACATAGCTATATTTCCTGATTAACTGGCCTACTAATTATTACAATTTGCATTGCTGACAGAATAAGTTTTTTTTTTTTATTTTGACAAGGGCACCATGATTTATATAAGAATTTACTGAAATCCGTCATGTCGCACATCGTAAATTGAAAATAATTTAAAAGGTCAGGATTATGATTTCCCATAACTTTATTTATATTTCAGAGAATATTACTCCCAGGGCATAATTAATAACTATTGGCAAAGGTAAATTATACATTTAATTTCTAATAAACCAACATTAATAACACACAATGAAAAGTTGATATTAGAAATAAATATTTTATTCTAAAAAATTATTTTTATTTAAAGACAAATTGTTAAATAAATTTGGAAAGCATCTACATGCCAATCCTGACAATAATGTTGATCAATTAATTACTACAGTTCATATCACACTTTGATTTCTTAGCCATAAATGAAAGTCTCTTGAATAAAAAAATTAATGTCCCTATCAGAATTATACTATAAGCGTATATTTGAGAATGCTTTGCAAACACTTAATTTAGTCACAATCAGAAATAATTAATCTTAATTTACCAGTAAGTTTAGCAAGTTTATGTAGATTGTTGATTACCATGCATGGTTTTTCATGAGAGATAGAATGAGCTCATGGCCATTGGTTTTAACTTGTTTTGGTCCATCCTAAGGCTAGTCACAAAAGCTTTTCTGGGTTTGGTGTCTTTATGTTGTTGGTAAAGCTTCTGTCTACTCCTGCATGATGAATTATTTTAGCATAGAGTGGTCCTGGATCTTTTGTGATCCAGAATGAGCCAAAAGAAAAAACAGACAAGACAAGATCCGATCACACTGGTATTCTTCTTTCTATACTTGAGGTCCAGTTTTCAGATTTCTGTGCATATTTTTATCTTTGTTTATCATAAAATACAAGTCGATAATCTTGTACATTTATTTTGTATTTTCCAACTACAAAGTTCCTTTTTTTATATAAATTCTTCCTGCCATCTTTAATTACTTTTAAAACTTTGATTGTAATCTGCATGTGGAATTCTCTTTTAGTTCATTTGGATTAGTAATTTGCATGTCTTTTATTCTTTCCAATTTTAACTTATTTTTAATTAAAGTAATAATTCGAAACAACAAAATTAGCTTTCATTGTACATTTTAAAAAACAAATTATACTAAATAAAAAAAAAAAAATTAAAAATGTGTCTTTTAAAAAGATCTTTAATATTTACTTTTTTAGCTTTTAAATATGTTACCAAATGCCAATATATTTGTACCATATATAAATAAATGGTACAATATATCTATCTTAAAATATACACATATATGTACATGCACATATGTTGTAATTTAAAAATTAATATAGTATTTATATTTTTAAAAATTAATATTTAAAATGAAACAAAAATGTTTTAAGAATAATTTTTTTGTTTTTGAATTTTTTTTTTTTTGCAAAAAAATTTTTGTTAATGTTTCTTTTAATTTCTATTTTTTTCTTGTCCTAATTCATCCTTTTTTAAAAAAAGTAAAGTCACTATAATACTATAAAATAATTACTATTTAAAATTTAAAAAAGTGCTGGAAGAAATGTTTTTGTTTGTTTCATATTAATTTAACAACGATCTTTTCTCTCCCAACTTTATCACTTAGAAATATATATAAAATACAATACAAATGTCAGAATTTTTTAATTTCAATAATATATACAATTATATACATTAAAATGTAATATATGCACACACTTTTTATGATAGAATAATAAAAACTGATTATAAAATGCAAAAAATATGATACCTAAGTGATATTAAACTTTTCAGTGCCCAACCATGTTTTTAACCATATCTACTTATAAGAGAAATAGCATCTTGTTCTGTTGCTTTAAATTGAAATTGGTGTAGGGATTTTTTACAATGCTATTTTTGCAGTTTTGTTTTCATTGATTCATTAATTCAAAATAAATCTAAAGAGGTCAGTATCTTATAAGTCATTATCAATTATCAAACATCATTATTGTTAACAAAATAAATGGTTTCCTCCAATACTTTGACAGTTTTCCTTTGTTATCTCACTTTCATTCAAAATTGTGTATTAAAAAATAATTTTTTACTTGTTTATTAAATATTTCTAATTATTTTTACATACTAATTGGTTTATAATTATTTAAAAAAATACACAACACAGTTTGATTTTTATTTATATATGTTTTAGCTTTAAAATAGAAGTTAATAAACTTAATTGTAATGTTATCATGGCATAAGATTGATCATGCTTTATGTGAAACTGATTGCATAACATCATCATTTATAAGAATTGACACAGAGTTAGAATATTTTCAAATATAAAAATTGCAAAGCAAATATCTGACTGTAAAGCAGAATTTGATAGTTTTATTATAAATTCACATTTATTTGTGTGCATTAAAAAATTTAAATAAAAAAGAATTCATTTACTTTCTAAAAACTTAATTTTACATTGTTTATGCCATATTATATTCTTTATTCTTATTACAACTCATTTTTTCAATATTTGCAACATTCAATTAGAATATTTTTTATTTATAAAATTAAAAGAAGCCAAGTCCGATTTAAAATAAAGATTTTATACACAAATGAAAGATTAATCATTTTCAAAAACTTCCACCAGGTGTACTAATAAAAGAAAATGTTATTTTCTTAAATGATTAATTAAGTACAAGAACCATACTGTCAAGGAGTTTAAATGTGAAGTAAAATATTGATATTTTTTTTGTTTACACATTTTTATTTATAATTTTTTTAGATAGTAGAAGTTTGCGGAAAATATAATCTCATTGCAGTTTTATTTTGGATTAATTACTTTCATACAGTTTTAATAAATCTTATTGTTAGAAATTTTTACTAATTTTCTTTTTCTAATTAATTTTTTTAGCAAATTTAATAACTGTTAAAAATATTACTTATTTTAAATATCTTTCCATTTACAGCAATAAACTAAAAAAAAAAATCAAGTCAGATATCACATGACCTAATTTAATAAGCTTGTATTTACAAATGTTATATATAGAGCTCACAAAATAATCTCTTAACGAGCCTTAAGAAGTAGCAGAGACCTGTCTGGGGTTGGGGATATTCTCAAAGTTTGCTAAGTGCTTATTTTGCACACTCTATATATATATAACAGCAAGAAACAACCAAATGAAGGGTAATTTTACTAAATTTATTTTTCATATATGTGGTCTTTAATCTGATAAAATTTTTAACATAATTATTATTAAAATTAAATTTAAATGTAATTAAAAGAACAAACAATAAATAAAAATTATATTTATTTAAGGAAATAAAAAAACTTGCTTATCATGTGAGTTAAAGTAACATAACTTTTTTTTTTGTGTTTTCAATGATTAAAGTTTAAATTTTTCTAAAAGCATAAAATTATAACAATACATTTTATATTTATTAAATAAAAACATCTTTCAAGAGAATGAAAACAACCTTGAGAAAAAAAATTAGAGCCCTTCCTGTTTACAATCATAAAGTAATACAAGTACTTTCTTTATTTGATTTGAGTATTTGTACTGTAAAATTTTATTTTTTAGATAATTTTGGGACCTAGAAACAAAAACTAAAATATAGATTCATCACCATTCTGTAGAAATTGTTCAGTATAAAATTGGAAACAGCTATTGTCATAAAAAAGCATTCAAATACCACTTGAGTTATACTGACAGTATCAAAATTTGATTGGCAGAGCTCAAGTAAAATCAGCATTTCCTAAGAAAGAGTTACGTCTAATTACTTATATAGTTTTAATCAAGTTTTTTTTTTTTTTACAAAAAGGTTAATGTTGAATAATAGCTGTATTTTTCTTTTTATATTTTTGAGCTCATTTTATTTAATGTGTTTCTGCTTTTTTTTTCCTCGTGTGTCATAGCATCAGCCGGGAAGCTAACCTGGGACCACTGCTTGTAAAGCAGCTGTTGCTGACCTCTTGACCACCAATGCTTGCCAAGCGTTTCTGTTTTTACATCATTCTTTTTTCAATGTAATTATAATATTAAATTGATAGAAATAGAAAAACTTAAATTTTAAAAATATATAAAATAATTTTTTTTATTTAATTAGATTTTTATTATAAGAAAGAAAATGCACCATACTTTTGAATGTATAAATAAAAAATGTTAAGAGAACGTTAAAAAACTAGTTAATGGAAAAGTCAATAATATTTAACAAATATTACAAAGGTGTTAAAATTAATTAATAAATTAATCAGATATGAAATTTGCTAAAAAAAGATAAGATAAATTTACAAATAACAAATTAGAAAAAGAAAATTAGTAAAATTTTATAACAATAGGATAAAATTTACTAAAAACATATGAAAGTAATTAATTCTTTGTAAAAATAAAAAATATATATTTTTCATGTAGAATAAGAAAAACAAAGATTACTACATGTATTGTTATTATGTTAGTATTATTTTGTTTATTAATTTATGTTTTTACTCTGATGTTTTATGAATTTTATTTTGTTTCATTTAATTCATTTGTAATTTTTTTCCATTTAATTACTTAATGACATGTTAACACTCGAAAAAATATAAAATATGCATGAAATATAAATTAAAATTTTGTAAAAATTATGAATCATATAAAGTAAGTTTTTTTGTTTTTTTTTTTTTAAATTATTTGAAAAATGTGGCCGAATTTTTAGCAATTTATCAATGGATATTGTAAAATTTGAATACTAATTAAAATAGTTCATAAAACTACTAAATCATCACATGATGATCATTTTCTAAACTGTTCATATAGTAGCACCACCTAGTGCAAATCTTAGTAATCAATTGATGCTAGATTTGTGCTTAAAGTCCCTACCATGTGCCTATTCATCCAATATTCTTAGACTAGGTTCTAGCTTGTGGCTTTCACCAGTGAAGAGCCTTGGATCTGAGAGCACTGCACCTAAATTCCCTCCAGCAGCCAAAAACCCCACAATATAGAGATGCTGAACTGGATTCAGATCTCTGTGACTATACAGGTGAAAGAGCTTGGATTGAAAATGTGTTTTCATCTTGTGCTCATAGTCTTATAGTTGACTGAAGAGATAAAATATGGTTGATGAAGTGTTGCATTTAATCCTAGCAGTGTGCTCAGTTCCAAGGCTCTTATTGATAAAAGACACAAACTAGGCAGAATATTGGATGTGTATGTGGTACATAGGGATTTTATGCACAAACCTTCTTGCATCCATTGATTACTAAGGTTTACACTAGGTGGCACTACTGTATGGAAAAATTGCTTTTGTAAAATAGTTCATAATAACAATCTGTTTGAAAATCTAACTGCAACTAAATATACTTTAAAAACAACTCTATGTTTACAAATATATTGCTTTCATGTTTGAAGAAAAAATGCCCATAATAAGTTTTTGAATATGCATTTAAGAATTGCTATGAGAACTATTATAGGCATACCCAGTTCCATACCTTGCCATCTGCTTCCCTTTTTATATATATTCCTGCATCGAATTTCAAAGTCAAGATGTATTAAAATATTGTTAATTTAAGGATATTGTTTCTGAGCTTAAGATATGCTTTAAATGAAAATCATGAGATTCTTTAAACAATGAAAAAATTATATTGTAAAATGGATTTTCTGTTAAGCTTCAAATTTCTTTTTTCAGATCTAAGAATGTGCTATGGAGGCAATCTCCCCAGAGATTATTAGAATTTCATCAACAGATTCATGGTTAATCAAAGTTACTGTGCTTATATGCTTCAGAAATGTAACAAATTCTGACTTTTCTTATTTGATCTTGAATTCTTGTTGAGATTCCAAGTTACTACTATTAATCCACTGGTTGCAGCAGAAATAAGAACACAAAACACTTCCTGGTATTCCAAACAGCTTGATGTTGTGAATTCATTTTACACTTCCTCTCACATAATGAACTTGTCCAACCTGCAATGTTATCAAAATCAAACTAAATTAACAATATAGCTGACTAATGAAATGATGATAAAAAACTAATTAGAGAACTAAATCATATTGGAGATTTATTCGATAGTGTAGACAAACATCAGGCAATTGTAAGCTCATCATTTAATATGCTCATGTCTGGAGCAGAAACTTATTAGCTACTGAGATTATTGTATTTTCATGAGCAAAACCACTTACCGGATGAAAGTGTGAGAATTCAGGGTGTATCTTATAAGTACCAATTTTTTTGTAAAATGTTTGCTTAGTTTGCTATGGTTCTCACAGTCAGCTATGATTTTGATGCACGTGTTGACAAATTTTGCAATATTTTTATCAGTTTTGTTCATTACTGCTTGTCCTAATCTTTCTTTTCATCAGTGATGCTTCAATTCATTCATATACTGCAATTTTCTTCATGGCATTATATTCATAAACTTGGATTAACATGTTCCTGACTTCACTTTCACTCTTGTCAAGTTTAACAAGAAATTTAATGTTTATTGCTCTAATTGAAGCTCCAACATTTTCGTGATGGTATACAAAACATTTAACAACAATAGTGCACATCATGCAGCAAGACAATACCAAAAGGTGACACAAAAACAACTATGAGATATTGATATATTGAAGTTATGAAACCCTACCAAGATCTTTGTACAGTGCTGCCAATATAAGCACATGGTAGCAAGTTTATAACCTTAATTATCTGATTTCATATGTATAGAACATATTATATGTGTGTAAAGTAAATTAACAGATTATCCTTAAAAAGAAGACATAAGAGTAATCCGAGTTTCTACAGCAAATATTAGTAGAAAGATTTTAGAACATCTTAAGACAAAGTCTATTTCATTTGTCATTAGGTAATCTGAATTATATAGGCAGGAGATCTTGATTTAATTTAAAACAGGAAAAGCCTCTCTGTGCGCATGGAAGTGGTAGATAGGGAAGAGAAAATGTGTAGGGATTGGTACGGATGTTTATCAGAAGTAAAAAACCCATTACATTCTCTGAAAATTTATGATATAAGAAATTTTAAAATATAAAGGAAAAACAGCATTGTTAACAAGGTACTAATTAAATGCCAAAAGGAATTCTAGCGTATAAATGAGAATTTTATTCAAATGTATTATTTTCTATGTGGGTTCAATTAAACTTATAATTATTTAGAAAGAAAAGAATTATTTTGTCTCAAGATAATAACTATTTCAAATAATATTTCTTTATTTATTTTCTATTTACATTATTTTCTTGCTGTTTCGTAATGTGTGTGTGTTTTCCTAGAATCTTTTTATTAGTGATTATATGTAATTATTTGATTCAGGTCTATTTTGTAGTTGCTTTTTTAATTATATCTTTTGTCTATATAAAAGTTAAATAAATGGTTTAAATGTAGTTCAATTAATACTATTGCTATATGTGATTGAATCTATACACCACAGAACTAGCCATTATTTATATGTGGCTTAGATGGGTATTGAATTGAGCGTAGCATAAATAAGATTTTGTATAATGCAATCTCTGTCAGTCATGATGATGGTGGTATGGTCTGTTGAATGTTGAATCATGATTATTTAAATGCATGTATATGTATAGACAGTTTTCAACTTACTAGATGCATTAATCTAGAGAATACTACAAAAGTTAATAAGTATGCTAGATCAAATTCGACACTAGTATTATATTCAATCATTATGCTTAAATATTAAACATTAAATACAAGCACAAATGCAAAAATAGTCTTTGCATTTCTATATAATATCAGGTGATGTAATCTGTGCATTTAGCATAGAGCAATAAATCGCATGAAGCATGATAATGTTTGAACCTCATGTTGCTGCATAACACTGCTGTTCAATCTTCATACTCCAAAGATTTAAAAAATATTAGAAATTTCACTACATATGCAGTACATTCTCCAAGCTACTTGCCATTCCATTTCTAAGTTAACATATACATTATGTAGCAACATAATTTATATTAGTCAGAAAAATTTTAAAGTACCAGTATATATGAATCACAAGTTATAACATGAAATATGACAATGTGTTCATATCTTTATAGAAAACCCATGTTGGAACATTAGGTTAACATTAAATCTTGGATTTTAAATTGAGAAAAAATGCTCCTGAAATATTTGAAATGACTCAAACTGTGCATGACAGTGAAGCAATGATACCAGAATGTATTTTAAGCATTTTGCAACATTTCGTGATGGCTGAATGAGTATTGAAGACAATCCATGGTCAGGCACATAAAAACATAAAAAACAATGAAACAAATAAAATGTTGCCAAAGTTCCTTAAACTGATCAATCACCATCTTCCAGACTCATTGAAGAACTCACTAGTATTCCCAAAATCACTGCCTATTGCATTTTGTTTGAATTTGTAAAGCAGGTGTGCACATGTTTTGTACATCACATATTGATTATCAAAAAAAGATGCCAAAGGCATGTAAAAGGCACAACTGAGACAGATGATTCTTCTAATATTAACAATCAAACAACACCTGAATGTGGAATGGAAATTACCAGAGGAAAGAAAACTGAAACATTGCTCATAATTTTTTTGACTCTAAAGGCATTATTTGCTACATGGAATCCTAAAAACCAGCCAGTAAATTTGCTAACTACTATCTGGGTATTTTGAATTATTTGTAGGCCAAAACTTTGTGTCTGCAAGTAACATGAATATCCATTGTTGCATGTAGCCAACATAGTCCACTATTTTTAGGTAAATAAGCATGATCAAGGATTTTAAAGACTGCTTCAAATAGCTTTTCAATCATTTCCAATGTTGTTTTGCATCATAACGCCAAGTCTAAATAAACAGCAGTAATAATGATCCATGTTTTTATAAAATGTATGTTTGATAAAAAATTAATAATTTTAGTCACATTTTTGTGATTGTTAATGTTCATGTTTATGATTTAAAATCATGATATCTAGTCAAGTGTTGGTGGCTGAGGTCAGCACAGCCGTCTTACATGCAGTTGTCCCCGGTTTGCAGGTTCGTATCCTGGCCAATGCTTTGACACATGGAAAAAAAATCATATCTATTATGTTTATTAATTTTTTAAAGTGCTGTTGTATTAACTTGACCTATCTTTCTATCATGTCCAGTTTTTTGAATTAACAATTAAAAAAATATGTTATTTATAATAAAACTCACAGCCTTATTTTTCCCAAGAAAACTCTTTAACAACTTAGCCAATGGTAATATTACATTTATGGATTTGATTATAAACAAGGCAAAACTCTCCATACAGTAGTGCCACCCTGTGCCAACCAGAGTAATCAATGAATGTCAGAAGGCTTGTGCATAAAATCCCTATCTAATGCCTACTCATCCAATATTCCCAGACTAGTTTCTGGCTTAGTAGGCATTAGATAAGGATTTTATGCACAAGCGTTCTGGAATTCATTGATTACTCTGGTTGGCATAGGGTGGCACTACTGTATGGAAGTTTTGCCTTGTTTATAAACAATTATGTGCTAGTATAAGAGATGGTGATCATGTGTTTTATGGATTTGGTTAATATTAATTTACTTAATTAAAAGTAAATAATTATGAATAAAATCTGAATTATTCTTCTGAAATAATTAACATTTCATAAATATTTTGAAAAAAAAAATATGCATAAAAAAGTTGAGAGAAATATGTTTTTTTTTATATATTTCCAAAATTAAGATGAATTAAAATCATTAAAAGTAGGTGCTTTCTTGTGGAAAGAACAAGAAACAATTAAAAAAACTTATGAAAAATTATTTCATTTAAATGGAAATTGTATGTTTTATTCATAATTAAAAACTGAAAAATAAAATAGTATTAAGTAAAATATTTTTTAAAAAAAATGCTTTTATGTAAGTAGCCCACTAAAAATTAGAAAAAAAAAGTAATAATTCATTTCATAAAAACATTTGAGGCTCAATTAAATCATAAAAATAAAAAAAGCCTCAATGCTTTTGTGAAATGGATTATTACTTTGTTATTTTTCTATTTTTCAGTGGGCTATTTACATAAAAGCATGATTTTAAAAAAATAAACAAACATTATTTTATTTATATCAGTACAACTGTTCATAAACATTTTTTCATTCATATTTTTTTTTCAGAGCTCTTTATTTTATAGAATTCATAACAAATGTTTTAGATAAATTATCAACATTTTAACAATTTTTTGTGGCCTTATTAATGTAGTAAATTGAAGCAAATTTAAAGATAAGAATTCTGATGATTTTGGTCATTCTAAGGAATTTTAAATATTTATATTACAACATTAGGATAATTGAAAATGTTGGATTTTATCAAGAAAAATTAATTAAAGAAGCTATTAGGATAATTGAAAATGTTGGATTTTATCAAGAAAGATTAATTAAAGAAGCTATTTATAAAGAAAAAGAAATGCCTCTTTTAAACAAAATAAATGGAAAGAAAATTGAATAGGTTCATTTTTCACAATTAAGGATAATTAGTATAATGATTAAAAATCATATATAAAAATGTAAAGAGAATTTCAGAAGTAAATGATTTAAGTGGTTACAGAATATGAAAGAAAAAAGTAAGAATGTTATTTTAAATATAAAAAGCTAATGATGTCTTTTTTTAAAAAAAGATAGGTGTAGTGTGAAATATTCATGGATTTTATCTTTTTATTTTGTCAATATTGTAGGCACCTCGAGGATGATAATATAAAAAGTGATTGGAAATTTGATAATTTATATAAAATATTTGTTATAATTTGGTTAAAGAAGATATGGCAAAAATAATATTAATAAAGAAATATTTATGAATTTAAATGTTGGATTGCATTTCAAAAGACAAATGATAGTTTGGATTTAAAATTTTGACTTCTAAAATTGGTATGAAATATACTTCTCTCATTTATTTGTTTTTTTTTGGAATTCACTTTTTTAAATTTGTTTATATTAAACTTTATTAAAATATAGTTTCTTTAGTAATAAACTAGCAGCCATTGAATGGAATAAAAAAGACTAAGGTCTTTTTTTTGCCATCTTAGCTCGGTTTACATCAGATTGATTATAAAATAAATATAATCATGGATTCATGTGACATCTTTCAATTTTTCTATAAGATAAATATAATCATGAACTTGATGTCCTTATTGGTCACACCATTTCCCCCAATCACAATTAAAACTGCATCATTTCTATCAAGATTTATCTTTCCAATTTAGATGCCCTGTTTGGTTCAGTCCAGCAGCAGACTGTGAATCTCAGGGTTGTGTGATTACAGCCTAGTCCATCACTTCTGATCTTTGGACTTCTTATGAAATCTCAAGCAGTAAACTATTAAAAAAATACAAACATGGATTAATCTACGACCTTTATATCATGATAAAGAATAGTAAATATCCATTTACCAACCACTGTTTGGTTGGATACAGAATATTTATTTTTAAAGAAATACATTATCTCTTTGTAATCTGACAAAATTTTATACTATGATTTAGCTAACCTGAATTGGAATACCAGAACTTGGGCATAGTAGATTGGTGAAGTTATATTCACTGCATGTGCAGACAAAGTAGTTCAGTTCATGCATGTTATAATTAATTTACTATGGTACTACTGAGTGGAAGATGATTTCTGTCAACAGTGATAGTGATGGAAAAGAAAAATCAGAACACAATAAAACAACTATTGAGCGAAGTTTAAAATATAAAGAGTGCCTGACTATCTAATAATAGTTTATTGCATATGACTGTCAAAACTAATCTGTTGTAAACAAATGAATTTTATTTTGATTCCTAACCATACAATGAGAACAACCTCTGGTTGGGAAAACAGTGTGAACTTCACTTCATGGAATGGACACATAATATTTATTGTTAATAGAAGTAATAGGAGGATTAAAGTCTGTATTTCCTTCCATTACTGTTTTAATTAAATTTGCACATAACAAATGAATTATCATGTACATGAATTCTTCCATATTGTTGGTATATGCATTAAAATATAAAAAGGCTTCATGGTATAGTGGTTAGCACATCCATCTATCTTGAATATGTTCTGGTATTCAAGTTTATGCTTGGCTGATCTCTTAAAAATTTTGCCAGATTACAAAAACATGGCGTATTAAGTAAATGATGAAATTGAGTAATAAGAATCGAGTAGTTAAGCATTGTTAGCCAAGAGACCAGTACAGCTGCCTTGCAAGCAAGCAGTTGGTTGCAGACAGTTGTTGCGGGTTCGCCTCCTGACTGATGCTATGACATATGGAAAAAAAAAGAATTGAATAGTAAGGATTATATGACTATCTAACAATAGATTGCTGCATCTGGCTATCAAAGCTAAGCCATTGTAAACAAAAGAATGTATTTTTGCATCATAGAAGTGCAATAAGAACAATCACAGGATGGACAAGCAATGTGAACTTTACTCTATGGACCAATGAAAGTAGTGGGAGGGTTAATCTCTGCATTTTCTTCCATTACTATTAGGAGCATGTGAAGCGCTGGAGAGAGAAGTTATAATGAGTACAAATTATGAGACTATAAAATAATCAGAAGCTTCAGGCACTCTTCACATACCTGGAGTCTAATTGTAAATATAGGGGATTTGAACTACTTTCAAGCACCTTTCAATTATCCATACTATCGCGTACCACTAATATACATGCAGAAAAGATAAATAATCACCAATATATGTATTTCATGCTAAACCAGTACTCATCAGTTGGTCCAGATTATCATTTCCCACACACATATATAATCAGTGCATGTATGGGGTCATGTGTATCAGTGGTATGAGATAGTTGAAGGGCTTGAAAGTCCGAGTTCAAATCCCTTCTATTTATTATTTTAATTAAATATACAGCCTTAAAAGACAGAATGATGCTGAAATCTCAGCATTGCCTTTTTAATGAGCATCTGAAACTTGATTCATAAACAAACACTGGTTTGTTTAAATAAATATAAGCATATTTCTATTTAATATTGTAATCTAACAAAAAGCATTCCATTTAAATTGAGAGTTTACACATTAATACGTTTCATATAAAATTTAAAAGCTGGAAAACATCTATTAAGAGGATAATATTAATAGCTCGATAGTTGAATTATGAGAACCGCATCTACAGTATTCACTTTTTATTGATGGAGGCTTTGCGGTAATGCAGCCATATTATAAAGTTCTGAATAAAAGAGTCATTGAGGTGCTAACTATGATATAGTATACCAGCTTATTTTGAGAAGTTAGGAGCATTTATAAATTCTTACTGCTACTACTTGGTTGTAGCAATCTATATATTTATCTGTCCTCACAGATAACTTTATATTTCTGGGCTAAGTGAGAATGTTTTCAATACGTTTAGGATTTTATCTCAGGTAGATAATATTAGCCAATCCAACGCTGATTGGTAAATGGGTATCTAGTTTTTTATAGCTCGAAAATAAAATGATAGAAAACTGCTCAAATCTTTACACCTGATAATTTGACAAGCGTAGTGAGTATTGCCTTTTGATTTCACTGTTCCTGCATAAAGAATTGCTTCAGTAGACTAAAAGACTAATTTTTCTTTTACATATATGAAGGCTATTGTTCAAAACTGATGAAATAAAAAACAAACTTTCACAATAAACCCAATGTTTACTATTTGAAATACTGATCAATTAAAATTGATTCTATTTAAAATAATGTAAGGGAATAGAATTATTAGTTTTATTAACTGGGAGATTGAATTAATAAATAAAAGACTGTGATTGTCTACATTTTAACTGAATGCCTGGTGGAGAATCACTCTAGTGCTTGCCGTTTCATCATTTAAATAGCTGCTCGAATCTTTCTGAATTATTAGATGTGATTGCATTTAGTCGAAGACATTAACGAATAAATAAAGCCTGGGGTGGGTTCTTTTAATACATCTGGAGGAATGTTTTTTTATTTTAAGAATGTCTATTTATTTTATACCAAAAAAAATTCTCTTAAAAAAACAAGAATGTTTTTAAAAATTACATAAGCGTAGCTAAGTTTTCATTTATAATAGCGTGAATTCACACATATTTCAAAACGTGTGATAAGACTTCTTTTGATACTGAAAAGTAATTTGACTATCAGAGATTCGTCTTTTCATTCAGGAATTCTTTTTTTTTTTTTTAAGTCAAACCTTATCTAAGCGATAATCTACATTATTAGAATCATGTAGTAAAAATTACGACTTCCATATAATAAAAAAAAAATCAATATTATAAGAACGCATTTGTATTAAGAATCATTTTTATTTATTTACGTAGCCCTAACTTTTATCTTTGGCTTTAATATTTGTGAAGTCTCGGGGGTGTCGCATCTACTTTAACCATAACTTAAATATGTTCAATTTTGAGTGGATAATTTAAAAACTTGGTTAAGATAGCAGTAAGTGGGAACTGAATATAGAAAAACAATTTCTGTAAGCGTTCTTATGGTGTATAGGAAAATAAATTAGAAACAAGATTTTTATCAGTTGTGTATTATTCTAAACACAAACGCAATGCACTTTTTTAATGCAATTATTTTTAGAATAGTGTTTATATGTTTGAAATATGAAGAGCATTCGATGGTTACAACCTGAAAAGATGTGGCTGATAGTTCTTGAAAATCCAAAAATTCTATGTGGAGATATTTCGCATGTCGGATAAAGACCACGCACTATAGATTTATAAAAATATATATATTACTCCATTTCAAAGTTGGAAATTACCTAAGCGTTTTGAAAGATCATCATCATCATTATCAACCATTATCAATTCACTGCAGGATGAAGGTCTCTCCAAGTTTAATCCATCTTCTTCGATCTTTAGCTTCTCTTCTCCACATCACCCCTGCACACTTTCTTATTTCATCCATCCATCTCACATGTGGTCTCTTTCTGGGTCTTTTACAATCTCTTGGAATCCAGTTTAAAATTTCAATTGTCCACCTATTATCATCTCTTCTAGCAATATGTCCAGCCCAACTCCACTTCAATCTTTTAATTTTTTCAATGAGGTCAGTAACACCTGTTTGTTCTCTTACCCATACATTGCGATTTCGATCTCTTCTTGTTACTCCCAACATACATCTCTCCATACTTCTTTGAGTGGTCTGAAGTCTCTGTATTGCTCTTCTATTGAGTGTCCAAGTCTCAGATCCATAAGTAAGAACTGGTAAAACACATTTGTTAAAAACCTTCCTTTTCAAACACATAGGCATATTTCCTTTTAGTATCAAGTTATTTCTACCAAAAGCACTCCAACCAAGTTTTATTCTATGATTAATTTCCTCCATTATGTTTCCATCTGTATTAATAATCTGACCAAGGTATTTGTAACTGTTAACTTCTTCTAATTCATCATAATCAATCTTTATTTTCATATTTTGAGCAAATCGATTAAACATTACTTTAGTCTTTTTAACATTTATCTTTAGTCCTACTTTCCTACTTTCATCCGATAACTCCTGCAACATTTCCTGCAGCTCTGAAGCATTATTTGCAAAAACAACTACAACATCTGCGAAATCTAAATGACTTAAATAATCTCCATTTACTTTCACTCCTTTAGTTTCCCATTTTAATCCACAAAATACTTCTTGCAGCACTGCTGTAAAAAGTTTTGGAGATATGGAGTCACCTTGTCTTACACCTTTCTCAATGTTGACTTTCCCAGTATCATTATGTAATCTAATTGTTGCTGTTGCATTTTTATAAATATTCTTTAAAATATGACAATATCCTGGATCTATACCTTGATGATCCAATGCTTTAATCACTGAAGAAATGTTTATAGAATCAAATGCCTTTTCATAATCTACAAATCCAAAACATAATGACAACTCATATTCATTTGTCCTTTCTATAACTTCTCTCAATACCTGAATATGATCTACTGTACTAAAACCACTTTTAAATCCATCTTGTTCTCTTGGTTGGTGGAAATCCAATGTTCTTTGTAGACGAGTTGTAATTATCTTGGTAAAAATTTTATATAAAACTGATTAAAGGCTGATAGGTCTGTAATTTCTAATATCTTCTTTATCACCTTTTTTAAATATTAATATTATTACTGCATTTTTCCAATCATCCGGTACATCTTTATCATTTAGATATTTAGTATATAACTTCGCTAACATTTTTTCTGTTTCTTCACCTGCTTCTTTTAATATATCAATTATAATTCCATCATTACCTGGAGCCTTTCCTTTCTTCATACATTTAATTGCATTTTTCACTTCTTCATTTAAAATTCTGGGCAATTCAGAAGATGTAATAGATATAGGATGTACTTGTTCTTTATTACTATATAATTCTTGATAAAAATTTTCTACCAATTTCATGATGTCATCTCTTTTTTTAGTAATAATTCCATCTTTTTTTCTTATTGCAGATATAAATTTCCTACCAATACCAAAATGTTGTTTTACATTCTTAAGACTTATATTTCTTCTACAGCTTTTCTTGCTAGTTCACAGTTATACTTTCTTATATCATTTTCAACTCTTTTCGGCACCATTTTAAAAAATTCGAGATATTCAATTCTTTTTAATGCATCATTTTTGTATATTTTCATATGTCTTCTTTTCTTCATAAATTCTCTAGTCTCAGTAGAAATTTTATTGGTCAATTGCTGCTTTTTTCTACCAGCTATCTTTCTTGCAGTTTTTAAAAGTGTATCAGTTATTTTCATATTAATTTCATTCAAATCTGAATCATGTTCAAAATCTACTATAGAGTCATTTAAATGAATCATGTTAGTAATTGTAATCAGCTAATATATTTCACACAGAAGTATATGATTTCAAACTATTCAGCCTTTATAAAGAAATGTGAAAGTAATATTGTTAATGAGAAATGGAAGATATTTGCAAAGGGTAATACATCCATTTTTCATGTCTATGACTAGGATTCGAATCCAAGCAGAATAAAACTTGAATATTGTTTCTACAACTCAGATTTTTTTTCAAGTAGGTATTATCATCACAATATTGTTTGATTACAAAGAAATTAAATCATATGTCAACTGACCTAATTTAACACGCTTGCATTACAAATGTTAAATATAAAGCTCGCAAATAAGCTCTTAACAAGTTTACGAGTCCTGTACTTGATAAAAGGAAATATGCCTATGTATTTGAAGAGGAAGGTTTTTAATAAATGTGTTTTACCAGTTCTTACTTATGGATCTGAGACTCGGACACTTAAAGAAGAGCAATACAGAGATTTCAGACCACTCAAAGAAGTATGGAGAGATGCATGTTGGGAGTAACAAGAAGAGAGCGCAATATATGGGTAAGAGAACAAACAGGTGTTACTGATCTCATTGAAAAAATTAAAAGACTGAAGTGGAGTTGGGCTGGACATATTTCTAGAAGAGATGATAATAGATGGACAATTGAAATCTTAAACTGGATTCCAAGAGATTGTAAAAGACCCATAAAGAGACCACATGTGAGATGGATGGATGAAATCCAAGAAAGTCTGTAGGGGTGATGTGGAGAAGAGAAGCTAAAGATCAGAGATGGATTGAATTTGAGAGACCTTTATCCTGCAGTGGATTGATCATCGTTGATGATGATGATATATGGTTATCGTGCTATTTTCCTGGCAATTAACAAGTTTAATAATGATGACTAGTGTCTTTATTGATCATCATTTTCAACTATTATCAATCCACTCCAGGATGAAAGTCTTTCCAAATACAATCCATCTCTGTTCTCAAGCCTCATTTTTATATCATTCCAGCACACTGTTTTTATATTTTATTTATTTAAGAGTACTTTAAATGTTGTGTGTGCAACAGTTCTCCCTAAACAAAATATTTGTTAATGTATTTTTATTCAGAGTATTTGTTAAGTTGCCTGCCTCAAAGCAAGTTAATGGATTAGAATACGTTATAAAAACAGTTTTTTAAACTTTTAAACCACTAAACATCACATGATCACTATCTCATACTAGCACTGATGAAGGCCACAAGCCAGAATCTAGTCTGGAGATATTGGATGAGTAGGCACTAGATAGGGATTTTATGCACAAGCCGTCTGGCATTCATTGATTGCTCTTGTTAGCACAAGATGGCACTATTATATGGAGAGTTTTGCTTTGTTTTTTAAACTTTCTTAACATATTAGCCTTTAGACTTACATCACAAGTGTTAATAATAATCAAATGGTTTATTGCTTCGAATTCATAAGAAATTCAAGTACCGGAAGTGACTGTGGGCCGCGACCCATGGGCCTTGAGCTCCATAGTCTACTATTCAACTACTGCATCGAATCACGCAGGGCATGAATATTAATGGACTATTTCCATAATTAAAATACAGTATTAATTCTCTTAAGAGTAAAAGAATTAACTTTACACGTATATGTTTATGAATTACTTTTGTCAGAAATTCTAATAACTTAATTAGATAAATAAGCAATCTTTTTTTAAAATAATACGCTCTAATTGCTGTTCCAGGTTTTTAAAGCTGTTCTTTTTAAATTGTTTTAAGTTTAAACTGAAACAAAAGCTGAGTCTTTCCGTTCCGTTTCTGAATGAGCTTTTGAAATAGAACATTTCCAAGGTCTTCGATTATGTTTGCTGAAAGGAGCTGTTAAAATTTATTGTTCCTGATATCTTTTCCAGCCGTTGTTTACTTTTGCAGTTTAATGTGGGAAAGGCGGGATGCACTTTATCTTTTGGGATTTATAACCTCTCAGCTTCTTGTCTGTAGTTATCTAAAAATACTATATTAAAGCTAAAGATTTAACTAGTTAAAATAATTCCTACCTTTTCTTTTTTTGTATACTTATGTATGTGTGTGTGGCTATATTTTATAGCAGCTACCATTGTCAAATAGATATGGCCATTCCAACTCCAAGAGAAAAAACAACTGATAGAAAATGGATAAGGTCCTATACATGAGGGGTCGAAGTGACGTGAGGTCAACATGGGCATGGCAATAATATTGGCATCAGCATGGGGTTTGGGCTTTCCATCATCAGATTTTCAATGGTATGGATGGCTGAAGAGTTGGTGGTTGGAGTGAATCGAAGCCTGTCCATTAAAGTATGAAGATTTTTGCTAGCTTAATATGAACTGAGCACTGATTATATGTATGTGAGAGATGATAATCTGGACCAACAGATGAGTGGTGGTTTAATATGAAATATGTATATTGGTGATTATTTCTTTTCTACATGTATATGGTCATGTGTATTGGTGGTATGAGATAGTATGGATATTTGAAGGGTGCTTGAAAGTCTGAGTTCAAATCCCTATATTTAATACAATAAGGATGAACTTTGCTATGATGATACAAACCAGTCTGTGAGCCATAAACATATCACATATAGAACTTTTTGTTTCTGGATCATTATTCTGTTTATTTGATGTTTTGAGATAATAACTTTTTAATTTCTGCTGAAGTACTCCAACATTTTGTTTGATCATAGCTTTTCATGTTTTCCACTCAGTTATATATTTAACGTAAACCGAATACGTTTTCCCTACGAAAGTCATGGTCAGGTTCAAAAATTAAACATCATTTAGGAAACCTTATATCATTTAATTTTTATATCCAATCTAACAAAAGATGTAATTTTATTCAAGCAAGTTGAAGAATGTATTGATTGGTCTTTTAATGATGCCGTCATATGTTTACAATTTTGCAGAACCTCAAACTTTCAAACTCCCCACAGCTATAAAATTCATTGTATACAATGGATACACATGACCACATACATGTGAAAAAGATAAATAATCAATATACGTATTTCGTGCTGAACCAGCACTCATCAGTTGGTCCAGATCACCATCTCCCACACACATATACAATCACTGCCCAATTTATATTAAATGAAAATTTTCTAATGTCTCTATGATGCATCAATAGGGCCACCGAGTCTCACTACCATACACTAAATTAGTAAAAAGTTCTATATATGATTAAGTGCAGTAATTATTTCTCTGTGATAAAAATATTGTCTTTTTAAAAACAGTAGTACATTGGATTCTGTGTGTTTTTGACAATATTTGATACTTTGCTTTGTAAAGACCATATATTTATTTTCTCTGCTGATTATACTTCTCCACTATCTACTATATATTTTTTTCCCGATATGTCATAGCATCGGCGGGAGGCAAACCCACAACCGTCTGCAACCAACTATTTGCTTGCAAGGCAGCTGCACTGACCTCTCAGCTAATAATACATGACCACTATCACTATTTTACCACTTGTCATTTAGTTGTAGTTGTTGGTCTTTAATATGGACCTTTTGGACACAAGTTTAGAATGTGATCTCCAATATTTTGGTTTTTAAGGGGAACCCTAAAACTACCATTGACACAACCAAGTATTAAGCAATGTCAGATAATACTGGCAACCATTGTTACAAAGTGTTCAAATTTGGCCATTAGATAAATAATTACAATTTCCATCAAAAATGAAAAAATAAACAGCCATTTTGTTGAGCTATGCTCAATCATATGCAAGAGACTAAATTTAATAGTTCTCATAACTCATCGTATAAACAGTCATCATAATTTTTAACCATTGCTGAACCCCTGCTAGATGGGGGCCTCCAAATTATTCCAGTTTGTATGACTCAGCAATGAGAAAAATTCTTTAGTTCATCCAATCATCTCATATATGTTTTTTTTCCTCAGGTCTTTTAAAATCTCTTGGGATCCAATTTAAAAAGTTCAACTGTCCATCAATTATCATCACTTTAGACATGTGACTGGCTCAGCTCCATCTCATGATACTAGTTTGTTCTCTTATTGAAACTTTCCATTATTGATCTCTTCATGTTATTCCTAATATACACCTTTCAATACTTTATTAAGTGACCTGAAATATCAGCAATACTCTTCTATTTAGTGTTCAAGTCTCAAACTTAGAAATAAAAATCTGTAATACCAAAAGATCTTTGCTTCTGTAAGCAGTTTCATGGGGATTAAAACTTTGGATCTTCAAGATGTAGACCTGGGATATTGTTAAATTCTGAAGAATATTTATCAAAATGTGACAGCAAAGATTAGATTACATGGTGATAGTAAGAAAATTAACATTGAGAAGGGTGTTCAACAGGGTGATTCAATATTTCCAGACTTTTTGCATCTGATTTGCATTAATTATCTTGTGGATTAAAATGGGGAACTAATGAAATAGTATGTAAATCAATGATATTTTTCAAGTAATAGTGATGTTGTTGCAAGAGCTATTGAAAATAAAACAATCGGACTGAAGATAAATGTTGAAAAGACTAAAACAATAGAATCTTCAATAGATTTTTCTCAGAAGAAGAAAGTATAGATTGATAGTTATGAGTTAGAAGCTAACAACTACAAATATTGGACAGATTAGTGATGCAGATGGAAATGTAATAGTTGACATTAATCATAGAATTGAATTTGGATTGAGTGCTTTGTTAAGGTAATAATTTTATATTAAAAAGAAATATATCTATATGTATGACAAATGGATTTCATGAGTAAACTGAATATCCAGAGTAGATTAGCTAGAATTAATGGTAGAGGAGCAAACTTGCAAGTTAAAAATTTAGGATTAATTTATCACTTCTGTTCTAATGCCACATGACCTTCAATGCAACTAACCATACAATTATTTGAATTATTTTAATTGATTACATATGTCTATGTGTAAAGAAAAGAAAATAGATTACATGAATAGACTAAATACCCATAAATTAGAGAACTAATCTATCATTTTATTGTTCTAATGTCACATCACCACCATTGCAACTAATTATTTAATTATTTTAATTAAATACAGAAAGTTACAAGTGTACCAGACCATTCTCCCTGCGAATTTCCTGATCCTAATCTTGCACTGAGCATGAAGTGAACAAGATTTAACAGGAAAAGAAATGGATACCAATCTAGCCGATTGTCTGTACTCATGTATATGGGTACTTCCAGCTAAACTGATAGAAGAGTGGATTGACAGGACTCTTCCAGTTAAAAACACCCTTTTGTTGATATCTTATTTGAATGCCCGAATATTTAGAACAATGGCAAGTACACACCTTTGAAAAATCTATTTACAAAATAGACCTTTGCGCGCCACTTCTAGAAAAGAATAAAAATGAATTTTTTTCCTTCCCTCCCAGAAGGATGTGCAATACCATATGTCCAGCGAAGCATGAGAATAAGATTCAACACCCCGATAGAGCGATATCCCTTTGTGGCTAGCTCAGTCACTCTACATCTAGGGTCTTCAAATGGGTAA
The DNA here is from genome assembly GCA_028023455.1 of Epiperipatus broadwayi. Lineage (NCBI taxonomy): Eukaryota > Metazoa > Onychophora > Udeonychophora > Euonychophora > Peripatidae > Epiperipatus > Epiperipatus broadwayi. The sequence goes on from JAQFVV010006217.1 coordinate 3,007,858, forward strand.
GTTAAATGATTATTACAGGTACGTGATTGATAAGGAAAGAATACATTTTTATCAATATAAATAATAATACGAAACCGAAACAAGTTTAATATTATGATTAAATATTTATTTAATCCCAAATACCCACCACCATTTCATACTAATGATGATATAATAAAAAAAAAACACCAAATAATTAATGATAACAACCCACGTATGCATTGAAATAGATAAATACAATTTGAAATAAAATAATAATAAATCCCTAAAGCTATTTACAATGTTTATAAGTAATGGAAGTGGTCTGAGCTCTTTTTACCCCATAGAAATAAATTTTACTTTGTGTGATTTGATATACAGCTATGAGATTTTCGGTCATACAGGCATACGCTTTTACTGGTAACTTTAAAACCTTTTTATTGATAACAAATAAAACAAAAGACAACTATGTATGCATACGTATATTTGCAATATGAGATATTTCACTAATTTCATACTTTTCAACAAGTCAACAAAGTTGCATTGGCTCAGATACTATATTGTACTCACCATAAGGTACTGTATCTATTTCCCTTTTGCCAGAGATAAATTTCTATACATGTATATACATGCATATTTATATATGACGAATTTCAGGAATAACAACAAGAGCAAAACGAATAGCAACAAAAAAAAAAAAAAAAAGAATCTCATTGCAATCTTTGTTGAAAATACTAGAATGTGAAATAGAAAAATTGACTTAAAAGATTTACGTAAAAGCTTTATCATTTATGCCCGTAATAACTGTAAATTCAATATACATATGCGAGAGACGACTCTCTTTTTTAAATGATTAATAATAATAATAAAGAAATAATTATTTATTTAATCGGAAATATCAAAGTTAATTATCTCAATATTAATAAAACATCTTAAAATAAACTTATGTCTGCGTCTTCATTCTTCTCTTCTGGGCTCTGAGTGGGCTTCAAGTCAACTGGCTGTGTAGTGAGGATTTCATCCATTTAGCAAGGCAGCATTTGTCATCATCATGGGTGTCTGGAATTGGCATGGTCACATCTTGGTGGCTTGGGACAGAGAAAGGGCGGTGCACTGGCTAGTTGTCTACTTCATGGTCATTTTACTGGACTCACTGGTAGATTGTTTCATATTTTCCTCTGTTTGTATATGATAATAATTTTTATCAAATGTTCATTTTCTATCTTGACTAGTTTATTAAATTCTTAAGAAATCAAGAGTTCTTAAAAGAACTATATAATGGATTTCTTAGAAAATGTCAGCAGCGGTCTAATCCATAAATTTATCTCTAAGTTGCTAGATGATTGAAAATCTCGGGAGCCAAAGTAGTGAACGACTTGAATGCAAAAAAAAGAATGAATCTCACAGCACTGACTAAACTATATCAATCCCACTAGCCCTCTGAGAAGTATGAATCAGCCAATCCTTTCAATTTATCTTATCATTTAGATTATAACATTCCTTACAATTTTTCCGATTAAATTCTACATTTTAAGTTTGATATAATGGTTTCCATCTTAAATAACTCAGACCACTTGCTTACAAAATCAATTCAAAAGAATTTTTAACAAGATAACAGTTTAATTATAGCATTATAAAACATTTTGCTTTTGATCAGATTTTTGCAAAAGCAATTAACATTCTTAGTTTACAGAAAAAAATTAGTTTTTAGAAAAGTAATTAAAAAAAGAAAATATGTACAATTACATTGGAACAATTGCTTTTCTCTATTTGAATTTTTCAGAGAAAAGCCAAATACATAAAATAACATATCATAAAACATATACAAAAAGGAAAAACAAAAACAACACATGAGTTTATTATGCAATATTTTGTATGTCAATTTCATATTACTTTAAATTGGTGTGTGTGGGTATTTTAATGCTCAGACCAACTTCCATTATTAATATAGCACATTTATATATCTGTTGTGCCTAATATGTACAAATCTATATATGTATCTGCTGTAATATTCTTTACAGCAGATTTTGTGCAAGGCCATTTGATAATGCCTGGTACAATACCCCCCTCTCCAATGAGACTTTTAAATGGAAATGACCATTTAAAGTCTTGTTCTTATTTATACAAATATTATGAACTATACATGTGAGATGATTTTGGAGCATCCTGGATGCTATGGTATGGGTTTTAGTGCATGAGCATTGTATGTGCCTTTTATTCCCTGTTCTGTTTTAATCCAGAAAGCATTATCCCCACTGCACTCCACAATTTCAAAAAGGCCTTCATAAAGGTTAAAAAAATTTTTACACTGGAACTTTTCTGGAATGCTCACATGAGGTGTTCTGACCATCACTCTATCCCCTACCTTGAACCGGTAGTTTTGCTTGCTGTGTTTCCTTTTCTTTCTTCTGAGACTCATCTTGTGCATCTGAGCTTGAGCCTCTTTTTTATCTAATTCTATGTCAATTGTTTTGTCTCTGCTCCCTGGGAAATTTGCCTTGAAGAGTTTTGGTACAAGTTTTCCAAAATGTAGCTGTGTTGGAGGGAATCCTGTGGATTCATGTACAGACCAGTTTATATAATTTAGTATCTGAGGTAGCTGTTTTACCCATCCCTTATGGTTTGTTGGTAAGTATGTACGAAACAGCCTTCCCAACTCTCGCATAACTCTATCACAGGGATTACTTTGGGGGTTACGGATCGACGTAAGTACATGTTTAACTCCCCACTTAGCAACCCATTTGTTCCATTCTTTTGATACAAAAGGGGTTCCATGGTCTGTCAGGATCGTTTCTGGTTTCCCAACTGTGTTAAAATGTGAGGATTCTAGAACCTTTATAGTTTCACGTGTTGTAGCTCTTGCTAAAGGGTAGGCTGCCACAAATTTGGAAAAAAGGTCATATACAACGAGTAAATATCTTTTTCTATTGAAGGGCGGCAGAGGACCATAAAAATCCATGGCCATTATTTCCTTCGAATTGTTAGGGATGATTGATTTCATTGGAGTTGTGTATGCTCTATTCAGTGGTTTTGCACGCTGGCAGTTTTACTGTACCAGACCATTCTCCCTGCGGATTTCCTGATCGTAATCTTGCACTGAGCATGAAGTGAACAAGATTTAACAGGAAAAGAAATGGATACCAATCTAGCCGATTGTCTGTACTCATGTATATGGGTACTTCCAGCTAAACTGATAGAAGAGTGGATTGACAGGACTCTTCCAGTTAAAAACACCCTTTTGTTGATATCTTATTTGAATGCCCGAATATTTAGAACAATGGCAAGTACACACCTTTGAAAAATCTATTTACAAAATAGACCTTTGCGCGCCACTTCTAGAAAAGAATAAAAATGAATTTTTCCTTCCCTCCCAGAAGGATGTGCAATACCATATGTCCAGCGAAGCATGAGAATAAGATTCAACACCCCGGTAGAGCGATATCCCTTTGTGGCTAGCTCAGTCACTCTACATCTAGGGTCTTCAAATGGGTAAGTTAAATGATTATTACAGGTACGTGGTTGATAAGGAAAGAATACATTTTTATCAATATAAATAATAATACGAAACCGAAACAAGTTTAATATTATGATTAAATATTTATTTAATCCCAAATACCCACCACCATTTCATACTAATGATGATATAATAAAAAAAAAAACACCAAATAATTAATGATAACAACCCATGTATGCATTGAAATAGATAAATACAATTTGAAATAAAATAATAATAAATCCCTAAAGCTATTTACAATGTTTATAAGTAATGGAAGTGGTCTGAGCTCTTTTTACCCCATAGAAATAAATTTTACTTTGTGTGATTTGATATACAGCTATGAGATTTTCGGTCATACAGGCATACGCTTTTACTGGTAACTTTAGAACCTTTTTATTGATAACAAATAAAACAAAAGACAACTATGTATGCATACGTATATTTGCAATATGAGATATTTCACTAATTTCATACTTTTCAACAAGTCAACAAAGTTGCATTGGCTCAGATACTATATTGTACTCACCATAAGGTACTGTATCTATTTCCCTTTTGCCAGAGATAAATTTCTATACATGTATATACATGCATATTTATATATGACGAATTTCAGGAATAACAACAAGAGCAAAACGAATAGCAACAAAAAAAAAAAAAAAAAAGAATCTCATTGCAATCTTTGTTGAAAATACTAGAATGTGAAATAGAAAAATTGACTTAAAAGATTTACGTAAAAGCTTTATCATTTATGCCCGTAATAACTGTAAATTCAATATGCATATGCGAGAGACGACTCTCTTTTTTAAATGATTAATAATAATAATAAAGAAATAATTATCTATTTAATCGGAAATATCAAAGTTAATTATCTCAATATTAATAAAACATCTTAAAATAAACTTATGTCTGCATCTTCATTCTTCTCTTCTGGGCTCTGAGTGGGCTTCAAGTCAACTGGCTGTGTAGTGAGGATTTCATCCATTTAGCAAGGCAGAATTTGTCATCATCGTGGGCGGCTGGAACTGGCGTGGTCACATCTTGGCGACTTGGGACAGAGAAAGGGCGGTGCACTGGCTAGTTGTCTACTTCATGGTCATTTTACTGGACTCACTGGTAGATTGTTTCATATTTTCCTCTGTTTGTATATGATAATAATTTTTATCAAATGTTCATTTTCTATCTTGACTAGTTTATTAAATTCTTAAGAAATCAAGAGTTCTTAAAAGAACTATATAATGGATTTCTTAGAAAATGTCAGCAGCGGTCTAATCCATAAATTTATCTCTAAGTTGCTAGATGATTGAAAATCTCGGGAGCCAAAGTAGTGAACGACTTGAATGCAAAAAAAAGAATGAATCTCACAGCACTGACTAAACTATATCAATCCCACTAGCCCTCTGAGAAGTATGAATCAGCCAATCCTTTCAATTTATCTTATCATTTAGATTATAACATTCCTTACAATTTTTCCGATTAAATTCTACATTTTAAGTTTGATATAATGGTTTCCATCTTAAATAACTCAGACCACTTGCTTACAAAATCAATTCAAAAGAATTTTTAACAAGATAACAGTTTAATTATAGCATTATAAAACATTTTGCTTTTGATCAGATTTTTGCAAAAGCAATTAACATTCTTAGTTTACAGAATAAAATTAGTTTTTAGAAAAGTAATTAAAAAAAGAAAATATGTACAATTACATTGGAACAATTGCTTTTCTCTATTTGAATTTTTCAGAGAAAAGCCAAATACATAAAATAACATATCATAAAACATATACAAAAAGGAAAAACAAAAACAACACATGAGTTTATTATGCAATATTTTGTATGTCAATTTGATATTACTTTAAATTGGTGTGTGTGGGTATTTTAATGCTCAGACCAACTTCCATTATTAATATAGTACGTTTATATATCTGTTGTGCCTAATATGTACAAATCTATATATGTATCTGCTGTAATATTCTTTACAGCAGATTTTGTGCAAGGCCATTTGATAATGCCTGGCACACAAGATTGTTCTTTTCTTATCTTTGGGCATTAAATGTTACCAAAATTTAATCCAGATATGAACATTTTTAGTTATGAATCAAAAAAGAAAAATATAATCATAAAAAAAAATAAATGTATACAATTTATTAAACTTAGTTTATGTGAAATATTTGAAAAAACCATGTGAAATATTTGAAGAAACCAGTGTTAACATTACTTGGGGAAACAATAGAAGATCAAAATATCTTTCCACTCTAGTGGCTTTTAGAGTAAACTTGAATAACTAGTGATTACCAAATGCATATTAAATCCTAGAAACAGGTTTAGCCTGAATAAGATTCATAGATCACATGACCCAATTCCATTAAGCTTGTAAGATATAATCAATGAGGATTTCCAATTCCTCAACAAGCTTTGTGATAAATGCTTAGCCAGAGCCAGAATTTAAAATATCTCTGGCTATTTGAGTTGGATAGTTGGATTTGAAGACATGTAGGTGTCTGAAAATTTCAGGTTTTTCTCTCAATAGATAACTTCTAGATAAATGCTGGCTCTGGGTTGGTATTTTCAGATCTAGTGTCTGAACATACCCTAGAACCTCTCTGAGGGATGCCAAAGCACGAAAACATGGTCAGAGGTTGGGAGGGGGGTCCTGACAGAGATATTTTAAATGCTGGTTCTGGCTAAGCATTTATCACAAAGCTTGTTGAGGAATTGGCTATCCTCATTGATTATAGGTTTAGCCTGGATTCTTAAATATTTAAGATACCTGATATTCACTGATTCCTCAAATTTACAGTAGATGTCAATAAAGGAGAACCATTCTTATCATAATTTAATTAGTCAAGTAAAATTTTACTTATAGATCTTGAAAGAAAAAAAGTACAAATATGAAATTATAAAAAACAATAACAGTATAATTTAAACTTATTTTATGGGAAATATTTAAGAAAAGCATAATCACACCTCTTGGAGTAACCTATGAAATGAAACTATTTAGGTATCAAAACATAATTAGCTTTATAAAGTCTATTAGTTTATTTTTATTTTTGGAAAGATAGGAAAATTATCTATTCAAAATTCTGTGAAAATGAATATCGAACCAAATTCTTAGGTTGACCCATTAGATACTTATACTATGCATCCTACTTACAAATCTCAGAACATGGTCAATTCTCATTATGTGTTCTTAAATCTCCAGTTGTTTATATTATTAGAGCTATGTTAATGCAACTCATTTACAATACTCTTTTAAAAAGTTCCAATAATTGACCTTTGTAACAATTTCTTTTCCAGTTTAATATCATTATTATAAGTTGACAAATTCATTTTGTGCATTTCTGGATAGAAGTGGTATACTATTCAGTTTTCTTTAAAAACTTTCAATTTGTAATAATGATCATCTAATGATCACTCAAAATGTGGATGGGGAAGAATTGTAATTGTTCTCTCTCCATTGATGTCTCATTGGTGTCACCATTGTGTAAAAAATTTGGTTTAGTTATGAATTAATACATAAAACACTCAAGATATGTTTCGTACACATTAAATGATCAGTGGGCACATTTGTACACATCCGAACATTATCAACATTAAAATCATATATGGCATGTTTCTAGAATGACCAGTCATCTGCTTGAAATATGAAGCCCATTTATTTCTTTACTAGTCACCCTCTTTTTTGTTTTATCTTCAACTTTTTTAATGTTATATTACTGGAACAGATTATTTTTCAATAACTATAGTATACATCAAAAATAGTTTATAAAAAATGCTTTTATTTAATTTGAGGAATTGTGCAGTAAAAATTTAAAAACATTTTTTTTTGTCCATGATTGATATTTAACTTGAAATAAATGGTGATTGAATTCATTAATTTATGGATGTCCTTCACCCCACTGTTATTTCAAGTTAAATATACAAACTCAAATTGGGATAAAAAAAATAATTTTTTTTTTGCTTTTAATGCATTACCCATAAAAGCATCTTTTTATAGAATATTATTTTTGCATATTATTTTTTACTTTTTAGTTGTGGAACATTGCAACTATTTATGTTCAAATTTAAATTTTCAGTACTAATTACTTAGCCAGGTTTGTCCACCTGTTGGCCAGTCCAAAACAGCTACAAATGACGTTTATGCAGCCTACTTACGGCTAAGAAAACAGTTGTGTTTATCTTAGCTATTGCAGGCCTCGTGATGGCCTTGTGCAGAAACATTATGGCCTGTTTTGTGCTTCATGACACTTTATACAAATTCGCACAATTCACTGGTTGCTACCATATCATCTGATGTAGTTTGAATTTTAAGTGGCCACAAGTTTAATATCTCCATAGCAGAGTAATTTCATTTTTACTTAAATCATGCCATCTGACTCATTAAGAATTGTCACACTCTCCCCACCCTTTCCTACACAACTTGGAATGTGCAAAACATTGGGAAAGGGTAAGGCTTAACATGATTTGGCCGAGATCATGCAAAACTCACACTTTCATGAGAAATTATACGAGACAAATAAAATGTGTACAAATTGTGTCACTTACCGATGTTAAGCTCCTGCAACTGAAGGTATTCGATTCCTAAAAATAAAATATTAAAGACATAGGGGGAAAAAATGAAAGGACCAAAAAATGTCATTTATAGTAAATGTTCTGTTTAAAAAGGGCAAAATAGAACTTGCATAGTACAAATCGCCATATAGCCAAAAAAACTCACTATTGTAAACATGAAAAAAGAAAATGAAAATTGTAAAAGTCTGAAGTTTTGATGTTATTGTAATTTTTTGGGGGTTGTGTATTGAAAGGATCAAAAAATGTAATTAATAGGAAAGTTTTTTAAAAAAATGGCAAGATAGACATTGCGAAATACAAATAAAGCCCCCAAAAATTGTCGTATAGTTGCAGTCTTTTTTTAAAAAAAAAAAGACAACGAAAGTTGAAAAAGTCCAAAGTTTTGATTTTATTTTAATTTTTTTGGGGGGAGTGGGTTAAGAAATATTTTATCTTCACCGAGACAAAAGTTATTTTTGGTTTGTTTTTATTTTTTAAAGAAGGTAATAAAAACTGGTTTTAAAAATCAAAGTTTTAGTATATCAGTGGTATATAAATAAAGCCCCCCCCCCCCAAAAAAAAAAAAGTTTCCATATAGGCAAAAAAAAAAATCATCTTTTTTTAAAAAAAGAAAATAAAAGTTGAAAAAGTCAAAAGTTTTGATCTTATTTTAATTTTTTCTGGGGGGAGGGGGGTGAATTGAGAAATACTTTGTAAAAGTTAGAGACAGAAGTTATTTTTTGTTTGTTTTTATTTTTAAAAAAGGTAATAAAAATTGATTTAAAAAATAAAAGTTAAAACCAAAAAAAACCCTGTAGCCCGGTAATGTTGATTGTATTGTTTTTGACTGGTAACAATGCCATCAAGTGACCAAGCTCAGCTAAATAATTAGTACCAAATTTTCAAATTTGAATTCTAAAAATATGAATGATTTCGCAAAAAATTTTTCTTCCCATATTAAAATTAATGTATATTTGTTTTTCATACTTTAATTTCAAAAAAATTATAAAGATATCAGGATATTCAAAGCATGCTAGACTTCACATTAATGGGTTACAATTGTTCCCTGTCGAAGTCCAGAACTTTGTGATATTACTTTGAGAAAATATTTTGAGTGACTAAAAACTTGATTATTTTTGGAATGTCTATGATTAGTTTTGCACAATAATAATTTAATAATTATTAAAAATCAAGAAAGTATATTATTGCATATTTATTTTTACAGAGATGTTTTAATTTTAAATATAAACAATTATATTTCTCCGAGTAATGTCACCATGGGAATTACAATGATGGTAATTACAATCTGTTAGTAACAAATGATCACTCACAGTATGTTAGAAAATACAACATGATAAAAAATACTAAAACATTTATAAACTTCTAAACCATAAGGATGATAAATTTACCAGATATTGATAATTATTTATTCACATTTTAAATACAAATGTCAAACGAACAAGATTTCATTCATTTTTCCAAATCAAATCTGCTTCTTCTGTAGTTGAATGACAAAACAGTGCTTTGTTTTAATTTAAAATCTAATTTTTAAAATAATTGTGAAAGTCAAAATGTGATTTTTTAGAATTTATTTAATTTCTAAACAAAAATAGCCATCAAACAGATGAAGTCAGATTTATTGTATTTTGACTTATAATAACAGTTTAATACTAAAATGAAAGTTGAAATAAATAAAAAAACTACCAGAATATTAGCACATTGCAAGATGATAATCATTTACAAGATTTCTTTTTGTGTGCCTGAAGGCAACATGAAGGCAACATTAAAAAAAAGCTTTAGATCAGGGGTGGGCAATTGTTTTGGCTCAGAGGCTGCAGAGGTTGGAGGAGGGCCGTGTCCAGGACCACTTTGTGGAAGCGAAAGTTAGCAGAGGACTGCACCCTTTTTCATGACCCAATAAACACCCTGCTTTATTTCTTGTATTACCAAAGAAATATTTGATTGTCCATTCTTCATTAAACATAACTACATTCATCATCGATTTTACATTTTTTCAGAGGGTTCATGGTTTCACTAAAGTTGGAAATGTATATATTTGCTAATGCAAAGACAAAATTGAAATTAACCAGGTCAACTGGAAAAGCACTGCACATCATATCTACACTGCACATGTGTATTGATGTGGCCATCCTAGTGGAAAATAAGAGATGAATCTTCGGTCACACGCAGGAAGGAAATCTCAGTTCAAGGTGGATTTTTCTGATTGTCTTGGTGAGCCACATAAGAAGTCTCAGTGGGCCACATGTGGCCCTTGAGCCACTATTTGCCCACCTCTGCTTTAGATAAAGAATCAAAGAGAAATTAAAATTTCCTCTTTATTTGTTTCTCTTTCTATTTTAATTAACTATAAATGCTTTTTAGTGAATGTTTAATAAATGCTGCTAACTTATGCACAGCCAAAAAGTTATTGAATTGATATCACACATTTTGTAAGTCAGGTCACCAACATTGTTAGATTGGACAACCATAAGTTTGAAATATTATAATGTCGTATTGCATTATCATCCATTGTACAAAATTTGAAAAAAAATAATTTAATAGAACTATGTTAAAAATCAGTTACAAGACTTAACTCAGATAAAGAAACATACTTTCTAAATTAAATAAAAGTGTTATATGTCACATCTGACCTTATTTTTAGAAGTGGACTATTCCAGTTCCTTACAGATCTGGTGCACCCGGTCACTATCCAATGGGGATAAATCCTTCATTGGGGTTCATGCACATAATCCGTATGTTTCCAGTAAGGTAGGGGATTTGCCATTAAATAGTTAGCCTTTTATAGGCAAGGCAGACAGAGAGAGCAATTACTTCTGTCAACCTGAATGACTGAACATGCTCTCCAATAAACTCTCTGCCATCAGCAAAGGTATTTTCTCTATTTATTATCACAACATCCATGCAGTGAGTCAAGTCCACATAAGGACTGAAAATTGCTACATCCGCAACTGATTCGAGCCAAGCTGTCTAAGTGTAGCTGGAAGAATCTGAACTGGAGCCGACTTGAAGCAAGCTGTCTGGCACAACCGGAAGAGACTTACTTGAGCTCATGAGGCAGGCTACTTATATAGCTGGAAGTGAGTTCCATTATTCAGAATGATTACCTCAGCATTAACTTGTATAAACCATATTTCTATGTTTGATTAACTAACATGCATGTATATTTTTGTAACTAATAAATTATACATATTAATTGTTGAGTAGTTTGTCATGATTTGTCTGTTGGTTTGGAACCGAAAATATAAGCCAAGCCAAACATAGCAGTTCAAAAATAAAGAAACTTCCAATTTAAACATTTATAAGCTTAAGTGAATCATATAGCTCGCCTCTGTATAACTGAAATTTAATATATCATTAAATTAAAAAAATATTTAGGTGTGGTGATGTAAACTTTGATAAAAAGTATTCAAAAATTATCAACAAACTGCAATGGCTTGTGATTCATTAATAGTTTAACATGTAAAAATTAAGAGCTTCTCTTACTATGTGAATAATAGATATTAAATATTTTTAATATGTTTTTTTTTAAAAAAAAAAAAAAATTCTCAAGTTGTCAAGTTTTTTGTTATAGATGGTTGTAATCGTTGGTATGCATAGAAGTAAGGTTGAGATTGAACGCGATCAATTTAAGTTTTTGAATTGCTTCTTATAGCTACAAGTTCAGAATTTTTTATTTAGATAAATTTATATCCATTATTTTTTAAAAAGCTAATTGTCTTTGTGTATGTGTGGGTGTTTTTGCCAAAAGAAAAGATTTAAACTTAAACATTTAGAAAAGTACTTCCTTTTATTGATTTTAGTAAAACGTTAATATACAAATAAATTGGTTGTATATCAGAACATTTAAAATGGCTTTGTGTTGAGAACAGGAGAAGAAACAATCAATGACAGTGGTGTCTACTGTGAGTTTGTATCACTGCAGTTACTTATATTCCCCTCTTCTATTTTCAGAAGTCGCAACACTTGGATATGTCTTGGTGGCTGAAGAGAAAGTCCCTGAAAATTTATTTCTATACTGTATTAGTATTCACTCATGGGGAAATGGGTCAGAATAGTGGGTTTAGTTAAAAATAGATGTCACCACTTGTTATACTGTGCCTCTATTTAGAAAAAAAGTAGCCAACCTAAACTTCTGGTTACTCAATTAAATATTACTATAAAAATATTGATGGGTTAAGTTTTCTTCACCATGTATGGAAAGTTGCCTTACAGTAAATATATAAAAAGCTGTTAAGTTGGGTGAGACTAGCTATAAATTTAAAATATAGCTTTATCCCAATCCTTCTCAAATCAAGATTTCCTTTCAGGGTGTTCAATCACAAATATCTACAGCTGAAAAATTATGACTTTCAAATGGGCTTCTTATGAGATTCTACACTTTTCTTCAGATCTAACCATAAAGCCAAAGCTGAATTTGAGCTTTCTATACTCTATGGAGTGTCACCATTTAGATTCAAGGCACTCCAGGTTGTTGTGCTTATCTGCTCCATGAATGGAATTTAACCACCACTAATCTATATAGATGTAGACAAACCCAAACTCTGAACCACATACTTACTGACTATCAAATCTATGTCTAAAGTCATAGAATTGTAGGACTTAGTAAAACCACAAGTGATTTTATCTTTTAGTTAGAATATCTACAGGTTTCTTTATAATGCATTATTTTACTTAAGCTGAATAATTATAAAAAAAAAAACACTAAGTAAATAAATAATATTTCTGTAGTGTAATTTTCATGACATCACTTTCACATATGGTAGGGACTGGTTTCTGACACTTTATGGAGGAATGTAATCATAAACATATGACCAAAGACATGAAAAAGATATTCATCTAAGGGATCACATTTTTTTCACGTCTTTGGATGTTTATGATTACACTCCTCCGCAGGCTGTTAAAAACAGATAGAAATCAGTCCCTATCTTGCATCAAAGTGAAGTAGTGAAAATTACATTACAGAAATATTATTCATTAAGTGGATAATCTCTAGTCTAATAAATGACTAATACAATTTATAAAAAAAACTGCATTGGAATTCTCATATTCCTCATTGCTTTTTATTTTTCAAAACCATGACATATGAAAAGAAAGAATGTTTGAATGTTTACTTGCTCATAATTTTATTGGTAATGTAACTTTTGAAATTTATTTATCTAAATACTACATTATATTGTATACTTTCAACTTAGGTAACGATGGCATGTGAATATTTTCTTACATTTCATGAAGTAATAGACAGCATTTCTCTGAACTTGGCTACTATTTACTTCAGATCAGTCTTACAAAATAGTTTATTTTATTATATATTAATTCAGATTTGATAATTGTTTATTGGTTTGTTTAATAATAGATCAATAGATTGAATTTTTAAAAGAGGGCATTTCTAAAATAAATCTGTATTATGTTACATTTAAATTATTCTTGAAATTAGGAAAAAAAAATTGTTTAATTATACCTTAAACATTGAATGTATATATATATATATGTGTGTGTGCACATATATATATATATATATGTGTGTGTGTGTGTGTGTGTGCACTTAGTATTTTGTTTGGTGTATAGAATTAAATGCTTTAAGCAAAAATAAACTAAATCAGATCAGTTAAGAGAGAAATGATATGAGCTATATAATAATAAACTCTTTAATGAGAGCTATCATACCTCTACTGGGCATGATTGGTATTAAACCACTAAACATCATATTTTCACCATTCTTTATGCTTAACACAGGCTGTTTACACAGAGCCTAGACTCTCCACATAGTAGCACCACCCAGTGCAAGCCAGAGTAATCAATGGATGCAAAAAAGTTTGAGTATAAAATCCCTATCTAGGTGCAGCACTCACAGATCCAAGGTTCCTCCCTGATGAAAGCCATAAGCTAGAAACTGGTCTGGAATATTGGATGAGTAGGCACTAGATGGGGATTTTATGCACAAGCCTTCTGGCATCCATTGATTACTCTGGCTTGCACTGAATGACAATACTGTATGGAGAATTTTGCCTGTTTTAATAAATTAATTGATTTGACATTCTTAAATGTTTAATAAATAATTAGAAGCTTATTGTAATTATATTTCTAGTTACACGTAATAATTATTAAGATAGAAATTATATCTGAATTGATTCATTAATTAATAAAGGTAGAAATATAATAAATTATTGAAGATATGTAAAGGTAATTGCAATTAGATATTCACATATTTTATTTTAAACTATTATTGATTAAGGTGTATATTATGTTAAGTCAATATTCAGTCATAAAGTTTGTAATCTTATTCAATTATAGAGAATTGGGAATAATAATAAATTTTATTCTGTTACAAATTAGAGTGGTTTTCTTTAATTATATTTAAAATTCATTGATGCAAATTGTAAATTCAGTTTAGATATTAAATTTTAATATTAAAATTTGATTATAATAAACACTAATAATATTTTATATATCTTCCTAATTATAGTCTAAAGTTTTAACAACAAAGCTTGATTGCACTGAAGAGGAATTGGATATGATTTGACCATAGAATTTAAATATACATCAAATAGGAATGTATTATTTATTTTATATATTGATGTGATTGGATATTATAAATTTTAATGTTATCTAATAGGACGATTTTATTTTGTAGTATTATAAGTTGGCGAAAGGGAAAGATATATTAGATTAATTGATTTTGTACTATTATTAATTATTTAATCTTATTATTTTTGACTAAATTAATAAGAATATATTGATATTGAAATAGCATGGCTAAGTTAGCATTACTTTTATTGTATACAGTTGTAATTGGAAATCAATTTTTAACTTCTACAAATTTATTTAGATATTATTGATATTTTAGATTTGTAGCAAATAACATTATTATCTCATTCATCCATGAATCAATTGATTTAAGTATAAGTAATGTTGAACTTTTAGTATAAGTTTGTGTTTTTATAAAGTGTTTTGATTTATAAGGAATATTAAGGTTTATTTGTATAAACTATTCTCATTATTTTAATTCTATTATAAGTGGTTTATATAATAGGCATAGTTCATTGTTTATAAGATTGTGATATCACGTGATCACCATTTCTTATGCTTGCACATAACTGTTATTAAAACAGGCAAACTCTCCATACAGTAGTGCCATTCCGTGCAAACTAGAGTAATCAATGGATGCCAGAAGGATTGTGCATAAAATCCCTATCTAATGCCTACTCATCCAATATTCCCAGACTAGTTTCCAGCTTGCTGCTTTTGTCACTGAGGAGCTTTGGATCTGAGAGCACTGCACCTAGATGTTAGGATCTAATGCAACCCTCCAGAGACTACCTTTTATCTCTACTTAACTACAAAACTATGAGAATAAAATTGAAAACACAATAGTATAACGTTTTCTGTTTTGCTAGGCCTCTACACGCTAATATAAACTGTGCGCGAATTGATCAAGCTATGTCAAAAAAGAAGAAAGTTGTATTTCTATTTTAAAAACACAGCTATATTTTCTGATTAACTCAGCCTATTAATAGTTGAGAATTATGCTATTGATGAAATCAGCTTTTAATTTATTTAATGAGGGCGCCAGGACCTTTTATTCTAAAGGGTCTGCTGAAATAGTCAAATAACGTCTTATGAATAAAAAAAAGAAAAATACTTTTAACTTAATCGGTATTGCATCATACCGTAACGAGAATTATTTTTTTTAAGATTATTATTCCTGGGCTTATTCAAACATATTGGCAAAGGTAAATTACGTTTTAAATCTTATTAAACTAATAATAAATTAATAAAAAAAATAATAACTATTATTAATAACGCACAAATGAAAATTGGTATTAGAAATATTTTTATTCTAATAGATTAAAAAAATGTTTGAAATAAATTATTTATCAAATAAATTGGAGAGAACACACTTAATTCTGACGTGAAACATTAATAATAAAAAAATAACTGCTGAATAATTAATTACAAAGTTCTTGGTTAAATAAGAGTCTCTTGATCAATTAAATTAAAGTCTTTATCGGGATCCTATTATAAGCTTATTTTTATGAGTAGTTTTTAAAATGGTTAACTTTGTCACAATCAGGATAATGAAGCATAACTTACCGGTAAGTTTTGTGAATTCAATAGTAGATAACTATGCATAGTTTTTTGGGTAGAATGAGCTCGGCCTTTTGGTTATTATTTGATCTTGTGGTCCATTCTCCTAGTCGGTCACGAAGGCTTTTCCTGGTGTACATCTTCAGGCACGATGTTTGCAGAAGCTCCGGTTCACTCCGACATGCCAAATTATTTCAGTGTAGGGCGATCCTGGATGTATTATTGTTATCCAGGACTGACTAGAGAGACTAACGGAACAAGATGTTCTTCAAACTGACCTCTGCCTTTTATACTAGAGGCCCACTTTTCCGACTTCTGGTATATCTTTTGTTTCTCTAAATATACGTTGATAATCTTATATATTCTTTATAAAATTTATGTAACAAAGTCTTTATTTTTTTCAGCAAAATTCTGCCATCTTTAATTAGTTGAAGTATTTTTACTTTCTCTTATCTAGATTGGTAATTTATGTCTTTTGTTCTCTCCAATTCTACTTTTATTTCTAATTACATTAAAAAAATACGAAAAAATAATTTAACTTTCACTGTACGTTATTTTTTTTAAAAAAAATTAGTCAAAAAAAAAATCTAAATTTACTTTTATTTTTTAGCTTTTACCAAATGCCAATATATATAAACGTTACAATAGTATTTTCAATCCAAGCTCATTAGCTTATATAGTCATATAGATATATCAGTTCAGTACCCATATATTTTGGTGTCTTTTGGTTCTTTAATAAGCATAGCCACCACTACCTTATTAGGTAGAATTGGTATTAAACCATTAAACATCACATGATCACCATTTCTTATGCTTACTTATAACTTATTAAAATAGGTAAAACTCTGGCTTGCACTGAGTGGCACAACTGTATGGAGAATTTTGCCTGTTTTAATAACAGTTGTGAGCAAGCATAAGAAATAGTGATTAAATGATGTTTAATGGTTTAATACCAATTCTTCATAATAGGATAGTGGTGGCTATGGTTATTAAAAGAACCAAAGACACCAAAATATATGGGTACTGAACCGGGTTTAGACCTATATGACTATATAAGCAATGAGCTTGGATTGAAAATACTATTGTGTTTTTAAATAATATTGGTGGTTGCTGGAAGGTTGCATTAGGTACTAAGATCTATGTGCGGTGCTCTCAGGTCCCCAAGGCTCCTCACTGATGAAAGTCACAAGCTAGAAATTAGTTTGGTGATATTGGATGAGTAGGCACTAGATAGGGATTTTATACCCAAGCCTTCTGGCATCCATTGATTACTCTAGCTTGCACTGAGTGGCACTACTGTATGAAGAGTTTTGCTTGTTTTAAGATTGTGATATTTGGTTTTATTTTTTTTATCTTTAATCTATTGCAAATAAAGCTCATATTTTAGGATAGCTTGAAACAATGACTTTACTTATTTTCTATCCATTCTAAATACTATTTGAATTTATGCAGTTGTAACAAAGATTATCATTGTTTTAGTAAATTAAGTGTTAGCATATTATTCATTGATTGATATTTACTTTAATTTAGTTTATTTTTTTTATCCCATTATCAATGATGCTTTCCTTCTGTTACAAATGCCACTCAAATCTGTGGAGCTATTAAATAAGATTGTAGCATCATACTTTTATTCTGTTACTAATGGTGGCCAAAGATTGGGGTATATTTTCATTCAAATTATAATAAAGTTGTCATTTCCCATTGTTACATGATCAGTTTCTTACGTTTGCTCATAAATGTTATTAAAACAGGCAAAACTCTCCATACAGTAGTGTCATTCAGTGCAAGTCAGAGTAGGCACTAGATAGGATTTTATGCACAAGCATTCTGGCATCCATTGATTATTCTAGCTTGCACTGAGTGGCACTACTGTATGGAGAGTTTTGCCTGTTTTAATTACCCATTGTCATTAGTTTTATTCTGTTACAATATATATAATAAATTCTACTCCATATATTCCCAATGTTTGTACTACAAAGGCACAAACATTGGGAGTCCAACTGGAATAAAATTTATTATAAATTAAAAACTAAAAGAACAACATTGTGGAGATTGATGGTGTATCAGACAGAATGGCAAGATTAGGTATTCAACTTAACAAATGCAGATAATTCAGGGTTATGCCCCAAACAAATTCTCTTAGTGATAAAGAAGTAGAGAATTTTTACATGGATGTGTCAAAAGCTTTTGATTGTACCAAAAAAACATATTGTCTTTGGGAGACTTTAATGCTAGAATTGGTAAACAGTTGAAAGATGAATGTGCTGTAAAAGATCTAGAAAGACACCAAATGGGAGGTGGATGAATGAAAGTGTGCTGGCATGTGCAGAGAAGAGAGACTGGAGATTGGACAAAATGGATTGAACTTGGAGAGGTCTTCATACTGAAATGAATTGATAATGGTTGGAAATGATGATGATGATATAAATGCTAGAGGGTTTGGAAGAAAATATAGCAGATATTGTGGTCCAGTTTAGATATGTATATTGTAATGAAGCAAATCATTATCAGGAAAGGGTTTAATGCCTAGTCTATGAATATAACAACCAATTGGCATCTTAAGACAAGTAAATTAATAAAAAAATACATGAGTTGATGTGTGGACTTTAAATATGATCATTCACTACCTTCATGTCATTTCCTTAAATGGATAGATGCTCACAGAATAGTTATCATGCTTTGTATTTTAGCCCAGAATTGGTTTTTTAATATCACGTGGTGGTTGACTTGATCTACATTTCAGGCCAACTTCTAAAATAAATCCCACACAAAAGCAGATTAAATAAGAATATACAATTTATTATTAGATTGTTATTGAATGAGTATATAAAACTTTTAACTAGCACATTTGTAATATTTTTTTTTTGAATAAAGTTTCTTTTTGATATAAATCCATATCACTGTACTTTTCTCTATCTTTTCATTATTTCTTCTAACTTGTATTTTACTTCAGATCTTATAATCCTGTTTCATGAAGTGTATGCTAAATGTGATATATATTCATTTATTTTAACTATCCTAGCTGAACCATATTAATGATACCTCATTATGTATTTTAAACACTAAATATTCCACCCTAAACAAATATTGAAACTTTAATAAGTTCTGTAGCCATTAATAATTTCTTTTATTCAGGTAGTAGATAATATACTAGGATGATTGCAAGGTGCCAGTAATTGGACCTCAATATTTCACCCAAGACAGATCATAAATTCAGAAACACATAACTTCAAACTTCTGCTGTATTCTTATTATTATTCAACCTCAAATATTATTCACATATTTTATACTCAACTTTTTTTTTCTTCTCATGTGTGTCTCAGCATCAGCCGGGAAGCGAACCCGCTAACCGGGACAACTGCTTGTAAAGCAGCTGTCACTGACCTCTCGACCACCAATGCTTGACAACTTTAAAATGCTATCTCATATATATATACACAAAATAACTGATATTACAACCTTCTTTTATTTAATGTAATACTTTTTATGAAACTTAACTTAATCAAATTCATTCTTAAAACTAAATAGTATATGCATGAAACAAATATGTTAACTATTTAGTCTTATTATTTCTTAACGAAATATTTTTTTTATGTAAATTTTATAATTGATCTCTCACAAAAATCAATGCACACTTAAATATATATATATAAATAATTTCTGCCTTTACATACTGATATAAAATAAACAATCAGTTTTAAAATTTTAAACATCTCATCCCATGTTCTTAGCATAACATTTTAATTTGTCTATAATATATACAGTTAAATTTATTTAAATCTCACATTAATAAAAAAAAAAACTTTTATCTTTCAATATGCATTTAGGTCATGTGACATGACATGATTTCTTTGTAATTTAATTTTTTGCTATTAAGGCTTTGGCGATTTGATATTGCTAAAGTTATTAATATATGATGTATCTGAACTTGGTTCAGTCCCATATGGCTATTTAAGTTAGATAGCTGGATTGGTAAGACATATGAATGTCTGACAATTTCAAATTTTCTAATTAATAGTTATTCATTAGATAAAGTGCTGGGCTTGTCTTGGTATTTTTAATCTAATGCTTGAATATCCTGGCACTTCACTCAGGAAGTCAGTAGCAGAAACCGGTCTGGGGTTGGGGATATTCTGCAAAGCTTGTTAAGAGCTTATTTGCGAGCTCTATATATAACATTTATAATAGAAGCTTGTTAAATTAGGTCATGTGACATACGAGTTGATTTCTAACAATAAAAATTTTTTATTGTGCATCATTCTAGTTAAACATGCTCAAACGTTTTTTTTTTTTTTAAATTATTTGAACAAAAACCTGTACGTAAAAGAAATAATAGAAAACAATTACGTATATAAACGTAAAAAAAGTAAAGCAGTCATTCCTTTGATAATTTTCACCTGATCGAAAATTGACCATGTCTCTTGCATTTTATAGGCTGCTGGCATTTAGAATTTGCTTCATGGCTTTCCTCAGAAAATTTGGGCTCATACTTTTTTTCTACTCTTCCATATAGAATAGGCTGCTGTTTGAATACCCCCTTATATTAATAATTTGGAAATATAATAAACTGATATATTTCTTTTACATGCTAAAATTCCAATGCAATATTCCCTGCCTACATCACATGATTTTAACATACATATTGCTTTTATAGCAGTATAATTTTTCACTATCTCTCTGTCACTTACTGGAAGCTTTAGTAAGAAATAATAGATGTCAGATGATAGTGCTTATTAATTCCTTATTCTGTTCTGTGCTATTCAATATCCCCAGACATGTTTCAATCTTATGACTTTCATCATTGAGGCACTTTGGACCATGCATCAATGCACTTGAATTTTAAGGATCGAATGCATCCTTCTTCCAGCACCTATCATTTAATTCTCTGCTATACTATCAAAATATTAGCATAAACTACCAAACAAATGTTTTCAATCTAAGCCACTAGACAGTTAGAAGATTTCAGTATGATATTTGATGTTATGTAGAAAAGAAAATATAAATTATGGATCTAAACAGTTTCTATCACTTCAATATATGATCTTTACTATAGTTTTTCAATTTATCGATGGAGAAATGTGAACTCTAACCAATCAAAAGACTTAAATGAATTTAAAAAGTAATTTTAGCACAAAGGATCATATTCAAATTTGGAGAGAAGTTTAAAAAATGATTATGATTTGGGTTTGTAGATTAAGAAAAGGTATTGATTATCTAATATTTGTATTAAAATATAGATGCATGATATTGTCTTATTCATTAACAATATTTATCAAAATGCAGTGGCAATGGATTAGATTACATGATGGCACCAAGAAGATTAACTTTGATAAGGAAATATGGATGATTTCATATTTCAAAAAATGTTTACAGCAGTTTTATATGAAGTATTTTGTGGATTAAAATGGATAAGAGAATAAAAATACATCAAGATTATATGATTTCATCCCTTGCAGACAGCACAGGACTGAATATGACCAGGTCCTTTGTGTGGGCAGAGCAGTGTAGCGGGACACCCGTGAATCCTTAATTTCAAGTAATATGTAACATAATTCATGTAAACCTCCAAAATAAATTTATTTCTTAATAATATTATATGATTTATCTACATTTTGGGGCTAATGTAGTTGTTTTTATAAATAATACTTCAATGCTTCAAAAAATGTTGCAAGGTTTATCAATGAAATTAAAAAATTAGGACTAGGGATTGAAACCTGAAAGTAAACTAATAATGATTTGATATCTAAGAAAGATGAAGAATACTAGAAATTATATATCCATCTTGTTTTTATCAGTTTTCTACAAGATAAATATATTTGAAAAAGTGTAAGTAAAATTTGATTTTTTATTTTAATAATAAAACATTTAACAAATCAACCATTTAAAAGAAGTAATCTAATATATAAGGGCAAATTCAAAATAATGAATTAAAAAAAGTTAAGATCTACAAATACCATGGTCAGATAATTAGTACAGATGGAAATATAATGAATGAAAATAATCATAGAATTAAACTTGGATAAAGTGTTGTTTTTTTATTATTATAGAAAATTTAATTTTAAAAGAAATTATGACTACTGTATTTAAAAAGTTTTTAATATATGTGTTTTGTAGATTCTACATAGAGACCTTAGACTTGAGACTTCGGACAACTATGGTTAGATTATTTTGGGAGTAACCTAAAAATATCATTAAATGAAATACATTGATGAGATCCATTGATATCATTGAAACAATTAAGAAAACATGATGACAATAGACATTTTAAGTTTTAAACCTGATTTCAAGATATTGCAAAGAACCTAGAAAGAAACCATATGTGAGATGGATAGACAAAATAAGAAAGTTAGTTTGGAGTGATGTTATAAATGATGATGGTGATCTAATGATCAATATATACAAATAATTGAAGTATAATCGTTTTAAATAATAAATCTATAGATATAAACAGAAGAATATTGAGGAATACATTATGTAGAAGAAAAAGGGCTATATGACTATTTAAAAAAGAGATAAGGATAGAAAGATGCAAACGGAGAATATTTCAGAAAAATTTAAAAGTATATGCTGTTCCTGCAGTTAAAAGTAATAATTTATAATTTACATTGTAATCATGAAGTTAACATAGCATGATATGTATGTGACTAAGAGAAGAAAACAGATTCAAGCTATAGATAAATAGCACTCAAAATGTTGAACAAAGGATCAAGAAGAAGAATAAATCCACCTACCCTTGGAGATGTGTGTATGCTTATCTTAGTCAACATCTAAAGCTGCAAGAATAAATGGATTCATTCTATTCTCGATCCTTTGTTCAACATTTAAAGTGGTATTTATTCAAAGCCTGAGGGAGAATGAGATTTTTTCTCTTAATTATAATTTCATTTAGGAATAAAAAATCCACGTGCACATTTAAGGCAGCTAATAATAAAGAAATTGGTAAAGGAACACTAGTAACAAACCTTGCTAGATGTCTGTTTCGCCCACTGATAGAATAATCATAACTGACAAATTGGCCCAGAGGTCTTAATTAACCTTAGGAAAAATTGTAAGCATATTGCTATGGTTATTTAGCCATGATTTATCTTTATTTACTGACTGAGCATAAAACATGCATGTTAGTGACATCAAATACAATCAGCAATATTATATGGCTCTCATATAATAGGACCATGTTTATATATTTGAATAATCAAAGCACATTAGATGATATAAGATAAATCCCCAGACTAGTTTGGCATCATCATTTAGGACTAAAAATTAAAACTGGAACTAATAATGCATTTAGCAGTCACCTTTTACTCCTGTATACATGCTGTTCAAGCAAAAGGGTTTTAAATCTAAACTAACTCAATTTCTGCAACTAATACAGTTTTTATAGTCAAGCGTTGGTGGCCTAGCGGTTAGCATAGCTGCCTTCCAAGCAGCTGTCCCGGATTCGCTTCCCGGTCAATGCTTTGGCATATTAAAAAAAAAAAAGAGTTTTTATATATGTCAGCTGTGAACCCCTTTTCACTATTTGCTAGAGATGTTAATACCTCCAATAACATCACATGACCTCCTCATATGTTTCCCAGAACAGTTATTTTTAAAAGGCAGACACCGGTCGGATGATCTCCCAGGCGGCTGACCATCAATTATATTTTTTTTGTTGCAATTTTGATTAGAAACAACAATCCATATATTTATGGATTGTATATCTTTTATAAAAACTGTTTTTAAATGTTAGTAAAAAAAAAATCTGTATTTGATTTCTGTATCTGTTTTTTTTCCCCTATTAAATCTCGGTGAATGAGTGAAAACATTCCAGAGAAGGGGAAAAAATCAATGAGGAAAGGGTGTTAAACTTTCTCTAATTAAATCTAATAAACAAGATGAACGGATATAGATAATGAAATGCAAAGAGGCTGAGACCGGAAATGACAACTTCAGTTGCCAATAACACTTTCCAAGTTCAGGATTAACGATTAGCTAGTTATTTTTAGCTGAAACAAAGTTAGGAAAAGAAAACTACAGTATAGTATATACATTATTCTTTTTAAAAGATTTTATCTTTAATATGTTTTAAATGACAAAGGAAGCCAGCTATTTCAACAAACAACCTCCCTTTCATTTACTTTTTTTTTCCTATTCCTGTTAAACGAAATGACCGGGTCTTGTTTATTAGATTCATAGACAAAAAAAAAAGCCATTAAAACTATAGAGACATTATATTGTTTCGTAGTAGAGTTTTTATCTTTGAAGCCACTGGAAGGCATCACATGACACGCGTTATCTGAGATATGTACAAAGTGCATGTATCCTGGTAGAGTCAGCGAAGTAAAGATCGGTCTTGAAAATACATAGTTGCAGGTAAAACAGTCTTCCTTTTTCTTGTTTGTTATATTAAAATCATCTGCCTCCAACCGAACTTCTTACTAATGCGGTAACGAGTTTATACTAATTAAGCATTCCCATGAAAACAACCTTTAACCCTTTTCTATTCGTGAATGTTGAAATAACTTGATAGGGCTACATTTGTTTTCGGTTTAAGCTTCATTTTTAATAAGGCATTTTATATTAAAATATATATTTGCGATTTATTAAAGGGGGAGATAGGAATCTATCTAGAATAGCATTGTTAATCCTCTATTTTAAGTTTAAAAAAGAAATAACTTTCCCCATCTAATTTATATATTATTTTTTAATATAAAAGTTTTATCTTTCTGAAAAGTGTGATTTTAGCTCCACCTTTTTATAAATATTGATCGAAAATAAAAATTGTTTTTTTTCTCATATGTCATAGCATCGGCCGGGACGCGAACCCACAACCGTCTGCAACCAACTACTTGCTTGCAAGGCGGCTGCAATGGCCTCTCGGCTAACAGCACTTGACATAAAAATTGTTTATATTAATTTCTTGAATAATAGGTAATTTTTATAGTAAGCTGTTGTCGTAAATTTATAATAACATTTATTTTATCAAATTATATATAGACTGCGGGAATAATTAGTAAGGGAGAAATTTATTCAAATAGTTAATCATCTGAGTAGAATAGTCCAAAAAAATTCAGTTGTTACGAAAGAGATTTATATCTCCGCCGCAAGTTTCTGAATCTAGCCAATTTTATAGTCGGCATTACTTTGACTCCACAAAAGATCCTTTTTCAGAAGTACAAATCTTTTAATAAATATATGAAATACGATTGGAATTTTTTTTTAATTAGTGGTATGTTAATCTTGATAAGGAAAACAATGTAACCACATTTCATCTAAATAACGGAAGCATTTCATTATCTGGATATAAGCCTCGCACCAATAGACCGAAACGATTCTACCCTACACTACTTATAAACAATCTCAGAGTTGAAAACATTATTGTGTTTTTATTTTGGACTCAAAAGTTTTATAGTTATCTAAAACGGTGGCTGCTGGAGGGGGTTACATTAGATCCTAGGATCTAGGTGCAGTGCTCTCAGATCCAAGGTTCTTCACTGATGAAAGCCACATGCTAGAAACTAGTCAGGATATTGGATGAGTAGGCATTAGGTAGGGATTTTATGTACAAAACTTTTCTGCATCCATTGATTATTTTGACTTGCACTGAGTGGCACTATTGTATGGACTGTTTTGCATCTGTGTAATCTCATCCTAAGTTACCTTATTTTTTTCATTTGTCAAAAATTAAATCAAAAATAATTATTAAGAATAAATAACCTTGGAAATTAGCTGGCTATACATGTTTGTGTTTATGTGATGCAAATCCTTTATAGATTAATAATAATTGCCCCAGCATTAGAATATTTGCAAATGTGATGGATATTTGGATTTGTAGATTATGAAAAGGTCTTTGAATCTATAAGCATTTCTGTAATGATTAAAGCATTGGATTAATAAGTTATAGACCCAGGATATACTCTGAAGATTATTTATCAAAATACAACATCAAAGATTAAATTGATACTAGGATGATAAAAATTGAGAAGGGTGCATAGCAGGGTGATTCCGTAATTCTAAAACTTTTTACAAACATTCTTGTAAGAAATATTTTAAGGATTAAAATGGTAAGCTAAAGGAGTAAAAATAAATGGAGATTATTTATTATCTAGATTGTGCAGATGATGTATTTTCACAAATAATGCTTCAGATAATGTTGCAAGAGTTGTCAGATAAAAGTTAAAAAGTAGGATTAAACGTAAATACTAAAAATGTTAGAACAATGTTTGATGGATTTTCTCAAAAGAGGAAAATGATTGATATAGATGAGTTAGAAGTTAATCAACTATAATTACCTTGGTCAGAATGTAAATCTAGATGGAAATATGATCAAGAAAATTAATTATAGATTTGAGCTTGTATGGAATGCTTTCAAAGAAATAAATTAGAATTAAAAAGAAAATATGCGTATGTTTGAAATGGAAGGTTTTTAATAAATATGTTTTACTAATTCTTACTTATTGATCTGAGACTTCGACACTTAACAGAATAGTAATATAGAGATTTCAGATCATTCAGTAAAGTATGGGGACACACAGAGGCAAAACTTTCCATATAGTAGTACCACTCAGTGCAAGCCAGAATAATCAATGAATGTAGAAAGGTTTGGACATAAAATCCCTATCTAGTGCCTACTCATCCAATACCCACATACTAGTTTCTAGCTTTAGGTTTTCAACAGCGATGAGCTTTGGATCTGAGAGCACTGCACTTAGATCTTAGAATCTGATACAACCCTCCAGCAGCCATCTTTTATTTTATTAGCTAACTGTAAAGATTTGAGTCCAAAATGAAAATATAATAATGTTTTCAATTCAAGCTTATTAGCTTGTACAGTCATATAGATCTGACTCAGTTCAGCATCCATACTTTTTGGTACCTTTGGGTTTTTAATAACCACAGTCACAATAATCCTAATGGGCAGGATTGGCATTGAACCACTAAACAACACAGGATCTAGGTACAGTTCTCTCAGATCCAAGGCTCCTCACTTTTGAAAGCCATAGGCTAGAAACTAGTTTTGGAGATATTGGATAAGTAAGCACTAGATAGAAATTTCATGTACAAATCTTCCTGCATCCATTGATTACTCTGTCTTGCACTGAGTGGTGCTACTGTATGGAGAGTTGCCACTAAACAACTTGTGTACGCATAAACAATAGTGATCATGTGATGTTAAGTGGTTTAATACCAATCCTGCCCAGTAGGATTATAGTGACTATTGATTACTAAAGAACCAAAGATACTAAAAATATGGATGCTGAACTGAGTTCAGATTTATACAACAGTACAAGCTATTGAGCTTGAATTAAAAACATTATTGTTGTTTTCATTTTAGACTCAAAGCTTTTCAGTTAGCTAATAAGATAAAAGATGGCTGCTGGAGGGTTGCATTAGATCAAGCGATTTGTTTGGTCATTTAATATTATATTGAAATAGAAATATTTAGTCAATTTAGAAGAGTACTATTACTGGAAGTAATCTACTATCCAACAGTTCAATGCAAACACCAATAGAGGACTTAATTTGCATGTTTTATTATAATTACTTTTGATATGCTTATAATAATAATCTTAAAAACATATTCAGCCTAGTCTCTTATTTTAATTTAGTTTTATTTTTATTTTTTTGCTTGTTTCTATTGTTTTTATGTTATATTTTTAAATATTACAAAATTTATTAACCAAATCTCAATTAACTTTAACTTTATAGTTTTCTTGATGCAGTTAGAATGTGAACGTTTACTGATTTTTATACTTCGTTTTTAAAATCAATAGTAGCACAAATGTGTTTTTTGTGTGTGTAATTTCAAGTTAGCTTCTGATTATAATATTTTTTAATCAGTTTATTATTATAAATCTCTCATCTATTTTCAGAAAGCATTTATTATTATTAGATGCCATCTTATCTATTAATAAGAATCATATGAATAGCAGTTTATCTAGAATTTGCTTTAATTATAATGATGGCATATGTCACTGACTGTTTATAGGGATTATATATACTATTATCCGCTTTGTTTCATAGAGGTTACCTTGACAACAGATTGAAGATTCCTGATGTTGATAAGCTTCGGCTATTATCATGTGATTTATATATATTTAACATTTCTACTTCATATGAATGAAGACAAAAAACATTTCAGGATATGCATTTTGTATTAAACGAGCACTCATCAGTTGACCAAGATCACCATTTTTTACACTTGTCAACATTTGTTTAATATTTATCAATAATAAATGATTTCATTTTGATTCACAAAGTCTCAAAATTTCTGCAACTTTAATACCACCCATTTCAGCCAAATATATTATTGCCAATGATTCATTAAACTAGATATCCACACCCCTGATATGAACTTCCAAACAGTCAGTTAAAGATTAAAATATCTATACATTTCAATTAAACATAAACGTGTTGATGAAGACAAGTTATTCCATATGTTTATATATAATCAAGATGTATTAATTTTTAATTGAAGTTTATTGTTTGTTTCACAAAATGCTTGGTTGATAAAACAGATATCATAAAAATTGAAAGAATTAAAGTCTGGAATGGAGTCTAGCTACATAGGTCACTTGAAAAGACTGAGCAACTAAATTTTAAAATTGGATCCTAAAAGATTGCCAAAAATCTAAGCAAAAGCCATAAATGACTTAAATAGATAAGCTTGCCAGAATGATACAGAAAAAAGAATTTAAAGTGATAATGATGATATACAGTCTCATGGTACAGTAGTTAATTTATTTGAATAAAGTGCATATGATTCAGACATTATCTCTGAATGATTCTTGGAAATTTTTTTGAAAGACCTGTTACCAATTTATCTTAAGATTATTCAGCAGTCCAATCCATTATCGATCTGTGAGCTGTTTAGTTATTAAGCAATAAATGTTGTCTAGATACTCTTAGTTTAGAGAATAAACCAAGAAAAGAAAATATTCACTTACTCGTAATTGATTAGTATAATGAATGCTTTTTTAATATACTTTTATTTAACTTATTCTACTTTTTTTTTGTCTGCAAAATCCTGTAACTCAATTTTCTTTCACTTCCCAATTTCTGATCTAGTTGAAACTTTGCATACATATGTATTTATAATAATGATACCCCTTTTTAGATTTTGCAACCCATTTTAACAAAAAGTTAGTGAAAAATTAAAATTTTTAATTGTTTACGATTTTCTGTATTCTTTTAGTGCTACTATCTATAGTATTGTATCTAAGCTTCAGTCTGTCTTAATTTCTGGAACTATATAAAACAATATACAGTAGTCTTGCATTGATGGGCGAGAGGTCAGCGTGACTGCCTTGCCCTAGCAGGCAGTTGCCTGGGTTGTGGGTTCGTGTCCCGGCCGATGCTATGACACTTAAAAAAAAAAAACAATATACAGTATACATATTTTAAAGAGATGCTTTTATTTATATAAATGCATTGAAAAGTAAAATAAACAAAACAGATTTCGCTATATGTGGTATTATATGATCAAAAAATAAAGCCTGAACAAAGTAAACTTGCAAATAATAATTACCTTTTTACATTATCACCATCATTATCATGATCAAACATTATCAATCCACTGCAGAATGAAGGTCTAGTTTAATCCATCTTCTCTGATCTTTAGCTTTTCTTTTTTCACATCACTCCTGCACACTTTCTTATTTCATCCATCCATCTTGCGTGGTCTCTTTCTGGGTCTTTTACAATCTCTTGGAATCCAGTTTAAGATTTCAATTGTCCATCTATTATCATCTCTTCTAGCAATATGTCCAGCCCAACTCCACTTCAATCTTTTAATTTTCTCAGTGAGGTCAGTAACACCTGTTTGTTCTCTTACCCATACATTGCATTTTCGATCTCTTCTTGTTACTCCCAACATGTATCTCCCCATACTTCTTTGAATGGTCTGGAGTCTCTTTACATCAATACCACTTTATTCATCAAATAAAAATAACTTTTTTTATCTGATATTTAGATTGTTATTGATGCAAGAAGGGAGATGTTATTTGCAAGTTTATCCAAATAATTATTTTTGAATCTGACTTGTGAATTATAATTTATTTATGGGCTTGTTAAAGTCATTAGAATCTCACATATATAATTTTCAATTCTATCTACTAAGCATAGATATTGTATGTAATTAAAGAGAAAGGATTTCCATCTTTAATATATGGTTCGTACTGATCTTATAATAACTCAACAATGTCATGTTGAGTGCTAAGATTACTTTTCAAAAATCTCTATCTTGGATTTTAGTTTATCCTCCATACTTAACATGACTTTGTTGAGCCATCAGAAGATCAGTATAATGATCTTTACTATAATGTACCAATATCCAATACAATTTATTCATCCATAATGTCACAAATACATAAATAAATAATCAATCAAAACAAGATTGAAATAAACAACTACTAATAACTGTGTTATAATATTTGTCGAACCATCTTTCATCTCCATTGAGACCTTAAGATATCATATACTTTCTCTTTAATTATTTATGTAATTGTAACTAAAAATATTTCTAAACAGAATCATCCCAAGTTTTCATTTGAGAAAGTTGATGAAGAAAATTAATTTTTTATTTCTTAATATGTTTATATGAATAAAAGTGTTTTTTGCATATGCATTCATTGATTACTCTGGCTTGCACTGAGTGGTGTTACTGTATGGAGATTTTGCCCCTGTGCATGTTTAAAACTAGTACTCTTAATTGATAATAGATGATTATTTATTAAATGAACAGTTATTATTTGTCTTAGAATTTTTATAAAATCAGTGAATATTGTATGAGAAAGGCTCATTATTCTGTCTCAAAGGATTTGAATGAAAATAACAGTTATAGTAAAATATTTGAATAAAAGTGTTTTTTGCATATGCATTCATTGATTACTCTGGCTTGCACTGAGTGGTGTTACTGTATGGAGATTTTGCCCCTGTGCATGTTTAAAACTAGTACTCTTAATTGATAATAGATGATTATTTATTAAATGAACAGTTATTATTTGTCTTAGAATTTTTATAAAATCAGTGAATATTGTATGAGAAAGACTCATTATTCGGTCTCAAAGGATTTGAATGAAAATAACAGTTATAGTAATTATAAAATTATAGCATTACTAAAGTATACTAATCTATATATATAAAATCCCTATTTTGTCTGTTGTCTTAATGTATGTTTGTCCAAAATGTTGTCATGTGTCAAATTCATAATCAATTAAAAAAACTTGCATTTATCCATAATGATGTCAAATTCACAATTGTCACCTCCCCCCCACCCAAAAAAAAACTTTAAATTTGTTATAAATAAATAACTATATCTAACTAAACCATAATTTATGTTATGAGCATTTTATGCAAAGGAAGTAATTTCACTCTTTATACTTAATAATCGGTAATTTTTATTACGAAGCATAATTTATGTGAAGGAAGTAATTTCGCCGTTAATAAAAAACACTCGGAAATGTTTAATTTCAATACAGAACTGAATGAGTATAGTATTTAAATCATGAAGAAAATGTGATTACATTAATAAATTCATCTTTGAAATGTTATAGTACAATATTTACATTTGGTTTTGGTTAGCATATAAAGTAACAAGGTTCTTTTCATAGGCTGGCTGTATTTTGTCCGGTGGTAGTATAAATAAAATATGTATATAAACACTTTGTCTGAAGGTTTGTGATGATAATATATTATTAGATGTAATTGATATGTTGAACTATTCTATCATTTATGAATGAATGTTGAATGTATAGAAAATTTTAAACTTTATTTAAACTTTCCAAATACAAACAACTGTTAGTAATAACTCACAATTAGACAACTCAGGTTAGTAATTACACAATGTTTCAAGTAGTGTTATTCTCCACCCTTTTTCAGGTGTTGCTGGCCTATATGCACAGTGACAATATTCACTTAGAAAGTTGAACTCGCACCTTTAGATTCTTGAATATCGAATTTATGGCAAACCCTTTACTAACCGAGCTATTCTGCCAAAGGCAAGACATATAGTAGAGATTTGATATGTTTATATATGAAGGTTGGTTCAAATCCTTTTTATTATTGTTTCATATTTTTCTTAAGAGCAAGATTAATTAGAGGCTTCCATACATTGTATATTGCCATACTGGATTGACTTAATAGGATTATTTACCATTGTGATATGAACAGCTTCCTTCGAATTTTCTTCTATTCATTTTTTCCTCTTTATCCAATATCTTGGTATTTTTCCAATTAAACATATAATCATTAATACATAAATGATCTGCTATGGTAGACACATCTGTTTTTTCTCTTTTAACCATTAGTTTGTGTTCTTTCAATTGCTGTTCAACAGGGTCAAGGTCTCACCAATGTACTTCCTTCCACATTCACATGGTATTTTATAGATGCAGTTTTCATTCTTCAGCATTTCCAGTTTAGGCTTAGTAGAAGTAAGAATTCCTTAAAGAGTGGTTTGGCTATGGAAAGCTGTTCTAATGTTATATTGACTGCAGAGTTTCTTTAATTTGTCCACCATTCCTGGTATGTATGGATACACTATCGTACCAGTAATTGTTTTTTCTTTTGGTATCTCTTTGTGTTGTCAGTTGAAGGTTTTCTTGATGACCACTGATGGATAATTATTCTTCATAAGCATTTGTTCTATGTGAATCTTTTCTTTTTCCAAATCACTGGTTTCTGAACAAACCTCCTTTGCTCTGTTCTATAGTGATAGTACAATTCCATGTTTAGTGCTTCTCATATGATTGGATATATATATGCCAAGTACTTGCCAGTGTATGTTGGTTTCTTATACACTGTTGTTTTTACTTTGCCCAGGCTTGTCACAAGAACACCCAAGAATTCTTACTTCTACTAAACCTAAACTGAAAATGCTGAAGAACAAAAACTGCATCTATGAAATACCATGTGAATGTGGTAGGAAGTACTTGTACAGTGATTGAAAGAACACAAACCAATGGTTAAAAGTGAAAAACAGATGTCTATCATAGCGGATCATGTATGTACTAATGACCATATGTTTAATTGGGAAAATACAAATATATTGGATAAAGAGGAGAAAATGCATAGAAGAAAATTCAAGGAAGTTGCTCATATGACAATAGTAAATAATCCTATAAGTCAACCCAGTGTGGCAATACACAATGTATGGAAGCCTCTGATTAATCTTGCTCTTAGGAAAAATATTAAACAATAATAATAACTAATTAGTTTTGCATAAAAAAAATTGAAGGACTCAGGAGGATTTTAACCAACCCTCATATATAAATATATCAAATTTTTACTATATGTTGTCTTTGACAGAATTGCTCAGTTGGTAGAGTGTGTGTGCCTTAAATTTGATATTCAAGAAACTAAAGATGCGAGTTCAACTTCTAAGCAAATATTGTGACTATGCATATAGGCCAGCAACACCTGAAGAAGAGTGGAGAATAATACTACTCGAAGACATGTAATTACTAACCTGTGTTGTCTATTTGTGTGTTACTAACAGTTGTTTGTATTTGGAAAGTTTAAAAGTTTAAAATTTTTTATACATTTAAAACTCACTCATAGATGATGGAAATAGTTCAACATATCACATCTAGTATATAAACACTGCTTATTAACAAGACCCAGAAAGAGACTACATGTGAGATGGATGGATGAAATAAGAAAGTGTGCAGGGTTAATGTGGAGAAGAGAAGCTAAATATCGGGGTGGTGGTGGATTGAACTTGGAATGACTTTCATCCTGCAATGGATTGATAATGGTTGATGATGATGACGATTAACACTATAACCAATCATTTCAAGAATCAAAATTATCATTACTATGTTAACGATTATTTTGTTTTATTTGCCAACAACTTTGTACAATCCATAATATATTAAATTTTGACATATCTTTTTTTTCACTTAAAACTCAAAATTATTTAACACTGGAAAAAATGTAATTAAATGCATTTTGTCTGAATTGATAATGGACGTATGTTTTGTGTAATTATTAAAAGATCATAATTGTGAACAGGCACATACCGAAAGCAACTGTAAAATGTTTTAAATAAATACTGAGCATCAGCAAGGGCCATTTATAATGACTTCGCCTAACTGAAGAATAAATTCTGTAACTATATATTTGAAGTGTAATGTTTTAAAAATATGCAAAAGTTATTGTGTTGATTCGATATCTTATAATCTGTTTTATTGTGTTCTGAGTCAACTAACGAATGAATGTATAAATTGTGATTTATATGATATAAACCCTAGTATCATATTCTTGTGAGAATAGATTTTTACTATGTGTGAATTTGTTGACTTGCTTGGTTCTAGTCTTATTTACAATCTAAAATTTATAAAGCATTAAAAACGTTGTTAAATTGTAAGTTACTCCTAACACTTTGATAGAGATATAGAAATAGAAATCTGTGGTAAATTAATCAACAAATCACGTGGGTGGGAGGGCTCCTTCCATTTGTTCTGAGGGAGTTGTAGCACGTTCTGAGAGAGGTATAAAAAGTTGTACAACTTTTGACTGCATTTTAACATTCCATAGAGATGGTCAGCACTTGCTCAAAGAATAGTAATTTTTTTTTTAATATTAGCTTCAAAATACTTTTGTCCTTTCTTTGAATTTTTGCAAATAATGAGTGAAATATTAGCCATTTTGAATCAACACAGCAGTCAGGTTTCTGGCTTATTGACTCTTTTTGCAATTACTGTATTTATTTATTTTTCCAAACTGTTTTATTTACTCAGTACTTTTTTTTTGAATCATCATTTTGAACATTTTGACAGTTATTAATGAAATAAAAAATAAACAAAGAATTGTAAATATATATATATATTTCTTAGCCTTCTTACAATTTTTAACGCGCAAATTTTAGCAGTGATTTCTAATTATGCAATCCAGACTTAAATTCAGGCCTAAAGTCAGATCTGATGTCTGTTATTTTTAATCCATTTTAACTAGCCCAAGTCAATAAAAATACACTAATTTGTTATCTATCATATTTTGTCTTTAAGTTAAATTAATAATGATTCCATATCTTATTCATCATCATCATGAATCCAGTGCAGGATGAAGGTCTCTCCAAGTTCAATCCACCTCCGATCTTTAGCTTCGCTTCTCCACATCGCGCATGCGCACGTTTTTATTTCATCCATCCATCTCATACGTGGTCTCTTTTGAGGTTTTTACAATCTCTTGGAATCCAGTTTAAGATTTCAATTGTCCATCTATTATTATATTACTATGGATTAAATTTGGCAGAAATATAACAACTAATTTATTTGAAATAGTTATATCCCTACGATTTGAAATATTCTATTTTTTAACATGTTAAATGTTGTGATCTGTTGGAGTCTATCAACATCTAATATAATCTTTGTCATAACAACAAATCACAAACTCCCCAGTTCAAACAATATGATAAGAACAGCTCTCACTCTAAAGCCATTAGTGTAGACTTTAGTAATTAGTAATTACCAATTGCATATAAAATCTATTTCAGTATTTAAATTCCTATTCCAGATGAATTTCTAGCTTTTGCTTTTATTAGTAAGTCTTGGGATTCAAAGTTTTAAAAAAGACAGATATAGATTCATCAAGTGTCAATAATTTCATTTTATCTGTCATGGTGAAAATCTGAAATTCAAATGAAAACTAAGATTATGTACCCAAATAAACCAGCGTGAACAATTATATATATTTGGATCCAATAGCTATATATTTTCAAACCTTCAGTTCTTCAATAACTGTAAGCATCTTATGTCCTGGACTAGGAATAGTATTAATAAATCTTATTTACCAGCATAAACTATATAAGACAAAAATGGTTTTCCATTCTAACTTTTCTAATAACCATCAACACCCTAAAGCTTGTGTTTGGTAGCAATGTTGGTTTTGGTTTCTAAATTGTCCAGATTTTTAATCATCACTAATAATGATTCATAGCATTTTATTATATAGAAATTTGAAGACATGTCAGTTTCTAATGATCATGCATAATACCTTTTATGTTACAGCTGCCATATTACATGAAAGGATTGACAAATCACTTTCTTCATCAGTGTACTATGGAGCACTTCCAACAATTTATACAAATATAACATTCATCTTAATTATATACTTGTTATCAAAGAATAATCACTAATATTTAAATACTAGTGTGTATACTTAAGCCAAATATAATTAAAGGGGTTTGAACCCAAACTTTCAAGCTCTCTTCAGTCATTCTACTCTAATATAATCGATACATATCACATACATTTAAGAAAGACAAATGATCTCCAATAACCACATTGTGTGCTGAATCAGCACTCATCAGTTGGTATGTATCGTCATCTTCCACACACATATATAATCAATGCTCAGTTTTATATTAAGATAGCAAATCTATAAATATTAATGGACAGGCTTCAATCCTTTACACTCCAACTCTTCAGCTATTTGTGAACAATGGATGCAGGAAGGTTTGTGCATAAAATCCTTATCTAATGCCTACTCATCCAACATCTCCAGTCTAGGTTTTAGTTTGTGGCTTTCATCAGTGAGGAGCCTTGGATTTGAGAGCACTGCACCTAGATCTTAAGATCTAATGCGACTCTCCAGCAGCCACCTTTTACCTATTTGGTTAATTATAAAGCTCGGAGTCCAAGATGAAATCACAATAATGTTTCCAACTCAAGCTCAGTCACTTGTATAGTCATATAGATTTGAACTCAGTTTAGCATCTAAATATTTTGGTGTCTTTGGTGATCATATAATGTTTGGATAGATGAAGAGTTGGAGAGTGAAGAGAATTGAAGCCAGTCCATTAAAGTTTGTAGATTTACTAACAATATAAAACTGAGTACTAATTATATACATATGTGGAAGATGATGATTCAGGCCAACTATTGAGGGCTGGTTCAGCATGAAATATGTATATTGTATATCATTTATCTTTCTCACATGTATGTTGTCATGTGTATTGGTTATATTAGAGTGAATGACTGAAGGGACATGAAAGTCTTAGTTCAGATCTCTTTTAATTACATAATCACTTACTATAAATTAGCCTATTTCAACACACCTATATATTAATTAGGGTGAAATCAGAGATTCATATTAGTAAAATACTTAATAATGAAATCTCACTTGGAAAAAAATATTATATCTATTTATAGTGTGTGTTAATCCGTTTATTTAGTTTATTATATGTAAATTACATAATATGAGTAAACATTCACGAATGGCCAGTTATTTTGAATTTAAAGTCTTCTTAATTAACTGAATCAAATCCCACATCAAATTGATAAAATTCAGAAACAATCTTCTCTCTACTGCCATCTAAACCACAGTAAATTTTTAACAGTAGAAGAATCTTTAGTGCCAAGTGGCACTTAATGAAATTCCAGTAGTTTAGAAAGAGATATATCAGCATGAAGTATTAAAGCTTCAGTATGTTTCCATCAGAATTCATGTTGTATCCATTTGTAAGATTATAAAGTGATGATTAAAATAATCCATCCATTCAAAATATCACCACAGAAGAAAATGCTACCCACTGATTTAATTAGGTTGTGATATTGCTTTTTAGATCCAGATGTAACTTCTGATGTGTCAAAAAAATAAATAACTACATTCATAAATTACTGTGTTACCTTAATATTTTTTAAACCACCAAATATCTGTTTTTGTCAGATCTTTGGCTTCTGAAGTTGAATTTCAATATTGTAGAGAATGTCAGGTGTTTTTTTATTCAGATCACTCATCATTATCAGAGAGTCACTATTTTTTAATGAACATAAGAATAATTGCTACACACTTTTAAAGTTTCATGCCTCAGTAACATGACAAATTTGAAAATCCAAATCACAAATTTTTAGTATTAATACCTAGTGGAATTAAACTTGATTATAAATTGCATCTAAAGAAAGGACCCTACATTGTACTTTTATATGGGGACTGTTTTTTGGTGTTTTTAATGCCACTATCATTTTAACTTTGAGGATATTCATTTGTGGTCTGACCAATAGTTTGCACCTTTGTGTAATATTAACTTTTCTTACAGTGTAACTCTTATGTATAACATCTTTAGGTTGAGCATAGATGTATGTTTTAGTTTTTTTACACCTATTTTTCTGCCTGACAAAATACTAGTAACAGTCATGCCATCTATTGGGAAAAAATTCAAAAGCAGCATTAAAATTCATGGAGTCATGATATGATTTCTAATAATTTTGGTCAATAATTTAGGATTTCTATTAGCTTTTATACATTTAAACATTAGCACAAAATTCAGTATTTGCTTTGCAGTGATACAATAGATAAATAAATAATGGGATCACTTGTTGGAAATCATGTAACATTGGGCATCAGAAGTGATAGCTGAGTTTTGATTTGGGAATTATCTTTTTACTCTGTCACTGTTAGTTAAAACTGTAGAAAATTTCTCTACATAATAATGCCACCTAGCTCAATCTATAATAATCAATGGATGCTAGAAAGTTTGTGCATCAAAGCTCCTCTCTGGTGCCTAATCATCTAATATCCCCAGACTAGTGTCTAGCTTATGGCTTTTATTAATGAGAAACTTTGAATCTGAGTGCAGTATATCTGGATCTTTGGATCTAATGTACCTCTAGCACCATCTTTTATCTTTTTCATTAACTATAAAGCTATCGGCCCAAAATGAAAACATTCTTATCAATCTAGACTAATTTGCTGGTATATTCATACATATTGGAATCCAATCCAGTAGCTATATATTTTGGTGGGTGCTGGAGGAGTGTATTCGATCTAATGTTCCAAGGTACATCACCCTCAAAACCAAGATTTCTTATTGATGAAAGCCATAAGCTAGAAAATAGTCTGAGGATATTAGATGAAAGGGTACTGGATAGGAATTATAATGCACAATCTTTATAGCTTGCACTAGGAGGTACTATAGAACAGAGAAATTGCAGATTGTGTAAGTATAATAAAAGAAAGTTGTGATGTTTTAATGGTACATTATCAGTATTACTGAATTATATTGCATCGGCATTGATGCAATATCGCTGAGAAGAAATACAGCTTTCTTTCACTGAACTTTCTGAATATAATATTTTATATTGATCACTAATATAATGGGTGAAGCAATTTTTAATATAATTTGCTTTTCACTGATATATCTATATTTTCCGGAAAGATACTAAGACTGACCTCACAGAAAATCTAACCATATGCTATCACTTTTTATTGCATAATCTGGTTTTCTGGGAAAACTTTGTAGCCATCTACCTGCTGAATCAAATTTCCTTTTTCTGGAAGATGAATTTCATCAAAACATTTTTATATCAGCCTGGAATCATTTATATAGATATTGTAAGCTAACCAATTTTTTAATATTTGCTTCTCACTGATGCATCTGGAACTTCTAGAAATATATCAAGTTCAACTTCATAGAAAATCTAGCACTATGCAGTCCCTTCTCATTCCATAATCTGGCCTGCCAAAAAAATACATCAACTGCCATCTATCTATCTGATTTATTAAATTTTTTTTCTCTGGAACATGAGTTTTACCAAAAGCTATTATATAATTCTTAAATCATTCACTCAGACCAAAACATTTTATCAAAAGCATTGAACATCTGATAAGAAGTGAGACTAATAAATAAACATTTACTGTTCACAAATATTATTATTTCAGTATTAATCATTTTGATTTTGAAGTTTTTAATTTTATCATTTATTTTTTATATCAGCAATATATTTTTTAAAATAAAAAAGTTAACCACTAAATACCTAATCCTGTTTTAACTCAATAATGTTAGTTCCATAACTCATCTAATATTGTAATTTTTCATTATCCATATTTGTAATGTATCACCCATATTTATACCCATTTCATAAAGAGTGTAACACAGGTATTAATTAGTTTAATAAATGTTTTGAGACAAAAAGTTATTTTCTTTTATTAATTATAATTCACTTTGCTCTTCCAGTTTCTTATTTTCTAAGACATTCATCTTATTAACTTGAATATGATATAGGAAATATTATTTCTAATTTCTCTTTTCATTATATGTTGGGTCTTCTTCTTAATCATTCTTCACTATGTAATTGTTAAGTGAAATGCTATTATTTTATTGTTTTTTACTATTATTTTTCAACATATATTTGTAATTGTAGGCCATCATAATTTTGTTTTAGTAATTGTATTTTGCTCATGTTAGTAGAATAAAATAATGTAATGTAATTTGTAGTTATTTCTGCAGCTTATATATTTATATGTTATTTACACAAAATAATTCATGAACTTTTTATGATCGGTTATACTACTGAATTTGATCAACTTTTAGGATTTTAGCTTAAATATATTTCTCACATGATAAACTTATTTTCAAAAATGGTTATGGGATTTTGACATCATGGTGTTTTATTCATTCTCCACTTGCAATGGAGAAATTAAATGTGTGATGCAAATGAAATTTACTTAATTTAAAATATATTTATGAAATTGTATTTTACCTCATTTTATCAAAAACTGTACTTTTGTCAATTTCTGTGGTAGTTATTTCAATATATGGGCCACAATATATTTTGTACCCATTTAAAAAATTTCCCAACATCTCCAATCCTTTCACCAGTAGTACTCTTTTTTTGAATTTTTATGAAGTCATTTGAAGATGGTTATGATTTTAATGCATTTTTTTTATGTGTCAAAGCGTTGACCTGGAAGCGAACCTCGGGACAACTGCTTGTAAGGCAGCTGTGCTAACCACTCGGCCACCAAAGCTTAACAATGCATTTTTATATTGCAAATTATAAAAAATTAGCAAAAATCTGTAATCTATATATACTACTCTTTAAGAAAAAAATAAAGAAAATGTGTATGATTAATCTATCTTTTATTAATAATTTTTTTTAACAATTTTATTTTTATCTATTATTTTTGGCTTCAGTATTTTTTTTACTTTAACTATCTTCATTTTTATTGTTTCTACAATTCTTATGTTACTATAATTTTTATATTCTTGATACTTCACTTTCTTATAAGTCTGGATTATTCTTACAATTAATTTAGAGAAATATTTTAACACTTTTTGTTTGTTTATGCATGACTTTTACATTAGTCACCTTACTTTTTTTATTTACATTTTCATTATATATTCTATTTATTATGTACATATTACTTTCTTTTTTTATTTTCTTTTATTTAGTAATTCTTTTTAATTACATAATCTTTTCCCATTTGTTCTTCTTAAGATTTATTCTTTTAACTGTGATTTATTTTGTATATACAGCGAAGCCATAAGCTATGCTAATTTTGTTCAAGTCCTTTTTGTGTACAATGTGTATAGTG
This sequence comes from Epiperipatus broadwayi, assembly GCA_028023455.1. Classification (NCBI taxonomy): domain Eukaryota; kingdom Metazoa; phylum Onychophora; class Udeonychophora; order Euonychophora; family Peripatidae; genus Epiperipatus; species Epiperipatus broadwayi. The sequence goes on from JAQFVV010006217.1 coordinate 3,049,261, forward strand.
TATAATAGCTCATTTTATGTTGACCAACATTGATGTCTATTACAATACTTTTTAACATACTTCTATACATAGAAGATGCTTTATATGTATAGTATTTATATATAAATTAAGATTATAATATTCGCAATTCTGTTTCATCATAATTAAATGCCTGTTCAGGACATTTTTTAAAAAATTCTAATGAAAACATAGTAACAGCTTTGTTATTGGTAGAGGCAACTTCACTGGTTATTTATTTTAATATTTTTAAGATTGTAATGGTTTTGGAATTATGTAATCATTTCCTGTTTGCAGAGAGTAGCTTGGAATTGGGTGATCTTCGGTCTTCATTAAATTCTTCATAGAGACTTAAGGACTTCTGATGCAAATACAAAATTGTTAACTGGAACATTGTTACGATTCATATTTAACCATATATTTAAGGATTTTTCCATTTTAATGAAAAAATTATCTTTTTAGATGCACAAGTAACAATGGTATGAATCTACTTCCATCTTTTTATAATTTTTCTGATTGATGACTTTTTTTTTTTTGAAACATAGCCGATTTCAGAAAATGGCTTAAATTGTTTTTCTCATCTAATGAAAGTTCTTTACGATATTTTTTTTTTATATAGCCTCTAACATACTAAAATATATTTTACTAAAGATACATTAATACATACTATATACAAACGTTTTTGAAACAAAAAAACTGCAATGAAAAATTTTATACATGCATTGCGAATTGGACTTAAATCACAAGTAAAACTTAATGAATAAAAAATTCTCATTTGAGATTTGAAAATGTTACATTTAACAAGGAAAAAAAATGGCTGGAGTCATAAATTTTATAAAATTTAATAAGTTTATGAATTACAATTTTTTTTTTGTTTCTGTATATTTTGTTGCCCCCTGTTTTTTGAACAGCATATAATTGAAATCATGAAAATAGATGCAGTAAATTTTGTGGTTTTACTGTGTATATACTTTTTTCTGTTTTAAGATGTCGATAACTTTTAGAGATATTTAAATAATATTTTTAATGTTTTTTAATCATTTTTTTTTTATTGATTGTTACTTTCCAACATTTTGATATTATCTATTGGATTACTACAACTGTATTCATTGAACTTGTATTTTATTCTTAAAATTAATATCTAAACATTCTCACCTCTTCCTTCTCTTTTCAAACTTAATCATCTTCAAAAATATTAATTTATGATATATCTCATTCTTTCTTAAATTTATTTATTACTGGTCAAATTTAATATAAACTATATGTGTACATCACATGATCACTATCTCATATGAGCACATAATTGTTATTAAACAAGGCAAAACTCTCCATACAATAGTGCCACTCTGTGCCAACCAGAGTAATCAATGGATGCCAGAAGGCGTGTGCACAAACCTTCTGGCATTCATTGATTACTCTGGTTGATGCAGGGTGGCACTACTGTATGGAGAGTTTTGCCTTGTTTTATATGTGTACATATTAGGTCAAAACTTCCACATTTTAGTTAATTCATGTGCGTCAAGGCACAAACTACAAAGATATTTTAGAAATTTGTTTGAAACACGCACACGCAAAGATTAAAACATATCGAAAACATATATATATAATGTCTAAATAAATATATTAAAATGTTTTTTCAGAACTTAAATTTGTATATTATATGGTAATTTGATATTATACCTGCTGTGACATATTACTTTGATGATGTTTGTGTCAAGTAATAATTATTCAAAGTTTCTGTTTATGATGTCATGACATCCAAGAATCCTGGCATGACTAATCCATATCAAATATATTATACATTACCAACTTTTCACATATATACATGACACCAAGTTCTAAAATATGCTGACCTGTGTCACCCATTTCTTTCCATTTGGAAGATATTAAACAGTTCCTTAACAATGATTTTTTCTCCCATAATATGATACATCTCTCAGATCATTTGTAAGTAATATGATTTTATATTTAAAAATTGATTTACAGTTAAAACTTTATAAATTTGTTATGTTTTTTTGCTAAAAAAATTTATGTTTTTTTTTTATATTTAAAATATAAGTTGTTTAAACTTACAGTTCACCATTTTTTAGGTTAAAAAAAACATAAAGCTAAAAGTTTGCCATTTAAAAAATGTTTCAGTTGTTCATAATGAATATATCTTTTCATCATCAGAAATAAAATGGGTTTTTTTTAATTTGAAGTTTGGTATCACATGTTTTGGATGTTTACAACAGCACCAAGTGCTGCATTATGCCAGGGAAGAGAAGAATGTTTGCAATGGTGCAAGGCGCCATAATAAAAACTCACAAAAAATGCCATATTAAAAAGTCACATCAACCTGTTTTTATTTAGTATAGCAATTTGTAATTAATAATTTGTTAAGCGCATACTCATTATCTAATATATAGGGTATATGAGCACAGACTTTCACACGACCCACCACTCTCCACACTATCTCATAACACTGATACACTTGAACACATATATGTTGAAAAGAAAAATAATCAACAATATACGTATTTCATGCTAAGCCAGCAATCATCAATTCATCCAGATTATCATCTCTACACATATATGCTATAAATGGCCGCTCTTGTCTTTTAAAGTTGTTAATCTTGTGTTAAGATTTGTAGAGGTCTCTACTGTCACATCTAGGCACATAGTCTTAAGGTTATAGCCTTAATATGTATTACTTAGTATTGTAATGTGCTTTTTCTTTTTACCATAATAACATAATTTTCCTTTTTTTTTTTTTAATTTGAAGTTTGGTATTGCACATGGTAAGATGTATTATTTTCAATGTATCACAAACTTACAATAATATGGAACCTGAGTAATACTTCACAGCAGGTATAATACCAAAGTACCGTATATTTAAAAAAAACTTTAAATACAGAAAAATCTTTAGCACTGCACAATAAACTTACTTTATAAGACATTATGTTACAAAACAAATTTATATTTTATAAAACCTATTAATTTATTTTTAATTTTATAAGAATTGATTGTAATTATTTGCCACTTTGACAAAGTACTATTTACATTTAAATTAAAATCAGTAAAGTTATATAGGAATTAATTAATTTGTTTTGAGTGTAAATAAAGCCTTATCATTATAGGAAGTATTATAGACAATTCTTATGAAAATTGATTAAAAATAGCTTTATAGGTGAGATAAAATGTATTAGAGAAATAAATCTTTATGAAATTTAAGTTAATTTTATGAAATCATGTTTATAAGGACTTTTATTATATAATGATAAGATTTGAAATACCAGGCACTCTTATACCTGAAGCCTAATTGTAAATATAGGGGATTTGAGTTCAAATCCCTTATATTTATATAATGATAAGAATTTTGAAAATTTAAAATTTGAAAAATATGTTTTATGTATTATATGTATATGTAATGTATTTAGTTTTTGTTTTTATTTTTACTTCAGACAATTTTCTGAAACATCTTAATAAATATATGCCTTAATAAAGATATTCAGTAGTCAAAATACAAATGGATCTAATACATACAAAAATTATTCATATTGGATTAGTTCAGTAAATTAACAAGTGTAAAAAAGAGTAAGAGTTGATATTTATATATTAATATTTTTAAAACTATAGTGTCTATTAATCATGTTAAAGTTTTTATATTTTCATAACAGGCTTTTAAAAAAAGTCAACGGTACTTACTTATTAGTCCTGCACTAATGAAAGTCACTGGTAATAAACAATTATGTCTATAAAGACCAAAATAAGGACATTTACGATCTTCTAACAAAATAAATAAATTAATTTTGTAAATGAATATTAGATAATATTCTCACGAGGAGAAAGTAATTAGCCAAATTTTTCATTTTCTCTTCATTTTATAACACCGCTGTGATACTATAAAAGAATGTTTATAGATGCTTGTTTCATTTCCACTCACGAAAAACGTAAATGCATGTTTCCTCTAAATAAAGTTATAGGTGACCATATTTCAAAATAAATCTCTATAAGTTTATTTATTAGAAGATAATTTATCACAAAAAATGGAAATGTGTGCTTATAGGCATGTGTTTCATTTACACCAAATTATAGATCATTTTTCCAAATAAATGTTTAATTAATTGATTAAGTTAATCAGCAAGTCCAATTTAGACATTACTTTCTGAGATCAGAAAACTATTGCCAAACTATTACATAAGTACCAAATCAATCAATAGATTAGTATTGAACTCAAATGACAATATGTATTCTGAATTACTTAATTCTCTTTAAAGTCACCATTAAACAATACAAAAGAAAGGATTATAGAAGAAAACAAGCAGACCTGATGTATTGAAGTGCCCAATAAACTTAAACATAGTTGGAGGGTATCCTATGAATAAATGAGGTGGTCAAAAAGTAAACACTTTAATCTTACGCATTTAAAAAGTTCATTTAATAATAAAATAAAATTAAGTTTTTAAAAACAAAATAAGAAATGGTGTCATATCTATAAAATATTACTTACAATTTCAGCAATTATATGTCAGCAGTAAAAATAAAAGACAATAATTTTACTATTATTTGAAATGAGATTTTGGAGTTGAGAGGCCCCACCACAATAATCATGACATTATAAAAATGAAAAAGTAAAATAGTTGTAGTTAAATTTTAATAAAACTTGAATACCCATGTGAAATTAAACCATTTTGAAGTAGAGTTTTGTTGGAAGCATATAAATATATATCACTTGTATTTTTTTTCTCTCATGTGTCATAGCATCAGCCGGGAAGCGAACCTGCTAACCCAGGACAACTGCTTGCAAAACAGCTGTCGCTGACATCTCGACCACCAATGCTTGATGAATATCACTTGTATTTGACTACTGTTATAAATATATAACACAGGCTGCTAGCTCGGGACAGAAATGTAAAGCTTTTTTTGATTACACCTGCTTGATGTTACGGAAAACATCTATTACAAAATATCTTTGATAGTGCTCTTAAAATTGCGTAAGATTGTCTTTAGGCATGTGCTTGCAACTTAAAACCTACCTATCTAGTGTATTATTTGCATCCGAACATTTCTAAGATGGCACGGATACACCTGACATTTGGTGGATATTATCTGCAGATGAAATATTTGTCACCTTTTTAGTAGCATGTGTAAGGAAAATAAAATTCATTCAGTTTTTGTATTGGAAAATGGTTTGATATGGAATTCTACCATCACAAACATGTAAAGCAGGTCTAATACATAAATATCCCTTTCATTCACACTTTGTACAGTGCAAACATTATTTTCTCTAAATAATTTTTTTTTCTTAAAGTTTCTACTGTCTATTTATCTTCTTCTGAAGTACAAAATATTTAAATATTTGTACAAATATTTATATACTTTAAAATTATAGTTTTTTAACTCTTATGTATACTTTTATATATAATTTATATTGATTTTTACCTTTATACTTTAAATATTTTAATTATTAAATATTAATTAAATTATTCAATTGAAACTCATTTTCATTTTTGGCTTAGCTGCAAACTTCATAAACTGACAAATTTTTAAATTTAAAACTTTCTCTATGTTTATTTTTCCTTAAGTAATTCTTTTTCTATTCTTTTGCATTGTCTTTAAGCTACTGTCTGTGATTGCTAATAAAAATTTTTGCTGAATGCTTGCATTGATAACACTTAAAAGATTATTTTTAAATCGTTGTTTCGTTACTATTATTTTCAGATTTATTTTCTTTGTAAATATTATTTTTATGTTTTTAAACATATGTTGTAAAGCAACTTTATTAAGTTACTAAAGTATGATACACCTGTTCAGGGACCACTTTCTGTCACCTGCAGCAGTGGGCCATAGAGGCTACAATGATACATAGATATCCTACAACTGGGCAGTGGCTCAAAGCAATTCAACCATCTTATACAATAGTTTAGGTATTACATGTATCTAAGAAAAAAAAAATATTCAGAGTACAAACATCAAGAAAAAAAAGAAAAAAAAAAGACATGAATTATCACAGATGCTACGTCCATTCGAGGCAAAGTCCATGCAGGACAATAGAGTCTCAACCCACCTGGAAAGTCTCCATGCAGCTCCCTCCAGGCCCCATCCATGACTCATCATCCAGAACTCAGTTTAGTGAGAACCCAGACCCACTCCTTGGACAAGGTTAAATGGCTTCGGCCCCTGCCACTGGATTACAATTTATCTGCATGTGACATTGGTTCAGCATGTGCGAAACACCAACCCAATCAGAGAGGGCCAAGAGAACATTGCCAGATCATTCCTAAATCTAGGTGTGGCAATGATCGCCGGTCGATCCTGCCAATCAATAAACCCTTCATGGCCATCGCCTCTACCTTTGAGACGGAGAATTCGGGCAAAACCCAAAAAGAAAAAAAAACAGTGATTAGACTCATGGTTTCATTAAGTCCTCAGAGTTCACAATCTAGTTTGTATCATATAACCTTGTTCTAAACTAAATTGTAACAAAATTTCAATTATGATTCTGCTTTACTGATCCTATTGAGTTCTTCTAATCCAAGTTGAGTTCTAATTCTTGATTCTTAATTAAAGTTCCAATTATAAAATCTAACGGTTTGTATTCAGTCTTTGGGTTTTTCTTAATTTAAATCTAAAGGGATTGAATAATTAATCACATGTGTTTCTGTCTAGGCCCATAACATCCAATAAATCCATTTTTATCTCTAAGTCATTTGTTTTTTTATCTTCTAATTCACTTTGTCATAATTCTAAGTCAATTTGAAACTTTTTTAAGAATTTTTATTTTTTGCAGCATCCCAATCCCACCAGAAGTGGCCCAATAACTATTGATCTAATCATCATAAATTTCTAATTTTTATGTAAGGAGGTAACTTAAATCATATTCCATAATGTTTGATTCTTAATTTGAGATCGAATTAATATTTAAAATAATTTTCTTTCCTGTAAAGTTTTGCCGCATTGGGCCACTTCCGGTTTGACACCACGATATCATTACTTTTTCTTTACGATTAATTTAACATTTGAAAAACATTTCCCCATGGATTTAGACTAATCTTTGTATCTGGCATGTTTCTTTAACTGTTTTCTGTCCTCTCTGACTGGTTTGTAGTTGTTGAAAGCAGTTTTATTTCTTGATATCAGGAGTTAAGTTTGAATTCTCAGGAATATCATCGTTGAGCTTTTTTTTTTCACTTTTATTTTCACAGGTATTAATTTTCTAATCGTTTTAAATTAGTTCCATTACCAAAATTAGGATTTTTGTTATTATTTCCTATTTTGAGTTATTAGGTTACATTTTAAATTCGTTTTCTCAGTTTTAATCTTGTTTTAATGGTTCTAGTAATTACTTATATTAGCTTTTGCTTGATTAATGGCAGCTATTTGTACAGAATAAAACGATTGATAAATTGAGTTATTTTGACTTAAAAACTGATTTAAAATTTCTTGAAAAGATTAAAACAAGTAATCACTTATGTTTTATGATGCATCTTCTTACCAATGCCCATCTTGAATATGTGAATCCTCCCATCCTTGTGGAGCCTGTGAACAGTGATCTGCTCCCACTAGCAACAGGAAGTGGACTATGTTTTTGTAGCTTTTTGTTTTTGATTTCATATATATTTAAGAAATCGAATTTATCATTTTGCTTATTCAGATTTACTTTCATATGTGGATGGTGGCTCCATCAGTGAGTAGTAGTAGAATATTTTAAGCATCTTATTCTGAAACTACAAGAGATATGAACTATATTATATTTTGTTCCAAATCCCCCCTTGTGTTTAAAGGAAATAGTGTATTATAGCTCAACTTTTGTTGATAAACAATGATTAGAATAGAGAAGTTGCAGGTATATAGTATTTTTCAATATATATATATGACACATGTTTTTTGATGGATGCTATATATATATAAATCAAAATTATATTATTATCAAAAATTTTAAATAATAATATAATTACTAATAATAAATCAAAGGGTTATTTATTTTATTTTGCAGAGTATGCATTCACTCATGCACCTACTGAAACAATAAGTATAAGAAGAAAAAAAGTAAAACTTTTATCTTTAAAATAAAGTAAATAGCAAAATTCACTCTGAGCAATATATATATTTAGAAACTTTTTTCTTTTAAAAGAACAATAGACTAGTCTCTTTTTCAAGAAATTACTATCTTCACAATTATGTTAAGTCTGAAATTTAAAACTTTTACATTTAGAAAATATTTTATTAAGCAAAATACTGTACATCAGAGTCAGAGGGGATAATAAAGGAAAATTAAAATATATGTGGTTTCAATATAAACTGAAGATATTTTATTAATATATGTAATGTGTAAGCACTCTGCCCAGAGAAGGAAAAATGGCTACCGAATATTAAAATCGTGAATTTTAATGGGTTTTCTGTTGATTTAGTTATATTTTTGTTTATATTTTACTTTGACTAGCATGTAATTGAAATCACATAGTTAGATACAGCGTAGTTTATGGCCCTATTGTATTATTAGTATAGTTTGTTATTAGCTTGGTTGATTCGTTCTGATTAATGGTGCATATAATTTTGATATTATTACGCATTGATATTTAGAAGCTCATCCACCATTCATCATATTCTTACTATTGTATGTTTGTTTTGTTTTTTATCACAAAAATTACTTTTAGAGAAATTTGCAACGCTGGTGTACATAGAAAAACACTTGTGTGAGTTTACTAACCATTTCCAAAATTCTTTTACTTGTCCTTCATTTTGTTATCATCCATATCTATGCCGCAAAACTTGAAAAACATATATTAATGCATGCAGTATATCTGAAATGAGAAATATTATTTATTAATAAAATAACTGTAGGATCAGTTGTTAAGTAGGTCATATGCTTTTCTGTTGACCAAACAGATTTTTTTTTATTTTACCTCTCAGTTAAAAATTGATTTAGGTACTTTCAAATCATTTGTTTTTATTACTACACCGATGAGTACTAGACATTTCTGATGGATTGGTTTATGTTCACTGCAAAAATAATTTTACTGGTATGGATTTTTTGTTGATAGTGTCGTTTCTAAACCAAACTGAATTATGTATTTACTAGTTTGTAGCATATGTGTGCATTATTACACACACCTGCATATATGTACATTAAATTGAGAAAAAAAAAAAGAATAATTTTATATTACAAACCTGAGGAATTTAGTATACATATAATTTTTGGTTTTATTTATGGTAAAAAGAATTAACATCTGGTATAAATAAAGCATTAATCTTCAAAACAAAATATAAATCATAGCCAAGTATTAAAAACCAAAAAGTAATTTAGATGCAACTTTCATATCAAATATAATATTCATGAATTAATAATAGTAAAAAGTTTCAATCTTTATATGAAACAGCAGGGCATAATTGAAAAGTTTCTTAATATATTATTTAAAAAAAAAAAATACGTATATACTTTTATAAGCATTTATATATATATTAACGTTATTAAAGATGATTTAATTTTCTGATATCTAGATTTATTATGGGAGTACTTATTGATATTATTAAAGATTTATTTAATTTTCTAATGGGCAAGAGGAGTTAATATTCTATCATTTGTATATACTTTTATAGACATTTGTATATAAAATCAGACAAAAATAAATGTAAAAATCAAAATTCTCTGGAATAAACTCTACAATATTTAATATACCAATATATTAAGCATCACATGATCACTATCTCTTATACTAGTACATAATTGTTTATAAACAAGGCAAAACTCTCCATACAGTAGTGCTGCCCTGTGCCAAGCAGAGTAATCAATGAATGCCAGAAGGCTTGTGCATAAAATCCCTATCTAATGCCTACTCATCCAATATCCCCAGACTAGTTTCTGGCTTGTGGTCTTCATCAGTAAGGAGCTTTGGATCTGAGAGCACTGCAGATCTAGGTGCAGTGCTCTCAGATCCAAAGCTCCTCACTGATGAAGGCCACAAGCCAGAAACTAGTCTGAGGATATTGGATGAGTAGGCATTAGATAGGGATTTTATGCACAAGCCTTCTGGAATCCATTGATTACTCTGGTTGGCACAGGGCGGCACTACTGCATGGAGAGTTTTGCCTTGTTTATACCTATATAAAAATAGCTATAGCCAGCCGTATGCCATCCTGAATAGCATTTAATGGTTAATATTTAATTAAATATTAATAGTCATCTGCTACACAGGATGAGGGATACTGCCATAAGCTAGTTATAGCTATTATTTATTATTTTATTATATTGTTATATTGAATATATAAAAATATGTGAAATATTTATTACTTATACAATACCAATACTAATAACAATCGCAATCTGTTGTCAAGGCAACCTCATCTAAACAATAAATATGGTTTAATATGTTTATATGGACACTAAAGATTGCAACTTGATTATAAAGAATGAAATTATTAATTCAAACTTCATATATAAAGGTATTTCCATCTTTATTGTATAAAGGTTGCCTTGACAATGGATTGAGATTGTTATTAATATTGGTATTGTTTAAATGCTGACTGCTTTCATGTATTTTTATTATTTGCCTATTTAGTCTTGGGCTTTATTAGCTTTAATATATATGTCTGCCCATCCTTGCATATGTATTAAATGGATTATGTCCTGTACATGTGAGGTTCAGATTGACCTAAGGTCAACATGGGTGTGACAAGAATCTCGGCCTCAGTGTGGCCTTCGAGCATTCCATCATCAGATTTTCAATTGGATGGATGGTTGAAGAGTTGGAGGATGTAGTAGATTGGAGCCTGTCCATTAAAGTATGAAGATTGTCTATCTTAATATATATCTGAGCACTTGACGCATATACGTGTAGGGATGGTAATCTGGACTGGCTGATGATTGCTGGTCTAGCTTGAAATACATATATTGATTATTTATCTTTTCAGCATATATGTGCTTGAGTGTATCGGTATTATTAGATAGAGTGGAGAGTGGTGGGTTGTGGGAAAGTCTGTGTTCATATACCCTATATAGTATATATATTACACTGAAGTATTAAATATTTTATTTAATGTTTTGATGGCCAGAGAATTTTATTGAATCATTTGGATATACTTTATATATGTACATTGACATTATTATAAATGATTTAATCTTTAGATGATCGAAAAAGTTAACATATCATTTGTATATACTTTTATAGACATTTAAATGTAATATTTTTAATGGTTAATATAAATGTAAATTAATTAGTAAATGGGATCATCGTTATATAAAGTTAAATCCATAGCCTACGTGTATTGTCGTGAAACAACCAGTCAGACACGGCTCCATGGGCTGAATGAAAACAATAGAAATTCTGCCTCATTTTGATTATTGGTAGCTTGGACATTTTTCGTATTGTTTTCATTCTATCTGCAGAGCCACATCTGATTGGTTGCTGTATATCAATACATGTAGGCTGTGGATTGAATATGATTTTATTTACTAATTAATCTACATTTTATGGGCATATTCATATATTGATATTGTAACGGGATTTGCCGTTTTCACGTAATTACTTGGGCTATATTGATGCATATATAGAAAGGAGTTTGCTATTAACTGAAAGGAGACCCTTTGGTTCCTCTTGGAGGCCTTAAAGGAACCGAGCAGGGCAAATTCCTAATGTCCACTCCATACGTTCTTGTCATTGAAGATGTTATTACTATGTGATTATTCATATAGTATACGAACATGAATGGGCTGCTCACCAACATGCATTAGCCAGCGTGGTGAGTTTATTGGCTTTTTACCTCTGAGTTTAAGATCAAGAAACACCATGGTCTTTCTTCTCAGTGCCTGATAAGGCAGAATGAATGTTTGTGTAAATGATAAATATTTATCCAATATATATATATACAATTATGACAGACAAAAATAAAGCATGGCAGCGGTTGGTGGCCGAAGGCGGAGGGTGCTAAGAATCCCCTGATTGTGGACTCAGGCTGCCATTTGATGACGACTTTTTATTTAGGTACTTACAACTGCAGATCACTTTCAAGTGAAGGAAGATTGCAAGAATTAGAAGAAGAATTGTCTTATATTAAATGGGACATTATTGGACTTTGTGAAGTTAGAAGAAAAGGTGAAGAAACAATTGATTTAAAAAGTGGACATATACTCTATTATAAAGGCACACATATTGGAAATACAAGTGAAGTAGGATTCATTATAAATAAAAAGTGGAAGAACAATATTGTGGAGATTGATGGTGTATCGGACAGAGTTGCAAGATTAGTTATACAACTTAATAGCAGATACCAAATGCAGATAATTCAGGTTTATGCCCCAACAAGTTCTCATAGTGATGAAGTAGTAGAAGATTTTTATATGGATGTACAAAAGGCTTTTGATCAGAGTAAACAACATTTTAAAATTGTTATGGGAGACTTTAATGCTAGAATTGGTAGACAAATGAAAGATGAAATTGCTGTAGGTAATTTTGGTTATGGTAATAGAAATGAGAGAGGACATAGACTTGTGGAGTTTGCAGAAAAAGAAAAACTTTATATTATGAATTCATTTTTTGAGAAAAATGTTAAAAGGAAATGGATATGGAAGCATCCAAATGAAAGTACAGCAGAATTGGATTATATTTTGACTAACAGGAAATACATATTTCAAGATTGTAATGTCCTTAATAAATTTAACACAGGAAGTGATCATCGATTAGTAAGGTGTAAGTTACGTGTTAATGTAAAACTAGAGAGACAAAAATTATTGAGAAAAACAATATTTACAGTTGATATTCCTAATCTTCAGAAACATTCTAATGAATTTAAATTAGAACTTACAAATAGGTTTCAAGTGTTAGGAGATTTTGAACATGATTCAGATTTGAATGAAATTAATATGAAAATAACTGATACACTTTTAAAAACTGCAACAAAGATAGCTGGTAGAAAAAAGCAGCAATTGACTAATAAAATTTCTACTGAGACAAGAGAATTTATGAAGAAAAGAAGGAATATGAAGATATACAAAAATGATGTATTGAATTGAATATCTCGAATTTTGTAAAATGGTACGGAAAAGAGTTGAAAATGATATAAGAAAGTATAACTGTGAAATAGCAAGAAAAGCTGTAGAAGAAAATAAAAGTCTCAAGAATGTTAAACAACATTTTGGTATTGGTAGGAAATTTATATCTGCAATAAGAAAAAAAGATGGAATTATTACTAAAAAGAGAGATAACATCATGAAATTGGTAGAAGATTTTTATCAAGAATTACATAGTAATAAAGAACAAGTACCTCCTATATCTATTACATCTTCCAAATTGCCCAGAATTTTAAATGAAGAAGTGAGACATGCAATTAAATGTATAAAGAAAGGAAAGGCTCCAGGAAATGATGGAATTATAATTGATATATTAAAAGAAGGAGGTGAAGAAATAGAAACAATTTTAGCAAAGTTATATACCAAATGTCTAAATGATAAAGATGTACTGGAAGATTGGAAGAATGCAGTAATAATATTAATATTTAAAAAAGGTGATAAAGAAGATATTAGAAATTACAGACCTATCAGTCTTTTATCAGTTTTATATAAAATTTTTACCAAGATAATTACAACTCGTCTACAGAGAACTTTGGATTTCCACCAACCAAGAGAACAAGCTGGATTTAAAAGTGGTTTTAGTACAATAGATCATATCCAGGTATTGAGAGAAGTCATAGAAAGGACAAATGAATATGAGTTGTCATTATGTTTTGGATTTGTAGATTATGAAAAGGCATTTGATTCTATACACATTTCTTCAGTGATTAAAGCATTGGATCATCAAGGTATAGATCCAGGATATTGTCATATTTTAAAGAATATTTATAAAAATGCAACAGCAACAATTAGATTACATAATGATACTGGAAAAATCAACATTGAGAAAGGTGTAAGGCAAGGTGACTCCATATCTCCAAAACTTTTTACAGCAGTGCTGCAAGAAGTATTTTGTGGATTAAAATGGGAAACTAAAGTAATGAAAGTAAATGGAGAGTATTTAAGTCATTTAGATTTTGCAGATGATGTAGTTGTTTTTGCAAATAATGCTTCAGAGCTGCAGGAAATGTTGCAGGAGTTAGCAGATGAAAGTGGAAAAGTAGGATTAAAGATAAATGTTAAAAAGTCTAAAGTAATGTTTAATCGATTTGCTCAAAATATGAAAATAAAAATTGATTATGAAGAATTAGAAGAAGTTAACAGTTACAAATACCTAGGTCAGATTATTAATACAGATGGAAACATAATGGAGGAAATTAATCATAGAATTAAACTTGGTTGGAGTGCTTTTGGTAGAAATAACTTGATACTAAAAGGAAATATGCCTATGTGTTTGAAAAGAATGGTTTTTAACAAATGTGTTTTACCAGTTCTTACTTATGGATCTGAGACTTGGACACTTAATAGAAGAGCAATACAGAGACTTCAGACCACTCAAAGGAGTATGGAGAGATGTATGTTGGGAGTAACAAGAAGAGATCGAAAACGCAATGTATGGGTAAGACAACAAACAGGTGTTACTGACCTTATTGAAAAAATTAAAAGATTGAAATGGAGTTGGGCTGGACATATTGCTAGAAGAAATGATAATAGATGGACAATTGAAATTTTAAACTGGATTCCAAGAGATTGTAAAAGACCCAGAAAGAGAGCACATGTGAGATGGATGGATGAAATAAGAAAATGTGCAGGGGTGATGTGGAAAAGAGAAGCTAAAGATCGGAGAAGATGGATTGAACTTGGAGAGACCTTCATCCTGCAGTGGATTGATAATGATTGATGATGATGATGATATAGGAAAGTTTACTTTTTGAAATGGGGATCGAACTCAGGCCTGTTTCAGTATATACTGACATTAATAAAAATGATTTAATCTTTAGATGATTATTGTTTACTTTTATAAACTGATGATGATGAAAGTGGTTTTGCATTTTAGGTACTTCAGCATAATAATACATAGATGTCAGATACTTAGAACTTGATATTCCTGTTATACTAAAGATATATGTGCTGACGTATTGTTTTTATTGAGTATTGACTGTCACAAATGTAGATTATATCATCATCATCATCATTTTCAAGAATGGAAAGGAATAATAAAAAAGACAGAAAAGGGTTAAACTAGATAGCAGAATAACATTTTTTTAACTTCCACCACTAGGCTGAAAGTTAACATAAAAAGTCGGTTCATGCAGTCAGTAGTCGAGTTGTTTAAGCCCTATATTTTATAGAAACAGATTGTTCCGTGAACCAAATTGAGATAAACATGTATCTGGATATAGGTTAGTATTTTTTTTATTTTAAAAAAAGTTAAAAATAAAAACTTTTTCAATTTTAATACTACAGGGGCCTTTCGAGATCAAATAAGAAGTCTGATTGAATTTGACATTTCTGATTTTTTGCGGCCCTAATTTAATTTTTGATTGTGTTTTTTTTTTTTGAAGATTTACAGTAGCTTTAGTCTTTTTTTTCTTTATCAGAGTGTGTTCTCAACTAAGGAATCAAAGTTTACTAAAGCTGTTTATATAAAAAAAAAATTGACGTTGATTTTCGTATTGTAATGTCAGAAAAATTGAGATAAAGGTAGAGAAAAATATATACAGTATATATATATAAAAGTTGTATTGGAAATAATGGATATTTACTTATAACTACATATTTAATAAAATAATTTACAATAAAATGTAATATATAGGGTATATAAGCACAGACTTTCATACGACCCCCCCCTACTTTCCACACTATCTCATAACACTGATACACTTGAACATATATATATGTTGAAAAGATAAATAATCACCAATATACATATTTCATGCTAAACCAGCAATCATCAGTTGATTCAGATTCCCATCTCTACACATATATGCTATAAGTGCTCAGATATATATTAAGATAGCCAAACCTCATACTTTAATGGACATGCTTCAATCTACTCCACACTCCAACTCAACTGTCCATCCAATTGAAAATCTGATGATGGAATGCTCAAGGGCCACCCTGAGGCCAAGATTCTTGTCAAACCCATGTTGACCTATGAGTGCATATTGCAGTTTGCCAATATGGCACTTTTAAATAATATCTGGTCCCATCTTCGGGAATGATATAGAATAGTTAAGTCATCTATAAAAAATAAAGTGGAGAAAGAGACTTCTTTAAAGATACCTTAAATAAAATCTTGCATTTGAGATGATTTTTGTTTTATTGCAGGCAACTGTGTTCATACTATATGATCTCCTAAATGCAGACAGTATTTAGTGAACATCTTTTTGCCAGTGAAATTTGTCCTTACCAATATGACTTAGGTTTATACCGGATGACACCATCATCTAAATGAACAATGCCACCACAATGGAATGTTAGATGTAAGGATGTTCTCAGAATTATTTTTTAGAAAAAAGAAAACAGCAAATCAAATAGGGTCTCAGAACATCCATTATCACTCTGCCAACAGGAATTTAATAGCCAGTCTTAATTGCGTGTAAACATTTTATTAATTTAGTAAGTAATGCAGGATGTTCAGATAAAGTGGAGACCACATTTAGCTTGCTTTGTGATCATAAATCATTCAGGATATAAGTAAAGACAATATATTTTGATTAAGGACATTTGACAAATTATTAGTAACCATGTGTTCATGCTAAATTTTATTAGATGTATATAAGCAAATAGTGTTTCATAATTTGAACGATGTTTACAGCCCCTGTGACTTAATGCAGTTGTGGTGTAATTGACTTTGAAATTCGAAATTCATGGATTGCAGCTTAGTTCTATCATTTTGGTGATCTTCTTATAATTTCCCAAGCAATAAACCATTTGATTAATTTTAAGGAGGATTATATATATACATACACTTTTTTCAGTTTCAAAAGAAAATATAGGTGTTTGTTGTGCTGTCCAACACAATTTGTCTTTTTTATTTATTTTTCAAATGCAAGTATCAAGTATTTTGTGCTCATGGAAGATACTACCAAACTATTTCATGATCAGTACAATTTTGACAGACCGGGGGCGCTGTGGTATACTGATAAACTTTAGAGTTCATCTGTTGTTTGCAGTCAGCTCTATTCCTTCCTGTGCTTGAATTTTATAAGAATCTCTGAGATTCAGTCATTTGTTTTATTTAAAAATTAAAAATGGCTGTTTCATGAATTTTTTTATAAACTATATGTATATTATGAAATTTTTATTGTGATCTTTCTTTCATTCCCGGTTCAATTCTATATAAATAGATGGATTTAAATTCATGATTTTTCAGTCTATTTAGCCTCCACTTCATCTCAAGCAACCGATACACATGACTACACACATGTGAAAAAGATACGTTATCCCAAATGTACATATTTCATGCAGAATCAACACTCATCAGTGGGCCAGATCAAAATCTTCCACACACATATATAATAATGCTTGGTTTACATTAAGTTAACAATTCCTTACACTTTAATGGACAGGCTCCAATCTTCTTATTCTTTCAACCGTCCATTTCATTGGAAAAACCGATGATGGAATGCTCAAAGCTCTTGTTGGATTTGATATTATAGTCACATCCATGTAGAAATTATGTCAATTTTACCATTCTTATTATCAGACATTACATATCCATATATATTAATAGGAGAGGGATGAATGGACTGAAAAATTATGACTTTAAATCCCTCTATTGACATATATTGGAAACATTCAATATAAACAAATGATTGTACTGCCTTAGAATTATATAAAAGCTTCCACTTTGTCTGATTCATTTTAGTCAGCATCTTCACTGTTGGGATATTTTTTGTACTAATCATAACAGACTTCTGTTGTACACTGTAACATTAATAGTTAGCAGTGATATTCACTTTGTTACTACTATTCTAAGATCACATTACACCCTTTTTAAAATTTTGCTTATTCTAACAATTTCCTATTTCACACTATTCATGCATTACTAAGCTTGTTGTTTTTCTTTTACTTCTTGATGTTTGCAGTATGCTCTTCTTAATTAATCATTGTTTAGCAACGAATCCTTTTCTGGTCCACCAAGGCAATATATTGCCTTTTTAACCCATTCTATTATTCCTGTATAGATTTATTTTTTACATTTTTTCAAAGATCTCTTTAGTATTTTATATAGACATATTGATACTGCCATACTTATATCTTAATTTACTGTCTTCTAAATCAACTCTGAATTCCTTGCTTACTTTTAATATATATAGAAATTTGGATGAATTTTTGTGGTAATTATTTCATTCGCCTACAGAAGCTCAGAGTCTGAAGTTTGAATCCCACAATGTTACAGCAAGCACTTTTTAGATAGCTACTCATGACTAATTCAGTCAGATATCCATTTATTGGTTGACAAATAGATATCTAATTAGCTTTAACATAAAGGTGATCAGTTACTCTAGATTGGCACAGGAGTATACTGATTATAAAAAAAAGATAGAAAATAATTGTAATCTAATTCAGTATTTAACTGGTGTGTGTGTGTGTGAAGGTGGGGGGTCATATTCCTATAAATACTGCACCAGTGGTTACCTTTGATGTCTATTATATATTTAATATACCCAAATTTACTGAGGACTATTTTTATTGTAATAAAATGTGTTGTTTGTGACAGAACTTGTTTATAATATTCATTAAGTATCATTCATAATTTCATTGATTCATAACCCAGAATATCCCCAGAATGATCTCCAGATATGAAAGCTGCAAATAAGCAAAATACTATAACTAAGCAGTCACTGATGATACTACATTCACTGTCAGGAAGTGGTGAAGGAGACAATGACATGTTTACTTTTATAAAATTTCATAATTGCAATAATGTTGGATGGATAATGGCAAGTATTGACTGCCATTGAATGGGTCAACATCCTGCTGGGTGTGAGATCAGCAGCAGCATTTTCCAAGTCAGCAGATCAGTGTAGGTATCAACATTGAGTAAGCAGCAGTAGACAAGTTCATTTTATGAGATTCTGCTAGTGCATTAAGCCTATTGTGGTGATTATTTTTGGGCAAAGAAGATAATGGGAAATCACTTCACCTTATAATTTCTTTGTTTTATTAGCAGTATATCTATAGGAATCGTTATTTTTAGTGTCAAGACCTTAGCTAAGGATGTTTTTGGTGTCTTGCCTGGCCCAAATAGACTTGAGGTTGTAAGAATAGCATTGGCAGAGGAGACAATATTAAGAAAAAGAAAATATTTTATGGGCCTTTGAAGAAAGAATTAAAAAAGATTGTTTAACTGTTGTGTGGAATGTATTATTGCATGGTTGTGAAACCTGGACAGTAAGTAATAAAATTAGGAACAGATTGTAAGTGTTTAAGATGTGGACATGAAGAAGAATGGGGGAAATTGGTTGAATGTGAAGAAGTTTTGAAAAAAGTAAATGGAAAAAGAAGATTGCTTGAGGATATTACAAATAGAAAAAAAAAATTGGATTGGACATATATTAAGAAGAAAGTATAGTTTAATGAAAGATGGTTTGGAGGGAATGGTGAGTGGAAGGAAGAAGAAAGGATGGAAAAGATTTACATTGGGATGATATAAGAAATGGGAAGAGTTATGTATATTTGAAAGATATGGGCAATGAAGAGAATGGAGTGGAAAATGAATGAATTGATGATGTGAGTATTCTCTGGACCTGTCCATAAGAAATGATGAATTAAGAAATATGCACAATTTGAAATTATTTTTATGTCTTTTATAGTTAGTGATGTAAAAATTCACATATAGTTCTAATGGAATTAAGTTTATACCAACTTGTAATATAGGTTTATAATTCTTATTAACCTTACATTTATTATATATTAGGGTATGGCATATCACTTTGGGTGATTTTCTTGCAGATCACTACCAAAGAAACAAAGATAAAATCTGTAATTGTGATACATTTTGATCTCGATTAAAACTGTAACGTTAATTCTATGTTTTTAGATTTATTTATTTTTTACTGTGAAGATTTGAAACTCATTGCAACATTATCTTTTAGCTTTTGATTCAGCATATCAATTTTTATTTGGTTTATTTTATGATTTTTAATTTATATGAGAATAAAGTGCTAACAAAGGTTTATTCATTGAGGTAAGATACTATCTTTTACAGCTTGAGATCTCTATCTATCTTATGATTTGACCATATGACATGCTAAATGATGGAAATTTAGATACATCACATTTTTATAGAATTTTACAGTGCTAATATTTCAGCCTAAATTTGTGCAAGTAAATTTATATTTGAGGATGATAAATATTTCATTTTCATTTAACATTAAAATCATTAATCCACTCTATATTTCTAGTATCATAAGCTTAAGAAATCAATGAACACCAGATGGCATTTCAAAAAAATTTAAAGACTAGTTTATGGTTATTAGCTTTCATCAGTCAAAAGCAGTACCCCTTACAAATCCATCAATTGCTTGTACTTCTTTTACACTATTTAAAGTTTTAGACTCAAGAAATCAACTGAATGACTTTTAGAGATGATTGATAGCAGTATATTATTGTTTAATTTAAACTTGGAGGAATCAGACATGCTTTGATATATTTGTATTTTATCCACTACAAAATTGAATTGAAAATCACTTATCTGTTATGAAAATGCCTTCTGTATTCTTTAAGTGGTTTACAGTTTTAATAGAAAATAATGATTACTTATATTGAATGATTAGTAAAATGATCTAACCTTGTGACTTTCTAAACCTATTATAATCCAATAGTTTATACATAGAGAAATTATGTGGTATTTTATTATTAGTTTGAACTTCAATCTAAGAATCTTTAATCTATTTATGCACTGAGCTATATAGGACTCCTAATGTAAGATTAACTTCTTTTACTGCACTTCAGTACAAAGTATTCACAAATTGAGCAACATACTAAATCAAAAATACCAAAAAAGAAAAAGAAACAAATACTTCTACTAGGGTATTATATCTTATATAAAAGGATTCACAGACAAAATTGGTGTATGTTGCAACATTATAATATACAAACAGCATTCTCACTGAACAAAAGATTAATAGTATTGCTACCAAACCTAAGGATTTAATCCATCTAGAAGTTTAAAGAATCAAGTTTCCATGTGAAATCTGCCAAACCACATAAATAGGAGAAATAATCATCGCATAAATGCTAGAAAAGAAAAATATATTAATGCTGGCCTTTACATAGATTTCTTGAATACTAAATTCATATCCACATTTAACAATCATTATCAAAAGATATTTAGGGAGGCTATAGAAAATTTAAAAAAAAAACAGAATTATATTACCAAACATGATGAAACAATAAAATGACTATCCATATGGCAGAGTTTCTTCATCTAAATGAAAAAAAATAACTCAAATTTAAGCCAGACATTTCACCAATTGTGCGATTTATCTCCGCAACAAATGTATATTATTACTTCTTTACCCAGTTGAGTGCAAAGTGAAATGTCAGTATTTTACTTTTATTTTATTAAACACAATTGCCCACCAAAACCATTATTTATTTTTTTATATGTACATATACATAAAAGGAGGTTGCCTTGACAACAGTTTGAGATTGTTAATTTATTATCTATATTGCGATTGTCTAAGTGTTGATTGGTTTCTAAAGGTTATATATATATATTTAGAATTGAGAGTTTATATATATATGCACACACATTCTTAGAAATTATAATTTGCACTCAGACATATATTTTTCCTCATATACTCTAGTATTTGCAGGGTCATTGTCTCTATGGAAATCCATAAAGATTAAGTAGTCCAGGAACTCATCTAAAATGCCATCATTTTAAGCTTTGTTACTGTATTTTCAACTTTTAAAACATAGTGACTAACTTTTAAATGGATCTTACAAATCAACTTTTGTAAAAATTGCAAACTTTGTAATGGGTTCTACTAAGTATTTAAATGTCTTTCAGTTAAAATATTTTTAGTTTTTTAAAATGGCAACAAACTGGGAAGGGGGAGATGGGTTCAATATTTAAACTTTTTTTTAGTAAAACTTTTATGCTACCCTCTCCCCCCATGTTTATTTTAAAATCATTATCAGCCAATTATAATCCACATCAGCTTTCTTCCATAACTTATTCATAAAAATCTATGCCTTCCCAAATTAATTCCCTATTTCATCACCAATTCAAAGTAACAGTACCAGGTTAGTAAGCACTCTAGGCCACCTTTGACACCAGTGTAGCCACAAAATCATTGATGGTACAGCTAAGTGATAAATCTTTAGATACACCAAAAATAAATAGCATTGTGTTCCAGTTATTTTGGCTAACGCCTTGATTCATCTTAAGATATTTAATTCTTATACTTATATCACTCATGTCTGCTTATTTTTTCTTTTATTACTATTTGCTATACATTTCTTTCCCTTCTTCCCCTGTTTCACAATTTTCATACTTCTAAAGATATTTTCTTTAAATTAATATTTATTATATCA
Source organism: Epiperipatus broadwayi (assembly GCA_028023455.1). NCBI lineage: Eukaryota > Metazoa > Onychophora > Udeonychophora > Euonychophora > Peripatidae > Epiperipatus > Epiperipatus broadwayi. The sequence continues at coordinate 3,071,681 of JAQFVV010006217.1, forward strand.
AACGAATTCCAAGCCCTTTCAATTTATTTTTCTATTTTATTTGCTTTTATTGATAATAATTGATTTAAGTAAATGTTAAATATCTGTCTTCTCAGTTTTTTAAATCAAGAAATTTTATTGTGAGCTCAAAGAATTACATTATAGCAATAACAGAGTTATACTGCTAATAGAAACTATAAAAAAGGTTACATAACCCAATACTTATAGTCTGGGAGGGGGGATGCATACCATCTAATTAATGAAGAACCCCCCCTCCCCAATCACATTACTTCTAACCCTTCCAATCATTCAATCATTAAAAAGTTTAAACAGTGGCATCTCAAAACAAATTTTTTTTTTTATTAAATTAAACCTGAGTGCTCTGCCCACAAGAAATTTCTGGTCTATCATAGATGGTTCTCATGCTTGGACCCAGTCTTCCCCTTTAAGTAAACAGGATGATGACACAATAATACATATTCTGAGCCATTGTACATCACTCCAATGGGACAGAGACTTTATTGCAACCATATACAAACCTAGAGTGCCTCTCCTCACTGGACTGATTTCTAGCATATCCAACAGGATCTTTCCATCCATAAGAATCATAACCTTTCTGCTGTTTGCCTATTGGTCAACTAGATGTGCACTCATTTATAGTCATGTCTTGATTGACCATAAGAAATTACTTCTCTGGCAAAACTTCAGGCCATCAGAAACAGAGATGAAAAACTAGCTCCAACATATATCTACAATCCTACATGGAGCCTTGTAGTTATGGACAATTCATGATTGAACAGTTGATTTTGTCTCAGTTTTTTTTCTATTAGCTATACATAATACCGATTAGTTTGAATTTAAGCTGCCCTCGAATTTATGCAGCAATGGGATTTTAAAATTGGAAAAAAATATAAAATGATGTTATAATAGATATTGAAAAATTATAAACATTTTATTTACTTAAATAAGAACTAATATAAATACAGTAAGCTGTCTAATTTATTGCAAATATTCAGACATATATCTGTTTTTTGGTCCAAGAATAATTTTCTGTGATTTTTACAAGGAAATAACTTTTTTCATTGCTGTCCAATGACAAATATTCCTTTCATTAACTGTAAATCTTTTACTGGATGCATAATTTCCACTTTCATTGATGCATGGTATGATTTTTCTTTTGAATTCAACGTCATATATAAACCTTTTTCTGTCATTAAAGAGTACGGGTAATTAAAAAACTCAAAATTAAAATATTACATTCAAATATCAACCTTTCAAAATAATATATGATACCATTTCCAACTTCCTTATACACTTAACAATAGTATTTTTTACACCAAAACATTACTCTTACAGTTCCAACTGTGTCTGCAGAAGTTGGTTTTTGGAAGTAGGATTACAAAGATCTCTGATGATGACTGCAGAACAGTCGAAAATGTAAGAGTAAAGTTTTGGTGTAAAAAATAGTATTGTTAAGTGTATAAGAAAGTTGGAAAAGGTATCATATGTAAATATTGAAATCAATACATAAAAAAAGTAGGAAGAAGAAAATTGTATTATTTTCATAAAATTAAAATATTTTGAAATATGAAGCAATCCTACACAGCTACTATCAAATAGCAATTGGATTAATTCAGATAAGAGCAAATGGGAATCCTGAAAAAATTTCTATCAATAACCATAATACTATGTGCTTGCATAGAGCATAAAGCAAAGACCTTATCACTGAGGAGCAGATCAGTAGACATAAGTTAAAATAGTCACTTGAATTTAAGCAGCACCCTAATTTTACATCTTTGAAATTTGAATAAAAAGTTCAGCTTAAATTTGAAGTAATATGATATTCTTAAATAAATAATTTTTTTAAACATTTTTACTGGAATCCTAAGATCTAAGTGCAGTGCTCTCAGATCCAAGGCTCCTCACTGATGAAGGCCATAAGCCAGAAACTAGTCTAGGGATATTGGATGAGAAGGCACTAGATAGGGATTTTATGCACAAGTCTTCTGGCATCCATTGATTACTCTGGCTTGCACTGAGTGGCATTACTGTATGGAGAGTTTTGCCTGTTTAATAACAGTTATGAGCAAGCATAAGAAACAGTGATCATGTGATGTTTTGTGGGATTTATTTTCAAAGATGTTCATCTAAATGGTTTAAATACATCTTGTGGATTCAGAATGATCATCTAAATGGCTAAATACATCTCATGAATTTTAGATTGTAAGACATTAGTGTTGAGTCATGTATAAATCTAATGATTTTGATAATCAACAATAAAGTTGTATTAATTATCCCATTTGCTTATGCTTAAATAACAAGTGGATATATTAACCTTTAATTGAGTTTAAACTTTTTATGGCTGCTAGGAATGATATTATAATCTCTAACCTAATAAATGATTTGTACTAATGATTAATATATTTATGTTGTAAGTGTAGAAAATTTAACACTTCTAAATCAAATTATGATACGCATCCTTGATTGTAAAAATCAGTGTTGAGTCATCCACAAATCTAATGATTGAGATAATTACGATTGAAGTTGTATTAATTATTCCTTGTGTTTATGTTTAATTAAAAGGTAGATATATTAATCTTTATCTGGGCTAGGAATGTTATCATAATCTTTAGTTTAATAACTGATTAGTAATAATCACTAATATGTGTATTTGAAGGGGATGATGTCAAAGTTATGAATGCAAAATGATTGATACTTTTAAATCAAGTTGTAATAAGCATTAGTTATCTTTTAACTAAATCATAACATACATGAGATGTCATTCAGAATAACTAATATAACTTTAACAGAGCTATAGACTTACAGGACTCTATCGATTTCCTGCAGGATTCCTCTACAGGTTAGGGTTACTTTTTTAAAATAAAAATGTAGAATGTGATTACATGCCTAATAATAAAAACATAGTCTAATGCAGTTCTCTTTCTTGAATTGAAAATAAGCCAAAATTTACAATCATTAGCATAGCTAGTTTCCAATATTTACAACATACATATTAATACTTTTTTTTGAATATATTTATAAGATTAAAAAGCCCTAAAATTTGGAAACTATGCACGTTGTTGTAGTTTATTTCATTCTGGCTATACCTCTATATATTGTGCACATATAAATTTTAAGTAGTGATAGGGCCTGCTAATGTTTTTATTTACCGAACTATTATTGTTTTTGCAAAACAGATATAATGACAAGAAAAGAAGCAGTTTTAATATTTATCATATAGAATATATATTGATTCTGAATGTTGAGTTAAGGATTTGTTTTAACAATAAGATTTGCCATATTTCATAATTGATTTGTTAACGTGGATTTATTAATTGTCCTTAGTGAGATGTTAGCATCGCATATACTGTCTGAAAGTTAGATATAATCACAATGAAGTATTAATGTATATATTTTACAAAATTGAATATAAATACTATAGCTGTTATAGTAACTAGGCAACAGAAATAATTGATCATCATCATTTGTAGTTTGATATTGCTCTGTGTGAATTTAAATTATTTTAATTAAATAAAAATGCTTAAAGCTATACTGATAATTGAATTCAAAATAATATATATATATATATATTTCAAATTTCAAACAAAATAATTTAAATATTTTTTGTTTGATGGAAAATCTTTTTTGCGAAACCATTCCATTTGCTGAATCATATGTACTTCTATTTGGCATTTAAAACGATTATTTCTATCTATCTATCTATCTATCTATCTATCTATCTATCTATCTATCTATCTATCTATCTATCTATCTATCTATCTATCTATCTATCTATCTATCTATCTATCTATCTATCTATCTATCTATCTATCTATCTATCTATCTATCTATCTATCTATCTATCTATCTATCTATCTATCTATCTATCTATCTATCTACCTATCTATCTATCTATCTATCTATCTATCTATCTATCTATCTATCTATCTATCTATCTATCTATCTATCTATCTATCTATCTATCTATCTATCTATCTATCTATCTATCTATCTATCTATCTATCTATCTATCTATCTATCTATCTATCTATCTATCTATCTATCTATCTATCTATCTATCTATCTATCTATCTATCTATCTATCTATCTATCTATCTATCTATCTATCTATCTATCTATCTATCTATCTATCTATCTATCTATCTATCTATCTATCTATCTATCTATCTATCTATCTATCTATCTATCTATCTATCTATCTATCTATCTATCTATCTATCTATCTATACCTACCTACCTACCTACCTACCTACCTACCTACCTACCTACCTACCTACCTACCTACCTACCTACCTACCTACCTACCCCCTACCCCCTACCCCCTCCCTCCCCCCTTCTCTCTTTGTCTGTCTGTCTGTAAACCTGCCTGCCTATTTATTTGTCTATCTGTATCCATTTATCTATTCATACATCTATCTGTCCAGCTATCAGTCAGTGGAACAATCTGTTAAGAATTTTTTTAATCTGTATTGTTGTCAAATACTGTATTTATAAAGGGCTTCCAAGTGTAGATAGTGCACCCATTTATCATGCTCCTAACCTAGGATACAAATTAGCATTTGTAATAAGTTTTAGTCAGGTATAATTTTTGTTTTTTAGGTAGCAGTCAATGGTTATCAAACTCTTCTTAGATAAATAAAATAAATCATCCACTTAATAATTGGTGTGTCTGATGAGTAATCATGATCCGTTTCTCATCGTTCCTCATTGGAATTGCAATGAGGATGCTTTGTCATGCAATGAATTATTTAAATATTGTTTTACCTTTTTTTAACTATATTTATACTCATTAAAAATTAACTATATATAATTTTTTTTTCTGCAGCCGAATAAGTTAAACATTCTGATTATGTTTATAAAAAAATGGAAATATTTTATGAAAAACACTTTTATTTAATTTAGATAATTATATAGAAGTAACCATAATCAGTAAAAAGGAAAAATAATTTTATTTTTCAATCACAGCTTTGATTGTTATATGTAATTTGAAATATAAACAGTTGGATCATACTTTTTACATTTTAGTATTCAGATATTCTGCAATGGATTTTTGTACTCATATTTAAAAATGACAATCTATACAATGTTGCCATATTTTGAAATGTATCAGCATAAGAAAAAAAAAAATTTAGTTAAATAATCAAGAGAAATTAAGACTTCATCCTTCATTTCTTTTACTTTTTATTTTAATTAACTGTAAATACTGTAAAGTGAATTAGTTGTGAAATTCAAATGCATTTTAAAAAAGTATACTGTCATCTATTGCACGTCACTGAAACTTTACCAAACCTATATCAATGCAGGTTGACATTCATGCCACTAATACTGTTTAGTCTGATTAACCCTCAAATATTGCATTATTATTGATATCTAATATGTATGCAAAATTTGAAGAAATTACGCATGATAGTAATATGTTAAAAATCGGTACGATTTGATCCAAAACAAAAATAATTTCTAAGTTGTAGAAAAGCATTTAAACCAATAAATAAGTACTAATTTGGTTCAAAGTTCATATTGAAATAATTTTCTTAAGAATCATGGTTTTCATTTATAATTTGGCTTTATTCATCTTTTTTGATCATTTCTTATTAAATCACAGTAAAAAATCAGTCAACAGTTAAAAGTAGTTTTCTTGTTATTGTTTAAATTTGATGATTCAGTATATTTTTTATTAAGCAATCACCAACATTCTAACAACTCATTTAGATAAAAGCTATGGGCATTAAAATTATACCCTGCATATTTTTATGCAGGCCTTGAGGGGTAACACATCGAAGCCCATAAGCTCAGCCATCTCACTTCTAGTATTTAAATTTCTAATTTATTCTATTTGATTTTTTATTTAAAATTACTGAAAAAAATTTAAAGTTAAAAATCATATCCAAACAAAAATATCATGCCATGTATAAATATGTTTTTTTGGCACACTATATAAATCAAAACTGCAATCAAATTAGTTGTATATAGAATTAAAGTCAGAGGATGTGATGTGATGCACTGTGACTTCTCCTTATACAGAGTCAGGAATCTTTTGGCAACTATGCCCAGAGAAACTTGTCAGCCAATTTACATTTCCTTTCAATTTCCCATCCTAAGTTTTTCCATAATCTGTTCCATTCTATTTCCACAACATAATCTTTGTCAACTCCATGGCCTTCATATCTAAACCCCTGTATCTTTTCCCAAACCCAGCATAAAAACCAATAACCTACTTTCTGTATAATCACTTTGTTCATATTTATTCTTCCACGCACACATTCTTGAGGTTTTATAGCCTTGGTAAATATTACTTACATAATCAATGTGCATTTAAATAAATTTATAACTTCATTATTTGTACCCTTTCTGCTTTCAAGCATTTACATCGAATTAACAGATGCCTAATATTTTCTATGCCTTTCTTATACAATTTGCAGACTAAATCACCCATATTTTTTATTCACATGTATAATTCTTCATACCATAGTGCCACCCAGGGCAAGCTAGAGTCATCAATGGATGCAAGAATATTTGTGCATAAAATCCTTAAATTTAGTACCTACTCATCCAATATCCCCAGACTAGTTTCTAGTTAGTGACTTTCATCAATGAGGAGCCTTGGATTTGAGAACATAGGAAATGGTGATCATATGATATATATAAAATTTATTTTATTTTATTGCACAAAATGGAGATCTGGACTCTCCACTGCTATATTGATATAGCAAACATTAGAAAAATTTTAAGATTTTCCATAAAATAATATCTCTCCCCTATTCAATAGTCGGTTTCTCAACTTGTCAAATATGATACTATATATTCCATTATTATAAAATCACTTCTTCATTGGATTGGACATATGTATGACATAAAATAACTTCCCAATAAAAATATTTTATGGTAAACTTGATTTTTATAGGAGAGGAGACTGTTTTAAAGACATCCTAAGGAAGTGTGATATTGATTGCTTTTATTAAGAAAATATGGATGAGGATGGAATTTCAATGGAGAATTACTATTAGACAAGAAGTTGAAACCTTTCAGAAAAGTTCACTGCAGAAAAAATTGAAAGACAGCATTACAAATATCAAATAAGCAGAATAATAGATCAGCAAAAAATGGTAATAACAACATATCAATCAAATTTAAAGTCTAGTAACTTTGGCTTCTAGTTTATGTCAAATACCAGGAGATGCATTAAAGTCTGCAAATATAAAAATTATATATTTTATCATTATTAATAACATAACATAATAGATAATATAAAATAACTTTCATTCTTTTAATCTGATATTGGAGCACAAGTACAGGATTGGTCAAAAAAGGCAATGTCCAGAATAATTTTAAAGATCGGCCTTTTATTGACATAGTCCTGCAGGGTTTGGTTTAGTGGTAGAATGGTGGTCTGAACTCCACAGGCTATGCCAAATTCTGTCAATTCCAACACTCAAAATTTTTTATGAACCCTCAATTAATAAAGCCATTTGATTACCTTACCTTATTGACACAGGAAATTTTTGAATAGAAGATATTGAATTAGACCTTTCATTAATCCAATACTAAACAATTTTCTTTCATTCAATGAATAGCTTTCTCTCTTTCTCTCAAAAAAAAAGTGTACCCATGTCTTTGATTAGTTCATCTTTTTCTGAATGTTTTTATATTAAAAGGTGTATCAATCATGAAGCCATATACATCCATTATGGCTCAATGTACTTTCAAGTAATAGACTTGTTCAGATTGCAATCTTGATATGTTCAGCATTCATTGTTACTGTCTAATGAATATCTATGTAGATAAAGTATAAACAAAAACAGGCCATATGTAATTATTTCCATAAGGAAGAGGACCTGGCTATAAATTTGTGGTCCAGCTGATTGCCACACATTTGATTGAGAAAGCAGTGATACATGTTCATAGTCAAACTGGAAGTTATTGGATACTAAATCTGACCTGAGACAGCTGGAAGTGTCATCATATCTGCACATAAGGCAAGCAGCTAGCTATGTATAGCTAGCTGGAGGTATTAGGCATAACTAAGATGGCATTTGAATCCATTGTTTCAATAGTTGTGTGGCAACTAGACATTATATCTAGCCAATGGTATCAGGCGATGGTTATATACATATATATTGTATATAAGTCCCATAATAACACAACTTTTTTATTCGCAAGATTCTTCTAATATCTAAGTCTTGAATTTGGATTTCACACGATTGAAATATCTTTATTACTGTTATGACTTATATATCATTAATGCTAATGGAGACCCTTTCTAATAGCATACTGATGTATTATCATCATCATCATCATTAACCATTATCAATCCACTGCAGGATGAAGGTTTCTCCAAGTTCAATCCATCTTTCCTATCTTTAGCTTCTCTTCTCCACATCACTCCTGCACACTTTCTTATTTCATCCATCCATCTTACATGTTGTCTCTTTTTGGGTCTTTTACAATCTCTTGGAATCCAGTTTAAAATTTCAATTGTTCATCTATTATCATTTCTTCTAACAACATGTCCAGCCCAACTCCACTTCAGTCTTTTAATTTTTTCAGTGAGGTCAGCAATACCTGTTTGTTCTCTTACCCATATATTGTGTTTCGATCCCTTCTTGTTACTTCCAACATGCATCTCTCCATACTTCTTTGAGTGGTCTGAAGTCTCTGTATTGCTCATATGCCTTACATAACGCTCTAGCAGAATATTAAATCTCGAGTGTGAGATTCTGGAATCGATGTATATTCTGTCACTTCCGACCTCAAACTTTTTATAAACTCCTAAACAATAAAGCCATTGGGTTGCTTATTTTATTGATGTACATGTATGGATTATATATATAAACAATATTGGAGATTATGTATCTTTTTTGCATGTATGTGGTTATGTGTATATATTGCTTGAGATGGAATGGAGAAGGAATAGATTGAAAAGATCTGAATTCAAATCTCTGTATTTACATATTTAGGAAACATTCCATATAACTTAAGTTATATACTGCCTTAGAATTATGTATATAAAGACGTATTCACATATGTAGAATGTATGTAGATGTTTGGGAATATTTCTGTATTATTTTTAGACCCAAGTTTAATCCTAATCGCGCCTATGGAGAAAAGAGGATTAATCAAAAGTCATTGTGGTTTAACTTGAGAAAGATGATTTCTTTCTTTTGTGACAATATATTTTTTCAAATTGTCTTAATTAATTAATGCAAGCAGTGAAGGTTTTTGCAAATCAAATCATGCTTTGCTGACTTCATAGAAAATTTTTTAATTAAATGTTTAAGCTGAAAAGATTCCGTGAAAGTAAACAAAACAAAAAATGAATGCGAAGTAATGGATTTTATAGCTTTATTAGCTGTGGTAAAATACTGCTATATGTCTAAAATGTTCAGCAGAGATTACCTCTTTTGATACTTCCCAAAAGTATTACGTGAATGTCGCCAACTGATACTTGCCTTTTGGTAGGTTCAACACATTTCTATTTTAAAAAGAGCATGAATAGATACATACACGCACGCAATGACTGATTCATTTATGTGTATATTTAAAATCACAAGAAGTGTTATGTACTGCACATATAAGTGACTATAATACTACTAAAAACATTATATTGCACGATTTGGTTCAATATTACAGTATCAGTCTGGGGTTCATGGGTTATGGCCCGATTATGGCACCTTCTACTTCTCTACTTGTTATGAATTCTGGAGCAGTGAAGCCATTTAATCATTATTATTTTATAAATTATATTTTGATTTTTTTTTACATTATCAATTATAGTATTGCTAAAGCAAATGATTTGAATGGTTTTATGCATTGATTGAATGGTAAATTTATTAGTAAAAAATCCATGGATTGCACCTTGATTTTATCACTTCCATACTCCAATGTCATGTGAAATTTTGCACCACAAACTATTCATTTAATTATTGTTAAAATTTCTCATTGTAACTGTTGTATTTATATAAACTCTGAGAAAACACGGACTTGAGGTTAAATATTTATTTAACTTATGTACAAAGTGTATTTACACATGTTACAATAACAACTGATTTTTTTTTCTCATATGTCATAGCATCAGCTGGGAAGTGAATCCATTAACCCAGGACAACTGCTTGTAAAGCAGCTGTCGCTGACCTCTGATTTGTCTTCACTTAATACCATTATCTAGATATAACATTTAGTTGCCATGAAACTATTGATGTGAGGCATTCCAGATGCCTTTCTAAATGATGCCTAATACTCTCAGCTATACTGTGAGAGCTTTCCCCAGATCCAGATAAAGTGGCAGCTGGCCTCATATCAGATTCAGTATCTGGAAGCTTCCAGTTCAATATGTATTGTCACCCTACTATTCAATATTGAGAACAATATGCGTACTACCTCTTAGCTCTGACAATTATTTGGTTGCTTTCTGAAGCTGTGTCCAAATGGACATTCAATTTTCTTTTCCTTAATAGGAGCAATCAGATTCACTGAGCAGCTTCATCCGTTGGCCTGTTTCTGCCAATGACTGTATTTTATCTATACATTTATCCATTGGGTTTGTAATATGAAGATTGAATCAGATCAAGGTAAGATTGAATGTGGATGAGTCTATCACTTGAAGCAGGGCTATGGCAGTAGCAGATCTCTTATTAAGGATGATTGCATTTACATGCATTTTGTCATATATAAATTATTAATTAATCAGAACTGTACCAAATTCACAACTCAATTAGTCTAGCCAATAAAAAATAAAGTCTAAACAACCAATGATTTCACTGCTACAAGCAGATTTTTCAAGTATGAACAACTACAAAATAACACATTTAAACTAAACATTATCCACAATTTCACTTCCCATACACCCTTAATATTAAAAACTTTTAAATAATAAAAGTTCTTTTAATATTAAGGGTGTATGGGAAGCAAGTGGAATTGTGGGTAATATTTAGTTTAAATATGTTGTTAATTTGTAGTTCTTTACATTTCAGAAGACCGCTTGTAGCACTGAAACCATTTGCCGTGTTTTAGAGTATATTTTTTATTTGCTAGTCTGGTTGAGTTGTGAATTTGTGGTAATTTTTTGACTAACTTTATAATTTTAATGTTTAAATTATTAATTTTATATTGTGGAGTTTGATCAGGTTTATAGCTCCATTTAAACTAATTGGGAATTCATTAAACTGTGCAATACTATTTTAAATTATTTATAGTGTTCTGAATATCTCACTTTTGACTTTTTACAAGCATTGAAAATTTGAAACCTGTAAGCTGAAACTTCGAGTAGACCCATATTTATTGTTTATTTATATTTTTGTTCCAATAATTGTTTAAAGATTAGTGGGTCATTTTTGTAACTGATTCCTTTGATTCACAGTAGCCATGCCATCCATCAGTTGCTAAGATCAAGAAATATTTTAATGTGAAATTGGCAGGCAAAGATTAATATTTCAAATTAGTTTGGCCTATTGAGGTTTTTTTATATATATATTTTAGTGTATTTATATATTTTTTTCATTTCCATTTTGTTCTTGCAGTATTCTAATATATAAAATCCAAAATTTGTCTGATGTCTGAATATATTTGTCCATAACACTTTACTGAAATGCTGGCACTCCAATAAATACTTTTCTTATTATATAAAATTATTGCTTTGTCTGTTGTTCATAACACTGTCAAATTCACAACAAAGTATGGATTTTATTTATAGAGAACACTTTTCCTAACTATATATAACTTATTTATCAAATACAATGGGTATATTTAAAATTTTTAATTTAGTTAGATTTATTAATACTTTAATTTATTACGTACTTTCTAAAAATGTATCTTGTGAAGTATGTATCTGAAATGTACCAAACAGGCCTGGTTAAAATCTTTTCTTTAATTTACATTGTTAAACTACCATCTTTCCATAGGCCGGGTACAAACCTGTTGACTTTATAATTATCATTGTCTTAGAAAGTTAATTACGTAAACTGTTATATGAAATAGTTAGTAGTTTGTAGATGTATTGAATGTTAAGGTTGGTTATTGTGTGATTAGCATCAAAATTAGTTGTACTGAGTGCAGGAGTTGGTGATTGTGTCAGAGTTAGCTATTTTTTGAATGCTTCGATATACTGTGTTCTCAAAGCAGAGGGTTCGTTCACTTTCTTTTACTGGTAATCTAAGTCTTCACAATTCTAAAAAAAAAAATGATTTTTTAATTTTTTTTATAGAAAATGTTAGTGTGTAAGCTTTTACAAAGTTTGTCATCTTGTCTGAGTGTATTCCTGTTTGGAAAAACATTTTTTTGTTTTAAAATGACTAACTGGTTTGAATTATTTATTGCCAAAGGATCAATACAACCATTTTCTCAAATTCTATTAATATGATCACTTTGGAAGGCTATGATTTAGATATTTATGATAATGAATAAAATAGAGATAATGTTTCTATTAAAATGATTATATTATAACATTATTGTTTTTGAAGACCTATTTGTTTTTATGTTGATAAAATTTGTTGTATATTGGGTTTTAATTATTTACAAATGGTGACACAAAGAATTGAAATCAATACTCAAGTAAAATAAAAGATGTTGAATATTTTATTATCATGTTGAAACGTTCAGATGTCTGCAAATTACTGATCCATAAACTTCAAAAAAGAAAGGCATCGTGATTATAGCTTTTCAAGTAATAAAATTGTAAATGATTATTGTGTGCTTATTTATATATATTCTACACTTAAATAGATAACGCAGTTTAAATGTTTCATTTTGAAAAGCTTTTTGACTTTCTACTTTTAATCTATCATCATCATTCTTCGTTTTGAACAAGTATTGGATCTAGTATTCATTTCTTAAACAGAAGCAATTTTTTTGGTCTCCCATAAAATACATGTAAGGATTAAATCCTGGTGTTTAGGAACATATGTCCAAAATAGATGAATATGAAGAATATGTAATCTATTAAAGATATATCAAATTTGTTGTCTTAAGTCATCAAGACTTATTTTCTCAAAGACTTTGGATTAAAGAATTTAAAAATGAGATATACGATAGATCACTAAAGTTATATCTTATTTAACATTAAGTACTTGAGAAATAACAAATTTATACTAAAATCTATGATCTTGGTTTCATCTATTACCCAAATAAATCTTAAATGAAAATCAACTAAAACATACTCTCTCTCACATGTACACACAGATATATATAACAAAACTCAATCCCATAATTCATGTTAAAAACTAGCAATCTTTAATATCAAAGGAAGTTTCATAAGATTGACGGCCTCAGATTTTCGTAAAATATTTATCAAATTGCAAACAGATGCTAACATTATTTGCCCAGATGTTTTTATATAGATGGTCTAGTCTATTAATTCATTGTTTTTTCATTTTATAAGTATTAAATAATTAATTTTTTTAAAGCTGAGTAAAACAAACTACAACACATAAAAATACTACAGAGAATAAGAATATAGGTAAAAAAACTGGGCTCTCTTTTAGTACACGATCTCCACCATTTTGAATTTCAAAAACAGAAAAAATTTAGAGCTTGGATCACATGACTTGGAAAAACCTGCCAAGGCACAGTAAAAAAATAAAAAATAAAGCCAAAACATGAAAAATTTAGAACTCTGGTGATGTGACTATAATATCAATAAAAAGCAACACATATAAGTCAAAAAATTTGACAAAACAGATATGAGATTGTATAATTTAAAAAAAGCCAAATAGATCACATAATAAAAAAGAAAGCCAAATAGATTGCATAATAAAAAACCAAGTAGATCGCATAATAAAAAAGAAAGCCATATAGATCACATAGTAAAAAAAAACCAAAAACATAAAAAAATTAAAAATCTTGTCAAGCAAAACCTTACAAAATAGATATGCGATCGCATAATAAAAAAAAGCCAAATAGACCAGAGTTCTAAATTTTGAATGTTTTTGCTTTCTTTTTTATTTTTTTACTGTGCAACATTTTGGCAGGTTTTTCCAAGTCACATGACCTCTGTTTTCATGTACTTTTTTATCACTTAGATGTGTCAGATGATATTTTTGGTTGTTTTTGAAATTCAAAATGACAGAGATCGCATACTAAAAGAGCACCCAAAATGGTGTGTTTTAGCATTTGATATTATTCATGTTATTTATCAGAATTTTTTTCAATAACTTAACATTGTTCATAATTTTAAATTACATTTAAAGCATTTTTTCCTCTCGTAAATAGTAAATAATTAATTTTTTTTTAATAAAGCGTGGTTATTTGTAAGCATACAACAATTAAAAATATTACATAATGACTTTTAATATAAAGATCAATTGTCAAACATTTGATTCACTATTTGGTCAACTGTACATCTGTTTATTTTTGGCTTTTGTACTTTTTTTATTGTGAGAATTATTAGGTGTCTTGTAGTATTTGATTAGTTAATAGTACTAATTATTTCCAACTGTCTATCTATTATTTATTGCTAAAAGAGATGATAATTGACAGACAGGTGGGATCTTAAAACTGGATTCCAAGAGATTGTAAAGAAAAAGACCACATGTAAGATGAATGGATGAAATAAGAAAGTATGCAGGATTATGTGAATAACAGAGGTTAGAGTTGAGAAAAACTGAATTGAATTTGGAGAAATTTCTTTAAAGATTTCAATAAGTACCACTGTATTTACTAATGCTTTCTCCTAAAATATAGTTTTTTAGTTTAAATCTTTTTTTTTTTTGATTTGAAAAAATTTAAGAGTATGACTAGTAATATTTTTAAAATAAATATTAATTTGCGTAGTATGGTGGGGAGGGGGCAATTCTAACAACAAAGTGAAACAGATTAAATATCATTATAACAAAGAAGTAAGCAGTGAGAAAATTTAACACTATTGATGGTCAAATACCATCATTTGATCATAATACTATGAGGGACCCTATGTTTAGTTACTTCACTTGTGTCAGACAGAGTTTACGTCAATATCTTTATAGCTTTAGAAAATATATATTCTTTTTAAGCAGTTTTTTAAACATTCTTTATAATTCCATAATTCTGATAATTAGTTCTTAAATAAAAAGCAAATAAAAATTAAATGATTAAAAATATTTGTCTATTTTAATTTTTATCTGCTTTTTAAAAAAATTAATTACAAGAATTATGGGATTGTAAAAATTATGGTTAATAAATTTATAAAAAATTTAATATTATTAATTTATAAAAGTTTTATGTTGTATTTATTTTATTTAATTAAATAGGTATAAAAATTAAATTGTTGGCATTTGATGAATAAAAGATTTAAACTTTGAGTTGACACAATTTTAAATAGAATTCATATACTATTTATTCTATGTGTTTGGATCTTTATTTTATTAAAATTAATATTACAACTTTGGTAGAAATTATGCACCAAAGTATGAAATCTATTGCACCAAAGGGAAAAAAAGTTTCATTTTTAAAGTTGCTATTATAATTTTTTCTCTCTGTCAAGTCTGAAAAGCTATCAATGTACTTTAGTTTTATTTCTCTATTATTTTATCTTGTGTGTAAGCTTATTGTTTTCACCAATATATTCTTTGTCTCACAATCTAAATTTTAGTTTTTGAGTACTCTTTTTTTTAAAATTTGCCTATACATAGCTTTCCCATCTTACATGATTTCTTTCAAAAGTCAACTCACAGTAATATGCTAAATCCTTATAATTAGCATCAAGATTTTCTAAACATTGTGCTGATTTGACAACAGTTCTTACATTATGTTAATAATTTTAGAACATAGATTTTATTGATGAATTATATAATGGAAAATTTTTTTTTTAAAAAAATGTACTTTTGCCCATATCATTGTTGGCTTGACTTCATCAATTAATATTAACCCAAGGTTGAACTGTATCATTATCTATTAATTTATTAAAGATATTGCCCATTTTTGATATCTCAAGTTGGGTAAGAGATAGCATTTATTCAGAAATATTAAGATTTTTTTATCAATTCCTCTAACAAAAATTGGGTATTGAGCAGGATCTGTAAGATATTTTCTTTCATCAAACACTAGTGAATACCAATTATAACAAGTAATTTTATGCATAAATGTCTGTTCCACATTTACTTTCAACTTGCTATATAATTGTTCTTCATAATATACTTCTATTCTCAAATTTCTTTTTATACTCAGGCAGATTAATTCTACAGCAGATAGTGTGCAAGTTTTTAAAAAAAAATTTTTTTAGAAAATGATTTCAGATTTTCTTTTTTTAAAAGTAATATAACTTGCTTTCATATAATTTCTGATTCCTTTGTACTTTACAGCTTCCTTAAGCTTTTTTTTTTTCAAGTTTTCATTTTAATATTTATTTCTTCCTCAACAATTTTGTTGTAATCAGAATGTTTTGATGAACAATGCCTCATAATATCATTGGCTAATTAACTGAAATACCTTCCAGAAACATCAAGCATATCTGTTTACTATTTTTTTCTATAAAAAATGTGTTCTTCCTTTTGTTTTTGGAACGCATGTTTATCTGTGTCATGTCAGTTTTTCTTATTGTATTTAGTGCAGCCATCTTAAAAATAAAAAAAAGTAAAATTTGAATTTACTTTTGCTAGTATATGATGCTCATCTGTGAAAATTGTTATAAAAACAAACAAAATATTGTCATAGATTATATCTGTAGTCGATAGCCCCCACACATATATAATTTGTTGAAAATTTCACCTCTGGTAGAATGAACTAAAACTATTATAAGCATTGGAGAGAAGGTGCTTGCTGCTACATACAAGCATGCTATATGGAGAGTGGGTAGATATTATTGGTGAATCCCCTCTTACCCATCCTCTTACTAAATCCCTTGTTGGACATGCCAGCTGAAACTCAGAGTGCACAAAGTTGAAGACCTGTTTGGAGATAAGAGGAAAAGATATAGTCAAGAAAATATTATATTTCATTTTGCACTACATGTGTTTTAATAGAAGATTTATACAAGGCCATTTTACAGACTGTTTTGAAAGTGTCCAAGAACTGGAGTTGGCCCATGGGTCAAACATTGCTCTTTCCTATCTAGATAATTAGTTTTACTTTTAAAACTTCTAATAAACAAAATTTTCAGTCCAATCTTATCTTTGTGGAAATTTCACCCTTCCTTATATTTTTTGTTGTAATAATAAACTAATACAAGTTAATTGATAACAAAATTGATACGCATTCAAGTGGGAAAACAGAAGAAAATTAGGGAGGCAAAAGTAAAAAGAAGAAAATTTAAAGAAGCTGCTCATATGACAATAATACATAATGCTATAAATCCAAGCCAATGTGAATATTCATAATATCTGGAAACCACTCATTAATTTTTCTCTTAGAAGACATCAGGAGGACCCTCATAGATAAATATAAAAAATTTCTGACAATTAATTTTGATAACATAGTCTAGTTAGTTAGAGCATCATCATAAAATCAGTATTCATCTGTGTAAAGATTTCAGATTCGAATCCCATAGTAGTAATATCACACCTTAGGTCAGAAGTACATTAAAAAGAGGGTAATATTCTTCTCAAAATATTGTTATGTACTGACCGATGCGTTTATTAACAGGTGAATGTATTTGAAAAGTTTTGCAAAAATTCTAGATGGCAGATATACTTATTATATATGCATGTTGTAGGTATTTGTACTACATACATGTGTGTGGGTGTTAAAAATATACATTAAAACTATTATACGTACATTGTGTAAATATCTGTACTACAAATATTATAAATGTCTACACATAGGTACGAAAAATTGTAGTGTTCTGTATCACAAATTTTGGTCCCTACACAAAGGCTTCAAATGGTGCAGACATGATAGTGGGGTGGAACGGCTTTTCCATATCGTCATTTTTAGTAAAATAATTGTGTTAGTGAGGGTTTTTTTTTTTACAATTTCTTTTTTGGATTTGATCCAAGTATTTATTTTTCCTTGATGGAATTATTTGCAGATGCCCACCATAAATAACATGTACTTGTTTCATGGTCACAATATTTTTACGTGCACTTCCCCCCCCCCCCACAATAAATAATTTAATTACTTATTTTTAAATATAAACCAAAACCTTCTGCCTGAATAAATATATTTTTTTATTATAAAAGGAATGGTTGATTATTTTCTTTCAAGAGTTGAACTTATTATGTCTATGCATGCAGAGCTAACTTATTTTTCTCAAATATTTTATTTTCTTGTAAACTATTTCTTGTCTTCTTTCTAATTTTCCTTGCAAAAGTCGTCTTGGTTTTCATCACCATCTGCTCCCTAGACTCTGCAGCCTTATCTTAATATCATTAACAGAACTCTTGAATTGGTCTGAAGGGATTGGCTTTAGATTTAGAATACTGCTTGGTATATATAAAGAATGGCTAACAAGGTAAAATATGTTTCAGGTGCTCTGTGAATTATTTGTGTATTTGCAGTATATCGATGTTTTCTAATTAATTTTTGTTATTTTTAAATCTAAATTTTTTTATGTGTGTGTGTGTCTATATGCTCAATATATAATAGTCGAAATATTTAGAAATTGCTTAAAACATTTTTTGCCATATAAAACTATATTAATTTGGCTATATATATATATATTTGGTTATTATATACAATATAACATGGATTTGTAATCAGGATTGAGATTAGAATAGAAAGATTAGCAAGATATAATTTATAAATTCATAAAGTTCTTAAATGGCAGTTTGATATAATTATGCAATTGGATATTACCTTTTAAATCTGAACACTCATCATCGGTAATATTTGCCACTGCATGCCACCATTAACACAGTATATTCAGTACCTCAATATATAGATGCATTTTGATAAGTTAACATTATTCAGGTGTGTATGTAAAAAAAATAAAAACCGATTTTTTTCCCATCTAGATGAATAATACAGAAGATGAAAATATTCATCAGACTTGCTTATTGCTATGTGGTGAGGGTTTGATGATTTCCACCTTTTTTACTATCTAATTAAGAATAGTTGGAGATCAATTTACTGACCATTGTTGAATGATTAACTGGAATGATTATATATCGGCTATCTACAAAGAAAACTCTAAGACTGTTGAAAAGATGTTTTCAAATTAACTTGCCTGTAATCAAATTCAGGTCCTAAGCACAGTAATTGAATGCACCATGAAATTATTTTAGATTTGTATGTGTGAGTATTGTCAAGATAAGTAAAACAAGTATTTACCAGATCAGAGACTTGGAAGCTCTTCTATAATATGGAGACTTCAGATCAATCAATGAAGTATGAAGAGATGCATGTTAGGAGTAACAAGAAGAGATCAAAAACTAAATGTGTAGGTAGGAGAACAAACATGCTATTGACATCATTGAAAGAATGAAAAAGACTGGAGTTGGATTGGACATATTTTTAGAAGAGATAGTAAATGGACAGTTGAAATGTTAAACTGGATTCTAAGAGATTGTAAAAGACCTAGAAATAGATCACATGTGAAATGGATGGATGAAATAAGAAAATGTGCTGAGGTGATGTGAAGACAAGACTAGAGATTGGAGAAGATGGATTGAACTTGGAAAAACCTTCATCCTGCAATACATCGATAATGGAAGAAAATTATGATAATTAAGATGATAAGAAAGTTAAAGACTGCAATGGAATTTTAGCAGATATTGATTCAGTGGTTAGCAGGGCTAGTTTAATATTTGGTTGATATTAGTAATGAGTTAATTAGGTCAGCCATGTAAAACATGGATTGCATATGGCCAAAGCCCCTATAGGTTTTAATATTGCAATTAAATATAAAAATTGATATAAGTAATTTAGTAAATGAAGCCACACTGTCAGAAAGCTCTCATTAAGATGATATATTATTAACAATTATTGTGTTTTGTCTAATGCTGAATAAACCTAACTAATGGTCTGATTCTTTAGTAATTTAATATATGTATTTATTATTTTGGATATTGCCCTTGGATAAATATTTTTTAAGCCTTGGATTAGTTATGGTTGGATAGCTTTGAGTTAAATCATAAAAGCTGGTTTACAACAGTGGTAACTTTTCTTTTTTAAGTAATTTTATTGAGATCACTAAAATTTATTTTGGCAATCCCGAATCGATCTTTTTATTCTGATTTTTAACAATTTGTCTTATCATTTGTAATAATAGTCTCTGTAATAGTTGTCTTATAGTTTCTTTTCATCATTTTATTCCAGTTATTTATTTTCTGAAAAAT
The DNA here is from genome assembly GCA_028023455.1 of Epiperipatus broadwayi. Classification (NCBI taxonomy): domain Eukaryota; kingdom Metazoa; phylum Onychophora; class Udeonychophora; order Euonychophora; family Peripatidae; genus Epiperipatus; species Epiperipatus broadwayi. The sequence continues at coordinate 3,091,858 of JAQFVV010006217.1, forward strand.
GAATGTATGCCTTGGAGGGTTTAGCATATAGTGGTAGGGGTTTAGAGCCTAGAATGTGTAGTCACTGGATCAATTTCAATAATTTGCATTTGAACTTTTTGTGATCAAGCAATAAGGTCATTTGAGTATATATATATATATAATAGACCCAGTGCATATCACTAACTGAAAATTTAAATATAAAAGATGTCATTGATTATAATATCCAAATAAATTATCTCTCATGTTGGTTTAATATGTTATATCAATCTAATTCAATTATTCTATTGTCTTTTGTTCCTATCATCAATTTTTTTTAAAATCCTTTTTTATATGTTTAGTAATACAGTATATGCGATTTAAATCTTTGTTACTATTAATAGTAAATATGTGGGGTCATGTGATGCACTGTGACTTCTCCTTATACGGAGTCAGGAATCTCTCAGCAACTATGCCCAGAGAAACCTGTTAGCCACTTTGACTTCCATTTCCATTCCCCACCCCCTTTTCTCATATTCTTCTCTATGCTGTTCCATTCCATTTTCACAACATAATTTTTGTCAACTCCATGACTTTTATATCTAAAACCCCATTATCTTTTCCCAAACCCAGCATAAAAACCAATAAGCACTTTCTATATAATCACTTTGTTCATGTTCTGTTGTTATGTTATCAATGCCATCTAGTAGTTTTGGAACTGTATATAGTTATTGTAGGTAGAATCTGCTTTCTCCATCTAGACAAAATTATGAAAGGTATTTAAATTTTTATCATCACCAAACTTGATTATTGTAGTGTGTTATATATTTTTTATTTGAACTTGTACATGCACACACATTTAAAAATTAATGAATATAGTACATTAAATAAATTATGGTATATGCATATTTTAATAAAAATTGAAGGGGGGAAACAATCAGCCTTATTGATGTGTGCTTAAATGTTTTATTTTTTTCTATCTTGATCCAATAATTCTGCATAATTTATTACCCTATAGAAAACAACAACAGAATAACGTAAATAATAACTTTCCAGCAATTGATCTTTAAAAAAGATTAAATCTAATTATTATGTTTGGAAATAAATAGAGGTGTGGGGTGGTGATCACTAAATAATCTGCTTTTCAATAAGAAAACTTTATGACATAAAAATATTTGTAGTGATAGTAATAATAAAAATCAAGTCATACATCATATGACTTAATTTAATAAGTTTGTATTACAAATATAATATAATGAGCATGCTAATAGCTCTTAATAAGCTTTTCCAAATATCCCTATCCCCAAGACAGTTTCAAGCTATGGCTATCATCAGTGAGGTGCTAGGATATTCAAACATTAGATCTAAAAATACCAGCTCAAGCCTAGCATTTATCTAACAGTTAACTATTAAATAGAAAATCTGAATTTTTCAGTCATCTATATGTCTTTAAATCCAGCTATCTATGTTATATAGCCATATGGGACTGAACTAAGTTAAGATATAACATATATGAATACCTTTAGCAATATAACATCACCAAAGCTTCAAGAGCAAAACTGTAATAGTAATAAAAATTAAGTCATACATCACGTGACTGAATTTAGTTCAGTCCCATATGGCTATTTAAGTTAGATAGCTGGATTTGAAGACATATAGATGTCTGAAAACTTTAGATTTTCTACTTAATAGTTAACTATTAGATAAATGCTGGACTTGAGCAGATATTTTTATATCTAATGTCTGAATATACTAGTGCTTCACTGACAGTAGTCACAGCTTGAAACCGCTTTGGGGATAGGAATATTCAGAAAAGCTTGTTAAGAGCTATTAGCATGCTTATTGTATTACAATATAAAAATATTTAATATGTAAAATTAGTATTTGTGATGCATTATTTATATGTTTGTTATAAAGATTATATATTAAAATAAATCTGAGCTTATATTTTAAATAGCTTGATGTTGTTATTAAAAAATACATTTAATATACAGAATTTATTTAAAATATTAAAAGTTAAATTAGTCAATAAATAATCAAAATTACCCAAATTGACAACTCAAACAGACTATCCAAAAAAATAAATTCTAAAACACTACCGATGACTTCATTGCTAATAGCAGATTTCTCAAGTGTAAAGCATTACAAAATAACACCTAATTTAAATTAAACATTACCCATAATTCCACTTACTTCCCACACACCCTTATTATTAAATGAACTTTTAAATAAATTAATTGCTTCAGAATTATAAATTTTTAATAATAAAGATTTTTTTAAATTTTTTTTATTTCATTTCTCTCAAATAAGACAACCTTAGCTTCATCAAAATTGATAATGTGGCCTGTAATATATTTGTAAATATATATATTTAAGACTATAAATAATAAAAAATATTTTTTTAAATGAAATGAATAATTAGATGACTTTATTGCTCAGGAAGTCACAAGAAATTCAAATGTCAGAAATGATTGAACTGGATTCCATTCAAGGAAGCTGTGCTCCAGAGTCTTACCCTCTATCACTGTTCGGAACAACACAGTATCACACGATCACCATCTCTTATACTAGCACATAATTGTTGTAAACAAAGGAAAAACTCTCCATACAGTAGTGCCACCTGTGCCAACCAGAGTAATCAACTGATGCCAGAAGGCTTGTGCATAAAACCCTTATCTATGCACAAGCCTTCTGGCATCAATTGATTACTCTGGTTGGCACAGGTGGCACTACTGTATGGAGAGTTTTGCCTTATGCACAAGCCTTCTGGCATCAGTTGATTACTCTGGTTGGCACATGTGGCACTACTTTGTATGGAGAGTTTTGTCTTTGTTTACAACAACACAGTACGTTTATTGAAATTTTCAACAGTATATAGGTGCTTTAAAAATATGAAGAAGTAAGAAGTATACCAAGGTAACAAGTGATATTCACTTCATCTGTTTAAACTGTTACTCCAGAAGGGCTATAAAAGCAAAATTCCCATTTATGGCATAGCTTTTTATTATTAGTTTCTTTTTCTGGCTTGCTTTTACCAAATCATCATTATTTTATAATTATTCTTCTGTCTGTAAACAAAAGATCTTGAATTCTGTCTTAAATAAATATCACTGTCTTATTCTAGAGAACTTACTAAATAAGTCTAGATAATTACTTGGGCATTGTACATCTTGTTTTAGATCAGTTGATTTTTTCAAGAGATCACATATTTTATCCATTTTGTTGAGTATTATCATTCTTACAGTCTGTGTCAAATATATCTTAATATCTTTACTAATATTTTTTCTTAGTTTTTCTTTTAAACTTTTATCAGATTGCATTCATTTATTATCAGCCTAGTATCTTACCTTGAATGTAAATACTGTAACATTTTAAAACTTTCATTGAGTCTGTGATTCATTGTTATCAGTGAATCTTATGTTCTTTTTTGTATGCAAGTGTGGTGATATTGTTTCATATTCAATAATTTTTTTAGTCCTTGAAAAGTATTTCATTGTGTTAAATTGCAGATAATCTGATTTAGTTAATGTTTTTTTTGTATAATTTCCTGTGCGGATTATAAGTTTCCTCCCAAAGTTGTAAAAACATTATTTTTTCCATATAGTTAGTAGAATCATTGATTATGATCTATCTTCTACATTTTTATTTTCATAATTTCAACTGCCACAGTATTTCATTTTCATTTACTAATCCATCTCTTCATGATCAGAATCAACTTTGATGTGTTTTTTGCACCAAATTTAGTTTTATTATTTTTGTTAACTTATTTAAAGAATATTTCTTTGTTTGATTATGCCATGATATTTCTTTCATTGTATAATCTTAATTTTCTCTCTCTCTCTCTTTTTTAAAAGGCATATCTTTATATGATTTTCATTTTTCAAGCCTATCATCATCATCAACCATTATCAATCCACTGCAGGATGGTCTCTCCAAGTTCAATCCATCTCCGATTTTTAGCTTCTCTTCTCCACATCATCTCTGCATACTTTCTTATTACATCCATTCATCTCACACGTGGTCTCTTTCTGGGTCTTTTGCAATCTCTTGGAATCCAGTTTGGAGAAGATGTAAAGCATGAAGATGGAGTTAAATTGCTCTCATTAAAGTACATCTGTATTTCAAATATTCTAAAAAAAACAACAAATTCTATAAGTATCCACCCTGTAAATATTCTCTCCAATATCTTTGATATTGGGCTTTATTTTAAGAACAGATTCTATAAGTATTTACCCTAAAAATAATCTCAATTTTTGATATTAAGCTTTATCTTTCAGCCTTGATTCAAGGATTAATAGCTTTGCCAATTATTGATTCAGTTCTTTATAAGAAGTTGGGAGACTTCTTTTTTATATTTTCTCAATTTGGGTATATATATATCTGTGAGCATTGTATCTAAAAGTCTGATTGATTTGAGAATTATATTTACTGTTCTTTGTATCTTTTTCAGTAGTATTACATGAGATGATTTCTTTTCTATTCTTTATGCTTACTGCTTTTTTTGAGAAGATTTAAAAATCTTTATTAATGTTTTAGAGTTTTTCTAATCATCTAAATGAATGGTGAGCAAATTATGGCTTGTGAGTTGCACATGGTTTCCAAAAATACTCTAGATGGTTTCTAAGACAGTATTGGTTTTCATTGCCATTTTTTTCCTAAAATTTTATATTTTATAATCTCGGCAAACTGTAGCTCATGAACTGCATGTGATTTCCAAAGCTACTTGGAATGACTCTCATACAAGATTGGTTTTCTTAAACTTTTATATTAATAATCTATCTAGTTCATAAATGTTTTAAAGATAATTAAAAAATATATTTTGAAATTTTTAATTATTAGTTTAAAAAAAAATCGAATGACTATCGCTTGGTTCATGAGAGGATCAAACTTCAGATATTGCAGAACTGGAATTGTTCTGAGGACCTTATGCTCATAGTCAAATCACAATAGGTACTTTTTAACATTCATATGGAAAGAGTCAAAAAGATTGTTAATGCAATTCTTATTGTGTTTGGTTGGTAAAAAATATTATCATTTGACACTCTGTGATAGTCCTACCAAAGTTCTAAAAACGAGGATTGCTGTATTTTATACTTAAATCCATATTTTCAGTTGTCTGATTGGTGAATGAATGTTTGTCTGATGATGTCACAACCACATGTTTATGCAGAGGAAGTAATTCCACCATTAAATAAAATTTGCTGGGGAAAAAATCAGTATGAGCGCTTTTAACTACAGATATATATATTTCATGGAAATGGTTCCCATCCAGTTGCAGGAACAGTCACAAACACTGATTCACAATTTGACTTTAAGGCACTTCAGACTTTCATGGTCCATCAATCCCCTAATATAGTTCAGATGAATGACATACTTAACAATGGCAACAAACTTTTATAAATTAGCAATGTTTAATAAAAAAACATTTATATTAAATCTTAAAAAAAAATTGTTAAAACAACCAATTAAAAAAAATATTACAAATATATTTAATAAAAAAAAATTTACATAATGACCAGCATTTTTGTATTCCATCCCAACTAGCTGCAGAAACAGCCACATGCAGCGATTCGTAATTCGATGTTAAAATGCTCTACACTTTCATAGTCTGTCAATCCCCTAATATAGTTCAGATGAATGACATACTTACCAGTTAATAAATGGTAATTATTAATTCAGAGGGCACTCTAGTAAATATATATTTGAATTGTTAAGCTATCAAATATAACAGATGTATTTAAAAATTTAAATTTTTATTTAGTTTTATTCAAATTCAGAAATTTATATAATATTAAAATGTTTTAATTTACATCAAATCTTAAAGTAATATACATTAAGGCTACAACCTTAAAACTATGCGCTTGAAAAGATGACAGTAGGGACCTCTGCAAAATCATTAACACAAAATTTATTTAAAAGACAAGAGTAACTAATTATAAAAAATCACGGGTCTTTACAAGACCAGGTTTCAACATTAATGAATGGTATAACTATTAATAAAGCTGAAAAAATTTACGATTAATCAACTATAGAAAAAAAGAATTATATTCAGAGGGCACTTTTGTAAATATATATTTGAAGTCGTAAAGTTAGCAAATATGACAGATATATTTAAAAATGTAAATTTTAATTTAGCTTTATTAAAGTTCGGAAATTTATGTAATATTAAAATGTTTTGTTTAATTTACATTAAATCTTAAAAAAAAATTGATAACATAACCAATTTCATGGTAATGACAGTCTCCCATTAAAAAAAATATTTGGGAAAAAATACATGCTTTTAATTACAGAGGTAAAGTATTCAAATCATGAAGAAAAGGTGATATTTACTGAGGGAAAAAAATAGATGGTAAAGTAACATATCTACAATAATTTTGAATAGTGTATTATTACATTTATGTGAAGAATTAATAAAAAAGCTTAGAAAAAATCACTATAAGGGCTTTGAAATATAGAGGTATAATATTTAAATCACAAAGAAAATTCATGTTTGAAATATGATATATAGTAAGGGGGGGGGGGTTGTTTTAATATTGTATTTACATTTAGTTTTTGTTAGCTCATAATTTAAGTAGCTCATAATTTAAGTTGAAATGCCGGCCTTTCAGAATGGCTATATTTCTCATGTTTAATATGTAATATTAAAATCTTTTGTTTAATTTACATTAAATCTCAAAAAAAAAAAAAAAAAGTTAAATTAACTACTAAAAAACACCAGGCTTTATATAGCTCAGGTGCAATCTGGTTAAATAATATTTTCTACAGTTCTTGAACATTCAAAAATATATGTAAAGTATTATGTATGATTCTTATAATTGAACAACTTGTCTGTTTCTGATCTAGGTATTAAGAAATAGAAGGCAAAAATGAAATTAGCATTTAAACTATAAATATACAGTAGTTTATATGGATATAGAAAAAAAGTATTGAACATTTAATTTTGGAGGTAGTATGTTGAAAAGGGGACAGGATAAAATGTATGAAGAATGGAAGAAATTTCAGAGATAAAGGGAATGAAATATGAAAATATGAATTTTTAAGCAGAGCTTTATAATAGAAATAATGAATATAAAGGTAGGATAATGGAACTAACTAAATAACTTATTAATGGATCAGATAAATGGATCAAAATGGGGAAAATGATTTGACAATGAGTAGGATATAGATGAGTTTACTATAACATGTATGTAATTGTATCAAGAGAAGATTTATGAATGAAGGTTCTACATATGGGATCTTATTATTTTATCAAATCATTTTTCACTATATCACTCTAATGTGCCTGTCTGGTCATTTCAGTTGACAGAGAAGACTAGAAATTTAAAAATTCTTTTATATCTTGCTGTTCTCTTTGTATTTAACCAATTGTAGTCTGTAAGAGGCCTATCTACATTTCATCACATAAGTAATGATTATACTTTTTAAAAATCAGTTTCCATTTATTTATATATTGAAATTTTAACAATTGGAAATTTAATTTAAAAAGTTTTCATTTTTTGTTATTTATAGATATTTCGTATATATAGAAATTTTTGGTCTTCATAAGATTTAAATGAATGATGGGATTGTTGATAAAAAGTCAGAGATAGGATTTCATATTGATTCTAATCTGTTTTGTCTGTGTTATAAATTGATATTTTATTATCTAAGTATAAACAGATAATTATAAAGTAATCTATTTTAACATAATAATAGAATGAACATAATAGTGTGCTAGAAGTTATTCCTTATTAAACCATATGCTGAAATTATCTTCTTCACAAACATATTGTATATATGAAATTTGTGGCGGGTAAGAAGTAGGAGCCAAGTACTTACATGTTCATCACCTACGCTTTCCTAAAAAATAGTCTTAACTCACGCAGATGTGAAATAAAGCTGTTAAATGTAAATTTATTATGAAATATGAGATGTTTTTATAGATGAGCCCACTCAAGATTTTGCTCCCCAAATCACGATTGAGCATATTTGTACTTCTAAAACATATTAATTTATTTATACACATTTCTTAAAACGTTGATAGGAATGCTGGTTATTACTGTTTGGAATTAATTGGTAAATGTAGGAGTGTTATTACTTGGAGTTGAAAAGATTTTTAATTTCATTTTAAATTCTTATGTTTTTGAGCAAACCTGTCATGAGCTTTGTGTTTGACCATGATGGCATTTTCAGTTGTATTTATATGTTGGATTATATCCATCAACTAACATTAAATCATGAATGTTTTTAAAAAAAATTTGTACTTCATTTAAATTTTCCAATTATATTCCACTGTTAATAATAGCACACCGTTTATACAACATTTCGAGTGGTATTATTCTCCTGTCTCAGATCGTGGTGGGTTGACCAGTGATAATGCTATCATGGAACAGCATTTCTTTAAAATTCAATATTCAAAAATTTAAAGGTCCAGGTTTGATTCCCATGCTAGAACTCACTGATCAAGCCAGTAAGAGCGGAAGGGAAGAGAATAATACTAGTCAAAACATTACACTGTTACACAATGCTTTATTTATCACCTTTTTTTTTACAGTTTACAGGTTTTTTATCACCCTTTTTTACAATTTATAGTTTTGATTGCCCCAGCAATGTTCTTCAGAACTTTCTGAAGAAGATTGCTGGGGCGATCAAAACTGTAAAAGAGGGTGGTAAATAAAGCATTATGTAACAGTAGTAAAGTGCATGGATGATTTAGTATTATATGGTATACATTTGGCAATACAATAAGAAAGAGTAGTTATTATACTTCTTGAAGAATTGTGTAGATATTAACTAACAGTTGAAAATTTAAATAAAGTTTTAAATTTTTTTAAAGGCATTTTTGATATATTGTTAGGTGACAGAAATAGTTCGTCATATAAGTACAACTGTCTTGAGTTTTGGTTTATTAATTCTCTCTTTTGAAAGTATCTAAGTATTCACATTTTGAGATTGTTGTTTTTAAATGTTTCAAAAATATTATAGAAAAATGTTTTTTAATATTTTTTCTACATTATGAAATTTTTATTTCACACGGATTATAAAATTATTACTACTAACTAGTTATCTTTAATGTTTCAAAACGTTGGAACAAATTCAGTTCACTACAAGACATAATTATATAAAATACATTGAAGGTTGTGCTATAGTCCATTTTAAAATTTCTGATACTTCATCAAGTTTTAATAGAAGATTTTATAGAAGGGAAAGTATTTAAAAAATGCAACTGTTCAAGACAATGACATCCTATGGATTATATTAAAGTTAGGACTTGAATGTAAAAAAGGGTAATATAAGCATGGACAGAAGAGATTGTTGGATTAATCATAGACTAGAATTCTACAAGATTAAAATAATAGTTGCATTAGAGACTAAATCCCATCCAAACATTTTGATAAGAAGTTGGTATTAAACCACTAAACATCACATGATCACCATTTCTCATGCTTGCTCATAACTGTTATTAAAACAGGCAGAACTCTCCATACAGTAGTGCCACTCAGTGCCAACCAGAGTAATCAATGGATGCCAGAAGGCATGTGTATAAAATCCCTATCTAGTGCATACTCATCCAATATCCCCAGACTAGTTTCTAGCTTATGGCTTGTATTAAAGATGGCTACTGGAGTGTTGCATTAGATCCTAAGATCTAGGTGCAGTGCTCACAGATCCATGGCTCCTCACTGATGAAAGGCACAACCTAGAAACTAGTCGGGGGATATTGGATGAGTAGGCACTAAATAGGGATTTTATGCACAAGCCTTCTGGCAAGCATTGATTACTGGCTTGCACTGAGTGACACTACTGTATGGAGAGTTTTGCCTGTTTTAAGAAGTTGGTATCTTACCTTTTCAAGAAATTGACATTTATGTTAAAATTTAACAACTATTGTAACACTAAAATTGCTCATTTAAATTTTAAAACATGCCATGGTGAGGTATGGAATTTTCCCATGAAGTATGTTGTGGAGATGAATTAATTTATTCTTGACTTCAATAAAAGAAAAATCCTGATCATTTTTCTGTTTTTTTTAAGTGGTGAAAGGAGCTGCGATGATGACTACTGATTAGTCAAAACTGTCAACTGGTTTAGAAGTTTAAATAAAATAAAATTTTTATCATGTCATGTGCATCTAATTCTATGTTAGTATTATTACCATTTTTTAAAAAAATCATTAATTGTAGGACATTTTCTTCTTGAATGTTGAACAATTTCATAAACAAAACAAGTTTTAAAATAACTTTATCAATTGACATGAAGACTTAAAATTGATTGGTAGTTTTATAGTTACAAAAGAAACATGTTTTTTAAATGCATTGAAGGTTACATGAATCTGAAAAAAAGATATATTAAACTCATAAAATGGGACTCTTGTATATGGGTTATGATAATATGTTTAAATAGATAGAAGAAATGTTTGGATCACATTTTGGTTAATGATATATGAAAATTCATTTGATAGTTTACTATATCCTATCCATTCATTTAGATTTTGATAAAAGCATTCAGCTTAATGAAATTAAAATGATTATAATTCTAAAAATGGAAAAGTTGCAGGCCCTGATGAAATATCTGGATAACATTTAAAATATGATGTTGACGCATTGTCTTCAAAGCTATTGGATTTTTATTTTACGATTATATGGATTGATGATGTTGAGTTATTTAATCTTAATTAAGCTACTATTTTTGAAGTATGAGAATAAAATAGAAAATATTATGCTACAACAGAAAGTAATATTCAAGAATTTTGTTGCTTCAATCATAGCTGAATTGGTATCAAATACTGTGGTTTTAGTAAGTCAATAAGTTTTATAGATACAGTTTTTGATTTGTGCAGCTTATATATTGTTTTTATTGAGTTAGCCTTAAGTATTTTAAAAGATTTGGAGCATTGTTTGAAATTAGCTGTTTGCCCACAGAAATTTGTGCATGATACGAGTCAATGTGTTGCTGTTGCTTGTGAAAAATCTAAGACATTCAAAATAACTATGGTGTTAAACAGATATGTATATTAGTTCCAGGTCATTCTTTTATTTTAGCAATAATGACCTTTGGAACAACTTGTAGGTAACTTTGTGTAAGATTTGCTGGTGGGATTTTTGTTTAACTCAAAAGCAATACCAAAGAGTTTCATCTTCTGGTTTCTGGATTCAAAGTATGCTGGCTGTGGGGTTATTTTTGCCCATTTAAAGATTGATGCTGGTCCACCTTTTTAACTGACAGACCAATTTTAACTTCTCCCTTTTAAATGAGGGCCATGATTTTGTTGTGAATTAAAAACAAAGTAAAATCATTATTATTAATGATTGTTGCAAACCTAATTACAAATTTTTTTGATCTGACTTGAAACTATCTTTATGACATATATTCTCAAATTTCTTTTTATGTTCTGGACAGGTTAATTTTACTACAGCTAGGATGCAGGCTTTTATAAACTTCCTTTCAGAAAATGGTTTTAAATTTTCTTCATTTTTTAAAAATAACTTTCTCTAACAGAATTTTCTGACTTGTTGGTTAGCTACTTGATGAAGCTCCTTTTCAAGTTGTCTGTTTTAATATCCCCCACCCCCAATAATTTTGTTGTTGTTAGAATGGTTGATAAACAGTGCCTCTTACTAATATGTTCCATATTAACTAAAATACTTTCCAGATATATCAGGCACATCAATTTACCATTTTTTTCTATATATATATAAAAATTAGTGGTTCATTTTTTCCAAATGTGCGATTTTCTGTGTCATTTTTTAATATCTTGCTCTTATAACCTTCCTAAAAAAAAAATGAAATGCAAAATAATAATAATAAAATAAAGTAAAATTCAAGTATTATTTTTGCTTGTTATACATTCGCCTATAAAAATCACTGTAAAAACAAACAAAATGTTCTCAGTGTCATAGATTAAATCCATGGTCAGATAGACCAAATAATATAAATAATTTGTTGGAATATTACACTTCTGATAGAATGAAGTGGAATTATTATAAAGGTTTGAGAAAGGAAAAGATTTGGCTGAGAAAATATTTTATTTTAGTTAACTCTTAATTCAATATTTGCATGTAGATTTGCACTACATTATGTGTGTGCTTAAATAGAAATTTTATATAGATTAATTTTGTATACATTATAAACATGTCTGGGGACCAGACTTGACCTATAGGCTAGAGGTTCCTTAGCCCTGATCTGTAGATCTATGGAAAACTTTAAATCTTTTATTTACCATATCTTCTTTTTCCATAAAAAAGTGGATATTCACATATAGGCAATTAATTTTTTTATTTAAGAATACTTCATAAGATCAAATATATGATGATATCTTTATCTTTCTTTTTGCATTGCCAAATTTATATAATAGTAATATCATTTATGTTTTTTATTACCCCACTATTAACAGTTTCGGTTGCCCCCAGCAATCTTCTTCAGAACTTATATTTTTAAATCTTAAATCTGAAGATTTCTGGGGCAATCAAAACCATCAACAATGGGTTGTAGAGCATTGTAAAAAGTAATAAAGAATGTAAATGATATTAATACTAGACTAAAGATATGACCAGAAGATGATAATACCAATTGATGTGTTGTACTATATGTGATCCTACTGAATGCACTATAGTATTGGTACATATTGCTGTGTTAGGTATGTAAAGTGAATGAATGTTTATGAATTTGTGGTAACCATTAGCATGTGTTTCATGGGAGCAGTAGTTACTCCAAGTCAAGGCAATACAATATTGATTATTTTTATTGGGACCACATGGTTGAGAATGGAATACATGTTAAAGAACAGTATAAGATGTCATGCGGTCTTTCATCATTTAGTTACTATATTCATTGTTATACTCATCTTTGCTTGTCTTTTTCTGGAATGATAGTGACTTTTCTTATGATAATAATCCATGTGATTTATTTTTTATAGCAATGATTAATGATAAGTGTAGGAAAAGCACTGATATTAAAGTTGAAAAGTTGTTCAATACTGAGGTTTTGATGCATGCAAACTGACAAAGGTTTTGGTGATGATTTATACCAGTAGTCAGCAAACTGTGGCTCTCACAAATGTGACTCTTTGCTTTGAATGTTGTGGTTCTTTTTATCTTGATGAACATAAACAGTTTATTTCCTCATAATTTGCAATAAATATGTTGATGACTTTAGGAGAGGAAGAATGCACTTTATAATGATTCTTGAATTCAGCATTATTATAGAATAGTAAATCTTGTATATGATGAATATTTAAATATTAGTAATTTGTGAATAAATCAAACTGTCAAAGTAATTTTTCTATTTATTTATTTTTAAGAGAATTTTTGTTTTCTTTAGCTTATATACAGATTCTATTATGTTCTATTACTAAAATAAATATTCAAATACATCCACAGCCATTCAAAAATTCATATTTTTCTGAAAAATATTTTTCACCTCTTTTCTTGCAGCTCTTTAAGGGGGGAGGGATTTAAATAAAACTGGCTCTTCATGTTAAAAAGTTTGCAACTCCTGGTTTAAAACATCTTGTCTTCAGGAAAATAAAATGAAATAGGTCAAATCTCAGCTGTGTGGTGTGGAGTCTTGTGATGGTCTTTTTATACTTCAGTTTTAATTTAGTCCTGCCATGCTATTTTGTCTGTTTTATATTCACTTGGCCATAAAAACTAGAACTAAAAAGTAAACATCAATTTATATTATTTTTAAAAAAAATTCAAAAATGTCCGTAGTCCACAGAGAATTTCTACACGAGCTAACAAAAACCTAGACTATTGCTGATTGATAGATTCTTTAATATTGGGTGTTAGACAAACTTATAAACTTCTCTTTAGTTGCATTTAGTGGTGAGCAAAAAAAATGTACATTTTCTGTAGTTTATTTGAATATTTATGCTTGTTTTTGCAAAATATTTTTACAGTAATTATTAAAAAAGGAATATTTTAATGTTTACACTTAGTTTTTTTTTTAAAATAAGTTTTATTTCTGGAAATACAAATTAAGAAATTTAAATTATCTATAAAAATGAAAAAGAAACTATAATTGTTATACCCGATTAAACATTAGAACACAACACTTTTATGATATTTTAACAATTATAAATGTATTTTTAAATTTATAACAGAATTTCATGACTTTATGATGTCTTTATAATAATTTATTCACATGTAAAAAATGAAATTCAATCAACAAAGATTTTATTTTCTTCTTAGTTTTGCTATAATTATCCAATAAGAAAAAAAACTTATTGTTCCCATTACATATTTTACTTTATTTTTTCTTCTATATTTGAAAAATACAGATATAATTTTATTAAGGATATTTTTTGTTTGTAAACTTATATTTCTAATAAATCAAATGCAGTTTATTGATTCATAATATTGAATCAAGATTTTAATACTAAAATGAAATATTGAACTATTAACTCAAATTGCAACTAAGGGGTTAATGGGAAAATATTAAAATGCAGAAGGGTTAATTCTTAATAGTTGATATTTTAGTTTAGAAATTTGTTAATGGATCTGATTTTATAATTGTATACCATTTTCTTTTGCTTCCCATGATGCATCATTTAGAATATAGCAATTACTATTGTTTTTATTAATACTGAATTAAAATTGAACCATCCTTATTAGAAGAGTATGTTCTTTAATAGTAGTGCTATGAAGGTAAAGTCTTTTTTGGATATCTATCCAAAAAATATGGCTATTTTTGATTGGTATAGCATTTAATTTTATTTCTTAGTAGAAATATAAAAAGCAATAAAGCATTATTAATCCGAAACCTTTGATTCTAAGAGTTTTTTCCAGAAATGTGATTATTTTAAGTTTCAAGAAACAGTTCTTTTTACTTTTTCACTGAAAAAAACACCAAAATCTGCCAAAATAGGAAATTACTGGCTACTCATTACTATTACAGTGGATTCTGTTTGAGGTTATGGTAGTGGGTAACTCAAATGATTAATGTCCTAATGTAATTATTTTATTAAGAATACATAGTATTAGAAATGCTTTACTTTTAGGTTTTTTGTTTAATTTTATATAGTTTAATCTGATTATTATAATAAAATAAGTTCTCTGAACCACATCAGATTGGTATTGATTATTATTGATGAGAGTTAATATTCTTTATGCATTTATTATAGCATAAGTAATAATACAATTAATCTTTTTATATTTTTAACATATAAAAAGAATAAGAACTTAGTTGTTCGAATATCACTTTAAATTCACTTCCCAAATCTAAAGATCCAAGTTGATATCCATGCTGTTACTGATCAAGCCAGTAACACCCAAAGAAGAGAGGACAATAATATTGCTCAAAGCATTGTTATATATTAACCTGTATACTATTACTAATAGTTTAAAGTGCTTGATAAGTTTTGGTAAAGTTTTTATTTTTCTAAAGACATTTAAAGGAAATAGTCTCACAAAAAAATCAAGTTAGATGTCACATGATCTAATTTAATAAGCTTGTATTTACAAATGTTATATATAAAGCTCGCGAAATAAACTTGTTATGAGCTTATTTTGCGAGCTCTATATATAACAATGGAAATAGTCCAATATGTAATTATTACTAAGACTGAAGTATAATACTGAATTTTGTTTGTAAATGGAATTACAAACAAATTTATTTATTGTAAAAGAGTAAAAAATCACTTTTTAATTTTTATTTAAAGTTTTTAAATAATAAGTATTCGAATTAACTGCATTCTATCTGTTATTTATTAGAATCATATTGCTTTACTGAGTCTTTTTTATAACTCTTAGGATTTGAATTAATACTAATCACTTTGTAAAGTGATAAAGTTATTTTATTTTTACAAATGTAATCATTTTATGTAAAATTAATAAATGTAGATAAGAGTTATCTTATTAAACAAATGTTGACCTATTTTGACCAAATAAACTTTAAGTAAATAATACTTTAAAATTAAAATTTTAAAACTCTGAAACAGTTCATTTTTGAATAAAAGTAATTGATTAGAACATTTGAGAACATTTTATAGATATTAAGTCATTAAATAAATTAATTTAAAATTAATAGTTTATTTAAATTTTAGAAATATTTATCAGTCCTACTGTTTTGAAACTATTCCCATAAGTGCATTAAAAAATAAAAAACGCACACAAAAAAATTTTTTTTTCAACTTTCATAAGGAAAAAAACTGGATGTGATCATGTTTAGAATTTTTAAAGAATCATTTGATATTTAAAATACCAGTATAGTATCTATATTTAATCTAGATGTAATTAAAGGGGATTTGAACCCACATTTTCAAGTTTTTTTCAGTCATTCACTCTATCTAATATAAACGATGCACATGACCATATATACATGTGAAAAAGTTAAATGATCTCCATTATACGTATTTCATGGTGAACCTGCACTCATCACTTGGCCTGGATCATCATCTTCAACGCATATATATAATCAGTGCTCGGTTTTATATTAAGATAGTAAATCTACAAACATCAACCCTCTCTAGTTGGAGAATGGAGAGCATTGAAGCCTGTCCATCTTAATATAAACCAAGCACTTTTTATATGTGTGTGGAAGATGATCCGCATCAACTGATGAATGCTGTTTCAGCATGAAATATGTGTATTGGACATTGTCCATTTTACATATACATGGTCATGTGTATCTGTTATAAAAGGGAGGTTGAAAATCTCGGTTCAAATCTCTTTTAATTAAAGAATCATTTAATAAAACGTGCAACAAATGTTCAATTTGAAAATGAACTCTATTAATTGAGAATTTGCCTTGTGAATTTCTAAATATGACTGTATTGTGCTTTTACTTATAAAAGCTGAAGAAAATTTATATATATTTAAATTTTATTAATTGCCTTGTTGAAAATCTTTTTCATAGAGATAACTTTAATTGTAATGACAATTAATTCCAAAAATAGATGATAAACAGAATAGTAGTATGACCTAAATGCATCTTCGGTGCTGAGCAGAAGGCAATAGTTTTACAATTTAAAAAAAAAAAAACATGGCACATGTCAAATCACAAGAAAGTTTAAAAATCCTAACTCTAATTGCACATATTTTAAACAGTATTTAACAGAACTCTATTAGACTTTCTATTCATCACAAAGTTATCATTAGTAATGAACCATATCTCCTTAATTTTGTTCCCTGTCACTGCAAAACATTTTTATTTCACTAGAATTGAAAACATGACCGAATAAACACTTCACATGATTACCATTTCTTATGCTAGCACATAACTGTCATTAAAACAGGCAAAACTCTCCATACAGTAGTGCCACTCAGTGCCAACTAGAGTGATCAATGGATGCCAGAAGGCTTGTGCATAAAATCCCCATCTAATGCCCACTCATCCAATATTCCCAGACTAGTTTCTGGCTTGTGGCCATCATCAGTGACGAGCTTTGGATCTGAGAGCACTGCACCTAGATCTTAGGATCTAATGCAACCTTCAAGCAGCCACTTAATATCTCTACTTAACTACAAAACTATGAGAATAAATTTGAAAACACAATATTTTCAATCTAAGCTCAATAACTTATATAGTCATATGGGTCTGAACTCAATTCAGTACCCATACATTTTGGTGTCTTTGGCTCTTTAACAACTATAGACACCACTATCCTATTAAACCACTAAACAGTTTTGCCTGTTTAAATAAACACTTGTGATTCAAAAACACTAGTGACATTGAAGAATCCAATTTAGCTTTGTTGTAACAATATACACACTGTTTTAAGTCTTATATTAATATTTGTCTGGATTTACCGTAATAAACATATTTTGTTCCTGACATTTAAATAAATAAACACATACACTGCATTCTCGATCACATGATATCTTTATATTTGAATATACAGAAAATATTCAAGAGAAGGTCATCTAAAATGTATTCTTCGTAATTTGATTACTATTAATCTTTAATTTATTATTAAAATGCTTAGCATGTTTGAACATCTCTATTATAGTCTACCCTTGTTAATTCAGAAGCACACTTTTGGATATTATCTTCATATACAATTCAAATTTACACAAATTAAAAAGCCATGAAATCTGCATTTAGGTTATACTATTATTTATTAACTATTTTTTATTTCCATATTTTTGGAATAAATATTTCTTGTGATCACATTTATTTTGGGATGGAATACCATACTTCATAAGAATGACTTTGAAATAATCCGTATAATATAGATGGTGTAGTGGATAGTAATGTTATTATATGATGATTACTACACTCTTGTATATACTCTTTGTTTTTAAAAATTGGAATAATTAAACTCATCCTTTATATTGGATGGCACAACTTTATGGGTCCAGATATTTTTTAAAAAAATTCCAATGTTTTGAAGCTAACATTATTACTATATATATATATATTTTCCCATGTGTCATAGCATCAGCCGGGAAATGAACCCGCTATCCTGGGACAACTGCTTGTAAAGCAGCTGTCACTGACTTCTCGACCACCAATGCTTGACTACATTTTAACCAGGTATTGTATCAGGACTTGCGGAAGCTCCATTTTTAGCATAACCAACATATTGTACTTTAAAAATTAGCTAATTTCATGATGGTGTAATTTTTCATAAAATTATTATTATATTTATTTTTTTATAGAAAATTGAATTAAATTTTACAAGAAAGTGATAATATATAATATTATTGGATTGCTATTTACCTATAGTAATGTTTTATTCTTATTCTTATACTAGTTTCTGCTTACTGGGCATCTTTGCTGAGTAGCAGGTCTTGTGCTTATATATCCATTTAATCAATTAAACATATTCAAAAGACTAGTTTGAATTCAAGTACTTATATAATTATACCAATAAGTATATGCTAAAATCATACTTTTCTTTATGTTTGCCGTAATATCCTATAAATATAATTTGTCCAAACTTCAAGCAAACTCTTTATTTGTACATACACATACACTTACGTTTTGACTGACCTGCAGTCTTCAGAGCAAGTTTATTTTGATCTTCTAAATGAAAATAAAAAACCGTTTTTTATTTTCATTTAGAAGATCAAATAAACTTGCTCTGAAGAAGACTGCAGGTCAGTCAAAATGTAGGTGTATGTGTATGTACAAATAAAGAGTTTGCTAAAAAGTGTTTGAAGTTTGGACAGATTATATTTATAACTATATGCTATTATTTTAAAGCTATTTAGGTTTTATTTTTAATACCTAAAGATTAATGATGGTAAATGAAAACGTAAAATATCTGGTGAAGTTCTAATTTTCAAAATATTTATCAATTAGTGCACTATTATAGTGTGGGTTCTCAAAAATTAAAAGAATATGTGGGTGTTAGCAAAGCAGAATAATATTACTGTTTATTAGCAAGAATAGCAGTTTTGTTGTATGTTTTTAAATTAATTTTGATTGGAAAATTGTTTTTGTTTTGCATTTCTGATGGAACCAAATTATATTCAAGATTGTTCTGGTTGTCAGGTTATGACTTTTATGAAATTGAAAAAGAAAATTCTAATTAGTCTTTATATTCAGCCATTAATTCTATTCTGTTCTAATTCTTATTTCTATTTTGTCATTATGGTTTGGTGTAATGGAGAGTGCAAACTTTGAAACTAAAGTCCATGGGTCATCACCCTGCTCTGTCATTTCTGATGCTTGCATGTCTTGTGAAGTCCTGAATAATAGACCATTCTGAGTTCCCAGCATGCTTTACTGCAGTGACAGAGTGGCAGTCTCTGGAGCTCAGTTCCATGGATCACAGCCCAGCTCAGTCAATTTGATGTTTAAACTTCTTATAAACTCCTGAATAATAAACCATTCAATTACTATAGTCTTTCTCAGTTCCCAGCATGCATTGCTGCAGGGGCAGAGTCTGGAGCTCAAGGTCCATGGATTGCAGCCCACTTCTGTCTCTTCTGATGCTTAAACTTATGAATTCTTGATGAATAATAAACAATTCAATTACTATATTCTTTGAGTTCCCAGCATGCTTTGCTGCAGCAGCAGAGTCCGGAGCTCAAGGTCCACGGATCGCGGCCCAGCTCTGTCACTTATGATGATCGAACTTTATGAACTTCCAAATAATAAACTAATCTTAGTTCCCAGAATGCATTGTGGCAGATCATAGAGTTCAATGTTCCTTAATCTATATTGCTTCCGGTGCTGAAACTTCCTATGAATTCCCAAGGAATAAACCATTTGATGGTTTATTAGTATTTAACGTTGATTTTAATATTTATGTACTAGATTTATTAATAATTAAATATTTAATTGGGACTATACCACGTTTACTCTTTAAATCACGTGAGCCCCCCCCCCCCTTTGTGTGTATTAAAAGAAAGCTTTTATTTTGAATAGGCTTCTCACTGTTACATTGTATCCGTTTATATGTAAAAATAAATATATATTTTTTAAATTTCGATCTCGGCTTACCTTATAATGTTATAATCTATTTTATATAGTAGTGGCTGGCTGTCCTCTAATTAAACCCTTGACTTTCGTTTTCCACCCTTTAAGCTACTCCCTTCATTTGGGGGGTAGATCCCGATGGTGGTGAAAAATTATATATTTTTCTTTAATAAAAAAAGATCTAAAAGAATTCCTTTTAAGTCAAAAAAAAAATTAATTTTCCGAGTTGTGGAAATTTTTTTTAAAAAAGAATATTAGGTAATTTTTTCTTTACATTTCTAATTCTGATATGACCTTGAATTTAATAGAATCTTAAAAGATTTTCAAAACTCTTGTCGATTGTGATTTAACAATATAAGATTTTTTTAATAAACATATTTTAATTAATTACTGATACTATTTTCTTAATTAAACAAGTTCTCTTAAAATACCCAACATGCCTTAGTACAGTAATAGAGTAGCGCACTCTGGTGTTCGGTATTCATGGGTCATGGGCCTGATTTTTCTCGAATTTCTTACGAACTCCCAAGGAACAAACCATTCGTTTTTTTTTTAAAAAAAAAAAAAAAACACAAACTTTCAAACATCACGTTATTTTGTTCTAACGAAACGTTTCGAGAGCAATCTGTTCTCCAATTCTTTCTCTCGTTTTTTAAAATAGAATACTCACAGAAAAAGTATTTAAAGAAACATCTAAAAGATCTAGACTTACAGCTCTTTATCTAAGATTATTTAAGAGATATGCCACGTCAATAATTTTTATTTTTCTATTAAAAAAATAAATAATCGAACGATTTTAATAGTCGGGAGTTGTCCTGCTTGATTTATATCCATACATAAGGCCCTTGGATCGATTCCAGTATTGGGCACTTCCGGTACTAGAACGTTCCTATTTTTCTGTTTATACTGATGGTTAGACACAATAATTACAAGAAGCAAGTTAAAAAAAGATTCAATAAGTATATGAAATCTTTTCCCCATGTATATCATCATGTGTTCCGGTTGAATTAGATAGAGCAGAAAGCTAAAGGGAGCTTGAAAATGAGTTCAAGTCCCTTATGGTTACATCTAAACTACAAGTATATTAATTAAACTTGTATTCAATCAAATATTACAAAATAGATAAATAAATAATCAAACGGCATAGTCTATTGCTCGGAAGTTTATAAAAAAAGTTTGAGTGCTGGAACTACCACATCTGGAATCATCCAAAGATCTTACATGTCACAGTTTGACTCTCTCACACAAACCACTGATGATGATCCACAAACACAAATAAACTAGTAAACATTGTTTACAAATTGCAATCGGTATTTTACAAGTACCCCATGAGCTATAGCAGTTATTAGGTTCTGCACTGGAACATTTTGGTTAGATTTGACATTCAACCATTCTTTTTGCCATTATGATTTGGTACAATGGTATTGCCAGATTTCGGACTAAGTCCATGGATCGTGGCCCAGCTTTGCCATTTTCAGTGCCCAAACTTTTTACAAATTTGATGTTTTGTCCTGTGTAATTTGGTGCAGTGGTAGAAGGTGGATTTTAAAGCTTAAGATTTATGGATTATAGCCCAATCTGGTCACTTCCTGTGTTCAAACTTTTTATGAACTCCCAAGCAATGAATCATTCAATTATTTTTGTCTATCATGGTTTGGCATAGTAGTAGTGTAGTAAATTCTGAAGTTTAAGTTTCTGGACCGAATCCCAGTTTTGTCATTTCTGGTGACGGAACTTATGAACTGATGACCAATAAACCATTCAGATTGCGAGATTTTTACATCTAAATGCTATTTAGTTTTAAAATGTTATCTCAATATTGCATACTCTTTTCATTGAACATAGGGATAATTACATTATAATACTCATAATATAGTTCTGAATATTGAATGCAAGAATAAATTTGTAAAGAAAATTAGTATTGATGACAAAAATATGTCATGCACTTCATGGTTTGATGCAATGTTAGTGTGGCAACTTTGGAGTTCATGGACAATGGATTTTGATGCTTGAACTTTTTATGAACTCCTGAGTAATAAAGCATTCAATTACTATAGTCTTTCTGAGTTCCCAGCATGCTTTGCTGCAGTGACAGAGTCTGGAACTCAAGGTCCATGGATCGCATTCCAGCTATCATTCAGTTTAAAAATTCTTTCCAAGCTCTCAGAAAGTTTTGCTGTAATGGTTGAGTGGCAGAGTTTGGAATACATGATCCATGGATAAGCAGCACAGCATAGTCGCTTCCAGTACTTGATATTGTTATAAACCCTTAAAGTATTTCATTCTCTGTTTTCTTCAATTTATTATGTAGATATATTTGATATAGAAATATGCAGACCCTCTGCCATTTACAATGTTTATGTCATGAAGCTTAAATTTGAATGTAGAAATTTTTCAAATAGCTTAAGATTTTTTCACCAGGTAGTCATTATATAATTAACTTAAAAAACTGAATGATTTGTTGCTTGGGAGCTCATAAGTATGGGTGTCAAAAGTTAGAAAGTTGTTGCCACTATTAATGGATGTTGAATTCCAGGGTGTGCATTTCTGCCATTGCATTGAATCATACCAGGTGTTTATTAGTACTTATCCAATTATTAGTTTGAAAATGGTTGTGTTAAACCAATCTTAACAAAAGAATAAACTATAATACAAAGTACCATAAACTCCCCACTTGTCAACAGTTGGGTATCTGGTTGCAAAATATTTTCCCCTTTGCCCATTTAGTTCAAAAAGAAAGTGGAGAAACCTTCCTTTAGCAATGGTTTGTGCAAAGGCTGTTTTACTTTAATTTTAAATTTTTGGATTTTTATTTATTAATATTTTTGAAATGCAAAAATTGTATCTGAAAAAGAAAGGGGTTAAAATGATAGTCAATTTGAAATATGTTGTTATATTACTGGCCATCTGATTTAAAAAAAATTGAAGTGAAAGATGAAGAAATTAACTAAAAAATGCATAAGTGTACCCCCATTATTAAGGTAATGGGTATTTCATTCAGAGCCTAGACAACCAATTAGGAAGGAGATTAAATGGAAAGAATGTCATTCATATGATCATCAATCATTGAAGATAGGGCTATATATATATATAATTGAATTAGGGCTATATATATATATAATTGAATTGTTAGTTGATTGTGAGGTTCTATAACATTCAAGCACACATGGATAATAGGTCATTTAAAACCATGGTAGAGTAGAGGACTTAAGATTCATGAATTGAAGCTTAACTCTATCCAGTACATTACTTGACTGTTATATCATCTTCTGAATGATGAATTGTGGAATTATTTGAAAAGGAATACATAAGAAAAATTGGGTCTTGGCCTTTTTTTTTATCTTATACATTTTCATTAAAATAAAATTCAAATAGAATCCTAAAATATGATAGGGAACTTTACAATTGGAATATGTATTTAAATTTTTGTCTTATTCAAAAGCACAAGATAGTCATTGTAAAAGACTTGCATCAGTAATAGCCATTTTTTCAAAAGTACTAAGCAGAAAATAATTTAGCAGAATTGCTGCAGTACATATCTCAAATTATGGTCTTCCAGAATACTAAACTCATTAATTCAGGAATATCTTTATTTTATGAATGTATAATTTGTCACCATTTGGTGATTGTAAGAGTAGAGTCTTTAGCAGTTTGATGCTGTCGTAGATTGTCACATTCTGGACTTCAAGATTCTCGGATGTTCCTTAGCTATGCAATTTTTCCAGCTCAAACTTCTTATGAACTCTTGGGAAATAAACTTTTTTATTATAAGGATAAAATAAGAGCTTTTAATAAAAATTTATTTAGAATATATTTTTTAGCAAGCAAAAAATAATTTTCACCACTCAAAAGCTTAGGTAGAAATGAAAAATACATAAAATGAATGCTGTTTTAACATGTGATGTTAGTTGAATGTGTCAATCTTCCTGTCAGTCGACACAGTGTAGAAGAATCGGTAGTGTTCAGTGATGCATACTGTGGCAGCTAGGTGACACTGCAGCACTACCAAGAAGCCTGCAAGTGATAAATTTATATCCAAAAATGGCTGAAATCGATGGAAAATTAATGCATAATGGATTATTACTGATTTTGAAATGAATTGACTTTTAACTTTTTTTAAGACAGCGATGACTTTTTTCTCATTTATTGTTGTGACAAGAAATTAAAGATACCTAACAATTACATTAAAATATTTCAAGTGATCATTGCATTTGTTTTTGAGTGCAAAATTGGAAAATGTACATTTCACAAAATGTAGGCAGCTTTAAGTTTCTCATCTCACTTTTTTCATATGGCTTGCCATAATTAAATTGTTTTGATGTAACACATTATAAATTTATCAAAACAAAATCTATTCATTTTGCAATTACCCCCATACTTGCATTTGGATTTCTTTCGATTTCTTTCACTTAATACACTTATTGCTATCCATTTTTTTTTTAATGTGAATTACTATTTATACTGCTTGCTAAATATAAATTATTTTTAAACAAGATGGCTTCCCTTATTGATTTAGTTAAACATCTTGTTATTTTCAATTATTTTTTATGTAATTCTCTTTGAGTTTCTTTGCTTGCTAAAAAGTTCCTTTGTAAATTCCTTTACTGAACCTATTTGTA
The DNA here is from genome assembly GCA_028023455.1 of Epiperipatus broadwayi. Classification (NCBI taxonomy): domain Eukaryota; kingdom Metazoa; phylum Onychophora; class Udeonychophora; order Euonychophora; family Peripatidae; genus Epiperipatus; species Epiperipatus broadwayi. The sequence continues at coordinate 3,116,784 of JAQFVV010006217.1, forward strand.
GAATAAGCAAGTCTTTTAAATATATTACTAAGATAATTTAGAAAGATCCCAAAGAATCATTTAATTTTGACAAAATCGATTGGTGCCGATAAAATAAAATATGAGTGTTATTTACCGGTTTTTTTTTTTTTATGGTGGAACCATCTAACTTATAGATTATCCTAGAATTTAAGTTGTTTGTTCTAAACCAAACTCAGCACTTCATAATTGTCTGCATTAATAAAGTTTTGTTCTCAATACATTGTATCTTTTACTTATTTTACAGTTTCGGAGATAAAGTGTTTGAATGTATTATTTTTATATACCGTTTCATATTATCAGCGTTATATATGTGATAGGTTGTAAAATTATTTTCATGCCTATTAAAATTAGAATTCATAATGAATATCTATATTTTATTTTCCACCTTTGTGGAAGATAGAAAAATACTGAGAGACAGTTAATAATGTTTATTATGAAACCTGAATGGATTAGCAAAACTAAACAATTATGTGATTTTATTCCCCTCTCCCCAATAAACTATGATGATACAATCCACTGCATGTTACAATTCTATCTAATTAATCAACAATTTTAAAAACAATGATTGTTACATTTATTTATTACAAAATTTAAATATTATAATAAAATATTTAATTAAAGATTCAATCATAATATTTTTATAAAGCAATAAAAGGCAATATTAAACAGTTTTGCAAAAGTAACAAATTAAAAAATCTTTTGGTTTTTACTATTCAGCATTTATGCTTGTCTAAAACAACTGATATTATGTTGTTTGTTAACTGCTATCTATTCAAATACCTAATTTTTTCTAGATTTATATATATATATTTTAGTAATATAATTTTTTTATTTCATAATTTTTTCTAGAGTTGTTTGTAAATTTTTAATAAAAAGTTGTTATAAGATATCAAAACTAATTATCATTAAATGTGTCAAATTGTCATTGATTTCTGGAAATCATATGAATGATATTTTTTTAGAATGACATAGTATTTATATATATATATATATCTATTCAGGGCATATGTATTGTTATAGTGATAAGGTCTATCCATCTTATTTCTGACCACTATAGTTTTAATACATTTTTAACATATGGATTCATCCAGATAAGGTATTTCAATTAAAATGTCTTTTATTAGAACATTCCTCAAATAGTATATAATAGGTATATAGATTTATTAACATTTAAAAGCAATCTATTTTAATCATCCATTATCTCTTTATCCAAACTCTCATTGATAAGTTTCTTCAATAGATTATATAAAATTATTGAAGTAACCAAGCCAGTATTGTTCACAAAACAAGCAATGATTGCAACAAGGTGAAAATAAGATTCAGTAAATGACTTATTAACAGAGATAGTCTGAGGAACTCTATATCTGATTACTTCAAAACTATTCAAAATGTTAATTTTAATCAAATTGGATTCTGTTGTTTAAATAAAATTTAAATCATGCAATATTGTCCTTTATCCAAATAAAATTATTATTAATATTTTATGAGGAATACCATTAAATGGTTTTCATAAATCCAAAAATAACGTTAGTCTTACGATCTTTTTTTTAAAGATTCGATTATAATTGATATATGTTAAATGAAGCCAATTCTGTATTTTTCCTGGTTAAAAAAGTTGCTTATTTGAAAACAAATTATATTTATGAAAAACAAAACATCTCTATTCTTACAAAGAAGCGAATCATATGTCCTATGATCTAATTTAACAAGCTTGTATTACAAATGTTATATAAAGAGATCGCAAATAAGCTCTTAACAAGCTTTGCAAAATATCTTCAATAGACCGCTTTTTGCTTCTGGCTTCCTCAGTGAGGTGTAAGATATTCAAGCATTAGATTAAAAACACCAGGACAAGTCCAGCACTTTATCTAATGGATAACTATTAAATAGAAAATCTGAAATTTTCAGACATTCATATGTCTTCCAATCCAGCTCTAACTTAAATAGCCATATGGGACTGAACCAAGTTCAGATACACCATATTCCAATTCAGCTATCTAACTTAAATAGCTATATGGGATTGAATCAAGTTAGATACACCATATAATATGATGGGGTTAAATAGCCATATGGGGGTGAACCAAGTTCAGATACACCATATAATATGGTGTATCTGAACTTGGTTCTGTTCCATATAACTATTTAAGTTAGATAGCTGGATTGAAGACATGAATGTTTGAAAATTTCAGATTTTCTACTTAATAGTTATCCATTAGATAAAGTGCTGGGCTTGGCCTGGTATTTTTAATCTACTGCTTGAATATCCTAGTAGCTCACTGAGAATGCCAGTAGCAGTAACTGGTCTGGGGTTAGGGATATCTGCAAAGCTTTTAAGAGCTTATTTGCAAGATCTTTATATAACTCTATTTTTAATACATATTTCCAAAATTAGACATAATGGTTGATAAAATAGAAATTGGCCTGTGATTTTCCAAATATTTCTTGTTTCCAAAAGCAAAAGAGTTCATAGATTTTCATAACCAAAACCATAATAAAATCTGCAATTATTAAGAAATTATTAGTTGCAAACTATGTACAAAATGGTGATTGAAGTGATCAGATATTAGTTTATAATAAATCATAACCTCAATAGAAACTTCTTTAATCTAGAAAATTTTGAAAATCTTCCTTAAAAATAGATTTGTCAAGCGTTGTTAGTCGGGAGGTCATCGCAGCCGCCTTGCAAGCAAGTAGTTGTTTGCAGACGGTTGTGGGTTCGCGTCCCGGCCAATGATATGACATATGAAAAAAAAATAGATATTTTTAACAATAGACTAAAGTGTTGCCTAATTTGGCTCATTTAAAAAAATAAGTTGAGCAGAATAGAAAAACATTTTAGTTTAATTATATATTTTTATAAGGGATTTGAACAGACTTTCAAGCCCCCTTCAGCTATCCATTCTACTCATACAACTGATACACATGATCAAACACATGCGAAAAAGATAAATAATCCCCAATATATGTATTTCATGTTGAACCAGCACTCATCAGTTGGTCCAGATCATCATCTCCCACACATATATATAATCAGTCCTATGTTTATATTAAGATAGCAATTCTTCAAACTTCAATGGTATGGATGGCTGAAGAGTTGGAAAATGGAGTAGATTGAAGCTTATCCATTAAAGTTTAAAGATTTGCTATCTTAATATAAACCAAACCCTGATTATATATATTTATATGGGAAATGATGATCTGGACCAACTGAAGAGGGCTGGTTGAGCATAAAATAAATCTATATTGGAGATTATTTATTTTTTTCGCATGTGTGTGATCATGTGTATTGGTTATATGAGATAGAGTGGATAGCTGAAGGGAGCTTGAAAGCCTGTACTCAAACCCCTATACTTACATCTATATATATAATTATATTTGTATTCTAATATATCTTTTTTATATATATTTCTTAATCAAGGTTTAACTCGGAATTCTTCATTAGAAGGTAGGTTTTTTAAAAAATCTTGTAAATTTGTTCTAATTATTTTTGATCTTAATTCAATGGCTGTCCAGTCATTTCTTTCTAAATCCTTTTTTACTTTGTAAAAGAAATATTGTCATCAAATAGTGAAAAAGCATAATTTACACTATTCATCTCAAAGATTAGATTCCAGTCATGCAGAGTAATCAAGGAATGTAAACATTCATGAGATAATAATACCTTAAAATATTTTTTCCTCAGAGAAGTAAATACGGTTAAGTACATTCCTATGTGATTCATAACACTCTAATTTAGGTAATAATTTTCAAAAGAGTATTTTCAAATCTTCTAACAAAGATATAGGCAGTAAACGAAGATGATGAAAATATAACACATGTAGGTTGAAATAAATTTTGAATAAATACAAATAATGAAAGTATATTTAAATAGCATTCCGCAATAGAAGTAGTTTCTCAATAAATATCTATGCCTAAGTCACCAATAATAAAAATGAACATATTATTTAACCTAACGAAGTAAATTAGGAACTTCATTATTAAAAATATCAATTAAATATTGACATGATATATACAAAGCGACAAATGTTATGTAGTCATAATCTAAAATAAAGTTTAAAACAATGCACTCAGAAGAGTAATGATATACATCAATAAAAGCTACATATGTCAAGCGTTGGTGGCCTATCGGTTAGCGTAGCTGCCTTCCAAGCAGCTGGCCCGGGTTCGTTTCCCGGTCAACGCTCTGACATATATATATATAAAGCTACATAAATACCTGATAACTAAAATTTCTCCTGAACTAGTATTTATTTTAAATTCAATGACTGATATTTATACAGTTCTAACTCATAAAACTTTTTTTTATACTCATTAATACAGATCTTAGACAGAATTATTATACCAAATGAATAATCAATTGAACAGAAGTGAATTAACAAGTCCAAATATTTTCTCACTATGCGTATATGAAGAATATTAAAATTAAAATTTTCAATAGTTAATTTATTTTCTACTATCAGACAGTTTTTGATAGAGAATTCATGTCATAAATTAGGTAAATCAGATTTAGAATTTAATCCTAATATAGTCCTATCTCCTGATGTCTGTCCTCAATCAAATTTTGTGTCTTTCATTCAGATAAATTGATAGCTAGTTTCTTTGGGCATTGTATTTGTTTTCAAAATATTTTACTATTTTTAGACAATAAATTTTCAATGAAATATATGTGTTTCAATGAAATATATGTGCTTATCAGATTATATCAGATAGATATAATATAATTCAGTTATTGCCTGACAAAAATAAATCTCATTCTGTTATTGCCTGACAAAAATAAATCTCTAGTCATCTTATAAACAAAATTATTTTTTTATTACATATCTAAATCTAGCACTATATTTTAGTCCATGTGCAGATTTAATATAATTTGTGTTTTTAGTTATATTTTTTGCAATATTAAATAAAGTTTCACTTTTAGCATATTCTATACCAATAATTTAAGCTTTATTTTCTAATATTTGCTGCTTTAAACTGAATTTTTTTTTACCTTTGTTTGTATATCATTAAAAATTGATTAGTTTTTGATATCCATCATCATTTACCATCATCAGTTCACTGCAGAATGGTTTATCAATCCATCTTCTCCAATCTCTAGTCTCTTCTCCACATCACTCCTGCATACTTTCTTATTTCATCCATCCATCTCACATGTGGCCTCTTTCTGGGTCATTTAAAATCTCTTGGAACCCAATTTAAGATTTCAATTATCATTTCTTTTAGCAATATATTCAGCCTAACTCCTCTGAATTAAATCAAATTCTAAACTAAATTTGTAAAAGACTGATAAAGAATCAATATTAGTTTATAATATCGGCAGCAATCAAGTTTACTATTTATATGCCAAAGCTATATTCTTATTTATGCAAGCAAGACTAGATCCATCATTTAAAATTATGTTTAAAATAGTTACAGCTCTATAATTTTTATATGTCGACTACTTTTATTTGTAGATGACATATTTTAAGTCTTTTTACTTCCACATTTAAAATGAAAATTACCATTACAACCCATATAATTTATAAAGTGTCCACCAGAGGGAAGTGCTAATTGGCAAAAAGTACATTTTTTTTTGGATGGCCTGGATGGCCTGTATTTGAAATAATGTATATTCACATTGGTTTTAAAAACATTTCTGTGCATAAAATAACTATAGAGGGAGTGGTAGACAAAAGATTCTTGATGTAAATGCTTGAAAGCAGAAAGGGTACAGATAATGAAGTTATGGGAGAATAGGTATGAACAAAATGACTATACAGAAAGTGAATTATTAGTTTTTATGCTGGGTTTGCGAAAAGATATGGGGGATTTAGATGTAAAGGCCATAGAGTTGACAAAGATTATGTTGTGGAAATGGGATGGGGCAGAATATGGGAAGACTTAGAGTGGGGAATGGAAAATAAAGTGCCCAACAGGTTTATCTGGGCATAATTGCTGAGATATTCTTGACTTTGTTTAAGGAGAAGCCAAATACATCATATCACATCACATTATTGGTTTTTATGCTGGGTTTGGGAAAAGATAAGGGGGATTTAGATATAAAGGTTATAGAGTTGACAAAGATTAGGTTGTGGAAATGGGATAGAGCAGATTATGGTCAAATTTAAAGTGGGGAATGTAAAATAAAGTGGCTAACAGGTTTATATGGGCATAATTGCTGAGATATTCTTGACTTCGTTTAAGGAGAAGCCATAATACATCACATCACATTTATCCATAACAACAACAAAAAATCCACTTTTAAAAATATCCAAAAACTAGAAAGAGAAAAAATTAATTAAAGAAAATTCCAATAGAGAATTTAAAGAGGTAAAAGCAATCGTTATCTAGATAAGATAGAATAAAAAGGATACTTTAAAAATTAAAATGAAATCAGTAATGAAAAAACATTTGAAATAAAAAAGATTATAAAATAAAATAAATTTTAAACTCAATCAAACAAATCCCACATAAGTGAAATAAATGTGCTTAAATTAATTATATATCTAGTATTTTATAAAAAATATTTTTTTTTTCTCATGTGTTATAGCATCAGCCGGGAAGCGAACCCGCTAACCCGGGACAACTGCTTGTAAAGCAGCCGTCGCTGACCTCTCGACCACCAATGCTTGACTAAAAAATATTTTTCATTTAATTTTATCACTAAAAACTAATTTCTTTTTTCAACAACAATTTCGTTATCTTACATAACTTAAAATAAAAGCATTGGATGCCTATAAATTTACTCATTACTTATCTATTTAAATAAAAAAACATTTTTTTATAAAATATATATTTAATATTTGGATAGGACGCTTTATATCCAAATTTGAAAACTGACAATCTAAACAATGTCACCCTCCTGTATTTGAAATGAAATTTATACATTAATATTCATTTACAAGATCTTTGTGTTTATGAAGGCAGTATATATATATATATTTAAAAAAAGCAAGTTTCCATTCAACAATTAAGCACAACTAAGATTTTATCTTTCATTTCTGTTTCTTTTATAATTATAAACCCTTTTTAGTGAATTAATCGTGAAATTTAATGGAATAATGGAAGCATGCCACCGTCTAAAGCGCAATGAACTAATATTACTGCAGTTTGAAATTTGGCCCATCAACACAGTTAGGGTGGACAATATACAGGACAACCCTGAAATATTACATTGTCATCGATCCCTAACACAAAATTTAATATAAATTTGTTAAAAATTGGTTACAAGATTTCAGCATTATAAGCAAATAAACAAACAGAATTTTTTAGTTAAATAAAATTATTTAAAAATTACAAGAAAAATCCAGAATAACATATTTATAACCTTTTCAAAATCATCAGGAAATAATAATAATTGCCCAAATAGGTTCCCCAAGTTGTATTTAAATACAGTTTACTGTATTAATACAAGCATTTTATTCCTGTTACTGGATTGTTAAAAATGGCATTATCTTCACCATTTTTTTTCCAACAGTGTTAATTGCTTAATTTTCAAGACTTTATGTTTTAAATTTCATACTTCCTTCAACAGTTTTATCTTCATAATTTGATGACTGAATATTTAAGATTTTGAAGATCTTATTTTTGAATTCCATCTATAAACTGATCTTACTAAGATATTTCAAACTGTATGTGTAGGTTTTTTAAAACACATTTATTTAATTTGCAAACTCTGTATGTTTATTTGTTTCATAGATAGTTTAAGTAAGACATATGAGAGGGCATTATAGGGATTTTTTTTTCAATTAAAATTTTGAGTAAAGTTATAATAATTTCTTAAAATTGAATTTAATATGTTCTAAGTAATGCTTAATGCTTTTTTTGTTTTAATTGAAAGTTTGATTTAAATTAGAAGAAAATAAACTTAGTTTACAAGTTATTTTAAAATAAAATCATATATATTAAAGAAAATTGGTTTATAATATAGTTTTGTTAGGCCTTATTTAAAAAAATCAACTTAAAGTATCAAATTGATTTAAAGTAATGCTATATGTATTAAAAAGTTTGTTTACAATATAGTTTTGTTAGACATTTTTAAAAAAATCAACTTAAAGAATGTCTTTATATTTTAACTTTTACTACAAGTTGACTTGAATTATTTTGTCTTTTGGCCAATTTGCCCTCTAGTGAATTTTTTCATAATTATCATATGTTAAAATGCATTTTAAAATGATATATTTTACTATAATATATTTCCCCCAAAAAATTGCATATTAAAAAGCAGGAAATTAAAAATTCCCACTCTTACAATAGACATAAGCTCTGCCCTGACATGTTCAGTGATTGTCTCTTGCCAAGGCTGTAAAACGTTCAGCATTTTATGACATTGCAATTTCCAATGATGCAAAAATGTATTTATTTGCAAATTTATTACAGTTTTAAATATTTTTTAAAAAATAATTTGCACTATATTTATTAGATATCAAGAAATATACATTATTAATAACTTATTTTGACTTGAAATACTTTATTTTCAAAAATATAATGTTATATTAGCAGCTAATGTAAATATGATCTCAAACAAATTAAATTTTTTTAGCTTTGATGTAAACAATCTATGGTAAGAAAATATCGTAATTTTTGCAATAAATATTCAAAAAAATTTAAACTTTTAAAGCATAATTCATTTGATATAAGAGAAATAAATAAATATTCATTCACATTTTTAAAAATAATCATAAGAAATATGTCATTGATTTTATAAACTGAAAATAATCTTTCTAGAAATGATGATATTAAAGACTTTGTTTTGATTACATCCTCATTTTTTTTAATATTTACAGAAACACAATGTGAACATTTAAAATTTATTTCAGTCGTAAACAAGAATACCTATCAAATGAAGTCAAATTTATTATTTTCTGAAAAGAAATAATCATTTTATCATATATTTTACATTGATGTGTGAGACAAAGAAAAATGGCAGAAATGCTGAAATGTAAGAGGCGTGATGCAATTTGGAACAGTTAAGTTAGTTAATGGTTTATTAGACACATCTATAATTATGGACACATACTAAATAGAATATATACATAAAGGGTATACATATTAATTTATTGCAGAAATAACTAATGACATACCTATAAACATATTGTCAAGTCTATTTAATGTAAAATATGATTTCTGGAACCCTCATTCTTTTTTCAAGTTTATTCTAAAAATCCCAAGTGTGGTTGAAGAAGCAATTACTTTTTTGCTTTTTAGTGCGCAGTGAATAAAAGCATTGACTATAAAATATTTTTTGTTTCTATTTGTTATATATTACTATATGTTTTAATTTAAAATATTTATTTGATATATTTTTCAAGTCTTCAAGTTATTAAGGATTCCTAATATTTGAAAAACTTAAATATATTTCTTTTATTCATTTTAAGTCTTAAAAGATCTTCATTTTTATTAGCTTTTTTCATAATCATGGTTGTCTATTCTGTATCCATTTTTATGTCCTATTTTTTCTGATTCAATCTTTTTTAAAATATATCATTTTTGATATTTTCTCATAATTTTTTAATTTTTCATTATGATATGAATTGGTGTATGATTTTGAGTATTATTTTGGATTTTTTTTTTTAATTATCACTCTGCTATATCTTTCTGCAAATCAGGTATGCACACATTTATATACTGTATATATACACACAAGCACATTTCTACATTTTCTAAAATTAAAAAAATTGTTTTGTGTGCAAAGGAAATTGAATGTCTGCAGATAGTTATTTCTATCAGCAATCATTTATTAGAAATATTAATCTTCTATGTAATATTAACATCTCACCCTCCCTGGGTAAAAAAAATACCTTTGCCCCTGCTCAACAAAAGAATCGTTTATTGAAGTTCAGTTAAGTGAGGGAAAGTGTGTTTCACCTGCTTCTGGGATCACTTAAGAAGAAAACAGTTTCATCTTTTCTTTTAAAAAAATAATTTTATATGTATTATTTTTTTTTAAGTTTGAAATTTATATTTTTCAATTTCACAATTTGTCAGGAGTTTTTTTTTTTAAAGTAGAAGTAGTAGAACTGAGTTTGCAATATAAATAAATCTTATGTTCAGTTCTTTGCCTGAAGGCTGGCAGAATAATTGGGCAATGACGGACCTCATATAAGCTGTAATACTCAATCATCATTGCTTGTCATTCTTTTAATACTCAGTATTAGAGCTATTTCATACATATTAATGATTTTCAATATCAGTAATATGAATGTATATCATTTGTGGTAGTGTGCAGATTTTAAATCTCATAGTACATGGATTTCAATTCACTCTGATTACTTCTGATCTTCAAACTTCATGTAACCTCCAAAGCAACAAACCATTTGATTATTATTATTAGTTTTATCAGTCATTGATATGAACTATATATTTATGAAAATCCAACAGCGGTAATTAATTTGTCTGATAATACTAAGAAGATTAACATTGGGAAAGGTGTACAACAGGATGTTCATATCTTTTGGAAGTGTTGTGTTATCAGATTAAAATAAGAAAGTAGGATTAAAGATAAATCCTAAAAAGGCTAAAGTATTTTTCAGTGGATTTTCTTAAAAGAAGAAGATAAAGATTGCAGATTAATTAGAAGTTAATAACCATATATATGTTGGTCAGATTATTTTTACAGTTGGCAACATAATGGATGAAATTATGTTATAGAATTAAACTTTGATGGATTGCTTTTGGTAGAAATAACTTGCAATAAAAGGAAATATGCCAAAGTGGATGAAAAAAGAGGGATTTTAATAAATGTGATTTACCGATTTATGGATCAAGATCTAGAAAATATAACAGATAATTGGCATAATGACTTCAGACCATTCAATTAAGTATGCAGAGCATATGATAAGAGTAACAAAAAGAGATAGAAAGTGAAACACAAAGGTGAGAGAAGAAACAGATATCACCAATATCATTTAATAAATTAAAAGACAGATGATGGACATATTGCTAGAAGAGATGATAATTGATATACAGTTGAAGTCTTAAATGAGAACTTAAGACCTAGAAAGAGACCACATGTAAGATGGATATATGAGACAAAGAAGTTTGCTGGTATGATTTTGATAAGAGAGACTAGAGATTGGAGAAACTGGATTACACTTCTAGAGACTTTCATCCTGCAATGGATTAATTAATGCTAGTGATGAGGATGTTGGTGGTATGTAAAATTTTATTTCAGATATTTGATTTTTTTTAATTTAGCAATTTCATATTTCACTCCCATGTTTTTACGCAAAACTTTTTATTAGTATCTTAATAATGCTAGGGTTGATAATCAATAATTGAGTTGTTTTGCTTTTCAGCACTTTTCAAACTTAATAATTCTGGATAATTAAGGGTTTCATAATATTATTGCCTTCCATTTTTGGTATAATGGAAATTACTAGACTTTATGGATTGCATCCTAACTCTGTCATTTCCAATATTTTAACTTCTGAGCAACATATTTAATTATTAATAAAATAGAATAACTATAGAAAATTAAAATGTGATTCTGAATAGTTGTGTAATATTAACTCTACAGAAACCATTGTTGATCCAAGAGTTATAAATTTGTTGTTTGATTAGTTTTACATACAATGAGATCATAGGTATATCATAAGCCAGCATTACATTTGTATGTGATTAATGTTAATCCATAACATTATATTTTGTGATGATGTGTGATATTCAATAGTAAATTACATCTGACAGATACTATGAACTCTGAAATCAATAGTGGCATAATTGTGTAAAGTATTTATGCCTTAAGCATAGCAGTGTCTTTAGCATTTGTTTTTCAAAATCAATTGTTGAGCTTTCCGATTAATCAATATTAAATACATTTTTTGGTTGTATTTTTTAAACAGTTATTCATGTTTCTGTTATACAAGAAGAAAATGTCTTATTCTTTGCATTTTTATATTTCTTTATTTAATAATTTCTATATGTTTAAGTGAAAATAAATAAAAAATTATATATTCTACTTTATAAATATAATAAATACAAATATTCAGTAAAAAAAATAGTCATATATCACATGGCCCAATTTTTTAAACTTATAAATAAAAATAAAGAGCTTTGCTAATTACTGTAACAAGCTTATTGATAAAATGCTAGCAAGAGAAAGCATTAAAAATATCTTTATCAGAAACCACACTCCAAACTTTAAACCAATGGTTTCATGCTTTGACCCTTCTCAGTGAGGTGCTAGGATAGCTTCAAACACTAGATCTAAAAATACTAACCCAAAGCCAACATTTATCTAAGAGTTAACTATTGAGCAGAAAATCTGAAAATTTTAGACACATGTCTTCAAACCCAGCTATCTAACTCAAATAGCAGTATGGGGCTGTGAGATATGGTTTTGCTGAAGATTTCTCAGGCCCATACAGCTGTTTGAATTAGATAGCTGGGTTTGAAGATTTATAGGTGTCTAAAAATTTCAAATTTTTTGCTCAATAGTTAACTCTTAAATAAATGCGGGCTTTGGGTTAGTATCTTTAGATCTAGTTTCTGAGGTATCCTAGCACCTCACTGAGAAGTGCCAAAACACAAAACTATTGGTCTGCAGTTTGGGGTGTGGTTTCTGATAGAGATATTTTTAATGCTTTCTCTTGCTAGCATTTATCAATAAAGCTTGTTAGACCAATTAGCAAAGCTCTTTATTTTTATTTACAAGCTTAAAAAATTGGGTCATGTGATATATGACTATTTTTATTGACTATTTATATTCTTTGCTTTAAGTCTTAAGTGATGTTATCTAAGACTACTAATATATGGCTTGACTATTGATTTCTCAGACCCATTATTGCTATTTGAGTTAGATAGCTGGGTTTGAAGACATATAAGTGTCTTAAAAATTTTAGATTTTCTGCTCAATAGTTAATGCTTAGATTATTGCTGTTTTTGGGTTAGTATTTTTAGATCTAGTGTCTGATGCTACCCTAGTGCCTCACTGAGGAGTGCCAAAGCATGAAACCATTGTTCTGAGGTTTGGAGTGTGATTTTTGATAAAGATATTTTTAATGTTTTTCTTGCTAACATTTATCAATAAAGCTTGTTAGTGCAATTAGCAAAGCTCTTTACAAATATTCAGTGTTTTAATTTTTTTTTTAGCATTTCAATACTTACTAATAATGAATATATCTCTCATATACATTGGACTTCTGTTGCAATTTTTTTGACTACAATCTTCATACGGTTAAACAAAAATTAAATGGTAGGTTTTCATCTTAATATCATTTCATTGATATTTAAATAAACATAATACCATATTACTTTAAATATAATTTGCACTTTTTTTCCAAAATTTGGATGCCTAAAAAAGGGGTGTGTTTTAAATTTGAAAGAATTTTTAGCATCTTATTTCTGTGAATCTTTGTTTTATGCTATATATGCACATAGTATTATGATCAGTACCTATATAGAATAGCATGTTAAATCTTTCTTAATATTTTTGGATTAATTTCATAAATGGCTTTAACTCTCTCAAATCCTATTTTTAATGTTATTTTGCCAATTTTATTATTTTATTGAAAAAACGCTACTGAATAAACCTTAAAATTTTTTTTACAACTAACAATGAGATAAGAGTCTGTCTTCCAAGGCACTGATTGGTTGTTTGTTGGCCCCTACAGAAGAAAGGGCCTATCAAAATTTTGATAGTCCAGTAGCTTCCTTTTGCTTTTTAAAGTGAAAATGTTGACAATTCTGATATTTCCTTTTTGATATTTAAAGTGAGAACATGTTTTAGAATCTTTTAACATTATTTTGCTGATTTTACTATTATTCTATCGAGAAATTTTTACCAAATAACCGTTAGAATATTTTTACAACTAAAAATCAATATAACAATGAGATATATGCCTTCTAAGATACTGATTGGTTGTTTGTTATTTTTTACACAAGAGAGTGCCTGTCAAAATTTTGACAATTCCTATAGCTTCCTTTTGATTTCTAAAGTGAAAATGTATGTTTTAGAATTTTTTAATGTTATTTTGCAATTTTGACAATTCCAATATTTTTGTTTTGAATTTTAAAGTGAAAACATATGTTTTAGAATCTTTTTTACACATTTATTTTTTTTCAGAAAATACTTGTAAAGTATAAATTATTTTAGAAGAATGGTTCAGATTTTAATAGAAAAATGTGCTTTTATATGAAAGCAAATTGACAAAGAAATTATAACATTCAGCTACAATTTAAATGGTCTGAAAATGATGTGTGCTGATAGAATAGTGAAGATGAGAATTTCAGTTCTGAAAGTGAAAATGTAGAACATAAAAATACCATATATGTGAAGAAGATTAACAATAAATTAGGAGAGTTCATTATATTTATATTAGCTTTCTATTTAATTACATATATGCATCACAGGGGTTAATTTTTAGAAGTTTAAAATTCTATTGCATCTTAAATTTGTGTGTCTTATATTTGAAGGACTACATTAATATACATTTTGTATATCTTCAAGAATAATTTTTTGGTGATTTTTTTTAAAGATTTATTTCTTAATAATTTTATATTTGTAAAAGGAAAATGTTGGATACTGAACATAGCTGCTATTTGGCCATACAGGAAGTAAGTACTGAAATAAATGTCAGGATATGAAGGGATTATAATAATACAAGCAGTACCTGATTAAGATTTTTTTTATCTGCTTACTTTGTAATGTAATGTCTTAGTTCATCTAGTACTAAAGGCTTTTTTTGATATGAAGGCTTTTCTGTGTGTGTTTTCTTATTTTTACTATTTTCTTATACATTAATGTTTTCAGTCATTTTAAGTTTTTATAGGTTTTAATCATTATGACCCTTTAATGTCGTTGGTAGTTTTCTTACATTATTTCTAACAGGGAGGAGGGTTGTAGCTACATTTCTACATCAATTCTGGTTCCAATCTTTCCTCTTTTTTGTAGAGAAGTCATCAATATTCAGTAAATAATAATTAGATTTAGCCCATTGATATCTTTTACTGTTGGTCTTTCACTTGGCCAGTTATTTTGAAATTTGACTTAGCTAGGTGCATTACTGGATAATCATAATTAATAGTTTTTCTAGATGGATCTAGAAAAAATATCTAAAATGTCTTTTTTTATAAACTTTGGCTTTGTTTACTATGACTTTGAATTTTTCATTAAATTGGTAGGGGGATAGGTCAAGGGTCTGTAATGCTAATGTTGGTAAAACAAAAAATAATGATAATGGTAAATGGATTTTTTTCTAAATATATGTGCATGGACAGTGCTTACAACTGAGTAATAAACTCAAGATTGTTGGAATTACTTTTAGTGAAAGTTGTTTTCAAGATGGAAAAAGTTTAATTGAATAGAAGGATGGTTACAAGTTTTTTTTTGGTAAAATAGATTATTGATATAAAAGAACACTGCATAATTTTGTATTTGCTGTGAGATTTAACTTAGTATTTTCTATTCTTGGAGTAAAAGTGTCAATGAAAGATGAATAGCAGTGGAATTTGGATTATGCAATTGTACCTGTGCTCATTTTATCAAATATTATATTTCACTATTGGATTTAGAAAATTCATAAGATAATTTTTGTTCCTTATTTGGTAGATAGTATTATTACAATAACACCATTAAAATTCCAAATTTTAACCTTGGAATCTTGAATTCTTGTGTTAGAATGAATAGTAAATTATATTTCAAAGTTAATGTAACTAATAATAGTGATTTTGCGAATTCAAGTGATTTGATATTTCTGAGACTTTGCACATTTGGATTTTCAATCACAAATATTTGGTTTAGACAGAAGAATTATGGGAATGTAGTTGTATTTATATCCAAAACAATGGCATATCTATTGCTTATAATAACTTCTCTCATATACACTTTAATGCAAAAAAATTTTTTTAATGAAACTTCTTTATTTTCCTTATTTAAAAGGTAGAGGAAATTTGAGAAGCTCTGATGAAAACTGCTAGATAGTCGAAACTGTCATGAAAAGAAAGTTTTATTAAAAAAATTTTTTTTGCATTAAAGTGTATATGAGAGAAGTTATTATAAGCAATATATGAAAAAAATGCAAAGAAAGTAAAGGAGAAGAATAAGAGTATATACTTTCAAGACAATGGCATTATGTTATAGTTATGAGTTTGTACTAGTGGCAAAAATAATGGAATTACTTTTTCTAAGGACCCACCCCTAAATGATTGCAAATAATTTAGATTTTCATTTATTTAGTTACCTACTCATTTCATTATATTCCAAAAATATGGTATTCACTTTAACAATTCTTTATATACTGTTTATTGTATAGAATAAGTTTGGGAGAAATGTCTTTACTATTTCAATTAATTTTTTAACCTTCTTATGTCTTTCACCTGTGTAGAATCACAAAAGATACTGTAGCTTTAAGAATTCTAATCTTCATTTTTTAAATATGATTTTATATCTGAAACATTTTTAATATTTTAAATACGAATATATTTTATGTACCTGGAGTCTAGATGTAATATAGGGATTTGAACTCAGATTTTCAAGCTCCCTTCAGCTACCCACTCTATCTTGTACAACCAATACACATGATCACACACATGTGAAAAAGATAAATGAGCTCCATATATGTATTTCATGCTGAACCAACACTCATCAGTTGGTCCAGATCATCATTTCCTGCATATATATATAATCAGTTCACAGTGAATTGAAATCCGTCCAATTAAGTGTGGAGATTTTCTATCTTAATATAAACTGAGCACTGATTATATATATATGGATGGGAGATGATGATCTGGACCAACTGATGAGTACTGGTTTAGCATGAAATATGTATATTGAAAATCATTTATCTTTTTCACATGTGTGTGGTCATGTGTATTATTTGTATGTAATAGAGTTGATAGCTGAAGGGAGCTTGAAAGTCTGGGTTCAAACCCTCTATATTACTAAAACATTTTTATATCTTGGTTAGTACAAGGAATATATCTGAGAAATTTTTTTGATTGCTGGGTTTTTTGTTATTCATAAATGGTCACAGAATCAAAAATGATTAAAAGACTTGTTAAAATAGATGTAGTTTAGATATATTAATCTTTAAATTAAAGTTTATATATGGGCTAGAGATAATTTATAATTTAATAAAAATGATTAATAATTGTTACAGTATTATATATTGCAACATTTTCCCATCTGACTAGGTCTCTGTTACACATATAAAATGTGCAAGTTGATCAAGTTATGCCAAAAAGAAGAAAATTGTATTTCTATTTCTAAAAAACATGACTATATTTCCTGATCAACTCGGCCTAGAATTGTTATGATTACAATTATCAGCTGAATCAGTTTTTAATATATAAATGAGGGCGCCACAGTCAATTAGACTCACTGATTCTGCGTCAAACATATCGTAACTCGTAAATTAAAAAGAAAAAATGTTTTCAAAAGACGGTATTAGATTTACCATAACTAAAATTATTTCCTAAATATAATTATTCTGGAACTTATTAAACATATTGGCAAAGGTAAATTATATTTTTAAACATCACTAAGCTAATAGTAATAAATTTAATAATAAATACTAATAATCATTATTAATAATGCACAAATGAAAAGTTGATATTAGAAATAAATACTTTTATTCTAATAAATTAAAATAGAGAAATTACTAATTAAATAAATTGGAGAGGACACACACTAATCCAGACGTGAATCCATTAATAAAAAGAATAACAGTTAAATAAAATAATTAAAGCAACTCAATAATATTAACTTCTTACAATTCATTTCCAAGATCTTGTATAAAGTTCTTTAAAAGAAAGTTTCTTTAGTACGAAAATTAAAGTCTCTATCAGGATTCTATTATAAGCTTATATTTGTAAAATGGTTTGTCGACAGTTTAGTCACAATCAGGAATAATAATGAGTCATAGCTTACCGGTAAGTTTAGTGAGAAGGTAGAGTTAGAATGAGCTCAGCCATTGGTTATAAGTTGATCTTGTGGTCTATTTTTCTAGTCTGTCACGAAGGCTATTCTGGTGTCCATCTTCAGGCACGATGTCTGCAGAAGCTCCGGTTCACTCCGACATGCAGAATTATTTCCGCATAGGATGATCCTGGATATATTCTTGTTATCCAGGACTAACTATAGAGAAACAGATGAAACAAGACATTGATCAAACTGGCCCCCTCCTTTTTATACTAGAGGTCCAGTTTTCAGACTTCTGCACATGTTATTATCATGGCATTTTTGGTTCATAATCTTGTACAGTTTTTACTCATTTTTTAATTACAAAGTTCTCTTTTTTTAGCAAATCTTTCAGCCATCTTTAATTAGCTAAAATATTTTTATTTTAGCCTATCTAGATTAGTGATTTGTGTGTCTTTTGTTCTCTCCAATTTTTACTTTTATTTTTAATTATGTAAAAAAATATAAAAGACAATTTTAACTTTCACTATACGTTTTAAAGAAAATAAATTATACTAATAAAAAAAAATTAAGTTTACTCTTTTTTTTTTTTTAGCTTTTACCAAATGCCAATATATTTGTACCATATATAAATAAACGGTACAATATGAAGTGGTTGATTTCAAAATTGTGAGTGTAAATAATAAAAGTGTAATATATGTGGGTAAAAATTGAAAATTTAGTGAGATGTTCCACGTAATTTTTAATTAGAGTTCAGCAATGATGAAACAAAGCAACCAACCAATTAAAAACAAGCTCAGTAAACTGAAAACAGATAATGTAACAGTAGATTTATTATTATTCCACCGTATAGACCAAAACTGGAAATCTTAAACTTGCAATATTCCTATTTATAAAGTTTATGGAAACTTTTTACTTTATATATTGTTACAATGTAGAAGACACAAAATCAAAAAGACTACTTTTATATATTTTTTTCATATTCATCCATCCATAAAACAAAATGGGTATGGAGATATTACCTGCATATTTATTAAAAAATAAAAATAAAATTAAGTAATATATTAAATATTTTTAACAAATTGCCTAATTTTTTAGCTTGTCTTTATCTACTGTATGTATATATTTTATATGTCAATATGTATCCTCCTTAATGCATAACTTACTTGAGCATACATATGGATTTTTAAATTAATTTTTTGGTATATTTATTAAAAAATATTTTTAGTATATTTATATATCTTTTGAAATTAAAAAGTTTGTTAAAGCATTTTAACAGTATTGATATAATCTAAACATTGCTTACCTTTTTTCTCAACACTTAAAAAAATTAAAATATAAACATTTTTGTATTTGTAACCAGATGTACATAGTCTTATAAAAGCCCATGTTTGTTTTAATTCATTACTCTAACAATTTTTTTTAAAAGATTTAATATAAATTAAACAAAACATTTTAAATGTGAGAATTGAACATCACTCATTTTTGTAATAATTGGTTGTGTTAATAATTTTTTTAAAAATATTTAATGTACATTATACAAAATATTTTAATATTATATAAATAAATTTCTGAATTTTAATAAAGCTAAATTAAAATTTACATTTTAAAATATACTTGCTATATTTGATAGTGTTAAGGTGCAAATATATATTTTCTTAAACCACTAAACACCACATGATCACTTTCTCTTATACTAGCACAATTGTTATTAAACAAGGCAAAACTTTCCATACAGTAGTGCCACCCTGTGCCAAACAGAATAATCAATGGATGCCAGAAGGCTTGTGTGCAGTGCTCTCAGATACAAGGCTTCTCACGATGAAGGCCACAAGCCAGAAACTAGTTTGGGGATATTGGATGAGTAGGCATTAGATAGGGATTTTATGTACAAGCCTTCTGGCACCCATTGATTACTCTGGTTGGCACAGGGTGGCACTACTGTATGGAGAGTTTTGCCTTGTTTAATATATATTTTCTGTAGCACCCTCTGAATAAAAAATGTAATATTTTTTTCAATAGCATCACAACTGTTGTAATAGTTTTTTTAGCTTTATTAGTAGTTACTATTTATTAATATTGCAATACAAAAATGTTGGTTACTTATATATATTTTTTATATTAAATATAACATTTATAATTTTTTTTAATTGATTATTTTAACGATTTTTTTTAAAGATTTAATGTAAATATGTTTTTTTTATTAAACATTGCCAATATATAAAAGCTTGTCACATTTTAAATTACACATTGATAAGTATGTCATTCATCTGAACTATATTAGGGAATTAACAGATGATGAAAACACAGAGCACCTCAACATTGAATTATGAATTGATGTTTGTGGCAGTTTCTGCAACTGTCTGGGACTCTTTAACATGAAATATAGACTATATCTCTATAGTTAAAAGCATTCTTACTGATTTTTTTTCCAGCATATTTTATTTAATGGCAGAATTACTTTTTTTGCAAAAACATAATGGTTGTGAATTTGATATGTGACATCAGACAAACATACATTACCCCTATCACACAACAGAGAAAATACACATTTTATATATAAGATATTAAAAAAGCACAGTGGAATTGAATACTACTGCATAAAATTCAGAGAATTCCTCAGAAAAATTTTTCCAATGATATATGGCTGAGTTTTTTGAAGGGTTATCTGTTAACTAAAAAGTGACCATTAATAATATTTTACCTGTAATAAGTAAAGTATTAAACATTCAAGTATTAAACATTGAAGGGTTATCTGTTAACTAAAAAGTGACCAGGAATAAAATTTTACCTGTAA
The DNA here is from genome assembly GCA_028023455.1 of Epiperipatus broadwayi. Taxonomy (NCBI): domain Eukaryota; kingdom Metazoa; phylum Onychophora; class Udeonychophora; order Euonychophora; family Peripatidae; genus Epiperipatus; species Epiperipatus broadwayi. The sequence goes on from JAQFVV010006217.1 coordinate 3,137,438, forward strand.
TAAATAAAGTATTAAACATTAAAGTATTAAGCATTAAAGATCAGCAGAAAAAATAAAGTAAATTTTGATCTGGAACCTGTAGTTGTCAAGTTCTTCATTCTATTGACACCCTAATCTATTGTGTCTTTATTCCATAAATACAAATATTCATCAATCTTTGAAATGAATTTATTGAAGGTTATCTTGGAAAGTACCAAGGTAGCATCTTGAGTGCACTGTATTTTGTTGCAATTTAGAAGAATATTGGATAAAGAAAAAACGGTACAAAGAAGAAAATTTAAAGAAGCTGCTCACATGACAATGGCAAAAAATTCCATAAGCCAACCTAGTGTGACTATACATAATGTATGGAAACCACTAATTAACTTTGCTCTGAGAAAAAAGTGGAGAAATCAGAAGGAAACCCATAGATAAATATATGAAATTACTACATACTGTTACCTTTGGCAGGATGGCTCAGATGGTTAGAGTATTACCTTAAAATTCAATAATCAAGAATCTAAGGATTTAGGTTCGAATCTCATGCTAGTACTGTCACTGGTCAGGCCAGCAACACCCGAAGAAGAGGGGAGAAAAATACCTCTCGAAACATTGTGCATATACTAACCTGTTTGCTGTGATATTACTAACAGTTAGTGCATATACTAACCTATTTGCTGTGATATTACTAACATTTGTTTGCTGTGATATTACTAACAGTTGAATGCATTTGGAATATTTAACTAAAATTAAACTTTTCTAAAGACATTCAACACACATATTAGATGATGGAAATAGTCCAATATAAAAATACAGCTAGAACACCATCATCACAAACCTTCAGAAAAACACTAGAAGATTATTGTCTTGTAAAATAAGATTGTCATTATAGTACCATCAGTTCATTTGGGTTAGTTCCTATATATGAATTAATAAATACACAAATTCAACTGAAATTACTGTTTATATTGTATGTATATAAGCAGATTTAGGTATATAATATTCGTAAAAAAAAATTATTTTTTTATTTTGATTACATGCCAGTTCTCTGACCAAAGGCAAAATATTAAGTAAAAGGAAGTTATAGGCTTAATATTTTCAGCAGATGCTATAAACATTTACTTTGTTTATTGAAAGACAGTTTTGAAGAATTTGTTTTTTTGTTTTTTTTTATTGATCGGGTGATTAATAGGAATTTGAACCTGGAAGCTTAAAGATTTTTACTTGAAAACAAAAAATATTTTCGTAGGGGCTTTTTTTTAACTCGCAAAAGATTTAGACTATTTATTTATTTGTTTTGAACAATTTTTTGTAGTTGTTTTTGTAGCCTTTTGTTGTCAACATTTTAGTAGGAAAATAAAATGATTTAAAAAAAAACTTTGTGTTAGACTTTTAATATAATTGAAAAAAGGGGGGAAAAAACCATATAAGTACATATAACACCATACAGTACTAGTAAATATAATCATAATACAATACAATAGCAGTAAACACATAAAATTTTCTTTATCACAATAGTGGTTTCGTCTACAAAACAAATAGATCTTCTTAAATGAAAAGAAGAACCAAAACCAGTAAATATATACACACATTCAACCTACCTGTAAGTCCCACTCAGTTTTAATCGTAAAGGAAGTTCTCATGAGATTTTTAATTAATCATTTTGGATTTAAGACCATCAATTTTAATGAGCACTTCTTTTAATAATAGGTGCGAGCAATTAGTTGCCTTTGAATTGTGGGTTGTTATATGTGTGTATATTATATATTACTTGGTTCACGATAGAAGTTGTATTTATTTAGACAGAATCATAATTATAATGTCCTGTATGGTTTAGCATAGTAAACAGAATGCCCAACTTGGGATCAGGAGATTCAGGATCAATTCTGATTGGGCAGTAGGCAGAGCATTCAACTTGGGATCAGGAGATCTTGTTGGTGCAATAGGCAGAGCATCCAACTTGGGATTGGGATATCCAGAATCAATTCTGGTTTATGCAATACATAGAGATTAAAAACTTCGATCAGGAGATCTAGGATCAATTCTGGTTGGTACAATATGCAGAGGATTCAACTTGGGATCAGGAGATCCAGGATCAATTCTGGTTGGGCAGTAAGCAGAGCATCCAACTTGGAATCAGGAGATCTGGTTGGTGCCACAGACAGAGCATCCAACTTGGGATTGGGGCATCCAGAATCAATTCTGGTTTATGCAATACATAGAGCCTCAAACTTTGATCAGGAGATCTAGGATCAATTCTGGTTGGTACAATAGGCAGAGCATCCAACTTGGGAATCAGGAGATCCAGGATCAATTCTGGTTGGGCAGTAGGCAGAGCATCCGACTTTGGATCAGGAGATCTGGTTGGTGCAATAGACAGAGTATCCAACTTGGGATTGGGACATCCAGAATCAATTCTGGTTGATGCAATAGGCAGAGCTTCCAACTTGGGAGCCGGAGATCCAGGATCAATTCTGATTGGGCAATAAACAGACCATATAACTTGGGATTGGGAAGTTCCAAGATTGATTTTGATACTCAAAATTCTGATGCTCAAACTTCTTAAAGCTGCATGTCTTTTTTTTATAATTATAATGAAAAAAGTTTTGATTTTGCTAAAATTTTTATTGTTTTTTTTTTTTTAATTCTATGATAGAAAATAATTATAGATATAATTTTTTGTTTTCTTTATACCGTTGATAGAGTTTTCTTTTTTGATTTTTAATTCTCTTCTCAGCTGTGGCACTATTTTTATTCTTTGCATACATACACAGTGTATATTAGATTATTTAATTTAAATACTAAATGTAGGACTGGGTTCAAAATTGATGAGGTCATAAAATAAAATTTTTTGAACCCTTTTCCAGGGCAGGCATGTTTATATATAGTTCAAAAAAAAATTCTCTTACTTTGATAAAATTAATTTTCAAAAATACAAAGACTAACATTCAAACAATGCTATTGATGAAAACAGAGCCATGTTTTTAGTATTTGAATCAACAAATATGTTCATTTGTATCATCACTGTTAATCGACTACAGGATGAAGATCTTCCCAAGTTTAATCCCATTTCTGTGATCCCTAGCTTTTCTTCTCCACAACACACCAGAAAACTTCATTATTTTATCTGTCCATCTCACATGATCTTTTTCTAGGATGTTTTCAATCTTTTGGAATCCAGTTTAACTTCTGTCCATGTTGACATCTCAGACCCATTTCAGTTTCTTAATGCCTTCAATGATGTCAATGATACCTGTTTGTTTTGTAATCCATATCTATCATTTTTGATTTCTTATTACTCTTAACATAGAATTTCTTTTTTGTAAAGTGTCCATGGTTCAGATCCATAAATAAGAACTGATAAAACATGTTAAAAGTCTTACTTTTGAAACACATAGTCATATCCTTTTTAACATTAAGTTATATATGTCAAATGCTTTCCAATCAAGTTTAATTCTATGATTAATTCCATTCATTATATTTCCATCTGTATTTGGTATTTGTAGGTAACTTTCTTCTATGTTGTGATTATCAATCTTTATTTTCTTACATTCATCTGGTAACTCTTGCAACGTTTCTGAAGTTCTGAAGTATTATTTACCAAAAAAGCACATTGTTGGCAAAATCTAGTTAATTTAAATAATATCCATTTACTTTAACTCCCTCAACTGCCCATTTTAATCCACAAAATACTGGATATATTTTTTAGTATCACCATATACTCTAGTCATCGCTGTTGCATTTTGATATTCTTCAGAATATGACAATATCCCAGTTCTACATCTTAATAATGTAGAAATGTTTATAGAATCAAATGCTTTTTCTAATGTACAAATCCAAATCATAACAATAGCAATTCATTTTTATTGATTCTTTCTATAATTTTGTTCAGTATTTGGATAGGATTTACTGGACTAAAACCACTTTTAAATCTAGTCTTTTCTTTTGGCTGGTTAAAATCCAAAGTTCCTTGTAAACGAATTGTACTTACTTATCTTGGACTGATAGGTCTGTAATCTTGAATATTTTTTTTATTATCTGTCTCAAATATCACTATTACTACTACATTTTTCCAATCATCTGGTACATTTTTATCATTTAGGTATTCGGTATATAATTTAATCAACAATTTTTCAATTTTTTCCACCGGCATTTTTTAAGATATTGATTATAAATCCATAACTTCCTGGATCTTGTTTCTTTTTTATAGACTTTATTGCATGTCTAATGTTTTCATTTAAAATACTGGGTAATTCAGAAGATATAGTAATTTTAGGAGAGAATTTTGTTTTCTTATTCTTTATTGCTATACAATTTTTTCTAGAACTTTCCTACACATTTCATGATATCTTTTTTTAGTAATAGTTCCAATTTTTATTTTTTTTATAGTAGAAATAATTTTCTACCTATATTATATTGTTTTACACTTTTGAGACTTATTTTCTTCTAGTGCTTTTCTTGTTAACTCATATTTATATTTTCTTATGTTATTATTAATTGTATTTTGTACCATGTTACCAAACTCTAGATATTCAATTGTTAATATATAATTTTATATATTTTTCTGTTTCTTCTTTTCTTCATATATTGTCTTGTCTCTGTAAAAAATTTACTCATAAATTGCTGCTTTTTGTACCACCTATCTCTGGTGCAGTTTCTAATAGTCCTATCAGTTCTTTTATTGATTTTATTCAAATCTAACCATCTTCAAAATCTGTTAATATTTTAAAATGATGTATTGGAGTGTTTCTGAAGGTTAGGGATATCAACTTTTAATACTGTTTTTCTTAACCTTTTTTGTCTCTAAATTTACCTTGACACATATCTTATGTCTCTCTAATCGATGACCAGTTTTGGTGTTGAACCTATTAAGAACGTTACAATCGTGAAATACATATTTTATTTTAGTTAAAATATAATTGTATTTTTATATAAACATAATTAATATATTATGCATATATAGGGTAAATATATAAAATAGTTTTTTGTCATTATCTACTGAGACCTTTTAACTATAGTTTATTTGTTATAAGAATAATATATCCTGAGGGCATTATTTTTTTTAACTACCAGTCTGGAAATCATCGGTAACTATATGTCTTGCGTTGTTAGCCGAGAGGTATCGCAGCCGCCATGCAAGCAAGTAGTTGGTTGCAGACGGGTGTGGGTTCGCGTCCCGGCAGATGCCATGACATATGAAAAAAAAAAAAAATAAATTGATTTAATATTAATAATAAAATAGGAAAATAAATAAGAATAAAAAACAATTAGAAATTTTATTTGAAATCTCTATAGTTCTGCATGTATGAGTGTCTGTATGAATTCTCACATAACATTCGGTTATAACTATATACATATGTTAGGAACAATAATCAATTTGGCACTTATATCATCGTTATGAAGAAAATCTATTTCTACTGTAATATGCAGACTAGATTCACAATTATTATACAAAAATCTTATCAGTGTTTTTTTTTAATACAAGTCCATTTTTGCATAATTATATATATCTGATTAGCATAATATACATTTGAATGTATGATTAGCATATGTAGATTTTCTAAAGTAGCATAATAATAATGAGATAATTTATTCATATACTATCTGCATGTATTTACATGATTAAATAATAAACTTTATTTGCATTGTGTATATCAACAATACATGCACAGACAGTACAAAGGATAAATCTGCTTTCCACTGGTAATTGTCCCTCAGTCATTAGTTGGGGCAAAAAAAAACAAGAAATGTTTGGTCTTAATTTTTTTTATCATATTTTCAAGTCTTTTATGATTGTTAGTATCGCCTTTAAATCTTTTACTCATGCTCAAATTATATTCGGAAAATAAAAAGTAAAATTAATTTTTAATCCTTATTAAAAAAGAAAATATAAATAGACATTCTTATAAAATGGGATTCACTTCAGTGAAGAAAACATGAACTATGGCTTTATAATATGTGGGCAATTTATAACCAGAATTTGCTCACAAAGATGCTACAAATTATCATAAAATTTATTATTAATCTGACGGATTAAAACAGCAGCATCCTCTACACAAATTTGCGCTGCTGGATTTTCAACTTATCCATCTCACTTTTTCCCCAGAAGGTTAAAATCAGTAGAGAAGTCAATGCTGGTGTCAAATTATTAACTTAAAAGTGGTCTATTCTTAAATAGAGTGCAAGAAACTTTTTTGAAGGTTTAACCCTTATGACAATGTCAAAAAATAACCCAGGTTTTGAGGTCTTAGGTGCCAGCCTGTAGGTAAATCAAACACTGACTATATAGGATTAGTAAATGATTATTCATCAAGTATCAAGAATTGTATGAGGATAACCTTTTTCTATTTACCTAGATTGTGTTAATACCAAATAGGTCATATAATATAGGTTTTTTAAAGTATTTTTTTAAATTTTTTTATTTCGTATCTGGTTGTATTTATTGTTTAGATATGTTATTTCAATTATTTTTACTATCATTCTTGTATTTTTTTTTTATCCTATTGTACCAAATAATGTTATTTTTTTACCTTGTAAAGTTTCTTATGAGGTTTAAACCAAAAGTTATAATAATAAGGTATCACCTGTTTAAAAATAATATATTTACTGTGTCTTCATTATGGGCTAAACGAATATGAAAAACTGTCAAGCATTGTTAGCTGAGAGGTCAGCACAGCCACCTTGCAAGCAAGCATTTGGTTGCAGATGGTTGTTGCAGGTTCGCCTCCCACCGATGCTATGACATATGAAAAAAAAAAAAAGAAAAACAACACAAACTCATTAAAGGATAGTTTTGAAGTGATTACAAAGTATTTCATGAACCACAATAATATCTATACATATGATATGCTGATCCATCAATGTGGTTTTGAAGACGTCATCATCTATGTCTAGTAGTAGTTGTGCACTGCATTCTACTCTCAATCATATTCCTCAAAGAAAAGCCATCAACACTGGACCTGTTTAGAATCTTTTGAGACAATTTTTATAATACAATCAGGTTATATTTTATATAAAAACTATGCCCAAAATTTACCCTAAAATAATGTTTTGGAATTTATTTACCCTTCATTCACTTGATATGGTCCATCCAATACAGTTCTGCCATTTCAATAGTTGATTCACTAGTACCATATATAGCATGTTGAAAATGTACTGATTGATTGGTCATATGATTTTCTGACTACATTTATAGAATCTTATAGATCATCCTTAAATGAAATGTTTTCATCATCATCTCAATTCCATACAATAAATTGGCTAAAATAACATCTTTATCCACAACTAATTTATTTGAGATACTTATATCACTATATGAGCCAACTAATGAGTGTTGGTTCAGCATGAAATACATTTTGGAAGTCATTTGTCTTTTATTGTGTCTATTCACATATTTTCAAAAAAAAAAGTGTAGGAGTGTTGAGGTTATTTAATATCCTTAAAATGAAATATCCTATCATTTAACTTTTTTTTTTACAGCGGTAGTACACTGAACCACTGTAAAATCTCACAAATGCTTGAAAACATTTTTGTAACTTCCGATTTCACTGCCGCATACAGTTTGAATCATTTTAATAACAGTTAATGTATTGTTTCATCATGGGTTAATGTTGCTTGGAAAGGGAACTGTTCCTTTTTGATGGGGCATACTATTTAAATATATGTATAAAAGTTGAATATAAAGATTGGTAATGTTAAATTAGAAGGTGTTAAAAACTACAAATACCTTGGATAGATTATATAGATGGAAACATAATGGATGAAATTAATTATAGAATTAAACTTGATTGGATGCTTCTGATAGAAATAGCTTAGTATTAAAAGGAAATTAACCTGTGTTTGAAAAGGAGAGTTTTTAATAAATGTGTTCTACAGTTTTTTCTTATGGACCTGAGATTTGGACAATTAACAAAAGAGCAATACAGAGATTTCAGGCCATTCAAAGAAGTATGGAGAGATGCATGTTAGGAGTAACAAGAAGAGATCAAAAGCAAAACACATGGGTAAAAGAGTAACAGTCGTTGTTGACAGTTGAAAGAATTAAGAAACTGAAGTGGAGTTGGGCTGGACATATTATTAAATAAGATAATAATAGTTTGACAGTTGAGATCTTAAACTGAATTCCGAGATTGTAAAAGATGCAGAAAAAGATCACATGTGAGATGAAAAGAATGAAATAAGAAAGTAATGCAGGGGTGACGTAAAGAAGAGAGGCTAGAGATTGGAGGATTGAACTTGGAGAGACCATCCTAAAGTGGATCGATAATGGTGATGATAAGGTAAATAATATATTATCTACATTTAGTTCTCATCATGTCCACATGTTAATATTCACATTATTTTATTTTTTATATAAACTAGCATTCATTTACCAATCAACATTAGCGGTCTATCTTGGGCTCATCACTACACCGTGTATATATATGCACACACTGTATATATATTGTACTTATTTCCAGAAATAAATATAATACTTTAAAAAAAAAAGAGCGAAATAAATACATTTTAAATCTCAAAAGAAATATAAGCTTTTTTTAATTTCCAATTAAGTGATTGCTTGAATTTCCTTTTCACAGCAATCTAATCAATTATTGGTTGATCATATGGTCTCTTATTAACCTTTCTTATAACAAATGTTATAATTTTTCTTATCACAGCTTAATGTATAATGCTTTCAAAATGATTAACGATCTTCTGTCATGTGCGGGGCAAATAAACCATCAAATCAATAAATTTGAAAAAAAGAAATTTAAATAAAAATAAGAAAAACATGTGGTGTAGTTTATTTTTAGAAGACACTAAAGAAAAAGGTTGGGGGGGGGGGCGTTGTGACAGTTTGTTATTCTTGGCGGCTGACACTGATTAACTACGAAATAATTACAGAGTAATTATTTACTGCCTTTTAATTGATCGAATCTGATTATTTAGACAATAATGATAACATTTTAATAAATCTTACTAAAATAAAAAGGAAAAAAATTGTTGAATAATTCTTAGAAAGTCATTGTTTGGTGATGTCTAAGACGTTTCTTGCTCGAGAATCTGCCATCTTGTCTGAATAACCCTAAATGATACCGAATTAACTATGATTAATATAACAAAGCCCTGTGTGTTCTGGCACAGTGTTAGAATAGCAGTCTCTTGATGAACTTTTAGAATCGATTCTCAGCTAAAATAAAATAAAAAAGCTGTGTCATTTGAATAGAATTGTTAAGCTTAATTCATTATTTGAGAGCTTGAACATCAGCTGCCCTTCCATGCAACTAGACACATGATTATATATATAGAATATGAGATAAGTAGATCAAATTTTATTTTAACAAAGGTGACTTTAAATTCTTAGCTTTCAAAAAAAATTTTTTTTATTTAATCCTGAGGGGAATTAGTAATTTTTATTAGTCATTCATTAGATTAAAGATTATCTATTTAATGAGTAAATTAATACACTATACAGGCTTAAAACTGCATATATATAAGTAATGTATGCGGGATTCGAACTCAGACTTTTACACGACCCTCCTTGCCATCTCATATTGCTTACCCACCTGATCACACACATATTGAAAAGATAACTAAACTCTCCTTGCCATCTCATATTGCTTACCCACCTGATCATGCACATATTGAAAAGATGGTGATTATTTATCTTTTCAATATGTGTGTGATCCGGTGGGTAAGCAGTATGAGATGGCAAGGAGAGTTGAAGGTCATGTAAAAGTCTGAGTTCAAATCCCACATACACTACTTAATGAGTGCAAATTTCACTGCATCTTTCTCCTGCAAGATAGTGATTGGTTTCTAATTGCTTTTACCATCTTGTGAATATAATCATGAACATGTGACAAAAATGTATGAAAAAGATGTATGAACTACAAGATGCAAATAATTTTTTCTCTCTTTTATTGAAAGTTTATATATTAGGGTAGGAAAAACTAACTTAATAGTTACAAACTCTTTCTATAATTTATTAGAGATGCTATAACTGATATAAATAGTTCCAATGTTCATTCTTTATACTATCCTTTTACTAATGTTAACATTCAAATAGATGTATGTAGCAGCAATTATTTCAGACCCACAACACAGAGCAAAGTCACTATCTCCAGCATGCTTTATATATTGGGCGGGTCTATTTTAACAAATACCAAAATTCGACCTTTAGCTTAAAATAAAAATGTAAACAAATTTATGCTAATGATAATTCAAATAATTGATTTCAGAAGTTGTACATTATTGCTTAAAAAAATTATTGGCACTGGGTGTTTACTTTTTTAAGCATCGTGGTGAAAGTTAAAGTGTTTTCACAAGCGTAAACAAACTTCTACTAGTAAAAATTATTTTATTTCTATACTCTCATTTTAGAAATTTTTTTTTCATTTGTAACTTTCTTTGGTAATTATAGTGAAAGTGAAACAAATTTATGCTAATTCAAATCATTTAACTCTCACTTTCTTGCTTGGAAATTAATATTTTTTGACTCTTATGCATTAATCTTTTCACCCATTTTCTCACTTGTAGTTACCTTTTCCTCAACATTTCTGGTTCTTATTGATAACTGCAGTGGATCTTTTAAAAGATTAAATGAACTTACATTATTGAAAAAATCAGGCCTTTTCATTTGGAAATTATTGATAGCCTTAATCAGCTTTCCAGTTCTGCTTTTTGTCTTAAGCATATGATCTTTCCCAACCAATGGTGTTTGTCATAAGATTTGCATTCAGTAACAGTTTTACAGTTGTTTCATTTGGACATTTTTTAAATGACAACGTGGCTCAGCATTCTATTTCTGATTTTTAAGATTATGATTAAAATCATTTTATTTACACAGCAGAATAATAAAACAAGATATGTGTAGTGTATTTTCACAGCTGAATGTATGAATAAACAGGGATGTGACTGAATTGGTAATTTAAGTCTTACAAAACATGACTAAGGTATCTTTGTTGTAACTTTTGCTTTCAGTGTGCAAATCTAATGTATTTATTGTATACTTTATTCACAGCTGAATCATTTTTTGCTACAGTTTTCACTGTATTGGTAAAAAATATTTTTTTTGTTTCTGATCAGTAGACCAAGAAGTGGAAATAAAAACCATTTGCAGTATCTAAGACCACATGATGTATAGAAAGCACTTAAATTTTTTCATGGTAATATCTAATAATACACAGGTTTAATCTAGTTGGACTATGCTAGTTTTTCTTAGTGGTTATTTTTTTGGGATAACATAAAACAAGGAAGCATGAATAATATAAGAAAGCTTGCATTATGGGAAGTCAGCTTTTATGCATAGGTAAACATTGCTGATCTTTGAAACTATTAGACCCTATAAAAAATCCATTTATTTCTTTTTTCCTCCTTTACTCATTACCGCATTTTATTGTACAATCTAACCCTTCACCTCTATCATTCTTCCAGCCATGAGATATCTTTTCTTTTTTATAATCCATTTTAATAAAAGCTGTTTTATTATCTCACCCTCTTTTCTGCCAAGGGTCATTTAGATTTTTATAATATCATTCACAGGCTATGCAAACTTATTGACTTAAAAATTAATCTGCTATATTTGATCAAAAATTTATCCCTAATTATTAGTAGTCGGCAACCTATCCACTTAGCAGGCCAATTTCACCTTTCTTTTTTTAAATGAGGGCCATAATTTTTTTGTGAATTAAAAATAAAGCAGTAGCATTATTATTAATGACAATTTTTCAAATTTGCCTTATAACTATTCTTCATAACTTATTTATATTCTCAAATTTTTGTTAATGTTTTGGACAGTTTAATTCTATGGCAGACAGAATGGAATCTTTTATAAACTCCCATTCAGAAAATGATTAGAATTTTTCAATTTGTTTATACTTTTTATGAAAGATATCACCTGATGAAATTCCTTTTCAAGTTTTCTATTTACATATTGTTTTTCTTTGCCGGTAATTTTGTTGTAATCAAAATGTTTTTATAAATAGTGTCTCTTAATATTGTGTTCTTTATTAATTTAAATAATTTTCAGATATATCAGGCATTTTGATTTCATATTTCTTTCTATTAAAAACAAAAGTGTTGGCTCATTTCTTTTGAAATGCATGATTTTCTATGTCAATTTTTTTTTAATCTTACTTGATGTAGTCATATAATAATAAAACAAAGTAAAATATGAGTTTAATTTTTGCTAGTATATATTTGTCTGTGAAAATCATTATAAACATAAACAATATGCTCTTAGTGTTGTACATTAAATCTGTAGTCACATAGGCTGCAAAACATAGATAATTGGTTGAAATATCACACCTCTGGATAAATTAGAACTATAATAAAGGTTGGGGAAAGAAAAGGATGTAGATGAATAAATAAAGATTTTATTTAATTCAATTTTGCACTATATGTGTGCTTAAATAAAAGTTTTATATAGTTATTTTACATATGTTTTTGAAAATATTTCAGGTTGAATTGAGAGCTTTCAAGGACCAAAATTGGCCCAGGAGTTGGAGATTTTCCACCTCTACCTTAAATGAATTTAGGGAGCAAATTTGTAATATCCATTTTATATTGTGATTATTCATATGGTAAACTGACATAGGTTTGCTGTTCCCTGCATGCATCATTCTGCATGATGAGATAAGTTCATTTTTTATCTATAAGTTTAAAATCAAAAACATCATGGTTTATCTTCTCAGTGACCTGATAGTAGTTAATTGAGACATTCATTGACATTTCTTAAAGGCAGGATGAATGTGTATGTGAATGATATTTTTTAATTGTTCTTTATGACAGACAAAACTAAGTTATGGCCTTTATTTTCTAATGGCTGTAAATTCAACCAAGTTAGCAGTTGGTGCCCAAAAGTGGATAGTTCTAAGAATCCCCGATTGTGGATCCATGCTGTCATTCATTGACAATCTTTTAATTAGCTATCTATAATTTCAGATCACTTTTAAGTGAGCAAAGGTTACATGAATTGGAAGAATTGTCTGATATTAAATGGAACATTGTTGGACTTTGTTGAAGTTAAAAGAAAAAGTGATGATGATAATTTGGAAAATGGATATATTGGAAAATACAAATGGAATGGGTTCACTAGAAACAAAAAGTGGAAGAACGACATTGTAGTGATTGAAAGTACGTAAGACACTGGCAAAATTAATTATTCAACTTAATGAAGGATACTAAATGCAAATAATTCAAGTTTTTCAAATTCTCATTGTGTGAATAAGTAGAGGATTTTTATATGAATATGCAAAATATTTTCGATCAAATTAAATGGTATTTTAAAATTGTCATTAGAGACTTAATATCAGAATGTAATTAAAAAATAAAAGTGTTGTGGGTCAATGTGGCTATCACGATAAAAGTGAAAGAGAATACAGATTTGTGGAATTTGTAGAAAATAAAAAAATTGTATATTATAGATTCTTTCTTTAAGAAAAATGCTAAGCAAAAATGAATATGAAAATATCCAAATGAAGATGCAGTAAAATTGGATTATATGGTCAATAAAAGAAAACATGTATTTCACGATAATAATATTTTTAATAGATTCAATACAGGAAGTGATTATTGATTACAGAGATATAAGATTCATGTTGACGTAAAGCTGTAATGACAAAAGTAATATAAAAAACAGCTTTAATATTTGATATTTGTAAACTTCAGAAACACTCCAATGAAATTAAATTAGAACTTTTGAATTATTTCAAAATAGCGACAGAGTTTGAAGATGGCTCAAATTTAATGAGAACATAATTGATACTCTGCTCTAATGACTGGTACAAAAAACTATCAATTCATTAGTAAAATTTCAACTGAGACAAGAAAGTATATGTAAAAAAGGAACATGAAAATGTTTCAAAATGATCCATTCAAAAGAATCAAATATTGGACTTCTGTAAAATGCTATAGAAGCGAATAAAAGTTTCAAAAGTATACAATAATACCTTGACATTGGATGAAAAGTTATTTCAGCAATAGGAAGAAGAGAGAGAATTTTTATTAAAAAGAAGGATGACATCTTGAAATGTTTGAAATATTTCGATAAAGAATTTCACCATAATTAAGAACAAGAAAGCAAAATAACCACTATAATTATTATATCATCTGAATTGTCAAATATTAGAAGTATATACTCTTATACTCCTTTACTTTCTTTGCATTTTTTAATATATTCATATATATTGCTTATAATAACTCTTTTCATATATACTTTAATGCAAAAAAAATTTTTTAAAAACCTTCTTTAATTTTCCTGACTGTTTCGACCGACTGTCCATCAGTCTTCATCAGAGGAAATTGAGAATATTTTGATGAAGACTTCTGGACAGTCAAAACTGTCAGGAAAATAAAGAAGTTTTTAAAAAAGTTTTTTGCATTAAAGTGTAAGCAATACAATTGTCAAATATTTTAAATGGAGAGATGAGACAAATTATATCTACAAATAAGGTGGAGTTCCAGTAGAAAATGGATTTATTATTAATATCTTCAAAAAATAGGTGAAGGAATAGAAAAATTGTCATCAAGGTTATATACCAGACGTCTAAATGATAAAGGTGTAGCAGATGATTGGACCAATTTAATAGTAATATTGATATTTAAATCGGGTAATGTTAGAACTTACAAACCTATCAGTTCTATGCAAAAACCTTTATGAAGATAATTTACAATTCCTTTAAGTGAACTTTGAATATTACCAACTAAAAAAACAAACTGGATTTAAAAATATTAATACAGTGGATTGGATTCAAGTTTTGAGAAAAATTATTAAAGCGACCAGTGAAAATTAATTGCCTTGATGTTTTGGATTTATAAATTATATAAATATGGTTTGTGCTAAAGACACATACACACACAAAGCTGCATTTTTAAAATTCTTTATATATTAAATAATACCAAATAATACAAAGTAAATATGTATAAGTGTGGCTGACCACTTTCAAGGGACACAGCCCTCACAGTCATACCCATATTGCAACTAAACTGGTTAATTGCTATGCAAATGATTTTATGTATTCCATTTCTTGAATATATTGTGGCATGTGTCTTTTCTGTTATTGTTTGCAGAGAATGACACGACTTAAAAAAAAAGTGAAAGAGGCCTCCTTTACTGCTATGTACAATCACACCATCAACAGAAAAGGCGTGCTACAATATATTCAAGAAATGGAATACATAAAATCATTTGCATAAATTTGCATAGCAATTAACTAGTTTAGTTGCAATATGGTTATCACTATGAGGACTGTGCCTCTTGAAAATACTCAGCCACACTTATACACATTTTTTTTGTATTATTTGTTATTATTTAATATATAAGAATTTTAAAAAAAAATTCAGCTTTATGTGTGTATGCGTCTTTAGTGCAAACCATATTTGTATAGCAGTATTTAACTGCAAAGTTTAAATATCTTGCTTATTTATAGATTATAAAAAGTCATCTGGTTCTTTAAGCATTTCCATAATGCTTAAACTATTGGATCATCAAAATATAGACAAGATTTTGTCACATTCTGAAAAATATTTATCAAAGTGGAGCAGCCTTAATTAACTTACATGATAATACTAGATTAATATAGATGAGAGTATGTAAGGTACTTCCATATCTCCAAAACCTTCAGCTTTATAAGAATTGTAGATTTAAATGTGAAACTACATATATAAAAACACAGTTTATTTAAGTCACCTAGATTTTTGCAGATGATATAGTTGTTTTTGCAAATAATGCTTTAGAATTTCAGGAAATGTTGGAAAGCTATGAAATGGAAGTATGATCATGACCAAATACTAAAAAGTCTACAGAAATGTTCAGTGGATTTTCTTAGAATTAACAAATAAAATTAATAGTCTTGAATTAGAAGAAGGTAGCATTTACAAATATATTGGTCAAATTATTCAAATGGAAGCATAATTCATGAAACTGATCATAGAATTTAACTAGCAGTGGTTTAGGTAAAAATAATTTAATATTAAAAGGAAATATCTATCTGTTTGTAAAGCAGAGTTTTTGATACATGTGTTTTACCAGTTCTTATTTATGGATTTGGAACTTGTACACTTAACAGAACAACACACAGATTTCAGATCTTTCAATATTACGGGGAAAGCAGAGCATCTTTGTCCACACGATTAGCACATATTCATACAATAGAGCTCGCAAAGATCCTTCTACCTATTCAGTTTTCTATCAGCACCAGAGCACAAGTCATCATGAGTGCATTCCGGACAATCCCACAATCGTGTGTAGAGAGAGGCATGACCTCAAAAGAAAAATCAAAGAGGCTTTATTCATCTCACGAGACAACGATGCCATAAATAGGAAGGACACATGCTTTGCTTTATCAAAAAAATGGAATTAGCATATTTGCATATCATTATATGTATTAGCAAGCTATGATTATGAAGGCAAGATCCTTTGAAAGCGCTCAGCTAGTTTATTATTTTTAGTTAGCTATTTTGTATTAACAGCTTTTGGGAACAGTTGCACCGCACACGCACTCGTACTTGAATACATATATTTCCCAAAAGTAAAATTATTTGACTTAATCGAATTATTTATTTAACAATTAAATAACTGAAATTTTACAATATATAAAAAATTATTTATATATCTACCTCCTTATATTAAAAATATAAATATTCTATTTACTTACCGTAGATATATTTTCCAAACTATAACACTACATGATTACATAATATATATAAGTATCCAAATATTAAGACTTTTATATTAACACTATTCTATAATAATTAGATTATACAAATAATAATCCAATCATTTATATATAATATCTTCATTTGTTAAAATGATTGTATTTACAATAGAATGACAGCCTGTTAAGCTAATTGCGCAGACACTGTGAGAATGTTATTAATAAATGAATACCTTCGAACAATGACATGATATAGTATTTGTATAAGAGTAAAAAGGAATCCTCTTACCCTTACGACTCAAATGTTTATAAATGAGCAAATCTGAAGTAGTTGTAACGAAGGCGTGACTAAATAATGGTCACTTTAAATTACTATATATAATGTCTATATGAATGACGCCAATGAAATTTTCTAGAATTTACTAAACGCCACTCTAAACGAAACTAAATCATATACATGAATAAACATTTATTTTATAACGTCTTGCATGCGATTATAATTACAATAGAATGACAGCCTGTTAAGCTAATTGTGCAGACGCTGTGAGAATGTTATTAATAAATGAATACCTTCGAACAACCACATGATATAGTATTTGTATAAGAGTAAAAAGGAATCCTCTTACCCTTACGACTCAAATGTTTATAAATGAGCAAATCTGAAGTAGTTGTAATGAAGGCATGACTAGATAATGGTCACTTTAAATTACTATATATAATGTCTGTATGAATGACGCCAATGAAATTTTCTAGAATTTACTAAACGCCACTCTAAACAAAACTAAATCATATACATGAATAAACATTTATTTTATAACGTCTTGCGTGTGATTATAATTACAATAGAATGACAGCCTGTTAAGCTAATTGCGCAGACGCTGTGAGAATGTTATTAATAAATGAATACCTTCGAACAACCACATGATATAGTATTTGTATAAGAGTAAAAAGGAATCCTCTTACCCTTACGACTCAAATGTTTATAAATGAGCAAATCTGAAGTAGTTGTAACGAAGGTGTGACTACATAATGGTCACTTTAAATTACTATATATAATGTCTGTATGAATGATGCCAATGAAATTTTCTAGAATTTACTAAACGCCACTCTAAACGAAACTAAATCATATACATGAATAAACATTTATTTTATAACGTCTTGCGTGCGATTATAATTACAATAGAATGACAGCCTGTTAAGCTAATTGCACAGATGCTGTGAGAATGTTATTAATAAATGAATACCTTCGAACAACCACATGATATAGTATTTGTATAAGAGTAAAAAGGAATCCTCTTACCCTTACGACTCAAATGTTTATAAATGAGCAAATCATTTATTAATAACATTCTCACAGCGTCTGCGCAATTAGCTTAGCAGGCTCTCATTCTATTGTAATTATAATCGCACGCAAGACGTTATAAAATAAATGTTTATTCATGTATATGATTTAGTTTCGTTTAGAGTGGCATTTAGTAAATTCTAGAAAATTTCATTGGCGTCATTCATACAGACATTATATATAGTAATTTAAAGTGACCATTATCTAGTCACGCCTTCATTACAACTACTTCAGATTTGCTCATTTATAAACATTTGAGTCGTAAGGGTAAGAGGATTCCTTTTTACTCTTATACAAATACTATATCATGTGATTGTTCGAAGGTATTCATTTATTAATAACATTCTCACAGCGTCTGCGCAATTAGCTTAACAGGGTGTCATTCTATTGTAATTATAATCGCACGCAAGACGTTATAAAATTAATGTTTATTCATGTATATGATTTAGTTTCGTTTAGAGTGGTGTTTAGTAAATTCTAGAAAATTTCATTGGCGTCATTCATACAGACATTATATATAGTAATTTAAAGTGACCATTATCTAGTCACGCCTTCATTACAACTACTTCAGATTTGCTCATTTATAAACATTTGAGTCGTAAGGGTAAGAGGATTCCTTTTTATTCTTATACAAATACTATATCATGTGGTTGTTCGAAGGTATTCATTTATTAATAACATTCTCACAGCGTCTGCGCAATTAGCTTAACAGGCTGTCATTCTATTGTAATTATAATCGCACGCAAGACATTATAAAATAAATATTTATTCATGTATATGATTTAGTTTCATTTAGAGTGGCATTTAGTAAATTCTAGGAAATTTCATTGGCGTCATTCATACAGACATTATATATAGTAATTTAAAGTGACCATTATCTAGTCACGTCTTCGTTACAACTACTTCAGATTTGCTCATTTATAAACATTTGAGTCATAAGGGTAAGAGGATTCCTTTTTACTCTTATACAAATACTATATCATGTGGTTGTTCGAAGGTATTCATTTATTAATAACATTCTCACAGCGTCTGCGCAATTAGCTTAACAGGCTGTCATTGTATTGTAATTATAATCGCACGCAAGACATTATAAAATAAATGTTTATTCATGTATATGATTTAGTTTCGTTTAGAGTGGCGTTTAGTAAATTCTAGAAAATTTCATTGGCGTCATTCATACAGACATTATATATAGTAATTTAAAGTGACCATTATCTAGTTACGCCTTCGTTACAACTACTTCAGATTTGCTCATTTATAAACATTTGAGTCATAAGGGTAAGAGGATTCCTTTTTACTCTTATACAAATACTATATCATGTGGTTGTTCGAAGGTATTCATTTATTAATAACATTCTCACAGCGTCTGCGCAATTAGCTTAACAGGCTGTCATTCTATTGTAATTATAATCGCACGCAAGACATTATAAAATAAATGTTTATTCATGTATATGATTTAGTTTCATTTAGAGTGGCATTTAATAAATTCTAGAAAATTTCATTAGCGTCATTCATACAGACATTATATATAGTAATTTAAAGTGACCATTATCTAGTCACGCCTTCGTTACAACTACTTCAGATTTGCTCATTTATAAACATTTGAGTCGTAAGGGTAAGAGGATTCCTTTTTACTCTTATACAAATACTATATCATGTGGTTGTTCAAAGGTATTCATTTATTAATAACATTCTCACAGCGTCTGCGCAATTAGCTTAACAGGCTGTCATTCTATTGTAATTATAATCGCACGCAAGATGTTATAAAATAAATGTTTATTCATGTATATGATTTAGTTTCGTTTAGAGTGGCGTTTAGTAAATTCTAGAAAATTTCATTGGCGTCATTCATACAGACATTATATATAGTAATTTAAAGTGACCATTATCTAGTCACGCCTTTGTTACAACTACTTCAGATTTGCTCATTTATAAACATTTGAGTCGTAAGGGTAAGAGGATTCCTTTTTACTCTTATACAAATACTATATCATGTGGTTGTTCAAAGGTATTCATTTATTAATAACATTCTCACAGCGTCTGCGCAATTAGCTTAACAGGCTGTCATTCTATTGTAATTATAATCGCACGCAAGACGTTATAAAATAAATGTTTATTCATGTATATGATTTAGTTTCGTTTAGAGTGGCATTTAGTAAATTCTAGAAAATTTCATTGGCGTCATTCATACAGACATTATATATAGTAATTTAAAGTGACCATTATCTAGTCACGCCTTTGTTACAACTACTTCAGATTTGCTCATTTATAAACATTTGAGTCGTAAGGGTAAGTGGATTCCTTTTTACTCTTATACAAATACTATATCATGTGGTTGTTTGAAGGTATTCATTTATTAATAACATTCTCACAGCGTCTGCACAATTAGCTTAACAGGCTGTCATTCTATTGTAATTATAATCGCACGCAAGACGTTATAAAATAAATGTTTAAAATGATTGTATGTAACTTATATTTATTAATATAAAAATATATATTTCACAACAATGTTAATCATTTATTCACTTATCATACATTATGATTATTAGACTATTTGGATTAGTATAAACTATGTAGTGTCATGTCATAGAAAATAATAGTATGTGAATTTAAAAATAATTTAATCTCTTACCTCAAGTTCACTTTATCCTCTATATTTATATTTCTTAATCTATATCTAAATCTTTATTAATCATAAATAGAAATAAAAATATTTTAAATTATTAATTCTCTCTTATTATTCATTTTGTTAATAAAAATGAATACGATAATAAAGGAAATGAAATTAATCTTTCCCAATTATAATTTTTGAAAACTTAAATGGTAAAAATTAAATGGTATAAAAGTTAATACAATAGTCTCAGCTGTTTCTGGAATTCTCGAATGAAACTCCTTTGAAGATGCAATTTTTGATTCCTTCGTTGTTAGACATTAAAGAGAATAATAGGATATCCCAAGTTGACATTTAGTTTCCTCTTTGTATGTAGATTTCATCTTCTTAATACACAGTTTCTTTATTAACAATTATAATTCCATTTTGAAGATCGAACTTTTATATAATTTTAAGGCATTCAGCGAAAGATGTTATTCACACATATATATTTGACTAGGCAAGTGCATTTTATATATCCTACAATAAATAAGTGTTCTACTCACTCTGCATTTTCCTTATAATGTAAAGTACATTAAATCTAGTTGAAGTTTTTATAAACATGTTTTTTTTTAAAACAAAGATTACAATTTAGAACATGTAATTCGAACAATTTTTATAGAACACGAAAATATATTCAAATTACTTTCTTTAAACAAATATTAGAAATTTCTTCTAATAAATATTAAATCGTTCAAAATATAGATTTTATCTTACACTGTTTTTTTAAATCGAACATAGTATAAGCTTTTATGAGGATATAGCTAACAAAAATAGAATCCTTAGTCTGCTAATAAAAAAAAATAGAATTATTTTTATATAGAGCTGCATGAGCTTGCTGAAGCATTCTACATTATTACAATAGAATTCGATATTAAAACACTAAGTTAATTTTATTTCCTTTATTTTGGTAAACTATGTGAACCCAGAGGTCATTCATTACCTTGTCAACCGGTTTTTTTTTCAACATTTTTTTCATTTTAAAGAATGAAAAATACTAACTTACTAAATTATATATTTATTTTCATAAATGTAATGACTACAAATATAATGCATACATATTGATTATATGTATATATGAGTATATATATACTCCTACAATATATAATTGAAATAATAAATTTAACGGTTTACAAACTATTATACACAATCTTTAAATCTGCAGAAGTACTTTCGGTTAATTTCTTGAATCTGCCTCAACTGCCATTAAATTCAAAAACAAAGTGGAAGCAAACATCATCAATTCAAATTCCACGAATCTCGTATTTTAATGTTAGCAGCTTGCCTATTTATTAACTGCATTTTATTCCTATTTATAAAAATTGCCTCTTTAATTTTTCTTTTATTATGGTTTCTCTCTTCATGAAGAATTTCACATTTTCAAAATCAAATTTAAATTTATATTTACATGTTTTTTCATGATCAAAGAAAACCAAAGGAGACATTAAATCACCATTACTTTTTTTTACTTTTTATATGCTTATATAACAATTCATGCTCCCTCAATCTCTTCTCAATACTGCACCTAGATTCATCTATATATGATTCACCTATATATGAATCTAGGTGCAGTATTGAGAAGAGATTGAGGAAGCATGAATTGTTATATAAGCATGTAAAAAGTAAAAAAAATAATGGTGATTTAATGTCTCCTTCTGTTTTCTTTGATCATGAAAATTAACATGTAAATATAAATTGAAATTTAATTTTGAAAATGTGAAAATTCTTCATGAAGAGAGAAACCACAATAAAAGAAAAATTTAAAAGGCAATTTTTATAAATAGGAATAAAATGCAGTTAATAAATAGACAAGCTGCTAACATTAAAATACGAGATTCGTGGAATTTGAATTGATGACGTTTGCTTCCACTTGTTTTTGAATTTAATGGCAGTTGAGGCAGGTTCAAGAAATTAACTGAAAGTTGTGTGGATTTAAGGATTGTGTATAATAGTTTGTAAATCGTTAAATTTATTATTTTAATTATAATTACAATTTTGTTTTAATTAATGGACATTTTATTTATATTCCATATATGAAATTAACTTTTAAGTATTTTCTAAAAATTATGTGTATATGAAGTTTAAATAACGTGCTGTATGGCTTACTTGAAAAAGTATATTTTTCAAATGCATTTATAGTGTGAGAGGTTGGTCTGACTTCTGGGCTGATGGTTGGTTGTGATAGGATTGAGCTAAGATAAACATAGATAACCCCAGACTCCAAAGTTGGCAGCCATGTTTTTTAATTATACATTTTCAGAGGCATAGTTATCCCATAACCCTAATGAATATATTTTACTTGTTATTATTAAAAACTATCAATAAATCAAATTATAATTTCCTGTTAACTTCAAAGAATAGCAGATTAGCCTATATAAGTGGGAATTTAGGTTAAAGGTAAGATGGTCGGTCATTCTTATCTTTATAAAGTTATCTTGTATCAAGGTTGGAGGTGTCCCTCTATAGTAAAAAAAAGACAACATTTGACTGTTATAAATGTTCAAGTTGCATAGCAAAAAGATTTAAACCTTTCTCTAAAAGTATTTACATACTTCTATGCACTTAATAAATAATCACAACTTTACGATTCCATTCACAAGAAGTAATTAATTTTTTTTTATTTTTATAATGTATCATGTATTAAATGCGAACATGTTCACAAACATTGTCTTCTTACATTCAGAGTAAGATTGTGATAGTTTGATTTTCAGTGTGTTTGCCGTTTTTGTGATCATATTTCCCAAAATGTTGTGATGTGTGCGCAAACAAGGAAATACAGTTGCGGTGATTTTTCAGGCTATTAGGAATTTCAGTTTTTATTTAAAATTTATTGTTGTAGTTTTATGTTATTTCAGTGAATGGAATTTATAATATATTTATTGCTATGTATTAAAGTTAACAGAAATTTATAATCGATTTATTGATATTTTTTAATATTAACAAGTAAAACATGTCAAGTGTTGTTAGCCGAGAGGTCATCGTAGCTGCCTTGCAAGCAAGTAGTTGGTTGCAGACGGTTGTGGGTTCGCGTCCCGGCCGATGCTATGACATATGAAAAAAAAAAAAAACAAGTAAAACATATTCATTAGAGTTATGAGATAACTATGCCCCTGAAAATGTATAAGAAAAAACATTGCTGCCAGCCGTGGGTTCCAGGATTACCAAAAGATGCACAGAGATAAGAATATAATTTGATAATAATTGCAGTGATAAACCTTCCCAGTGTAATTTATGTTAAAGTAATACCTAGTATCAAAATCTATAAAGAGACAAAAAATGAATCCACTCCAATTATTACATATTATCCAGTACTGAATAATTTGAATAGTAAAACTATATCTTATTTTTCTCTCTTAAAAGTTGAATTTAATTTAGAGTTTTATTCTGATGAATATTAAAGAACTGAAACTATGTTTATAAAATTTACTAGAGTATTGTTTTTACATTTTAAATAATTAGAGATAAAAATAAACAGATTCAAATAAAACACAGTTGGGGTGATAATGCTTAATTGTTTATCACTGTGTTTATATTTCAATTAATTTTCTTATCTAATAGAGTAAAAAAGCATGTTTTCATTTTCAACATTATTTTTAAATGTTGACCATTTTTACAATCATTTTTATGTAGATTTCTATATAGTACTTTAAAAAAAAAAAAAATCCATGCCTATAGAAATGACACCATTCTCCCCCCCCCCCCACACAAACAATTAGGGCTGTACCAAACAATATACTAACACTCATAAACCAAACCGACTTACAACTTTACTCTCTAGCTAATATAAGCTACATGTTTGTCAAAACTGAATACTTATCTGGATGATTAAAGTTAAAGTGAAATTTTAAGTCTACCTGTGACTGTTGGACATTTATTCCAGGTCATGGTCGTTGTAAGAGACTGCACACAAGAAATTCTCTAGTATCTATATGTATTAATACTTTCTGTGAATGTTCTTTTTAATCTACTTTCCTATATAGATTCCTAACTTGTTGAATCTAAGCATGCCCAAAACAGTTTATTTTGAATTATTCTCGTATTAATGATTCAATTTTATTCAAATGTTGAATGTTATTAATTATTAAATGATATAACCATTATTTATTAAAATCGTCCTGGGGGGCCAAGTTTAAATATTAATAACACTATAGATTTATCACTTGAGGTTATAATTTACAATGTCATAAATCATTTTCAGTAGGTTTTTTCTTCTCTCTTTTTTTAAATGTCAAACGGAATTAAATTGTTTAATGTATAAAAAAATATTTGATAGTGGTAATGTAAAACGGCAGTTGAACAATATTTTATAAGTATAACTTATTGAAATTATTTATATACACACTGTATATGTAATTAAAAATATGTAATAATGCAAGTGGTATAGAATGGATATATTTGATCGATGTTGAGATAGTATTCACCACACAGATGCTATTCTATGGAATTAAAGTTTTTTTGGTAAATCTTTGAAAAGCAATAATTTTTTTTTATTGAATTGGAAACCAACATTATTTTTTACATTTGCAAGTAGAGACAAATAAGGGGTTGTGAAAGGAATGGAGAAACCCTTTCTAATCTATTTATTTAAATATGTTGCCATGACAACAAAATGAGATTGTTATTCATATTGGGATTGTTTAAATGTTGATTGATTTTAAGGATTACTCACAAATATATACCTAAACTTGGTAGATTAAATAAATATTTTTACAATTAATCATAGTCTTTGCTCTTTATTTTGAATTAATCTAGATTGTGTTAATGATTCAATTTTATTAAAATGTTAAACATTATTAATTAATAAATAATATAATCAACATCTATTAATGACATTAGAAGTAAATCAATTTACATATTATTAACACTTTAGATTCATCCATTTTGTCAATGTTTGCATGCTTTTTACTAATATTAAAGATAAAATTTACTTTCTGACTGTGACTAAACTGTATTAAAATTGGTAATGTTATAGATCTAGGTGCAGTGCTCTCAGATCCAAAGCTCCTCACTGAGGAAGGCCACAAGCCAGAAACTAGTCTGGGGATATTGGATGATAGGCACTAGATAGGGATTTTATGCATAAGCCTTCTGAATCGATTGATTACTCTGGCTTGCACTGAGTGGCAATGCTGTATGGAGAGTTAATTATGCCTGTTTTAATAACAGTTATGAGCAAGCATAAGAAATGGTGATCATGTGATGTTTAAATTTATAGTAAGCATTTGTACTGCTAAATATTCATATATTGATATCTAGTTGGATCATTTCTGTATTAATGACATCTGACAGTTGATGAAGAAAGTTATTCTCAAGCTGCATGTATACTGCAGAGTGATTGGTCAACTTTATCATGTATTAAACATGATGGTTGGAACTGATATCTATTCAAATTTATTTGCAACCAGATGTTAATCTAATTGTTAGGATTCATAATAATATGACAGAAGTAGAAGGAAGAGATTTGAAATGATATTTTCTAATGGATGAATCATTTTGAAAAAATATGAATTCAGATATCATATTCCTGGGCTCCCATCATTAATCTTTTTTTTTTAATTACTGGATTTATTTTAATAAACTCTAATAATCTTTCAATTTGGAAATAAAATATAACATTCATATGAGGATAATTATCAAATGCAATTATATCATTGTTTATTATACAAAATAAATATCATGAACACCAAATACAACCCTGATGCACCTGCCATGCACAACCCACACTCGAAAAGCAAATACACTCTAATTAAAAAAGGAAATATGAATTGCCCAATTAAATGCAAAAGCTCGCATTCCCCCCTCCCTCCCATTTTGAATGCAATGACTGTCTTCAAAATAAGTGCCCTGAAACAAAAACAAACCAAAGTTAATCAAATGTTCCTGACACCCCCTCATCTACACAAGAAGCAGTGATGCAACTACATACAACCCAGTACATATCAAAGACAGCCCTCACAGACCATTATGATGATTATCAACATAAAGGGAGCAAAACTCCCAATGAACAATGAATTTATCTTCCCAAAAAATGCACACCAACACTTCTGCTACTCAAGAAAACATTCGCACATTAATCCTTTCCATTTCATTTCTCATAAATACTCACAAAAACCTCCATGATATAAAACTCACCATTTTTAGGAACCATCCCAGTGCAAAAAATAATAACAACACTCCCCCATTGAAATCCAGAAACTGCATCCCAATGCTCGAGAACATACATGACATCAGAGTCACGATTTTGGCACATCAAACAGCTGAGAAAAAACAGACCTTCATAGAAAAATCCTCCAAAAAATAAGCAATTGTGACAATTTACAGACAAAATTACATCTCTGTCCACCTTCCACCCCTCAGATCATGCAAAACAATATTCCTCATAATTCAAACCAATCCTCCCATCCCTCCCCATGCCAACTGCCTCCCAAGCCATGCCAAGCATGCCCTCAGCTGGAAAAATCAGAATCAGAGCATCATTAATCTTTTTAAGGAATAAAATAAGCATAAAAGGTAAAAAGTTTTATCTGAAAAATTGAAATAATTTTTAATGCGCTGTGGAATGTCAAAACTATTGCTAGTTTATTAGTATTTGCCTGGTTTACAAGAAAAACAAGCTAACTGAATATTGTATTCTTTATTTGCTGATGCTGACAGCTAGATAATAGATATTTTCTTGCTAAAGAATGAATTGTGTTACTTTACTCCCTTCCATATCTATAAGCCCCTCCCCCCATGGGAATTTAGTAGTAAGAAAAAAAATTATATTTATTTTTAGGTGTTACACACTGAATTCCTTTCAAAGTACTGTCCATTTAATGTAATGCACCAGTCTAAACATGATTTTAACTTTTCAAAGTAATACTGAAATTTTTGCAAAGTCATGCCTTTTAATACCATCATTATTTTTTTTTCACTACTTCTAAATCCACACAAAAAAAAGTTTTTAAGACAAATCACACAGATCAAGATTGTGGATGAATATGATTGACAGATAAGTTGGTTCATGCTGTTTTTATTTTTAAATTGTTTCATATTCAAAGCTTTCAATGCTAAAAAGTATTATCATGGACAATGTATTCCCCACTTTGTCATAAATTAGAATGTTTTCATTTTACCACATCATGCACACACTTCCAGAATTTGTAGGATAAAATGTTTGATCAATCTAAATGAATTTTGAATTAACAATGGACTTCATTCAACACACATTTTGGGGATATGGTGAATTTGACACTTCCATGAAACCACTCCTAAATTTATTTTTTCAGAATAGCTTGCTTGTAAGCTGTTTCATGCATTATAACTGTTTTCTCTATTATTTGTGTTCCAATTTTTTAAACCAATATAAAAATTGACAAATAAATGACATGCACTTAACAAAATCATTTCCTAGATTGCAACAAGACTTTTCTCAATGACTACTGTTGGCAGATTAATGCAGGGGGTCTCTATAAAGGCACCATCTAGCATCAGAAACATGCACTATAACATGCTTATCCTCCAGAAAACAATTCCATTTATTTTTGGGGACTTCCTTACAATAATAATTTAATGCAAAGGAGATTATTATGAAGTCATAGTCTGGATTTTTTTATTCCATAAACAGTTATCAGGGAATAAAATTTATTTTAAAAGTCTTTTTGATGTTTTTCAACATATCTAGAAGATTTGCTTTGCATCAGAGAGGGGGGGAACTCAGATTGATTCTTTATGATCAACTTACAAATTAAATTCAAACTCTTTGTTGGAAGATAATTTTATATTTATCTTTCTGTTAATATAAATTATAAAATATGACACTACTTTTAATATTGTTATTGAATTAAAGCATCTATGACTGATGTCTTTGTGTGTGTATATATATACAATTTTTTATTAGTTTAGGAAGGACTTTTTAAAGTTTCTCTATTTTTGGTAGAATAACTTCTAATTAAGAAGTAGCTTAAGTTTGATTAAACCCTAAATACCAATGCAGGTGGATTTCCAAGATCAGCTAATTAATCTTTCTTTGTTAATTACTAAAAGATTAAAAATTCTGCACCTTAAGCAATGATATAAATAGGAGTTGGAAATCTCCACAGTGAGGTATTCCAACTTAGACAGTATTTTAGTAAAACAATTATTTGCTGTTCAAAATTAATAGGATAAATAATTTTTAAGTTGTTGGATAAGTTTTTTTTTTTTTTAAAAAAAAAAAAAAGAAATTGAAACTGAAATCAACAATATAGTTTTAGCCAAATATTCATTAATTGATTTTTATTATTATGAATAGTTCCTGTGACATTGCACTGGCAAAACAAACATTTAGCCAAACTAAATTTATAAAATTGTGCATTGAGGAATAGCATGATCACATGGTCTTTTAGAAACTGAACTCAAACAACCTCCTAACATTGAATATTAAGTATATCATAACTGGTTTCTGAGTAGGAAAATAAAAGGAGTGAAATGTTTCATTTTTTCAAGTTTTTATAGACATTTATTCAATCTATCTAATATTGATTTTTCCTTTGTTTATATTTGTAATTCAAATTTGTATGTGTTTGTTTGTATCCATAATGAAGTGGTTTCTTTTTTCTTTAAGTATTAAAGCTGAGGGCACTTTCGATGAAACTCACCATAATCAGCTCTATCTATACCAAATTATTATATATTATTTGTGATTATTTTATTATGTTCTGTTATATAGAAATAACATATATATTTGTTTTTGTTTAGATGTATTTAAAGCATTCATTTCTCATAAAGATATGAGGGGAAAAGTTTTACACTTGCAAATCAAATTGTAAAAACATTTGTCCTTTAATAAGCAATCATTTATATAAAATGTAGTGTTAGCATTACCATTTATTTATCACAATATCCCAATGATTCATGAAGGAGGAACCCTGTAAGTCTAGCAATGCCCTTAATTGTAAAGTTTTAAATCTAATCTAATTAGCAAATATTGTGGCTTTTGGCTTTGTAAGAGAAACCGCATTGCTATTTGTTAAGTTGAAAAGTTACAAATATGTATTTAAGATATATTTTATAATTAAATTTGGATGGACTGTTTTTGATAGAAATAAATGGAAATATGCTCATGTGTTCGAAGAGGAAAATTTTTTAAGAAATGTGTTTTACCAGTTCTTACTTATGGATCTAAAACTTGGACATTTAACAAAAATGCAATACAGAGATTTCAGGAAACTCAACAAAGTATAGAGAGATTATGTTAGGACTAACCAAAAAGGGATTACAAATGAAATAGATGAATGAGAGAACAAATATGTTATTGACGTCTTGAAAGAATTAAGATGTGGAGGTGATTTGGTCGCATTGCTAGAAGAAATGATAATAGGTGGACAGTTGAAATCTTAAAATGGATTTCAAGATATTGTAAAAGACCTAGAAAGAGACCACGTGTGAGGTAGATGGATGAAATGAAGTGTGCTGGAACGATGTGGAAAAGAGAGACTAGAGATTGGAGAAACTACTTGGAGAGACCTTCATCTTGTCGTTAAATCAATAATAATGAAAATGATGATATATTACAGCATTATTCAATAATAAATAAATAGTAATTGTTAGTTCATATATCACTAAACGAACACAATCTCTGGTATTTTTTTTTTTTTTTTAAGTGTCATAGCATCGGCCGGGACGCGAACCCGCAACCCGGGCAACTGCCTGCAAGGGCAAGGCAGTCGCACTGCTCTCTCGACCACCAATGCAAGACACAAACTCTGGTATTGCAACAAATAATAATATAGCTCTTACTTCTATTACTTTTTTAAATGTATAGATATTTTTTAAAAAGTAGCTAAATCTTAAAAATTAAAATAATTGTTAAGGAGGATGTTAAAAGGAATAGAAATGTCAGGTACAAACAATTACTTAAAATGTACATTATTGAAAAGAGTATTATTTTTTTGAGAAAAACAGGTTTTTAATTTTTTTCTCTTGTTTATTTTTAGGATTATTTTTAAAAATAAACTTTTTATCTTAAATATATACTGTATATATTTTTTAAGATGTTGATTTTTTTTTTTATTTAAAAAAAGTAGATATTTTTAAAAAAGTATTTTTTCCTCTTATTTTAATTGTATGCAATATATTGTAACGTTACGGGTATTTCCCTATGGAAAGAACAAGGTGGTCGCATCTAACTATAATCAGACTTAAGGTCTTTGTATAGGATGCTATGGATGGAATGATGTAATTATGATCTAAAATTGTTTTCAAATAGGATAATTTAATATCAAATATTTGACATAAACACAATTTAAACTACGTTATTAAATCTTTATCTGTATTAATCGTTCCGTTATGCTCAGAATTCAAACTCAGCTTAGGTATTACAATTAACTCTCTTTAGGAGTTTCCATCAATTTTACAGTAATAACAATATTTAATATAATCTCAATATATTTTAAAATTCATTTCAATCAAGTTATTAGGATATTAAAATAAGTATAATACATGTGCGTGGATATATATATATTTAACTTTATTTTGTTTCGTAAAATGAATAAAAAAATTAAATAAATGAGAAACTTCTTTAAATTTAAAATAAACTTTAATAATATTTATTAACGAATAACAATTCAAATTTATTTAATATAATAAAAAAAATAATATTATCAAATAATTATTACCTTTTCATATTCGCATAGTAGATATATATCTCATAATACAAGGAGATTCTAATAATTTATAAGATGATAAACAAAGTTTTATAATTTACAAAAAAAATTTATAAAATTACTAAACTAACTAATCTTGATTTAATTCTTATACAAATAAATGGTAATGTTATATTATGTAATCCTATGAGAGAATTCCAATTTCACGAGACCATTCCTATGTATAGTTATTATTAAAAAAAAAAAAAAGATCTTTCATACAAGATATTAGTCATTTACACAACTAATAACAAACAAACATTATCATATTAATTAAATTAACAAAATTATGTCATGTCATAAATAAATCCAATATAAATAAAGAAAGGATAAAATCTTATCTTCTTATTAAGTTTACTTTTATATCTCAGTTTACACCTCAGTCAAGTCGCTTTCATAGAATACCTACATTTTATTAAATATTTTAAAATAATTTTTGACTTTATGATATTCTATTTCTCTTCATTTTGTCTTTCTTAAATGAGTTATTCCAATGGCAAACAGATTTTAGTAACAATGGAAATAAAATTAAATGTTTTTAAATGACCATTCACGAAGAAAATATATTCTAATAAAAGTTCATATTATTGTCCTATGCATTTCCATATTTGTGAAGTAATGTTCATTAAGAATAAAGTTCTTTATTCCTTGGTCATTCAACATCGTAGAGGCAATCAACACATCCAGTTGGTACAAAACATTCTTCTTACATGATGTTGACATCTTCCAGAAATGATTTCATTAGCAATTGGAGTTTCATTGAAATTGTGTAGATGAAATTTAAATAACTTTAGGCATTTCAGTATGAATAAGTAATTACATTTATCTTTGGTTAAAACTATAACATTATATATATCCTATGACAAGTGGTATTTACTCACAATGCATCTTTCTATAGGTATAATCTTAAATTAATTTTGGTTGAAGTAAATAAATGTTTTCTGAAGAAATTTATCTGTTTCAGAATTCCAAATTAGAATAATTTTATAAGCTTCTCTAATTAATAAAAAAATATAATTTCATTTTGAAAATATACATAATATTAATAAACAGTAATTTATTTACTTTTCTATTTGAGTGATATTAGAATTTGTTTTCTAATAAAACTTTTATTAATAAGCTAATCATTCAAATTATTAATCTATCTTTTAAAAGTATTCTATATTTGAACACAGTAAAATTATTGTACATAGTGGCTAGTACATTGACAAAAGATAGAATTTTTTAATAAATTATTTAATTCAGTATTTATAGTAGAATCAACTTCTGGTAACAGGTGCTGCATATATTATTTGGTTTTCATGATTTTTATAATCTATAATTATCAATTATATTAATAATTAAATTTAATTTCACTTCCTTTGTTAGTTGCTAGACTGCAACTTGACCTAAGGTTATCTCTATGTCAATGTCTTGGTTAATAAATTTTATTGATTTAAACAATAGTTTTATATAAATGAATGAAAAATAATTATTTTCAATTATCTTAATTTTATTAAGACAACTATAAAAAATATATTGTATATACTAATCATATATACTTATGTGATAGTTTTATGTACTCTCACAATATATATATATATTTATCGAGAGTGATACAGTAGGCAAACAGGCAAATGCATAGTGTGCCAACTGATTTGGGAGTGGGGCGCAGTGTTAGTTACCATACAGTATTTGAAGTGAATTTATTTCAAACATTCAAAATTTATTTTATCAGTAGGCATGCAGCTTCCTCCACTTTATGTTTGAGAGCCAATTTTTTAATTACTGCTTGTTTGTGATGGTAGGAGTAATTGTTAGTTGTTGGTCTACCTGGTGTGCCAAAAAAGCTAGTTGATCTCAATATGGGCATATAAGGTTTTTTTCAGGCAATAAGGATATATATTTAATTTTTAATCATTAGAAGCATATTAATGGTACTAATAGGGACATGTTCTATCTATAGGATAGAGCCACCAACCACACACCATAAAGAAAGAAGAAATTCATCAATAAGTTTTATCTTTTTCATAAAAATTATAAATAAAAATACATGAAAAATAAATTTAGAAAGTAATTAATTGATAACAATGAATTTCCCAAAATAAATTTATGGGTAAGGGGATGAAAAATGTGATGCCATTAAAATACACATGCACAAATGTACATTTACAACAATAACTGCATGAAATATAACTACAGAAGTAAATAATAAGCAAACATTTTTTGAAATTTAATATTCTTGCAATAGATTTATTACTTCATTATTTTTATGGACTACAAGGCTTACTTTTTATTGCTGTTCCTGTCCACATATTGTTTTATAATCTAATTTCTTATGGAATTGTATTTGCTCTTATTAGTAATTTAATTTCTTATGGAATGCATGAATTGATCAGATTTATTGAATGTATTGATTTTTAAAATTATTGTGCATTTTTTCAGTCAATAAATATATTATTTTCAGTTGTTTTCTAAATTATTTTAACATTTTAAAAATGTACTTAAAACATCTATCCCATATCACATTCTTGTAACACATAACTAAGTATCCAAAAAAAGACAACTGCCAGGATATGCATTTCATGCTTAACCAGCGCTCATCAGTTGATCCAGGTTTTTCAGATGTGTTTTCATCATTGGTTCAATATTTATCAATTTCAAATAATTTGATTTGCAAATATCAAACTTTCTACAGTCAAAACTTTGACACTAATTATCTATCATGATCATTACTAATTATTTATTAATCTCTTTACATTTTTTGTATCTTTCAATTATTTATTTTAAAATTAAACCATTACTCTACATTGTATATCAATAAATTGTGCTTGATTTATTAGAAATATAAATTTTACAAATGAAAAACATCCTTAAAAATATTTCATTTTTGTAAATATAGAAAAAAAACTGAAATCCATGGTCAGAATAATAGCTTTTTTCTTATTGGAGAATAACTGAATTGCAAGATGGTAAAGAAGTATTGGAACTTCATTTCTAAAATCAAGCAAATAATTGTTAAAAGCTATCACAAAGTAATACAATTCTGTTCTAAAATTTAAATTGTACTTACAATTATTAAAATATGCAAAATTCCCTACTACAGTGTTTGTGAATCACAATTTTGACTGTTATAACAGTTTTTTGACTGCACTTCTTAACCGGATTGTTTCCAGTCATGACATTGTCACCCGTTTCAAAGTTTTGGCATAGTATGATGACACTGCTATTGCTTCAGCTTTTTTAAACTGTTTTGCAATTATCTATAATGTTAAGTTTGTTACTTTTTTTGCAGTAGAAATTGGAATTAAAATTGTTAGTGCAAGAAAAAATCTGAAGATGTTAGTACCATCTAGACCTCATATAAATATACAAATTTCATAACTTCAAACCAACAGTGCTCTAATTGGTTGAATTGTAATACAAAGAAACTGACAACACCTGATTAGTAGGCTAGTCTGAGTGTGTTTTTCTTTTCGGATTTTGGGAAGAAAAATTGTAATTTTTAATAATTTATTTAAACTTATTTATAAAACATATTTGTAAAATAAACAAAGAGCTTTGCTAGTTGCTCACCAAGCTTTGTGATAAATGCTTAGCAAGAGTAAGCATTTAAAATATCTCTATCAGAAACCATACCTAAAACAATGGTTTCTTGCTTTGGCACTCCTCAGTGTGGGTAGTTTCAGACACTAGATCTAAAAATACCAACCCAAAGCCAGAATTTATCTAAGAGTTAACCATTGAGTAGAAAATCTGAAATTTTCAGACACTTAAATGTCTTCAAACCAGGCTATCTAACTGAAATAGCTCTATGGGGCTGAGAGATATTCAGCCAAACCATATATTGGTAGTATTAGCAATATAACATCACTTAAGACTTAAAGCAAAGACAATAGTCAATAAAAAAGTGATATATCACATGACACCATTTCTTTTTTAAGCTTGTAAAATATAAACAGAGCTCTGCCAGTTGCTCAACGAGCTTTGTGATAAATGCTTAGCAAGAGAAAGCAATTTAAAATATCTCTTATCAGAAACCACACCCAAATGCCAGACCAATGTTTTTGTGCTGGCTTTGGGTTGGTATTTTTAGCTCTAGGGTCTGATACCATCCTAATGCCTCACTGAGGAGTGCCAAAGCATGAAACCATTGATCTTGGGGTTGAATGTGGTTTCTGATAGAGATATTTTAAATGTTTTCTCTTGCTAAGCATTTATCACAAAGCTTGTTGAGCAACTAGCAAAGCTCTGTTTATATTTTACAAACTTAAAAAAGAAATAGGGTCATGTGATATATGACTATTTTTTTATTTTTTATTGAATATTTGTAAAATATTTATTTTAAATTTGAAAATTGTTATAGTCCTCCCTTCTCTCAGAAGTAGACTATTCCAGATGCCTCCTTATCTGATCGGATTAAGCATTGATGCCACAGGCCAATAGGCTGATGTATAGATAACAACACAGCCAATGATTATTACAGGCCCATAAACAATGATGCTTGCTAAATCTGAAGGTTTTCAATAAGATCAGGGATCTGGGTATAAATAGTCAGCCTTTTGTTAGGATCAAGGAAGTGCATGTCTAACCTGAACAGACTCTTTGCATTCTCCCAGGGAAACTCTGCTAACCTAAACAGCAGCAAGTATTCCCATTGATAGCATTACGCTATTTAGATCTATGCAGCTAGGCAAGTCCCACAGAGACCGGATGCTGCTAAGATTACTCTCAGCTGAAGGCAAGCTGTCTTGTACAGATGGAAGAGTCATAGACTCTACCCGTGAGGCAAGCCATCAGGTGTGGCTGGAAGTGGCAGGCAGAGCACAGAGTTACATTAAACTCCAAGATTCAACTTGTAAATATTCATTTATATAAAAAGTAATTACAGTGAAATGGGAATTGTTATTACTGGTTGAAAAGAATTGTTTCATAAATACTGGTGAAGAAATTTATTGTGACAATAAATAACAATTTGAATTTTAATATATATTTTTATTCTTTTATGATTTCATTCAATAATTTTTATGACTAAGCAAGATTATGAGCCAGTAAAAGAGATATTGTTACTGTTATGTGTCTAGTTTAGCACTGTAATTTTTTATTTTTCAAAGTTCAAATATTAATTTTTTAGATTTTATTTGTAAACTTATATTTGTAATGAATAATGTAAAGATTATCAAAATCTGAAATACAGTAATGGTTTAATCGTAAAAATAAATTGTTGTAAATATGGCAGAAATTGCCATGTCTTTTATTAGAGTGGGAAGAGTCGAGTGTTACAAGTTAAAAAGAAAATCTAAATTTAATCATGAATATTTTTGTTTTTAATTCTTGCACAGCTCTGGTAACTGTGACAGTTTAAATTGTTTTCTGGGTGTAAGTTTTGTATATTAATTTTAACATTAAATCATTATTATTTATCAGAATATTGTCATAAATATATGAAGACCATATAGAGAAAAATTTTCACAAAGTCCATTTTTTTATTTTTTAACAAAATGGACTTTATGAAAAGCTTTTCTTTATACTGTCTGTGTATATTTATGATTACATTAGTCTGAGTTAAACCATATACTTTTATAATTATCAGAATATAATAAATTTGATTTAATTTGATACACATTAGAAATGAAGGGAATTCATTACTTTTGCAAACATTAAAATAATTACTTTGTAATCAAAATAATAAATGCTTTCCATAATCAACTGTCAGGAAGAGCAGTTTTATTTCAGAAAACAAATGAAATCTTTAATATTTGACATTTGTATATAAAATGTGAATGAATAAATGTCAATATCTGATTAATCTATCAAATTATGATTCAAAATGTTAAATAATTTTATAGAATTGCAAATAATTTGTTACTGCTGTTCCAATAATTTACACTGTTAATGTTAGGCAGAAAAATGGCTAACTTTTTATTTTTTAAAAATAAAATATTTATGAACAAAATAAATGTGTAATAGTATATATTCTTGATTATGAATTTTAATAAACTTCACAAAAAAAAATCAAGTTTTTAGGCATTTGAAATACTTTTTCAAAGTAATGTCACAATGTTGGAGACTGCCAAGAATGGATAAGTGCCACCAAAGCGGGGTTTAAAGTCTTTCAAGACACTGCATTTTCAATTATCCTAACATCTACAGATTTTTGGGGGGAATTAAAATATTAGAATTAAATATACATCATTCTGACAATAATAAAAAAAGTTAGCAATTTCTCTCAATGGATTGTGAAATCATTGAGAAATGATTAAATAAATACAGGAATATTGTTTTTCTTTTTATCAGTGAGGTCGAGGCTTTAAAATTTGAAGGAATGTATATAAGCATTTACCAGTGATACTTAACTACATTTTATCTATCAAGCTTAAAATTTGAAATTCAAATTAGCTTAAGGTTTTTGAACCCAACTCAATCTGATTGAAAAGTTATATATGAAATGAATTTAATATCTATATAAATTTTAATATCTTCAGTTCTTTATTAACTGTGGGAATATTATTCCCTTGGATCCCCACTTTACTGCCATTTGGTGCAAGATAGAGTAATCATTTATTACCAGATGTATGTACAATTTATATTCTTGATATTTGAAACCCCTTCCCCATTCTTAGATTGTTTCTGTTTTTGCCTTTATAAATGAGGCCTGGAATTCAAAGTTGGAAGGAATGAATATATATATTTCTAACAACCACTTTCAATTCCACTTTATTTATTAAGCTTAAAACTTGAAATTTAAATTAGCCTAAGGTTTTTGACTCTAATTCAACTTGATTGAGCAGTTGTATAGATCTAAAACCAATTCAACTATGTTTTAATATGTTCAGTTCTTCATTAATGGTAGACACCTTATTTATTTGTCTAGGAATGTAAAAAGCCATGAAACATGCAATTTAATCAGTAAAACAAACAAAAAAAAACCTCCCCATTTTATTGCAATTTAATGTAAATTGGCTAAAAGCCAGAAACTGATTTATGAGTCAGTTTAAATACTAAGGTTAGGAATTACATATATATGTAATAACTGCTAATACATTGATTGCCCTAGTTTATACTAAATGGCAGTAAAATAGGGAGCTGTTCATGTTTTATGGATTAAGATTAGTGTTTGGTTGCCATTTTAAAATGATGGTTTTTTTATATATCATGATATTTATTTATTTTTATAGTTAACTTTATTTTTAGTGAAAAAGTAAGTTGAAATCTACTCATAATCAAATTGAGGTCTTCAATAATTTTTTCTTAAACATTTCTAAAATATTTTATTTCTTTGTATTAACATCCATCTTTTTTTATAATTTTCTAGCTTAAGTTCAGTTCTCTGAGTTATTGTCATATGCCAATGAATATTTCTTTAGCATAAAAATTCTTTTACCAAATAAATAGATACTCCAATTTTTAAAGAGAAACAATATGGCTCAAATAATCAATGTTTTGGTTAATCTGACATTGAATCATTGGATGTTATAATTGTAAATCTAATCAAATAATTCAACCTATTAGAAAATATAAGGAATAAGTTTTTTTTTTTTTTTATCAAAAACATTCATCATAAAAATTATAAGATGGAGTTGTCTTTTGAGGATGTGTTGTTGAAAAAGATGTAAAGTAACCTAACACTTTTGGGTCAGATTCTATAGATTTTAAGAGCAATATTATACTTTGAAGAGAGAGTATGAGAATTCTTCTCTTAATTTGCTATGTTGTTACATTTACTTTATTAATGCTTATGTATTCATTGTTTTATTGTTTTAGTATATGCATAACCCTGAGCTTAGACCATATATTATCAGCCTATATATTTTGAGCTTATTATTTATTATCCTTAATGCTATATATACATGTTTAGTATATTGAGAGGTGTAATGGAAGTCAGCGCTCTCTTTCACCTTTTATGTTTCATATTGTAATGGGCAAGTTACATTTTTTTTTTTTTTTAAAAAAAAAAAGAAAGTTAAAGTATAAAAGTTCGCAAATAAAAACTTTTTTAAGAATTAAAAATTGAAAATTAAAAATTATCTAAACTCTTAATATGTATAAAATCACACAGATGGAAAAATATTAAAAGAAAACTTTATTAAAAAAGAAAAAAGTATTTTAAAACTAAATTTTAAGAAAAAACTAAAGATTTAAAGATAAAAAGTATATCTTTAAGAATGTACAAAATTTAATTACTATTGTGTAAAAAGGCTAAAAATGGAAATGATTATTTTTAATTAGTCTTAAGTAAACTAGCCCTTTGGCATCTCAGAATTATAATTAAAGGTCAGATAGGAGAGAAAAACAATAAGAACAGAATAGCCAATAAAAAAATTACTCAGGAAACAGACCACAGCGAAAGGATCATCATCATCATGACATCATATTCAATTAATCCACAATTTTGATATAAAAAGGAAAAGATTGGAAATAAAATATTATGTGTATTATATGTGTTAGTTTCGGGAGAGTTGAAGAAGAAGGGATTGAAAAGACGCACTTTCAATCTCTTAAGTTTTTCCAAAAGAAAAAAGAAATGAAGTATCGTTTTCCTATATTGCAGACACCGGGGTCCTGCAATAAGATCCTGAAAAGAGCTATACCTGCTAGAGCAAAGGACCTCCGGATGAATACCAATAGAATGGCTAACAGCATACCAGTCTCCCCAGGATGCCATGGGAATTAGAAACAAACTGGATCCAAATTACAAGCAACTAGAAAGTATAGACTTTTTCTCTTTAAAACCGTAAGAACTCTATAACTAATGAACTTTAGCTATAAAACTTTTCCAGTATTTAAATATAAATATGAATTCCTATCTGACCAAACTAAATCATTTATTAATAATTATTTTTATTATATGTATTTTTAAATCATTTCCATTAATTTTTTTTTTTTTTGTCTTTTGAGCGTTTATTATGATTTTTTTTATTAAGCCAAAACTTCTAAATCATATTAAATTTAAGTTGGGTGGGGATGGCTACATAGATTGTAAAGTTATGTTAGTTTAATTAAAGAGAACATTAATTCTAGGTTATTTGTTTTGCAGTTTAATTGGGTTAATGGGTTGGATGTATCGGTGTAATTAGTAAATGTAGCATGACAATCCGCTACATGCAGGATCACATTATATGCCGTACTTGAAAAAAATAGTCCCATTTCTTATTGACCATCGGAAGCAGGCGGTATTCATGCTACATTGAATACATCGATATATCAGATAGATTGGCGTTAGTTTGACTGCGAACTTTTGGCCTGGGGTTAAATAAGGGGATATAGAATATTTTCTTTTTTGAGTGCAATCTATGTAGTCTATCCATACTCGACACTCTAATAAAATATTAATTAATCCATCTGTGCGAACTTCTAAAATAAAAAGTTAAAATGTAAATTAAATTAAATTCTAAAGTAAAAGTTGTACTAAAATAAATAATTCTGAACTTTATGTATGTACAAAATAAATGTTTCTGTGTATTGTTAGTCTAGCAGGGACTTATTTTATTTTTTTAATGTTATATATTATCTCTGCTGCTTCATGATCTAGTGACAGGCATTTCGGTCATATTTATAAAATAAAAATTTGATCTAAACAGTAAGTATCTGCCTACTATATAAATTTTCCAGGTTCGAATGGCCTGGTGGTGTCCTTATATGGCAGATACGGTAAGACTCCAATACACCCCGACCATTATAAATTTAACTAAACAAATTATAAGTTCAGTGGCTTAACTACATTACAGGGTGGATGCACTAACTGATAAATTGGCTGTGTTAAAACAGATTTATTTTTGACAAAGAAGTGCCTTTAAACAAGTTCTTAAGAATTTTTAGTCAGCTATTAAAAGTCATACAATTGAGCCTTTTGGCTCAGCCTTGTGTATTTATAGTCTTAATATTATATATGTACAATTAGTTTTTCTGCTTAAAATTAGGTTGGAATAATTAGATGTAGTTACTATTACTAAAATCCAGCAGTGTATTAACATTACAAAAATATTATTAATGACTATTTGCTCATTTTGTTAAATAGTCAAATAATGTTTTCTAAGATAGAAAGGTCCTAAAGAGTGCTTAATTAGAGCATATAATAAGGAGGCAAAATGAAGGTCTTTCATAAAGTGGCAATAAATATATATATGTGTGTATGAATATGACATAAAGTACATATATATATATATATATGTGTGTATGAATATGACATGAAAACATTGAAAGTTTACTTGGTACAATAAATATTGTTAAAATTTTATATTCAAACTTTATATGATTATTATTTTATGCATCTATAGTACCATGTTCATACAAATGTTTTCATGGGTTGCAGATATAAAAAAACATATTTTGTGGGTTCATCCATGTAAGATTTTA
This sequence comes from Epiperipatus broadwayi, assembly GCA_028023455.1. Lineage (NCBI taxonomy): Eukaryota > Metazoa > Onychophora > Udeonychophora > Euonychophora > Peripatidae > Epiperipatus > Epiperipatus broadwayi. The sequence goes on from JAQFVV010006217.1 coordinate 3,179,045, forward strand.
ATTTAAAAACTCCAACATTTCAACTTGATCATACAAGTCCTCAAGTTGAAATGTTCGAGTTTTTAAATTAGAATCTTACATGGATGAGCCCGCAAAATATGTTTTTTATATGGGATGTTGAATATATATATATATATATGTGTGTGTGTGTGTGCGTGTGGGTTGCAATAGTTTGAAGCCTGTCCATTAAAGTATGAAGATTGGTTATCTTAATATAAAGCTGAGCACTGATTTTATATATGTGTGGAGATAGTAATCTGGACCAACTGATGTCTGCTGGTTTAGCCTGAAATATGTATATTGGTGATTATTTACCTTTTCAACATGTGTGTGATCAGGTGGGTCAGAAATATGAGATGGTATGTAGAGTTAAGGGTTGTGTGAAAAGTCTGAGTTCGAATCCCTTATATATTAAATGATATAATAAGGTAAATTTGTCTTGATGTTTATACAGATTCTAATCAATCAAATGGAAAATAATTATAACTTTTTTTTTGTTTTTTATCAATTGCTAACAAGAATTAAGTTGAGCGTAGTATCTATACGAAAGCATAATTTTGCTTATTCTTATGAGACTGATCTATATTTGTAATTTGATTGTTTTAGATCATAATGTTTTTTTGTCAACCTATTTATATAATTATCTAGCGAAGTCTGGTTTCTCAAGGAAGTAACACACCTAGAAGAAGTTGTTGGTTTAAAACTAAAGTTCAATTATTGACTGAGGAAAATGGGGGGGGGGGGGGATTCAGTTTGATCAATTGAATACTTTTCCTGATTCTTCGAGGCTGGTCTTGGGTTAAAATTAAAAATGATTAGAGGAAAATATTTATCCTATTTACAAATTGTATTAAAGATGTCTAAATCCTTTTTTAAAATTCTTTTTAATTAACTACATGATTCTCTATGTATACGCGTGCTGGGTTTGAACCGCTATTATAAATCTATTTTACAACTGTTTAACAATTTGATCCGAATTATTATTTTTTATGTGAAATAAGTTTGGAAATAACTTTCAAATAAAAGCTCTCGAGCTATAAAAAAAAAAAAAAGAAGCAATTGTTGTTCTTTAAAAAATAGAAAATTGTAATTTTTGATAACAATAAAAAAAACAGTCTAATGATAGAAAATTTATTGAAAAGTAAATTAGTAAGCAGAACCAGCTGTAAACCGGCTGATTAATGAACGCTTCCACCATAAACATTACTCATTTCTAACAAAAGAAGACATAAAAACACAAAACTAGAGATAAAAAAAGAAGAGCGATTGATTTCCAAATGTAAAATTATGAATTGATGGCTATGTATACCAGCAATTCCACATGGGGCTTTGTTTTAAAATGAATAACACATGAACGCAACTAATACACGAAGAATACAAACTAATACTGAAGAACACAAACAGATGAAGAGATTTAGTAGATACAAGTATTTGCACTGGTTATCGATTGTGTATATTGACAATTGATGGTAATATGTGACGCTGTTCTAAATATTGAAATATTATAATAAATTATGGCTGAGGGTGGGAGGCAGTGCAAGATACTACTGATGATGATCAAATGGCATCGCTTGGTCATAGCATTATGCTTTTTACTTGATCTCCAGTTGCATAGAATTTCAATATATATGCCAATATGTGTGTATATATGTTCAATAGATGTGTTTGTGAAAATATCAAAGTGTGAAGCTTTATTGTATATCATCAACTCACTCATATCAGATGGAAGTATTGGTGATCAATCATATTTTCTCATTTAACTATTTTTTTTATTATTATTAATTTATTATTTCAAATTTTTTATTTATTAAAATATTGCTAAACTAATTTTTGTTGATTTAACTTTGGTTTATTTTAATAATAATAAACATCACCATGTTTGAGTATGGCTATTTCAATTCCAAAAAAAAAAGAGAGAGAGGGGAGGGGAGAGAGAAACACACACAGAGATTTAGAGACAGACAGACACAGGGAGGCAGAAACACACACAGAGATACAGAGTCAGACATAGACAGAGACCCACAGAGAGATAACAGAGGCAGACAGAGAGAGAGAGAGAGACAGACAGATAGGCAGTCAGAGAAACTACTTTAGAAATGGGTTTTCTAATACTATACAAATTAATCTGTGAACCACAAATACGTCCCCATATAAAAAATATGCTGGTTCATTTTTCTATTTACTTGATATTTTAAGATGCTTTCTTATAATTTTTCTTTCTAAAATACTTCAAAACCATGTCTAATAGTAGCTTTCCAATGTGTCCTACTCTGTGTCATATTTTCCCAATTGACATTCCACTTCTTTAGAATGTTGTATTTTATTCCATGAAATATTTCATGAAAAAGTTTTGGAGATGTGGAATCACCTCATAGAATACCCCTATTAGTATTGATCTTACTATTGCTATGTAATTCAATTACTACTAAGGCATTATGATAAATATTCTTCAGAATATGACAGTATCATAGGTTTTGTTTAATCACTGTGGAAATGTTTATCTACAAATCCAAAGCAAAATGGGTCATATTCATTGGACCTTTCTATGGATTTTGTTTTAATCACCGGGAATGTTTATAGACTTCAATGCTTTTCCAAAATCTACAAATCCTAAGCATAATGGGTCCTATTCATTGGTTCTTTCTATAACTTCACATTCAAGCATTGAGAACATTGGGATGCGATTGGCTGTACTAAAACCACTTTTAAATCTAGTCTGTTCTTTAGTTGATTTAAACCCAAAGTTTGTTATGGATGAGTTGTATATATGTGCATATATACATGTTTAAATCTAAGTAATATTTAATCTGGAAATATATATATTTAAGCGCTACCATTGTAATTTATATGCAGCTAAAGAAGTGGCCATTGGTAAATTGATAAATATGGCTCGAAAATAACTACATTACAAACCCACCACCAGTTTTTGAGGTTTTTTTAAATCCAAGAAATTGTATTGTGAGCTGAAAGAATTACATTATAGCAGTAACAAAGTTATGCTGTTAATAGAAACTATAAAAAAAGGTTATGTAACCCAATACCTATGGTCAACTGTTCAATCACAAATTTTCCATTGCTACAAGGCTCCTTGTAGCATTGTAGATGTATGTTGGAGCTAGTTTTTCATCTCTCTTTCTGATGGCCTGAAGTTTTGCCAGAAGTAATTTCTTACAGTCAAGCAAAGTGAAGCCATAAATGAGAGTGTATTGACCAATAGGCAAACAGCAGACAGGTTATGATTGTTATGGATGGAAAGATCCCATTAGATATGCTAGAAATCAGTCTGGTGAGGAGAGGCACTCTAGTTTTGTATATGGATATGATAAAGTCTCTGCCATTGGAGTGAGGTACAATGGCTCAAGATATGTGTCATTGTGTTATCATTTGATTTACATAAAGGGCAGACTGGGTCCAAGCATGAGAATCCTCTATTATGTACCAGAAAATGAAATGTGGGCAGAGCATTCAGATTTATTTTAATCGAGAAATCTAAAAATTTCAGCTCTAGATGCCACCATTTAATGATTGAATGATTGGGAAGGATTAGCAGTTATGGGTTGTGGGGAGGGGGGTTCTTCATTAATTAGATGGTATGCATCCCAGTACTTAATTTACTGTGAGTTGAAGCATCATGCTTCATTTCTATCTGTCCTACTCCCACCCCTCCTCCTCCTCCCGTGAGGGGTTGGTTGTCATCCTTATTGCTAAATATTGCAAAATTTATCCCTCTAACCTAATCAGGTTAACTCACAGTTTTTGATGTTCATTGTCAAAATGTATGCACTGAATGATAATATATGCTAGATAACGGAGCAAACAGTTCTCTACAACTAGCACAAAATAATAATAAAACAACATACAACATCTTTTATTTTGATAATATAAAGATCGATTTAGTAATAATAGTTTAAAGTGGAAGAAAAAGATGAATTTGTGATAAAGAAGTGAAATGCTAATGTTGATTAATAGGATTTATAGTCATGCAAAAAACTTATGATTTGGACTAATAAAAGAAAAACAATTTTACATTATATCACGCATGTTCCCTTCTAAGAAAAAGATTGATATCTATTTTCAGCTTGAATTGATCTTCTGGATATCACGGATTAACCTTTATACCATCGTGGTGTTATATACAAAAAAAAATAATTGTTTTATTTCATTTTAATATATCAGTTAGCTTACTTATGCAGTCCCCTCCTACCCTCCTTATGTTAATCAATTTCTTTTTATTATTGTAATTTTGGCTTCACTTTTGTTTTGAATGATTAATAGATTGTAATTTTATTTGCAATTCAAATACGAATGATTTCACCCATTCTTCCATAAATAAATAGTATCGCCTTTCTCTACAAAAGTTTGACCGAGTAATGTTTTCTCGATTACGATCCACAGGCTGGCAGAAAAAGGAATGTAGTCATTTTATCGATTTCTCTCTTCGAGAAATGGTTTTACAGACACGGGAGAAAGAAAAAAAATGTTGTCAATAAATAATGCAATAGTATAGAATGAAAAATATGAAAGGAATTGTTAAAGAAAAAATTAAATTTTATAGGATTGACATCTTTTCCAAATTGATTAAAATTGATTGAATTCCTTTATAGATTGTCACAAGATTTCGAAACACGAGTATATTTTTTAATAATGTTTATATATATATGTTTTGTAAGTGTATGTGTATGTACATATATTTTTATAAATTAATTTTCATTATTGCTTATAAGACACATCGTATGACATTTTGTTTTAATTATTTCAAACTCAAACATCCTTTTCAAGTTTTAAGATTTGAAAAGTAATTAATTAAATTACCTCAAAATAAAGAATGATTATTTGGAAGGCTAATAAGAAAAATGCATATACCTTTATTGCACGGAACTTCATACGAAATTCGAGCGCCAGATTCGAACCTGGAACCGCTGATCCTCTACCAACTGCATCAAGGAGGAGTAATAATGAAAAGAGATCAAAAACATCGATAGTATTTTTGCCCAAAGGTTTGGGTGTAATTTAAATTGTACTAAGTTTATTAATTAATAATTTTTATTAGGCACTAATGAATAATATTTCTGTAATGTAATTTTCACCACACCACTCTCACGCAACATAAGGACTGATTTCTAACCACTTTTAACATCTTGTGAAAGGATGCAATCATAAACACATGACTAAAGACACGTAAAAAAGATATATGATTTCCAACCTGCACATTTCATCCTGAACCAGCACTCATCAGTTGAACCAGACCACAATTTCTTAATCTTTATCTTTGTTCTGTATATATCGTTCGTATATATAGATAGCAAATTACAAAAGTTTATTGGATAAATATCAGATATATTTACTGCCCTCACAACTTTGACACAAACCACTTAATGGAAATATATTAATAATTTTTATTAGTCATTCATTAGAGATTATTCAATAATGGATAATATTTCTGCAGTGATTAAATGGATAATCTCTAGTCAAATGATATTGTACTTCCATCAAGTGGTTTATGTCAAAGTTGTGAGGGTAGTAAATTTGACACTTCAATTAAACTATAGTAATTAGCTATCTATATGCTGAACGTTGATAAAGATATGTGTGAGAGATGGTGATCTGGGCTAACTGATGAGTGCTAGTTCAGCACAAAATGTGCATCTTGGAGATCATAGATCTTTTTCATGTCTTTGGTCATATGTTAATAACTACATCTCTTCAGAAAGTGTTAAAGTTGGTAGAAACTAGTCCCTATCTTACATGAGAGTGGTGTAATGAAAATTACACTACAGAAATATTATTTATTAAATGTTGTTATTTGTTTAGTTTTTTAATCCCTATTATTGTTGAAGTTAGTAAAGGAGAGTAACTGTATTTAGAACTAAGCTAATTCAGATTTACTCTAGAACAAAATATCAAACATACATGAACAGGATTTTTTTTTTTTCAAAACTAGATTTATTTTCATCACTGAATTATTAATATCATCATCATCAACTATAATTAATCCATTAAGTTAAATACTTTTGAAAGTTTAATGTGTGATTGGGAGTAATTGTTAGAATCTAGTTTTTTCACGTATACATTTTCAGATATTTGAAGATGGCTGCCTAAAATAGTTGAAAATAAAGAGGAAGTCTATTTTTTTTCTTTTGCTCTGCACAGTACAGTAATAGAGTGCCAGGTTTTGGAGCATAAAGTTCTTAAATTGGTTCCAGTTCTTGCACTCACACTTCTTATAAACTCCAGAGCAGTAAAACCATTTAATTGATTATTTTATTTAATGGATTTTATTAATGAATTAGAAATGATAAATCAAATTTTAAAAAGAGAATGTATGTGTGCTAATAAATTAGAACCATATCTATTCACTAAAGACTTGTCTTCTCTTTTGACTAAGTTATCTCCATTACTTCTTCAAATGTGGATAATTTTTTTTGAAAGTAGTCACTCTCACATATTTTTAATAATGTCAATTCAATTTGGATTATCTCTTCCATTCCAATTTGTTGCTGTTATTTTTAATAAACAGACTATGTTAATTTGACTTCTTTTTTTGGTCATTGAGGTTTTCATTGGCATAGAACTATGTTAACCTTCTTAATTTTAAATATAATAATCTGGATTAATAAAATCCTACTGCTTTGCTCATTTAACTATTCTAGACCCAGAAAGAGACCACATGTGAGATGGATGGATGAAATAAAGTGTGCAGGGGTAATGTGAAGAGAAGCTAAAAATTGGAAAAGATGGATTGAACTTGGAGAGACCTTCATCCTGCAGTGGATTAATAATGGTTGTTGTTGTTGATGATGATGATGATACCCTATGTGTTTTGAGGTGGTGGTTGAGTAATGGATTTGGCAGCCAAAGGTGTCTGGATTGAATTTTTTTTTTCTGGTGTTCTAACAATCACACCGTTGTTTGAGTGATTGTTTATTATTTTTTTCTACTGCACTATAGTATAAATGAAACTCAATTGTATCTTACTTATTTATGTATTGGGCATGTTGTTCTCCTGCAATGTCTACCTTTTTATTTTTTACTGTTATCTTTTTTTATTTAATCCAATATTTTTGCTGTATTACAATCTGCCTTTTTCACTCTTGTTTCTCTGCTGTAGAAGATATCAAACTTCCTTACCACCAATTCTCTAATTCAAACTCCATTCATTTAACATTCTTCTTAAAGACTAATCTCTTCACCTTTATATCATAACAGAGTTCTGTTTTAATTATAGTGATGTACTGTGATCTTCACCAGTTATATTTTCATTTCTTCAAAGTGACCCAATTCCCCATGTCTGTTGCCATTTCAAAATTTTATGAAATGAATCTTTTTGCTTAACATTGGCCTGTGTTAATTATTCTAATTTTTATTCGTCTTTCTAAAATCCAAAACTGATATGTAAATAAATCTAAGATAATTAAGTCAATTATTCAAGGTTTTAATATGTTTATAAATGTAGATGCTTATTGGTAAATTATGGATTGATTGTTATCATATAAATAAAATCATATATTTGTCTAATTTAAACAATGTCATAATACTCAAGGAAAATTAAATTGTTATGTTATGTTTTATTGCATGGTTATTTTTTCTAATGAAATTATATGAGGAAAATCTATTGGCTGATCACTCCCAGGTTGTATATAGCAGTGCATTTTTAATATCCTTTAGAATCTCATTAATCTTTTTATTTCTTTAAAATTTCTATTATGTAATGCTGAAAGATTTACATAATAATAAAAAAAATATTCTATTAATTTAGAGTTAGATTGCTAGTTTTCATATTTTTATTTTCATAAAGATTTTGGAAATAAATCTGAAGTATCTTGTTAGTTCAGAAGGCTTTCTTAATTCTTCTGCATACCAATGCTTTTCCAATATCCCCTAGTGACAATTAATAGTACTATACTTTATTTTAGTATTAAAATCTTTATATTATGAATCAATAAATTGGGTTGGATTTATTAGAAATGTATGTTTACTAACAAAAACAAACATTCTAAAAAATCGTATTTGAACCTTGCAAATACTAAAAAAAAATTATAAACTGAAATAAGTGAAGTAGTAGTGAGAACACCTTTCTTATTGGATGATTACAGGTACGTGGTGAAAAAAATTAAATTAACAGAATCTTTGTTTGATTGAACTTTATTTGTAAAATGCAGAAGAATCTTATGATAAATCTATGAAATTATGTTCTGGAATTTAAAATTGTGTTTATAATTATTAAATATCCCCCAAATCCCATTCTATCTATTTAACAAACCATTACCAATTATAGTTTTCTTTTTACTATTACGTCAATTTTTTTTACTTGTATTTAGAGAAAAAAAAATTGGATTAAAATCTAAGAATAATCATGTTTTCTTTTGTTTTTAAATAACTTTACAAAAATTTTGTAAAAATAATATTAATTATTTAAATAAACCATGGAAAATATACATTTTGTTATCTCATTGTTAACAGTTTAAAAAAAGTTTACAATTAGTTTCATAAAAAAAAAAGACCAATCAGCAATGTGGTAAGAAAGCTCAGCTCTTTTGTAGTTTTTTTTTGGCTGTAGAATACTGACATCTTCTGATTTTTTTTGAACTAATAAATTAATATATTGTAGTTTCAGTTTTTACCACATACCAATGTAAAACCTGCAAAATAGTCCTCACAGTGGCCACGAGAGAATGATTTAAAGCCGAAACACAGCAATGCCACCACAGTACTTCATAATATGACATCTCAAAATTAGTCTATTAATAATTAAGCAATGGATATTAATTAAATATATTTATGAAAGATAATGCTTACGGTTCAGTTTATTTATCTAAAAAAGGATTAAAAAGTTAAAATTGATATACTGGCAGTATCAGATACAAATAACTAAGAAAAGGAACCATATTCAGTGAAACCTATGTCCATTGTTTTTCAAGAGAATAGAAAGGATAAATAATAGATACATAGTTTCATAGACCATAGAATGTGAATAGTATATGCAGAAAATTGATATATATAAACAATGAATAGACAATTTGAATAGACATTTCACTGTAGATGTTACCATGCAGTTGACTCTAAAATTAATTGTTCAGCACAATGTTGATGAAATTGTCCTTCTGGATGACTCATTATTCTTCTAATAATACATATCTTTTTAAAATTGCTCAATTTACATTGATTATTGATAGGATGCATTCGATACATAATCTTGTGTGTCAAACAACTTACAATGAATATAGTTTATATGATATTGCAATTACATTTCAAATAGGTCCTTATAATTTTTGGGCACATGTTTACAAACATTCCTAATACAAACTGACCCTAATCTTCTTTTCCAGATCTTCCTGCACCTTCTGCATTTATGGATTTCAATGCTTATATCTTAGTCATCAAAGATATAGAAATGAGGATCAGTCAGATTGTCAACTTAAAGAATGGATGGAGTTAAACAACATGCACCTACTTCATGGTTCAAAATTACCTGCTAAAATATTGATATTGGATTATTTCTCTCATGGCCAGTGAAACCACATTGAATCTCTCTTGGACTTACCTTCCTATAGTTGAGAATTTATTTGGTTTTGGAATTTAGAAAATTCTAACTGGAATTAATATATTACTGGATAACTTGAACAGAATATTAATAGAATCTCTCCAATTCCTTGTTGCTATGGTAGGTTTGGTAAGCTCATAACAATAACCTCCAAAGATACTATTCATCTTGGTAATCAAAAGCAATTCAATCCCAGTAGAAACAAACCCATTAGTATTCTTTATATTGTACTAAAGATCTGGTTTTGCTGAAAAACTTTCAAAAGCATTGATTGATGTTGGGAAAAAATAGTTGAGAGAAATCATAGAGAAGCCAAATTTTATAAGACCTAGAAATAAAACCCAGCCACCTTTACATAGGCTTGGTAAGTAGAAGTATCTTTAAAAGAAATATTATTTTGCTGCTAATCAGATTATTAATCATATATATCAGACTTCTAAATCCAATTACTGATAGAATCAGAAAAAGCATTAATGCAGAATTAGAAACTTCTTTCTCTGATTTGATAAAGTTCATAGATATTGAAGAATTGGTATTTCTTGTGGATTCTCTTAAATGAGAAGAAACTCAGGAACAAGGCATACTTCTAAAGTTTCTAAAAAAATATTTTGATCTAAAGCCCAAACACAGTTAGAAAATTATTCAGTAAAATGAAGGAATGATATGAACCAGAATTTTGCCAATAACTTAGAGTTATTTACTAAGATAGGCTTAGATTAGGAAAAAGCTGTGGTGAACAAATTTTATCTTTAACAATGGATATTGAAAAAGTTTTCAAAATAAATTGAAACTGATGCTTCCTTCATTGATATAACCTCAGCTTATGATTTGGTTGGAAAAATGGTCTTCAAAAGTTTCTAAAATCTGTAAATGCAAGAAAATTATTAATTTACTTCAAGTTTTATTACTTACTTGATAAATATTCATCATTGATCTTCCTAGTGCAGGGGACGGGATTTTAATTCATCCTAATGATATTGCTTTGACTTTTCATCTTTTCTGGAGTAGAAATAGATAGATTAGAACTGTTTTCCAATGTCTGAGATATTATTTCTTATTTAATGAAGACAGTATGTTCAGTTTTTTTTATGTAAAGAATACGGAATCATCTACACGAACATAACTTTTTGCAATAAAAGATTGAAGCACAATCCTATCCCATGCTATTTAAGAGTATTTTTGGATCAAAATTAATTACTAGCAATAATTTCTTTGAAAAGCTGGGGGAGAGGGCACTATTTGTGCTGAAAAAATGTTCCTTCACTAAATATTCTGGATACTCAAATATAATTGTAAGAAATGATATTGGCACATTCAAAACTATTTTTTTACAGTGGCTTCCTGATTTTTAACAGTCCTCTGTCAAATATAAAGAGAAATTCTCACAGAAATAAAGCTTTTATATTTAAATACAAGTCTAGTGTATATATACTTAAGCTAGATGTAATTAGAGGGGATTTGAACCCAGACTTTCAAACTCCTTTCAGTCATCCACTCCATCTTATACAACCAATACACGTGAGCACCTACATATGAAAAGGATAAATGATTTTCAATATTATATGCATTTCTTGTTAAACCAGCACTCATCAGTTAGCCCAGATTATCATCTTCGACACATACATATAATCAGTGCTTGGTTTATATTAAGATAGCAAATCTTTAAACTTTAATGGATTGGCTTCAATCTTCTCCACTCTCCAACTCTTCAGTCATTCTTATCATTGAAAATCTGATGGAGTCATGATGGGAGTTTTTAATAACTCAAGATATAGTTTCACTACCTAAGTCTCATCTCAAATCAAGATCCTTATTTTGAATGTTCAGTCAAGATTCTACAATGAAAGACAAATGGATATTCCAAACAGATTTCTTTTTTTCAGATTGAAGCCAACTGGATTTGATTTTTTTTAGACATTAACAGAGTCTCATCAAGAGAATCACCACCCTCATCTGCTTTGTAAATGGAATTTTTTCAGCCATTGATTTGTGTAAATGTGGACAAGTGCAAGCCATGTGCCACATGGTTAATAATTGTTTAATGTATGGCTAAAGTGATAGAATTGAAGGACTTAATAAAACCACTGGGGAATCTATCTCCTGGTCGGAATCTAGGTATTCTTTTATGATATTTTGTTAATGGTTAAGCTGTCTTAAAATAAATGAATAAATTTGTGCAGTATCTTTATTTATCATTAGTTACTGTAAATTGGACAATTTTCATTGTCTAACATTAAATATTGAATGTAATTATAGAAAAAATGTTTTAATCTTTATTTAAACTTTCTAATTACATTGAACTGTTATTAATATCACACAGGTTATTATATAATGCAGTATTTCAAGTGGTAGTATTCTTTTCTTTAGATGTTGTTGGCCTGATCCATTACAGCACAAGCATAGGAATTGAACGGGGCTATTAAATTTGTGAATATTGAATTTTAAGATAATCCTGTAACAAACTGAGCTATTCTGCCAAAGGCATCGTTAAAGTGTTATCTCAAAATTCAATATTCAGGAATCTAAAAGTCTAGGTTCGATTCCCTTGCTAGTATTCACCATTGGTCAGATCAGCGATATTTGAAAAAGAGAGGAGAATAAGATCACTCAGAATATTGTTATATACTAATCTGCATGCTATTATTAACAGTTGAATATAATTGGCAAGTAATTAACAAAGGTATTCAATATTTCATAGTAGATGATGAAACTAGTCCAGTATATAATATTTACAAAAAGACCATCATCACAAACCATTCTTAGACAAACGCATTGTTATCTTCTTTTTTTAATCTTTTTCTTAAATTTTCTAATTAACTGATAAATATTGGGCAGTATTTTCTCAGAATAATAAATAGCCAGGAAAAATTGTGTCATATTATTGTGTTAAAATAAAAAAACATTTATTTATTATATTTGGAAAATTGGTTAGAGGAGCGATTTTCATCTTTTCTCATTGGTTTTGGAGTGCAATTGTCATCAGTAATCAGAAAAATTTCCCCTTAAATCTTCTACATTTTTTAATGTAGTGTTTACAAATTGATTACTATTCTTATAGCAGCCTTATCTACTGAATTGTATTCATATTTGATGACTCCTAAACTAACATTTAAGTTGTACATAGATCTTTTTTTAAAAGATAGTAGATGGTGATATATAGTAACCATAAAAAATGTTCTCATTATTTAAATAACTGAGTGTATTCGATGAATAAATGTTAATAATACTGAAAATGGCCATTAGCGTTATAAATTATTTGCACATAGATTTGTTTTGGGAAAGCTTGCATAGTAAAAGAATATTAGTTTCTAAAAGTATTTTATTTTCTTCAAGTTTCAATTTATCATATTGTGCAAGGGGATATCTAATAAACCCTGGAATTTTGTAATAAAAAAATATATATATTTTTAGGTGTTGCTAATTGAATCTTTTGCAAAGTACAGTATTTGTGAATTTTCAAGTAAACCAAGATGGCACCCTGTATTTTTGATAAATGTACAGCTTCAAGAGTTTACAATCTATTGAAAATGTATTAGTTTTTAAATTAAAACAAAATTAATAAATTGATTGTTACATTTTAAAAAAGGAATAAATTCTGTTAAATATCATTAAGAAGCTTTATTTTATTTTTTTTACTTATAATGAGGGAAGTGACGAGACATTCTTAACATTGTCATACTTTGGTTCAATTCAGTGTTTCTTTTTGTCAACAATTTTTTTGGTAAATTGTCATAATAAAATTTTGGGACCTTCCTGTCACAAAATATGCAGTGTTTCTTTTTGTCAACAAGTGTGTGTGCATTAATGGTCACAGTATTATTGTGTGCCAGATCTAAATAAAGTATAAATATTGTATATATATTTTTTCATTTTTCTTTTAATAAGTTAATCCAAAAAAAAAAAAAAGAAAATAAACTGTAAATATTATAATTTTTCTCCAATGATTTTTTTTAAAAAAATAGCAGTAATAAAAAATAAAGTATTAATATTAAATACGATACCTCTTAGTAGGCCCTTTTTTGCAAACATTTTTGGACACCTCCGAAACTGTAGACCTATCAAAAATATGAGTGGTCATCTTGGTTTATTTGAAAACTCACAAGTATCCAAAGTGTTGTTCATTTGTTCCAATGCAACAGTGTGTGTGTTTCCACTTTTGAAATAGTCCTGAATCTTTTGTAACATGAAGCATTTTAACACCATCTGTTAATTTTTCTTTACTATTTTCAAGGCAACAAAACCTTTTCTTTTGAAGCATTTTTGCATTTTTATGCCTAAAAAGTTGCATGGAGGAAGAGCAAGTGAATATAGATGATGGATAACCTGGGTCATGTTGCTTTCATTAAAAAATGTTTCACATTCAAGGTCTTGTGCCTGGTGTTTTATTGTGGTCTACTTTGCCATAAATCATGATATTTTTATTTTACTGCATCATGCAAATGTTTCAGGATTTGTAAGTAAAACATCTAATCATTATGAATGAATTTTGAATGAACTATGTTGTTTCTATAAAAAAAAAAAAAACACCATTGTCTTGACACTGGACTTTACTTGCCATGCTTTTATGATACATGGTGAATTGGACATATTGTAAAACACCCATAAACTTGTGTCTTCCCTAAAGCAGCTTTCTTGTAAGCTGTTTCAAGCATTATAACCATCTTCCTTTTAACTTTTCCCTAATCAAACAAAATTTCATGTTCCAACTTTTCAGCCATTCCCCAAAATTGACAAATAAGCGAGAGGCACTTAACAAAAACATTTACTATACTGGACCACAATTTCAAACAGTGCTTGGCAGATTGATGTAGGGTGGTCTCCACAAAAGATATTTAGTGGTGGAAGCATATATTACAAAATGCTCGTCCTGCAGGGAACAATTTCGTTTTTTGGGGTCTTCTCTCGTATTATAACTGTTCAATCAAGATCAAGCAAAATCATGTCTAAAAAAGATGTTAACACCCATTAGCTCTTGTATATTTTTTTAGAAATGTATTCTACTTATATAACTTTTATATAATAATTTACCATATCTGTTTTTAAAAAAATTTCTAGTAAATATTTAAATTGAATGTGTATAATTAAATATATGTACATAGGAATTAGTGTGCATTTAATTCTATATATTGTACGGACAATTTACATATACATTGTAGGTGAAAATGAGCATTTAATAATTAATTACCTATTATAGGGCAAAGACTTCCCAATACCTGCTAATAAATGAACAGTGAAGGAGAAATGCATCGTTAAATAATCATTAACAACTAATATTGAATAGTTAGCTGGATTGGATATGATCTATTATTTGGGGGGGGGGAGGAATTTAAGCTTTTTGAAAATAATTTCACGTGGCCCAGATTTGAATCCCGGATTATAGGTGCACTATCTCTGCACGGTGAGCCTCTTGATTGTTATGTACTATATATATGTTTGGGTATGCATAGTTTATTTTATTAAATGCATGTATATGTGGAGGTATCCCAGTCTTGGGATTGACATTTTAA
This sequence comes from Epiperipatus broadwayi, assembly GCA_028023455.1. Classification (NCBI taxonomy): domain Eukaryota; kingdom Metazoa; phylum Onychophora; class Udeonychophora; order Euonychophora; family Peripatidae; genus Epiperipatus; species Epiperipatus broadwayi. Next base: position 3,194,093 of record JAQFVV010006217.1, read on the forward strand.
GCGGGATGTAAAGGTTCTAGGATTGTGGTTTCTATTAACAATCATATATCTATTTAGATTAAAACACCACTGTGATACAAAGGAAGCGTAAAGGAGAGATGAAAATTACACACATAATCATATATATTAAAAATAAGGCTGTTTATTATTACTCATCTCATACCACGATGTTAAAAGGATTGAATTCCAATAAACTAGTATATATATAAATGTTTTTACTTGAAGTGCAAAGATAATCTGAAAGCATTTGCTGGAGTGTTTTGCAAGAAAAAAAAAAGGTATAGTTTCATAATCATCGTGTTCTGTACACACACGTTAACAATCTTTTTTTTGTAATGATTATAAAAAAAAAATTGGTTTCTCAAATATCTAAAAATGATAAAGTTGTGAAAGTTTATTTAAAATTTGATCAAATGGATTTTACAAAAGATCACGTAGTTATCTTTGCTAAAGGCAAACTATTAATATTTAATCCTTCCATTATAAAGTTTTAAATGCTTTCCTTTTTAACGATTTCTAATAATGTCTATACAAATGCTTATATTTTAGTTAGGTTCAGCTGTTGTTAGTAATTAGATTAACCCTCTCTAGCCAACTGGACTTCAGCTGCGCTCGCAAATTTAAATAATCCCACTGTTGTTAAAGATTTAGTTACAGATTTCTGTTTAAATTATTAATTACTTTTTCCAGAATCTTAATTATTATAGCCGTGCACATTTATCGCAGCGTCACAAAGTATTAAGAGATTTGTCAACTACTGTACAACTATTTACCACGATGATTAAGTTCTGAGTTTATTGGCAAGATTCAAGAGCTAAGCATTCCTGAATTGATCTTCATCTTAGAGATAAAAGAAAGTAACTTTGGTGTTTAAACATACCTGAAAAATCGATAATCAAATTGTTTTCTGCTGAGGAGGTTCATAATAAGTTTAAGTGTCAAAACTTAAATAGATCGGAGGACCTTAGACTCAAGTATCTGACACTGTTAACAATGCACTAATCTTCCCAAGGAAATATCATTTGACCTCCAGGATAACTGACTGTATAGAAATTAAATCATGTTGTTAGATCATGGGTGTAACCATTACAGATGAAATGTCCCTGTTTTGGCCATTGAGATATTATCAAAGTACGTCTGTTTAAGAGAATAAAAATGAACTTTTACCCGAGTACAGAGCTTCATGCATATAAAAGCATTTGATAATTAGAAACAGGTTGTGTCCTTAAATGTAATTTTATACAACATTATTTGCTATCAAAATGATGTGTCAGTGAGAAGCATCACTTTGAATTATTTTTGCAAGAAGAATACACTGTAGAACTATAATCAATGTGGTAAATTATTTAGAACTATGATGGGTATTCTTTTTCAATGGCGAACTAACTCAAACATATCTGATATAGACGATGGCCATAATTTTAGGGGTTCAAAATAAAAGAATATAAACAAGATATAACATTATTGATTGTTGTTAGCAGGGTATCCAGAGTCAATATAAAAGCACTTAGAACAACTATGCACTACTACTAATACATAACTATCATACTTAACATTTTGGATGTCACTGAGGAAACATGATTATCTGTAGTTTTGAATGTTCTAGCCTAGAAATCACTAGAAATGTAGAATGGATCTTTTCTAACTATATATGTAGGTTTGTTAGGTCACTGTTAAAGATGAATAAGCAGTTGAAGCATTTTATCAAGAGCTGTGTACAACTTCAAAATTTGATGACATCATCAGAGTAATTTTATTCAAGCATTTCATCAAAGAGCTGTCTGCATCATTAAAACTGGAATGATGGTGTCAGAATAGAAGTTTTAATCATAGGAATTATAAGTGACATTTTTTTTATGATGGAACATTTTTAAAAATAAAAAGAAACATATTCTATCAAAGTCTGTTTTACTATACATATTAGCGAAATGTGTTAAACCACTAAACATCACCTAATCACCATGATACTAGGTGTGGTGCTCTCAGACCCAAGGTTCTCCACTGATGAACACCACAAGCTAGAAACTAGTCTGGGGATATTGGGTAAGTAGGCATTAGGTAGACATTTTATGCACATACCTTCTTACATCCATTGATTATTCTGATTTGCACTGAGTGGCACCACAATATGGAGAGTTTTGCTTTTCTGTAAACAGCTTGTGTAAGTTGTGTAAGCAAAAAGAATGGTGATCATGTGATGTTTAGTGCCTTAATACCAATTGTGCCCAATGACATTATGGTGACTGTGATTATTAAAAAAAACCAAAGACACCAAAAAATATAGATGCTGAATTGAATTCAGATCTATGCAGCTATAAAAGCTAATGAGTTTGAATTGCAGCAGTATAGTTAGCTAATAAAGTAAAAGATGACTGACTGCTGGAGGATTGGGTTAGATCTTAAAATCTAGATGCAGTGCTCTCAGATCCAAGACTCCTCTCTGATGAAAGCCACACACTAGAAACTAGTCTGGCAATATTGGAGGAGTAGGCACTAGATAGGGATTTTATGCACAAACCTTCTTGCATTTATTGATTACTCTGGCTTGCACTGAGTGGCGCTACTGTATGGAGAGTTTTGCCCTCTGTGTAGCAAAATGTACATGGACTAGATTATTCTCTTTCAAGGACTGTGCTGGTCCACGGGTCAGAGGTTGTTCATTCCTGATTTAGAATGTAAAGTCTCTAAGTAGACTTTTTTTGAATATCCGCCAACTGGAGCAGTCATCCGAGTCAGATCTGTAGCAAAAGATTTATGTTTTTACTTGTGAGGGTTATTTCAGACTATAGCTGTCAAGATTTTGTTATTGAGTCAGATATTTATCATATATATAATGTATAAAAAATTCATTTCCAATAGAATGCCCGACCTCTCCTTAATGCTTTTTTTTTTTATGTGTCAAAGCGTCGACCGGGAAGCGAATCCAGGGACAACTGCTTGTAAGGCAGCTGTGCTAACCACTCGGCCACCAACGCTTGATTTTCGCAGATTTTTTGGAATAGTTTCTGAAATTTAAATGACCGCACTGCTAGCTGGCAAAAATTTATTTTTATACATTTTCCACATTAACATAGTTCAAATATAAAAAGCAATCCATTACCTGGAAGTGGCGGATGACAGACTATTAATGTATGATCTTTTGATCTGAATTTCTTTCTTTCCAGATTGAAAAATATCTTATTAAGATGTAGAAATGACTCTCAATAACAAATTTATTTTGAAATATAGAAGACATAAAATATTTTTAGACTTTACTTTTGTTTAAGATCATTATATAGGCAAAGAGCTGATTCAACGGATTAGTCTTCAGGGCAAAAATAAATAAAAACAATATATTTATTTTCGTAAATCTCTACGTAAAAGATAGAAATCTGTCTACTTTTCTTAAATTTATATTTTAAAATATTTATTTATAAAAACTATTGGAATATTCAGATTTAAATCATTTGTTGTTGTTTTTTTTAAAAGTAAAGCATCAGACCATAAACTTTTTGAAACTCCACTTAGAAAATAGATTCTGTCTGTGTTTATAAATTTATAATTTTAAATATTTATATATTATAATCGATTCGCTCAAAATATGAAAATAAAGATTGATTATGATGAATTAGAAGAAGTTAACAGTTACAAATACCTTGGTCAGATTATTAATACAGATGGAAACATAATGGATGAAATTAATCATCGAATTAATCTTGGTTGGAGTGCTTTTGGTAGAAATAACTTGATACTAAAAGCAAATATGCCTATGTGTTTGAAAAGGAAAGTTTTTAATAAATGTGTTTTGCCAGTTCTTACTTATGGATCTGAGACTTGGACACTTAATAGAAGAGCAATACAGAGACTTCAGACCACTCAAAGAAGTATGGAGAGATGCATATTGGGAGTTACAAGAAGAGATCGAAAATGCAATATATGGGTCAGAGAACAAACAGGTGTTACTAACTTCATTGAAAAAATTAAAAGATTGAAGTGGAGTTGGCTGGACATATTGCTAGAAGAGATGATAATAGATGGACTATTGAAATCTTAAACTGGATTCCAAGAAATTGTAAAAGACTCAGAAAGAGACCACATGTGAGATGGATGGATGAAATAAGAAAGTATGCAGGAGTGATGTGGAAAAGAGAAGCTAAAGATTGGAGAAGATAGATTAAACTTGGAGAGACCTTTATCCTGCAGTGGATTGATAATGGTTGATGATGATGATCGATAAAATTATAAAAATATTTAGACTATTTTAATCTTTTATAGAAATTTAAAAAAAGTAAATTTGAAATAATTAAGGATAGTAAAACAAATTAATGATAAGATTCATAAATGAATTAAAGAGCCAGTCATCTTTGTAGACAGTCAAATACAAATCATGAGTTATTTCTTGAAGCAGTATTTATCATCTCTTTATATTAACAGAGAAAAGATTAGAAACATATAAAGGTTGCTGGACAGTCAAAACTGTAAGAAAATAAATAGTAATAAGAACAAGATGTTGCATTTGAATAAGTGTATAATTTAACGGAGAAAAGATGAAGTAGATAATCAAAACTGTAAGCAAAAATAATAATGATGTTGCAATTAAGTAAGTCTATAAAAAATAATACTTTAGCAGAGTAAAGACTGGAAGTCCTGATAAAGTCTACTGGATAGTCGAAACTGTAAGCATAAAGAGCAATAATAACAAGGTGTTGCATTAAATAAAAGTATAAAAAGATAAAAGTTTAATAGTGAGAAGACCAAATGTCTAATGAAGACTTCTAGACAGTTGAAACTCTATGCATATAGAACAATAATAAGAATAAATGGCCAAAAAGATAGCGAAGAGATTAGAAATTTAATTATATCTCATCTTGTCTTCAAATATAAACTAGTTCAAATTCCATCTTACCTTGATTATGAGCATTTATTGCCCGATGTATATATAAATAGATAACATACATCCAATGATAAGAACAGACCAATAGGCAATGTTGCTCAGTGATCTGATCATAAGTAATGTTTGTTGGGGGTAAAATCAGACAACAACTGTCAAAGCAGAACAGCAATAAGCTCGCTGTTCACTATATGGTTAATGCAGTGAGGCAAGTCCATATGCAGACTGGAAGCTGCTACTACCTAAATCAGACATGACACAAGCTGTGATAGTATATCCGGAAGTATCACTGTGCCTACTTACAAGATAGACTGTCAAGATACAGCTGGAAATAGTAGGTAAATTTAGTTGTCAGGCAACTGAAACTATACCTCATCAACAATAGCAGGAAAAAGTGTAACATTATATATAATATAAATACTCAGTTGTACATTTGTTTGATTAATAAATAATATAATAGCATTTTTTGAGTTTGTGTTATATCATAAATCATGCAGTAAAAAAAAACAGTTTAGCAAAGAAAAGAAAAGAAGTTCTGATGAAGTCTACCGGATAGTTGAAACTGTAAGCAAAAAAAAAAAAGCAATAATGACAAGATGGTGCATTTTGTAAATGTATAAGAAAATAACAGTTTAATAGGGAGATCAAAAGCTCCAATGAAGACAGCTAGGCAGTCGAAACTGTAGTCACATAAAATAATAATAAAAAAGTATTGCACTGAATAAATGTATAAAAAGATAACAGTTTATCAGAGAAAAGATAAAAAGATAACAGTTTATCAGAGAAAAGACTAGAATATTTATATTAACTTATGGATTACATCGTTAATGGCTGTCAAATATATGGATATAGCAAGTCATTAGAGGATCTATTTTTTGATTGGATTTCTTTACAATATTTTATTAATACTTAAGGTGCCATAAAAAATTTATAATAAATAATATGAATCTACATCACTAGAAAATTATATCTTCATTGAATTGAGCATATGAAGCAAAATGGAGAATAACAGATATTAATTTTTTTTATGGTAAGCATGGTTTTCATGGGAGAAACTGACCCTACTTGCATTCTCCAAGACAATCTTAAAAAAGGAGTATTGATTGCTTTCATTGGATACTGAAAGTAGACTCTGCAGCAGAGAGCTTCTATTATACAAAATGGAGTATTTTAAAAAGTAAAATTTGCTGCACAGTGAAAAGATGTCTTCATGAGATATCAAATAAACAAACTACAGGGACAGCCAATGATGTATATAACTGTATTTGTGTTTCATAGATTGATTAGAATAATCAAGGAATTATTTTCTTCATTCTTTTGTACCTTTCTCTTTAAGATATGGAATGATCATAGTTACTTGTGAAAAGTAAATTTTATTGACAGTTATATCAAGTAAACTCATGATTATATAATTATCACTATAGACATTATGTATATTATCTTAATAAAAAAATATAATATCGCATAGATTATGAATTACCAATTAAAATGTGATTTTTGTTTTGTTTTTATCAATGCATTGTCCATGTCAACTCTGCCATATATTGTGACCATTTAGCAGCACAAATAGCCAGGTCACTTCTTTCATTATGCATGTATTTTATCAATAATTTTTAATCATCGGATAAACTAAAAGTATCATGAATCTCCATGTCCATGTTTATATCTAGATATATTAATTCAATTCATATGAGGTCAGATAGCTAACATGGCTGTTTGTTTCAGAAATGGCATGGTAATTCTGCTAAGTTAAATTGCTTTTTATACTATCTGTAATGACATTTCTACGAGTTTTTTTTTAAAACTAAAACTGTGACTAACAAGTATTAATTTATTAATTAAAAAAATCTGAAGGATTCGGTATTTTTAGGCAGTTCGGTAAAGATCAAAGTCAATGTACATCTGTTTAGTCTCATCTCCACTTTTTGACAGTTCTCATTCTTTGTAATCTGGTTTCAATAGCATTTGAGAGACTATGTTGAGAAATTTTTTGAAATAGCAAGAAATATAAAATTTGTATACTTTAATAAATATTTCCAATTATTTTTTATAATTGTATAATAATTATTTAAAACAAAAAAATACACATGCACACTTTGATTTTATTTGTATATGATTTACTTTTAAAAATAGAAGATAATAAATATAACTACAATGTCAACAAAAAAATCTATGTTCGATAAGGATGATCATTGATTGCATAATATTACAAATATTATGTTATAATCTTTTGAGATATGCTAGAAATTATAAAGCAATTTTAACATTTTAAAGTAGAATTTTATAGATTTATCAAGGATTAACATTTATTTATTCACATATTAAAAATAATATTCAATCAAAGAAAATTTCATTGACTTTCTGGAGTCACTCACTTAGATGTTTTTCCTGCTCACTATTGAATGATGAAACATCTTTTCTTTTCATTACAATCATTTTTTTTCCAATATTTGCAAAATATGATTTTTTTAAAATGTTTTTCATTAAATTTCTAAGAAATCAAATCCAATTTATTGATTTTTAGTATACAAATACTGAAATCAAAAGTTTCATTGACAAAAATACCCATTAGGGCTAACAAAGAAATGTCAACATGGTAATATAGATTCAATTGTTTGGTATCTCACCTGATGAATGAAGATTGTCCAAGAAATGCATCCATAGTTAGAGAAGGGGTCTAATGGTTGTTTGTGATATGATAGAATACAGATAAGAAATACTCTGCTTAAAACAAATAAAAAAAATTGAAAATTATAATTCTTGAACAGGACAAAAGGGTTTAAATTCTGGAATTGTGTAGTAATAATAATAAATTTAAAGTACATTTTTTATTGTTTCTAGAAAGTAGAATAGAAGTGTCAATGATTATGGTTTTGAAAAATGTTCACAAAATCCATGCTATGCAATCTTAAATAAAAAATTTTAAAGGTAAGGATAATGAAGAAGGTAAATATTTTGATTTTCTGTTTCAATCTTTGTAACAAAAATGTGAAATATTAGTATAGAATAATGGAAGTAATGAAACTGCTTTTATTAAAATGGGTTAGGAGGCAAAAAAGAAATAAACCAGGGATGGAAAAATAATTGGGTAACAAGGATTAAGAAATAGATTTTATTATAGTATATAATGGTTTTAGGGGGATGGAATATTTAATTTAGCTAAAATGTTTCTGGCTACGTTTATGCATAAAAAGTTAGATCTTCGCTTACGAAGAAGCCATTTTACATCAAATCAGTTTGTGTCAGTGGATTAATATATTGATTTTTCATCTGTTTTTCATGTGTGCTAACATACAGTTGGGGTGCTTCTCAGTATTTGGTATTATCTCACCTGATTTTTTTAACCACCCTTTCTTATTTTTTAAATATAGTCTATAGTTTATTTTTTGTTGAGATTGATTTTTTTAACATTCCTGACATTTTACAGGCTTTGCATTTTTATATTTGCTATTATTTTAAATTTATTTCTGTCAATTCTTATTACTAATTAAAATTGGTGCAAATTTACTACTTTATATTTTTTTAAGTGATATTAATCATGAAATAAATACCTTTCCCCCCCAAGAAAATATTACAAAGGCATTTCCTTGAATACGTTTCTAAAAAAATAATTTATTTACAGTGATGCAATATTTATCAAATAATTATCTTTTTTTTTACAATTTACATAGTTAGGAATTCATTTCGGAAAATCTTATTTATGCCTATATTATATATTTTAAAATGAAGGAATAATGATTTTTAAAATATGTTCTGAATGTACTGTCCCGCTAAGCTTTAATACTTCTAAGATGTTTCTAAAATATAAATTCTTTAAACTGCAAACCGTTTTAATGATTATTATTATTATTTAAAAAGAAAATATTGAACCCAACAAGCTGTGATATGTTGGATTATTTCCATCATCTGTGAGTGAATGTTGAGTGTATAGAAAATTTTAAACTTTATTTAAACTTTCCAAATACAATAATATACCATCATCACAAACCTTCAGACAAAAACTAATAAGCATTTCTTTAAGGTTATATATATTATTTATATCAGTTTGGAACAAAAATTATTTTAATCTTTAAAATGACTTATTATTATATGAACATATGTTTGTATTCATATACACATGAACGCAATACAACTTATTTAACTTAAGAACAAATTGTTATAAATGTGGTATAATTTTAAGTATAAAATAGTTATAGCATTGAGATGATAATTAGTTTTAAATATCTTGTATAATCTGAAGTGACATAGAAATTTGTATAATTTGTGTGTTCATTATTTCTTCTATATTCACTGTATTTAGTTTTTAAGCCATCTCATGGTACTTTAAACCATGGAAAATAAAAAAATAATGTTGTTATAACATGGGTTACCTGAATGTGAATGATCTACTATTAAATGGCACATCACAGGCCAAACATCCATAAGAAATAAAATTATATATTTATTATTGAATTTACTGAATATCCTTTTTTTCTTTTTCTCATATGTCATAGCATCGGCTGGGAGGCGAACCCGCAACAACCATCTGCAATCAACTACTTGCTTGCAAGGCAGCTGTGCTGACCTCTCGGCTACCAAAGCAATAGAAAAAATATTCCATAAGAAATTAATTGATATTAAATAAAAGCAATGGAGAAAGTAATCCATAAAAGTAAATGTATGTAATGTCTGTTAACTAAAAGTAATCCATATGAAATGAAATGCAGGCATGCGATCAAATGCAAAATGAGTAGGTCTTATTCCATATTTTGTTTTGAAACTAATTTACTTACTAGAAGTGTGTTATATCAAAATATTTTAGTAGGAAATGCATTTGAAAAATCATTTCAGTTACAGCAAGAAATAAATTAACTAAAAGTATGCTAATAATTTATATTAAAAACATTAAAAATTTAAAAAAAAAAAATCTTAAAATTTGTACCTCTTTTTTTACTGGTAATTGCTGATTTAGCATGAAATACATCTATTGGTGATTATTTATCTTTTCAGCATATATGTGTTCAAGTGTATCAGTGTTATGAGATAGAGTGGAGAGTGGTGGGTCGTGTGAAAGTCTGTGCTCATATACTCTATATATTACATATATAGACACACACACATATATATATATATAAGCCATGTGTTTCAGTTATTACATAGTAGAGATTTCTGCCCATCCCTTATATATGTATTAAATGGATTATGTCCTGTACATGAGGGGTCAGATTGACCTTAGGTCAACATGGGTGTGACAAGAATCTCGGCCTCAGGGTGGCTTTTGAGATCCATCATCAGATTTTCAATTGGATGGACGGTTGAAGAGTTTGGGTGTGGAGTAGATTGAAGCCTGTTTATTATAGCATGAGGATTGGCTATCTTAATATATATCTGAGCACTTATAGCATATATGTGTGGAGATGGTAATCTGGACCAACTGATGATTGCTGGTTTAGCATGAAATACATATATTGGTGATTATTTATCTTTTTAACATATATGTGCTCAAGTGTATGTGTTATGAGATAGAATGGAGAGTGGTGGGTCGTGTGAAAGTCTGTGCTCATATATAGACACGGGTATATAATAAGCCTCTGTTTCAGTTATTACATAGTAGAGATGTCTGCCCATCTCTTATATATGTATTAAATGGATCATGTCCTGTACATGAGGGGTCAGATTGACTTTAGATCAACATGGGTGTGACAAGAATCTCAGTTCCAGGGTGGCCTTTGAGCATATTCCATCATTAGATTTTCAATTGGATGGACGGTTGAAGAGTTGGAATGTGGAGTAGATTGAAGCCTGTCCATTAAAGTATGAAGATTGCCTATCTTAATATATATCTGAGCACTTATAGCATATATGTGTAGAGATGGTAATCTGGACAAACTGATGATTGCTGGTTTAGCATGAAATACGTATATTGGTGATTATTTATTTTTTCGACATATATGTGTTCAAGTGTATCAGTGTTATGAGATAGTGTGGAGAGTGGTGGGTCATGTGAAAGTCTGTGCTCATATACCCTATATATTATATGCTTTTTTAGAAATCTTTCAGTAAATATAGTGGGAAAATGTCAAATGTTAAAAGTACATATGATATATCATTTTATGAATAATTAAATCTCTCTTTAAAATGGTACTTTCAAAATGATAGTATGATTTTAAATTTTTTTGTGTTTTTTGTCTTATAAAAGTATTTTTTAAAGAAAATCTTTTTTGTAGACAAAAAAGAAACCATGGATAATTTAAGTATGGAAATTTTAAAATGAATTGATAGATACTTTCAGGATGATTACAAATTAATCATTATTTAATTTACATTACATTTGAAATGAGTTTCGTCTTGTCGAATTGAATTGTTTTGATAAATTATTTCAAGCTTATTTTTTAGAAAGTAAATGTATGATTACAAAAATAAATTAAATTTATCAGTAATTTATATAAGAAATTGGCCATATAAATATATGTTCATGCATGGGAATATACATATAATGAAGATTTTTATGGTTATATAATAAAAATGAAATCTTTTTGGATTATGAAGTGCATTCGTTTTTGCATAGATAGCCAATAATTTGATAAAATTGTATTTCTTTTTGTCAAAATATACATATGATGATAATCTTTGATTCTGCATAATCACAAACTTGTTATTACTTGAAACAAAATAATTCTTTATTACAGCCTTAGCCTTGATAAAAAATAATGAAATTTCATCAAAACATCGACAATCTAGCATTAAAAATGCGCAGGTTGACTCAAAAGATTTTATTTTCCTATATATTCTTTTAATTGATAAATTGTAAATAAATCTAAATAATAGATAACTCGGTGACATACAAGTTAATTTAATTTACTGAAAAATGATTATAAGAAATGTAATGATATATATACTCGTGTATAAGGCGATTAATAATTTATACTAGCTTTCCAAATTATAGTATATCAGTATTATTATTAAATAAATATTTGAAAGCAAAGTATTATAAAATCTAATATTTATTTAGTTACGAAAGAAGACTTATCATTCCTAAGTAGATATCGTCATTTTATATTTTGGTTTAAAAATGAAATAGCAAGATGTTATGATTTTATAAAAGGAATCCCTAGAAATATAATTGGAAAATAGTCTATTATTTTAATCATAATATTATATAGAATAATTTATAATTAATAAGAAAAATCATCTTTTAAAACGTATATACCAATATTAATAATTTATGAATAAATGTAAATTTAATAAATTTGAAATATTTTAAGTTCTTAATGATAATGACCATATTTACTTAACTTTATAATTTTTATAGTATGTGTTAGCTTTGTGAAATATATAACATTTTATCTTTATTATTTAATAATATATTATTGTGAAAACTGTATTTTCAACCAAATACATAAAAAATATAATATAAAACGTCATTATAACATATAGGTGGGAATAAGATATTAAAAAAAAAAATTCTAAAGAAATTAGTAATAATTAATTATTTGTTAATTTTATTGTTATTGTAGAATAAAGTATACGAAATGTATGACTGCATATTTATTTTACTCCCCCCCATTCATTAAATCAGCATCATTTTGCAAGTGATAGATATCTTAATTTTTGTTCCAATGTTTTCATAAATAAAAAAAAATGCATCATTTTTAAAAAATATATAAAAAAAACTCAATTTATTTTCAAATTAATAACTATAAAACACTTGTTAATTTGATTTTTATAAAGAGTTAAATTTACATAACTTATTATTTTGAAATATGAATTTTTTCTATAGTTCAGGCTTTTTCATACCTGCACTTCTATATGTAATATATAGGGCGTTAGAACTCAGAATTTCACACGACCCTCAACCATCCATGCTATCGCATACACTTGATCACACACGTTGAAAAGATAAGTAATCACCAATATGCGTATTTCGTGCTAAACCAGCACTCATCTGTTAGTCCAGATTATCACTTATTACTGTAATTTTAATTAGTGCAGATTTTTTAATTTTGCTTTTTTGGAGGGACGCCAACAAAGAAATCATATTTTATTTATTATTTTGCCCTATTTTTTATGGATTTTTAAATATTTTTATTAGCTTTTATATGGTGTCTAGGAGAATTTATAGAGCTCTGTCCTAAGGACAGGTCCAGAGATGATTAATCCAGTCAACTCATCCATTCTTCCATTCTCTTCTATCATGGCCCAAATCTTTAATTCCAAATATCTCTTATCTTTTATAACATCCAGCAAGATCTACCCCCCCCCCATTTCCATTTACCATTCCCTCCAAAACATCTTTCATTAAAGTATTCTGAACCAATATCTAATCCAGATTTCTTTTTTCATTCTTATTTAATTTTTTCAAAATTCTATCATTTTCATTTTATTCATCCAAGTAATTTTTTACATCTTTTTCCATATTCACATCTCAAAGGTCTCCAATTGGTTTTAATTATTTTACCCATTGTCTCGTCTCATAGCCACACAATAGATTTTTACATATAGAATTTAATTAATGTTTTTTTTTTTAATTTTCTCTTCAAAGGTCTACAAACATTTCTTTTCTCTTAATAAATGATTCCTTTACCAATGCTTCTTTCAACTGTATCTTTGTCTTTTTTTATTCTCATTCAACCAATTAATTATCCAATCATCTATAAATTCATTCATGTATTGAGCTATTTTATCATGAAGGAGGTAGATTTTCCAAATTCAGATAGAACATACTAGATAGCACAAAAACCTTTGTAATCTGTATAGTTATTGGTTGAGTTGTGAATTTAAGGTAATTTTGTTTATATACTTATTATATATGCACATACCTATAATACATTTAATAAAAAATATATACACAATAAAACATCAAATGAGGATGAGAGGAGGGCCATGTGACAGATTGTATGACTGAGAAATGGCTCATGCTGTTCCTTGCCCAGTCTGGTACATACATAAAATTTATAAATTCAAATTTATGAATTTCTGATATTTAAAATTTTATTTAATCTTTTTTCAAACCATAAGTTACTGAGACCATGATATTGGACTTGCAAATCTGGGGAAATTACTGTATGTTTAGCCCTTTCCCTCAATTAAACAACAAGGGAGTATGGTAGTTTTCTGTTTCTTGCCACCTATTTGTAATTTATTTTATTCTCTCAGTGACCTATTATTTTGCCTTTTGTTAAATATATAACTAATAGTTATGTTTATGTAAGAATTGAAATATATTGCTGCTTATATAAAACTATATCATGTGATGGTGATCCTGATTGATATATGTATAATCTATAAAATGGCAAATGTAAAATATGTTAATAATACGATAATTGTAATAATGTGAAAAGCTAAAACCTTCAACAAAAGCGCCTTAAAATGCTTATGTGATAGCCAATCAGATGTAATAATGACTGCACATAGAACTCTCAATTCAAGAACACAAGACAGAACATGTGAAAAAGATGGGAACCCACCTTCTTCTCTACTTAAACTTATATATAAATAAGTCAGACTCAAGCATTCCGAACTAAGAGCAGTCATTATTACATCTGATTGGCTGTCACATAAGCATTTTAAGGTGCTTCTTTAAAGGTTGTAGCCTTTCACATTATTATTAGATCATCTGCTAGCGCTTAATAAATTTAATATATTTACATTTGATAATTGTAACTATATTTTGATTATAAATGAGAACAAAAAGTTTGATTAGATAGAAAAGAACAAAGAAGCTACCTTCATGACAATGGCAGATACTCCCAATTCAACAGTGTCATAATTCATAATTTTGTAAGTCACTCATTAGTTTTGCCCTTGGGAGAAATCGGGGCCTTCATTAGACATGTGTATGAAATTTTCCGCTGATGGTTACCTTTGACAGAATAAAATACAAACCTTAACTGCTAACTATTCAAACTTTTAAATTTTACACTTATATTTAGTAGCTCCTTTATGAAGTATTATAACTTTAATCTTTCTTATTGTATTGCCAAATTCATATAGTAAGTAGTTAAGATTCGAAAATATAAGTAAAAGTTTTGAAGAAGATTGCTGGGGCAATCAAAACCGTCAATAATGGGTTGTAATTATATGAATCATTGTATAAATAATAAAGAATATAAATGTTATTAATATTATACAGAATAAAATAGTCGTCACAGAATCATCCTAAATTCAATATTCATGAATTTAAAGATCCATGTTCAATTCTCATGTTAGTATTGTCATTAGTCGCACCAACAACACATGAAGAAGAGAGAATAATAGCAGATGAAATGTTATATTTTAACATGAGTGCTATTACTAGCAATGGAATATATTTGAAAAGTTTAAATTATGTTTGGATTTTCCTAAAACATTTAACAATTAATATTAGATGATGGAAATAATCAAACTTATCATTTTTCTCGTACTATATATATATGCATGTGTATCCATCAATATAATCATATTAATACTGAATGCTGAGATGGTGTATATTTAGAATGCAATACAAAGTTGGTAATTAGGTTACAAATGATATGAACATAAAAAGACTTCTCAATATAACTTTAAATGATGCTGACAAACACATCTCACTAATTTACTCATCATGTCATAATTGGCAAATAATCTTTGCCCTTTTTTATTTTTTTATCACAAGAAAAATATCTGTAAAACAGTGATATTTTATGATACAAACGTTTTTTCCATTCTATGGATCTACGTTGTCTTTCTAAAATTTAAATGATAATGAATTTTAAATGCATTAGAATATATTCCATTGATATGTAGTCTCAAACTATTTTTGTCCCATTACATAATTAATTTTGTCATGAACACAACAGGACTACATCTATGATATTTTTTAAGATTAGCCTAATGTGAAAAATATTTCTCACCATAAATGTGAAGCATTTGTTTGTGAATAGTCTTCGCAAGAAGTCCTTTCATCATAAAAAATAAAGAGGGTGACCTCCTGGTAATTCATTATTTTAACCTGTCATTGGATAAGAGTGTCGGTTTGTTGTCAAATACGATTGACCTGCCATCTACCAAATCATATTAAAAAATTAGTCACTTTCATTTATAACTAATTTACTCTTTCTTGTATATCTAATAACTATTGTAGACAGTTTTCATCTTTTGATTGCACAAGATGTGTCATTTAATGTACTGTTTAAATTCAATATTTGAACCTGATCTCTTTTTTTTTTTTTGCCTTCAAATTCTTTTTTTTTCCGCCGAAGAGTTTTTTTTATATATTGATGACTTAGAGAATTGATCAGATTTCTACGTAAATGTTGTGGAAAATTGATTATCTTCGTATTCTAATTGAATCTGACTTGAAAAAAAAAAGATTTAATTGAAAAGTATTAATAGATTCTCAAAAGAATATTTTTTGCATCATTTATCTTTTTTTTTTTAATTGTGAATTGCGGATTGTCTTTTCATACCCTGGAACAAATTCTTTGTTGGTTGTCAAATTTATGTTCGGAACATTATATATGGAGGTGTGTGCGTGTATGATAATCTAAGAATATTTTATGAGAATTTTAAGATTTTATCAGAAAGGCAGTCTAAGTTCAACCAGAAAAAACAATTGCATTTAACTCTTGAGATTAAGTAAATAGATGTAGATATTTTTTCTTTGCCTTAACAATTACATCTAACATGATAAAGCAATGGAAACTTGAATTCGTGGTGCACAGGTATCATGCTTAAGGTATTTTTCTCAAGTAATTGGGTCATTGATAACTATCCATCATTAATCAATAGATGAGTATCTGGCTATTTTTAGGAGAGACCATAATAAGCATGGAAAACCATGTGGACCTTCAATCCCTATCAATCTAAGTACGACTGATGAGTATTGATTTTTCCATTGTTGTTTCTCACCCCCTAACCCCATAATAGACTATTTGCTAAAAAGATGCAAAAGTTTTTAAATTTTTTCAATTTAGGCTTATTTGTTTGCATAATCGTAAAGATCAGAAAGCAGTTTAGTTTTTATATATTAGGGTGATCTTAGTTTTTAATAAACTTAGTCACCTTTTATTCTTTGGGCTAAATTGGTACAAAAATCGAATAAAAAAAATGATATAAAAATGTATATTATACTTCAGACCACTCAAAGAAGTATGGAGAGATGCATGTTGGGAGTAATAAGAGATCGAAAATGCAATGTATGGATAAGAAAACAAACAAGTGTTACTGACCTCATTGAAAAAATTAAAAGACTGAAGTGGAGTTGGGCTGACATATTGTTAGAAGAGATGATAATAGATGGACAATTGAAATTTTAAACTGGATTCCAAGAGATTGTAAAAGACCCAGAAAGAGACCACATGTGAGATAGATGGATGAAATAAGAAAGTGTGCAGGGGTGATGTGGAGAAGAGAAGCTAAAGATAGGAAAAGATGGATTGAAATTGGAGAGACCTTCATCCTACAGTGGATTGATAATGGTTGATGATGATGATGGAATAAAATTAGCGAGAATTGAAGAATTTGTTAATAACAGTCGTAATCTGAAGTTATGTGTTGTCTAGATTTTGGGACAAATGCTTTTCTTTTGCATTTTTGAAGAATTGAACCAGGAAGTGCATGCTTGTTGATGAATTAATGTAATCGCTGAGGCAATAAGTTATCTGTCCATTAACTCAGCAACCTTTTCCAAGCTTTTCTGTACTCACCACAATCGCATTCATCTTCAGTTTATCAATTTTCATCTACTTCTTAATGAATCATTCTATGTAATTTTCACCACACCACCCTTACCCAAGGTAGGGATTTGTTTCTATCTGCTTGTAACACCTTGCAGAGGGGAGCAATCATAAATGTATGACAGATGTATGATCTTCAAGATATATATTTTGTTCCAAACCAGCACTCATTAGTTGGCCTAGATCACAATCTACATTATCTTGTATATTTTAAAATTAAAATCCATCTGCATTTAATTTCATTAGGAGGTTGTCTGTGAGTATGTGGAAAGGCATAAAAAGTACCCTTGTCTTTTTCCCAGCTCGAGTGATGTCTTTGGGTAATAGGCCATAATTGGTTTAGATTAACTAATCAAATTTTTAAATTGATATATTTTTTTTATTAGGCTATGATTGGCCAAGATATCACTCACTTGTTTATTAGCCCAAGCAATCATTTATTAGGCAACTTAAACTTTTATCTTGCACAAGAGTTTAGTTTTAAACCCCTGAGATTGTTTACTCTTGTTGACTTGTTCACGCACACACTCTTGAGGTTTATAGCCTTAGTGAATATTACTTATGTAATCAATGTTCTTTTAAATAAATTTATAATCACTTACACATATCTTTATGATTGTTCAGTATATATATAGATAGGAAATTACTGTTTTATTGATAAGTGCCAGACTTATCGCTGTCATAACTTTGACACAAATCACTTAATGAGGGTATATTAATACTTTTTATTAGTCATTCATTAGACTAGAGATTATCTGCTTAATGAATAATATTTATATTTCTGTCTTATCATTCCCAAAATGTATTATACTCTTTATAATTTATCTATATATCCAAATCAATTTCTTTTTTACTTTGTGGTTTTCTAACTTAATTGCATTTAATTTCCTATGCATATGAGGCAACTCGTCTCGAAAGTGCTAAGCTTCTGGTTATTTTATAGTCTTATAATTTGTACTCTTTATAGTTTTCTCTCTCCAGTGCTTCACACGCTCCTAATTTTAGTTTATTATTTTTACTGTTTTAAACTTTTTTCATCAAATTCACCATTTCTAGTTTCCTTTTGATAAAGTTTTATTAGCCAGCTATTATATTTTAAACATATATAATAAATCAATGGTGATTGCCAATTCCTCAACAAGCTTTGTGATAAATGCTTAGCCAGAGCCAGCATTTAAAATATCTATCAGAATCTCCCCCCCCCCCACCTCTGACCATTTGCTTTGGCACTCCTCAGAGACATGTTAGAGTAGGTTCAGACACTAGATCTACAAATACCACAAAGCTTGTTGAGGAATTGGCAATCCTCATTGATTATATCTTAAAAGCTTAAGAGAATTGGGTCATGTGATCTATGACTCTTATTTTGACTATGTATAATAAATGTTTCTTTACAATGCCAACTTGTTATTGTGTATATGTATATACATATCCATTATACTACACATTTACGTAAGTATATACAATAGGTTTTCACACAAATCATGGATGGTAAAATTAGAATAGAATTATTTTTCTCATAAGTTTGTTGTAAAATTTGAAATTACAATATATGTTTTAGTGTAAAGTTTCATTGATTGACACCATGCATTCAAATATCCTGTCAACATATGACTATGTATTTAATGTAATGGTCTGCCTAATCTAGCCCCTTACTGTTACTTTATATAAGCAATTTATTAGGCCCACATTTACATAAAGTTTGTAGTATGTAACAGTCACTTCACATATTTTTGGTTATTCAAATTCTATGCTAGTTCATGAATTCTGAGTACCTGGCTCTTAGTCACACAATTAATAATAATCTCTTACTAGATTTCACTTACTTTTTTTGACAAGTGATCTATTTTTATTTTAGTATGGTAATATGTCAGAGTTATTATATAAAACATATTTCGGATTTCGTAATTAGCTGATTCATTTAAATATTTATCCTCCAAGACGTCTTAATTTGAACCCTGTTTACAAAGTACTAGTTGATAATACGCCTGCATATATACTGATATGCATAATTTCTTTGAATAACACAATTCAATCAATATATATATAATAATAATTCAAACAAATATATTTAACACAGTATTCAAAATTAAATAATATATTCTTTACCAGAAGTACTTTCAATTGTTTCACTGACAATCTTTATCAACTGTTAATACAAACTTACATTAATAATATTGATTATTTATATGAATATAAACAGATTTGTCAAATACGTTTTAATAATTTGCATTCAAAAATGATGGATAAATTTAATAGGAAAATTGAACATTTGTATAATAAAAAGTTTCCAAGAAATTTTAGTGATCAAAACTATGTGAATATCTCTGGAGTTGATTTGAATTTTAATCAGCGTTATATTTTAAATTTTGGATTTAAATACGTCAGTGGAGGTTGGAGAGATTCTAGTATTGAATTAAATGCGGCGATTGAATATTCGTTTGGTATTATAAATTGTGATTTAAATGATAGGAATAAAATAATTAATGAAATAAAAAATAAAACATTTGATAAGCAAAATGATAATGTTTGGTTAAAACAAATTTATGAATTTAAAAATTTTTAAAAAAGTAATAAATTAATTTGTTTGAAGGAGGACAAGGGGTTACGGATGTGCCTAATGAAACAGGATGAATATAATATGAAAATTATGGATCAAATGAAGAAGCTTTGTTTTGAAAAAAATGAATTAAATAATATTGATACATATAGAATGAAATTTATTAATGACATTTTAATGACTGCTAAAAAGAAAAAAGTTATTGATGCAAAAACATATTACAGTTTATATCTGTCGTCTGCAGTGTTTCCAAGAATCTTTGCAAATATAAAATTGCATAAAAATTGTTATCCATTAAGAATAATTGTTGATTTTGGTGGTGTTTTTTATTATAATGCTTGTAGATATATTGAAAAAATAATGCAAGATGTGCTTGGATTTGGAGATTATACGATTTCATCATCATTTGATTTTATTAATAGGATTAAAAATATAAAAATTGATAATAATGATGTTATGTGTACACTTGACATATCTGAAATGTATGGTTCAATTAATCGTATGGAATCAATAGAGATTATTGAAAGAGCTTTGTTTTTAAAATCTATAGATAATAATATTAGGAATTTTATTGTTAAAATATTAAGATTTGTGAATGATAATATATATGTTAGGTTTAATGATTGCTTTTATAAAATGAATTTTGGTTGGCCAGTGGGTCTTCTGGTGGTATCACAGCTTTGTAATTTTTTTATTTCTAATTATGAGGTTAAAATATTGTCTCAGATAAAATATAAAGGAATTAAAGTATATTGTAGATATGTTGATGATGTATTTATATGTGCACATAATGAAATAATAGTTAATTTGTTTAATGAGTTAAATATGATTAATAATGTAAAATGGGTGTTAAATGAAGAGAAGGAAGATTCTATAAAGTTTTTAGTTATATTTATTAAAAGAAATAATAATGTGTTTGATTATAATATGATTTTAAAGCCTGTGAAAATTAGGGGTTATATTCCATATAATTCTAAAGTTCATATGAGTCATAAATTAGCTGGTTTGAAGTCATTTTTATTTAGAAATGATTATTTGTGCAAATTTGTTAGTGATAAAATTGAAAATATTAATGTATATATTACTGATATGTTGAATGTTGGTTATGGAAGGAATATTATTTATAATACAATTACAAAATATACTCAAAATAAGAATAATAATAAGAAAATATTAAGTAAATTAAAAAGTGATAAATGGATTTCTATTCCTTTTATATCTAATCAACAAGCTAAATTAATTAATAAACTTTTTAGTGGTTTGTGTAGAATTTCTTTTTTCTCTTCAAATAATATAAATGATATGATAAATAACTCCAAAGCCAAGATTTTTAAGTTTGAATTAAGTTCTGTTATATATATATGTTGGAATGTGGTTGTGGAATAAAATATATAGGGGAATCCAAATGTACATTACAAAAACGATATAATGATCATAAGACATTATATAAACGTGTACAGAAAGAAAATATATCTTCAGTAAATATGAATACTCCATCAATTATATTTGATCATAATAAAACATGTAATTATGGTTTTAAATTTAATAATAGAGTTATAAAAATTATTCAAATTGAAAGGTGTAGTGAAAAACGTAAAATTAAAGAGGCAATGATGATATCTAGGAATAGAGGTGGTTTAATGAATAAACAATTGGCTAATATAAAGATGTGGGAAATTTGAATAGATTGAATGATGGGTAATGCAAGTTTTTATTTTTTGTACGTTTGTATTAACAGTTGATAAAGATTGTCAGTGAAACAATTGAAAGTACTTCTGGTAAAGAATATATTATTTAATTTTGAATACTGTGTTAAATATATTTGTTTGAATTATTATTATATAATTTAAAAATACAGACATTTAATGGTTGTAGTTATTTATTTATATATATATATATGTTAAACTAAACAATTCAGTGTATATGTAAACATAGGTAATAAATCACTCACAACCCTCCTGCCCTGGTTATGAATTAAAAGCACTCAAAATGTTGATCAAAGGATGAAGAATAGGATGACACCTATTTTTGGTGGTCTAATATTTATAAATATATCTTTGTCATTATTATATAAATATGATTTGCACTAATGACGCATACACACACAAAGCTGAATTTTTTAATTTTTTATATAATACAAAAATAATACAAAATAAATATGTATAAGTGTGGCTGAGTGCTTTTAAGGGACACAGCCCTCGTATTCATAGCCACATTGTAACTGAAGAAAGTGGTTAACTGCAATGCAAATTTATGTAAATGACTTTATGTATTCCATTTCTTGGATATGTTGTAGCACATGTCTTTTCTGTTGATGGTATGCTTGTCCCTATCAATAAAGCAAGCCTCTTTCACTTTTCTTTTCAAGTCCTGTTGCTCTCTGAAAACAACAATAGGGTCCTGTTATTGGCAATCATCCCCTGCTGAGCTGTGATGCTGGACAAAAACTGAACTACAAGTTATGTCTGTTATTGTCTTGTTGTAAGAATATATATGTCGAGACAGCCATGTAGATAGTGAAGCTCTGGTCTCAATACGAGGCACAGCAATTTGCTACAGGGCCGGCAATGTTGTACACCACTTGAGGTGTTTGTGAGGGTGGTAATAAAGCACAAATGGTACTTTTTATTGAAAATTGTAAAGTTTTTTATGCACATTCGAGAAGTATGGAAGTAATAAGTTTATCGAGATTAGCTTGTCAGTAATTCACAGTGAAATTAATTTATCAGTCAGATGGAATATGGCACTTAAGAGTTATTAAACTCATAATCAATTATACAAGGTTAAAGACAGAAACTTAGTTTTAACATCTTGATTGTAATATTTAATTAATATGTAAGCATTAAATTCAACAATGGGATTAAATTACAATCCTCCAAGTTATGAATTAAAGACACTCTATTGAACATATTTCATGTTACATATTAAATCATATTTAGTTATTACAATGATTACTCTGGCTTGCACTGGTATGGAGAGTTTAGCCTCTGTGTAGAGGTGTTAAAGGTTTGATTCTGTCTCTAGCCTTGTCTGATTGATTGAGTTTAATAATATTTAAGTGCCATATTTATATGATTGATAAATTAATTTGACTGAATTACCAACAATATTGATAAAGGTGTGCTCATACACATCAAAAATCCAAGAATATGTGGATTCATTCTATTATTGATCCTTTGTTCAACATTTAGTGCTTTTAATTCATAGCCTGGTATGTATGTGTGATTTGCTCTCTTTGTTTCCACACACACATATATAATGTTTGTATCAAATTTAATGAATAATGCACCAAAAACCAAAAAAAAAATTGTTTTTCTTTAAGCACAATTTTGGTTGCTATATTCAACTTGAAATAAAAACCTGGTGTATGCATAAATTAATTCAAACACCATTTTTAAAACTAGTAATTGAATTAATATTATGGATACAGTGATTGAAATAAATAATTTATAAATGTCCCAAGCTTTTATTTCAAGTTAAATATAACAATCAAAATATCATTGAAAATACACACACACACACATATATATATATATGAATTTAAAGACATGTAGATGTCTATAAATATATACACACATATATATATATATGAATTTAAAGACATGTAGATGTCTGAAAATTTCAAATCTTCTTAAGAATTAACTATTAGATAAATGCTTAGTTGGAATTGGTGTTTTAAATCTAGTGTCCTAGCTACTCACTGAAGAGAGCTATAACTCAAAACTGGTTTGGGGATGGGGACAATCCTAAATAAAGAGGATTTGAATGCTTTCTCTTATAGCATTTATCATTAAAAAAAAGCAATTATTTAGAGCTATTAGCACGCTCTTTATTTTAAATGCAAGTTATATGTTCTTTATAAAATATTTTTTACATATATTATTTTTTATTTTTTGATATTCAGATAATTTGCCAAGGGCTTTTTGTAACTATTCATATTCAAATTAAAACCTGAGAATCTAACAATGTTCCATATTTGAAATGAAATTTGTGTGTATTACAAAACTTTTGTGTTTATATAAAGCAGCACTTTAAAAAAAAAGCAAGTTTTAATTAAATAATTAAGAGAAAGTAAGATTTGATTCTTTATTTGTTTTTGTTTCTATTTTAATTAACTGTAAACACTTTTTAGTGAATTATTCTGGAAATTCAATAAAAGTATATTTCTAAAAAAATACACTGCCATCTAGTGTGCATCACTGAAAACTTACTGAATCGATATCAGTACAGTTTGAAATTTAGCCCACCAATACTCTTAGGTTGGACAATTGATTGAAAAAATCTGGAAAATTGCATTGTTATCAGCACCTAACACATGTACAAAATTTGAAGGAAATTCATTTGATAGAAATATGTTAAAATTCAGTTGCAAGATTTGACTCAAACAGAATTTTTAAGTTAAAAAATATTTTTAAAAATACACGAATCACATTTACTTTCCTTTGTTCTATTTGTGTCATCATCATCATCATTCTTTCATCTCCCATTTTTTCAAGCATTTCCTCTTAACTGGCTTGATTTCACATTATTCAACACGCTATTCTCCATGTCAAATTTGCAGTTGGCAAGATGAACTCTTTCATTGCAATTACTTTAATATTTACATTTTGCTACTAAGATGCCCTTAAAATTCATTTAATGTTATTAAATTTTAAGTATTAATTCTGAAGCTATAGCTAAATATCACTTCAATTTATAAGTTCATATATGGTATGTTTTTACCAGTTCTTACTTATGGATCTGAGACTTGGACACTGAAGAGCAATACAGAGACTTCAGACCACTCAAAGAAGTATGGAGAGATGCATATAGGAGTAACAAGAAGATATCAAAAACACAATATATGGGTAATAGAACAAACAGGTGTTACTGATCTCATTGAAAAAAAAGTCTGGAGTTGGGTTGGAAATATTGCTAGATTGTATAATTAAAATATTAAACTAGATTCCAAGAGATTGTAAAAGACCCAGAAAGAGACCACATGTAAGATGAATGAATGAAATAAGAAAGTGTGCAGGGGTGATGTGGAGAAGAGAAGCTAAAGATTGGAGAAGATGGATTGAATTTAGACAGATCTTCATCCTGCAGTGAATTGATAATGGTTGATGATGATGATAATATTGTATGTAGTTAATAAATTGGACACTAAACATTTTCTCTAATTTTTATAAACTTCTGATAGATGCTTGTATCTTAAATATTTTTCTATTTCCATTATAATATGACTTTATGAATATTATTTGCCCTAAATTTTACCATATCATCTTAATATTAATCTTTATAATTTTTATTCTTTGAATACATGAAAATCAGATAAAATACTTTTATCATATTTTATTTCTATAATCATGATAGAATTTATTCTATATTGTACAATGGATACTCTTCATTGTACTATACATTTGTAGTAAGAATGTTGCAATTTTATTTTTGGTTGATATAGTTTTAGTGATGTCTTTATCCTACTATGACATCATCAATCTTACAAAATGGCCACCATTTTTTCAAAATGGTGACTGTTTTTTTAAGAAAAAGTTGCAATTTTTTTTAAAGATTGCTGTAATGAATAAGCAATTGTAAATCAAAATAATTAATAATGATCACCATGATGAATACTTGCATAAAAATCTGTCATTAATCAGCGTAAGAATGTCAAGGTTAATTACAATTGTAGTCACATATTCAGATTGTTATACTCAAGATAATTTGGTTAATTATTTGAAGATAAAAGTTTTAATATAAAATTTAGAAATTTTAAATAAGATAAAAAGTCTAGTTGAATCTATTTTGACTTGTGGGTTTTTTGTATATAATAGGGAAGGCATTGCATCTTTGAAGTTATCTATATTTTTTGAACCCATAAACATCATGGACTAAATACCAGCGCGTAATTGTAATGAAAAATTCATATTGGGATTATAAAGTCTTTTGATCAGTAGCAGTCACATATGGTTTCCAACAAATAATACTTAATGGCAATACTGATCGAATTGTCTTTGATTCCAACTTATTAGATTCTACCATTGAGTTTTTTTTCATAATAATTCCCAATGTTATTTTCATTCCAAATGGTAATTAAATTCTTTTTTTTAATTCGTGTTTTATATATATAAAGAGTTGCACAGACAACAATTCATTATGTAAACTAAATGATCCATTTTCTATTAACTCTATCTCCATACTCTTATCAGCTCCGACCATTAAAATATCGTAAACGTTCATTTGCTACTAAAAATGAAAATTTCCAGTTTTCTAGCCAAATGGAAACTGTAAAAAAAAAAAAAAAAAGATAATTTCGTAATTAACTTTTTTTAATTCTATGCTTGGTCTAATTTGACTTTCTATAAAAAGCAGTAATTCATGGGAGTTGTTCTTAATTGATTAACCCTTAGGAGAATAAACATCTAATTGTTACTATAATTCACCCTTTCAATTATTAACATTTCACCTTCTGCCGCTGCCGTTAAAATTGATTCTCTTTTTCACTTGGAGCTAATTAACAAAGTTTTTTTTGTTTTAATTCAGTTTAAATTACAAAGAAAAGATAATTCATTCAGTACAATAAGTTTTTTAATTAAAACGTTACTATAAATTAACCTGATGTGAATCCATCCGTTAAAAATAAGCTCAGTCGATATGGCTGTGTGATAGTTTGTCTTATTTGCTGTATAATAAATCACTGTCAATCAACATCATGAGGCATGCGAGACTGCGGAAAATATTCAGAAGCAGAATACACCCAGGTGGTAGTAAAATGATTGCGATTATGTACCCCAAACCTGATTTAAAACAAAAATGTTAATTCAAAAGATTTATTTTAATAAAAGGTATATAAATATATATTTTTTACAAAAATGCAGGTTTGGGTAACTAAATAATAGAGAATTATATCATCACCGATGGTTGTTGCTTTTGTACACCAAAATTTACTTTAACAATCCATTGAACTATTTCACTGGGGTAGAACAAATAACAGTATATTATATACCTATGTCCACTGCAAGAAAATTACCATGTTGCCATATAATCTATAAGCTAATAATGTGATGATGTCATCACCATTTTACAAGAAGGATGAATGCCTATGATTAAACATTTTTTATACGATCATGCTTCATAACTTCCCTGGAGTCATTCATTGGTAATAATGATGGGACTACTGCCCTCTATCATGGTTATAACTTGGATCCCAAATACCTATTTTTCTTCATTCTTTATTGGAAACTTAGTTTCTCTAGTAAGCTAATATTTTATTAAGCAAATTTGTAAGTGATCCACTGCATAATAGATTTGGTAAATCAAAGAAGTTTTAGGTAAAAGTGGTGTGGTTGTTTCCTGTCAGCAGTAGGATAATACTATTGGTTTTTAATAATCAACTCTCAACAAAGTTATGCTTTTTTTGGTTGATATTCATTGTAGTGTAGTGATGATGGTGATATTGTAATAATGCTTTTTTTCTTTAAATTTTTTGTTATCTGGTGTGTTTTGGTTGGGAAATAGAGGAGAGGAGTCAAGCGTTGTTAGCCGAGAGGTCATCGCAGTTGCCTTGTAAGCAAGTAGTTGGTTGCAGACGGTTGTGGGTTTGCCTCCCGGCCGATGCTATGACATATGAAAAAAAAATAAGAGCAGAGGAGGAAGTTTATAGTAATGAAAAGAAGTAAAATATAATACAAATGGAAGAAAGGAAATTAATAAAAACAATAAGAAGATAAGTCATTAAAAAGAAGGAAAAAGTCATTGCCAGGAAAAGAAAAATAATATAAATGTGGACATACATTTATAGAAGGAAAATCGCTTTACGATTAATAGATTTAATGCAATAGAACAGCAAATTCTAAAATATTTTTAATGGAAGAAATAAATCCAAAGTTTTGACTAAAATAGAACTTTGTATTTAGGCCTTCTATTCTACCTAGCTTTAAGAACATCATTCACATTTTAAATAAAATCAAATGCTAATTCAGTCTGTCTACTTGTAATTCAGTTTTTATCATGAATTTAAGTCAACAATTTCCAAGATGCCAGTTTTTCTGATCTATGGCATCTTTTCTCCATATTGTACTGGCAAACTTCCTTACTGCATTTACACATTTCACATGGTCTTTTTCTAGGTCTTTCAATTCTTTTGGAATATAATTTAAGACTTCAACTCTTCATGTGTTATTTCTTCAGCAATATGTCCAGCACAATAATGCCAATAGTCCATGATATCATAGGATATAGTTTTGGGTGTAGTGATAAAAGTTATAACATTTTTTTATTATTTCGGTATCATATATAATATGAAAATTATATTCAAGTTTTTTTTAAAGAAATTTTAATTTTAGTAAGATTGCAAGGAAATTATAGGACATTGAGTAACACACACGTGAAATTAAATAAATTCATATTTTAATGCTTGGTTAGATTAATTAATTTATACAAATCTATGGTTCTCTTCTTGAATATTTGATGATTGCTGCTGCTGTTTTCCGAATATGAGGATAATAGGATGAAGGATGATGATGATTTTTCTACAACCAAATTTGAATTCTCTACATCCAATAACTCAGTAAGTGACAAATCAAAAAGAAAGAAAAATTATTTTTGTTTTTAAATACTTTGTCTGCGTCAAATCTGGTAACTGATTTTTAACATACTTTTATTGAACAGATTTCCTTCAAATTTTGTACACATGTTTGTTATTAATAACAATGCACAATGACAGTGTTGGTAGGCTAAATTTCAAAATATATCAGTTTGTTAAATTTTCTTTGATGTACAGTAAATAGATGGTAATATATATTTTTGAAAAAACATTGAATGTTCACTGAAGGGTGTTTACAATTGATTAAAGATGTAAAAAAAAAATTAAGTAAAACATACCTTTTTAAAAATGTTGCCTTCCTAAAGAAAAAAAAAACAAATGATTTTTAACTCGTATGAATTTCAGTTGTAAAATTAGAAATACAACATTGTTTACTTTCTTAGTTCGCAAATTTGAATATAAATAGTTGCAAAAAGTGTTGCAAAATATCTGATAACAAAAAGTAAATAATAATATATATCTAAAATATTGTGAACCTATTATTATAAAGTGCTGAAAATTTTGATATTATTCAAATAGAAGTCAATCTTCGATAATGCGCTAATTTATTAAATATTATAAATCTCCGCACACTCTCCCACTGATAAGAATTTAAAAAAACTTGAGCTTTATAATATTTAATAAATATTTAAGAAATAGTGCATTATCAGAAATTAACTTCCCTTCCGTTTGAATAATAAAAAATATTGTATAAAAAACATTTGTTTAATTTGATAAGTAATGCATTCAAAACCAAAAAATAGTTTTTATCTTGGACTACTATTTGGGTTGTATGTTTAGCTTCACATAAAGGCAGTTTTTTTTTTATTTTTTTAATTTTTTTATT
Source organism: Epiperipatus broadwayi (assembly GCA_028023455.1). Lineage (NCBI taxonomy): Eukaryota > Metazoa > Onychophora > Udeonychophora > Euonychophora > Peripatidae > Epiperipatus > Epiperipatus broadwayi. The sequence continues at coordinate 3,223,610 of JAQFVV010006217.1, forward strand.
ATTTTTTTACCCCCCTCCCCCCCTCCCTTTTTTTTTTTTTTTTATTAAAATTTTTTTTTTTTTTTTTTTTTTTTTTTTTTTTTTATAATTTTTATTTATAAAAATTTTTTATATATTTTTATTTTTATTTTTAAATTTATTTGTATTTTGTTTTTTTTTTGCTTTTTTAAAAAAATAAATAAAAAAAAAAATAAAAATAAAAATATATAAATTTTATTTTTTTTTTTATTATAATTATTTTTAAAATTAAAATAAAAAAAAAATTTTTTAAAAAAAAGAATTTAATTTATTTATTTTTTTTTTCTTTTTTTTTTTTATTTTTATATATATATATATATTTAAATTATACACAAAAAAAGAAAAAAAAAAAAAAAAAAAAAAGGAAGGGGGGGGGGGGAAAAAAAAAGGAAAAAAGGTAGAGAGGGAAAAACGGGACCCCCAATTTTCTTAAAATTTAAAATAATTGTAGAAGTATTTTTGTTTAAATTAAAAAAAAAGAAAAAATAACCCCCCACACAAAGAAAAAGGTTTGAAATTGAAAAGGAGAAGAGTTTTAATTTAAAAAAAAAAAAATTAAAAAAAAAATTATACACCTTCTATATGTGTGTGTGTAGCCCGGGGGGCCCCCCCCCCTTCCCATTGGACCGGGGCCCGGGCCCAGAAGGCTTTTTCCCAATCCAAGCCAGCCCCCCAGGAAAGTTTGCAATAACAAAATAATAAGAGTTTAAACTTTTAATTAATATAAACAATTTTTATTTATTTTTTTATCTCATTTTTACCAATTAAAAAAAAAAATGGAATGAAAACAAAATCTAGTCAATCATACATAAATTAATTTGTTTTTCTATTTATCACAGATGTTTATGGGGGGGGGGGAGATAGAATTAAATTTTTTATTATTTTTCTAAAAAAAATTTAAAATTAAAAAAAAAAGTTTTTTATTATACAAACTCCACATATATATAACTTCATCTTGTATATTTAACATTGTTGTTTTGATCAGTTATAAAAATTATGCTCATCTAAGGCTAAGCAGTTTACATCTTTAAGAAAATTTATCTATAGACTTTTGCCGGTCCACGTGAAACCTTATCCTTATTTTTGCCGGTCCTTGAAATCTTATCCTTATTTTTACCAGTCCACAGGTGTGAAAAGGTTGAAGACCACTGGTCTAGACCAATACTGTTCATTCGTGAAATTATAAACAAATATTGATTATTACATTCATTATCAACGACTTAATTTGAGTTTGGATGAAACTGCAACATTTTTTAGATTTTATTTAATCATCCAATTATTGGTCAGCAATTGGGTGTAGATATTCTTAGATAAAGAATAAATTAGTAAAACAAAATTCTCAACTATTGATTGATTAGCCTGATGAGTTTTGTTTTTCATATGCCATAGAAAGATAATGGAGAGTTCGTTAGTCTGCAATGGCTTTTCAACATGTTTGAAGAAAGTCGGCAATTTATTTTGTTGTAAATTTTGAGGTGTTTGGGGCATTATGATGCTGCTGCTGCTTTGATTTTTTTTTCATTGTTTTGCAGTACGCATTTTAAAAATTTTTCATGATGCATTTTTTTGCATGCAAATTGTAACTAAATTTATTAGCTTAAAAAATATCTGAAAACATCATCATCATAAATTTGAATCTCAAAGGTAGATGACAATGTCATGATTAGTTATATCATAATATAAAGAAGCCAACAGCATTAATGATTGGTAGATTATTTGGTCACAGGCATTTCTGAGCGTGCTTTATTGTGACAAATGTCTTTGTTTTCATTTACTTTAAGCTTTCAACTTTTCACTTTAATATTAAACCATTATTTATCAGACTAATAAATTTGATGTTATTTGATAGATATTTTTGTTTAGAAATGAAATAAAATTTAAAAAATCACATTTGATTTTTGGAATTATTTAAAATATTAGGTTTTAATCAAAACAAAGCACTGTTTTGTCATCAAATTTTAGGTGGAGCAGATTCAATTTGCGGAATAAATAAAATCTTTGTTTTAAAAATCTGAGTGAATTATTTTTAATATGAAGTAAATTTGTTAATTTATGCTTTTAAAGTTTTTTTTTTTAATTTGTACAATATAACAAACTGTTTTAGTGACAACATTTTTAGATAATGTATTTCTTATGATCTTAATCTCGATGGTAACAATATTCAAAAGAATATATTCCTTTATATTTAAAAAATAAAACACTTCTGTAAAAAATAAATATGTAATAATATATATTTTTAATTTCCAATAATTATTACCCAATTGCTATATGAAAATGATCATAAACTTTCCAAAACAAGTTTTTAGACCATCGTAATATTTTCTCGAAGTAATCTCACAAAGTTTGTGATAGCCAAATACATACATAATAGACACCAATCATTAGAAACTTTGAAGATTTGCTTATTCAGTTATCCTGACATCTTTTGAATTTTTTGAAATTAAAATATTAGAAAAAAAATATACATGAATTTTAAAGCTGGGGGGGGGAAAAAGGTTTGCAAAATTTCTCAGTAGAGGATGAAAAACGCAAATACAATTTCTTGACTTTTGGCTTGAGAAAGTTGTAATTAAAAATGTAAAGGTTAATATCTTCAAAAGAAAAATAAATTAAGAAAGCAAAAAACTGCATGATATTTTTTTATATGTCAAAGCATTGACCGAGAAGCAAACCCAAGCCGATTGTTTGGAAGGAAGCTATGCTAACCACTAGGCCACCAATTCTTGACAACTTGGAAGACAAATCTTAAAAATATTATGATAAAGTAGAAATAGATTTTATTGGCTAATAAGAATTGCTTTCATAAATGCTAGTGAAGAATTTTTTTTGGAAATTTTAATAAATAATAAATTTAATTTTGAATTTTAAGATTAAAATTCAAATAAATATTTTGTTCAATAATTTTTATGAACAGATAATATTACAATCCAATAAAAGTTGTTTAAAATGGTGCCAAGCAGAGTTGGCACCATTTTTAACTGCTGATTGACATTTGAAGTTTGCTGCAATTGTTTGTTTTCTAAATAAATATTATTTTTACCCTTTCAAAGTATTACGTTATTTATTTTTTGATTTTTATGGAAAAAAAAACCTGAAACTTATTGGGTGGTTTCACCAATGGGTAGAGAATACATGCAACTAATACCAAAAAACATTATGTAGATCATCAATCACCATTTTCAATCATTATTGATCTATTGCAGGATGAAAGTCTTTCCAAGTTCAATCCATCTTCTCTAATCTTTAGCCATTTTCACATCACACTAGCAAATTTTTTTATTTCATTTATCCATCTCACATGTGGTCTCTTTCTAAATTTTTTACAATCTCTTGGAATCCAAGTTAGGATCCATCTTCTCCAATCTTTAGCCATTCTCTTGCACATCACACTAGCACACTTTTATTTCATCCATCCATCTCACATGTGGTCTTACTTTAGATCTTTTACAATCTTTTGGAATCCAAGTTAAGATATTAGAAACAAAAAAAGTAGAACTTTAAAAACAACTTTTTAATGAAATATGTTAGTGAAAGCAAAAAAAGAAAAACTGGAACATAAAAATAATTAATTTAGAAAAATAGAATATACTCCAAAAACTTGAGTCAAGTCAAACCACTATGAAAAGGTATTTTTAAGCCATATATATATATATATAGTAATAGTAACAAGTCAGATGTCACATGACTTATATATAGCTTGCACTTACAAATATGTAAAATTAAGAGCGTGCTAATAGCTCTAAACAAGCTTTTTTTTTTTTTATGATAAATGCTACTACAAGAGAAGGCATTCAAATCATTTTTATTTTAAATGGTCCCCATCCCCAGACCGGTTTCGACCTATGGGTCTCTTCAGTGAGGAGTTGGGACATTAGATCTAAAAAACCAACTCAAGCAAAGCATTTATCTAAAAGATAATTGTTAGAAGAAGATCTGAAACTTTTAGACATCTACATGTCTTTAAAGTCAGCTCTCCAACTGAAAAAATCATATGGGACTGAACTTAATTCAGATACTCCATATATTAGTAGGCTTAAAGAGCTAAGCCTACTAATATATGGAGTATCTGAATTAAGTTCAGTCCCATATGATTTTTTCAGTTGGAGAGCTGACTTTAAAGACATGTAGATGTCTAAAAGTTTCAGATCTTCTTCTAACAATTATCTTTTAGATAAATGCTTTGCTTGAGTTGGTTTTTTAGATCTAATGTCCCAACTCCTCACTGAAGAGACCCATAGGTCGAAACCGGTCTGGGGATGGGGACCATTTAAAATAAAAATGATTTGAATGCCTTCTCTTGTAGTAGCATTTATCATAAAAAAAAAAAAAGCTTGTTTAGAGCTATTAGCACGCTCTTAATTTTATATATATATATATATATATATATATATATATATATATTCTAACTTGATAGCACTGAGTTAACTTTTGGAAATTTCTTGCCAAGAATCATAGTGCAAAATTAATTAACTAACAATGCCAGGAACAGGCTGACTATATAATTTATAAAATATGCAAATTATTGTAACGAGAAATGTAAATTATGAAAGTCATATGTTTCATTTTTTTGACAAAGGGACACAAGACTTCTTGTTGATTGAATTCGGGTCTCTTGGTATAACCCATGCCTTTCCCTTATAATCATACCTCTCTGTGCAGATGGACTTAATAATACGAGAAAAAATGTGTTCTGTAGGAAACTCATACTCCAGGTAAATTGACTTATATTTGCCATCTTGTTTTGCCTTCTTATAAAGATAGAAGTGCTGGAAAATTCTCATAGATATATTAGTTCAAGATTCCCCATAGTATGCTGCTCTACAAGCTGGAGATGGGTATGAAATTTTATAAACCATTTGAGGAGCATGTTCAAATGGAGTTCTGTCTGAATTCAATAAAATGATATAAAAATAAAACAGGATGTCATAAAGAAATACCACTTAAAAATGACAAAGTAAGCTATAGAAGATATGTAAACCCCTTACTTGGGTCTTGTGAAAAATGTTTGTTTCCGAACTATATTAAAAAATAGATGATACCATAATGTGTGAAGTTATACTATTAAATTATTAAGAAGGAAAAACCTCCAAGAAATTATGAGACTATTATAAGTAATTTTAAAAAAGCAGTTTAAAGAAATAGAAAAAAAATTGACAAATATCTAAATAATAGGATATAAAGATGAATCAAAAAAGGTAAATAATAAGTTAAAAAAAAGAAGGGAGCTACATGGCTATTTGTTTTCTATCTGTTATATGTAAGATGCCATTAAGATTACTACAAATTGTTTACTACGTATTTGCAGTTTGAAACTAACTAAAAGAGCAGGCTTTAAGAATGGATATAGCATAGTAGATCAAATCTAACTATTAAGACAGTTTAGAAAATGTGAATTTGAATTTTACATGACTCTTGCTAATTATATAGGAACATTTTATTCTAGGAGTATTTCTGCAATGATTAAACTTTGGAATATTAAGTGATCGATCTGAGATAGAAATTCTGAAGAATATCAAAATATAACAAACTAGACTTGATAGTAATGGTAAGATAAGATGATTTTATATTTAAAATGTTATGTAGAAGCATTGAAATGTGAAGTAAAAATAGCAAATAGAGAATAAATTATGAAGCTTTAGTGATCTAGAGTTTGCGAAGAATATGATTATTTTGGAGTAATTTAGACATATAAAATTTTCCAGATGAAAGAAAAATAGTAGAATTGAAAAGATTAAATTAAATATCAGAGGGTTTTCTTGATCATTTGTGATGATGGTATTTTAGATGTGATAACATGTTGGACTATTTCCATCATCTATCATTAAATGTTGAGTGTCTAGAAACTTTTAAATTTTAGTTAAATTTTTCCATATACAAGCAATTGTTAGTAGTAACACACTTAGACAAGCAGGTTAGTAGATTACACAACATTTTGGGTGGTATTATTCTTTGTTCTTCTTATGTGTTGTTGCTTTGGTCAGTGACAGTATTAGCATAGGATCAAATGTGCACCTATAGATTTTTGAATATTGAATTTTAAGGCAATACTTAAATCAACTGAGTTATCCTGTCAAGAATCCAAAGGTGTAAGTTAATCTCCTTATGCTAGTATTGACACTTGTCAGTAACACCTAAAAAAGAGAAGAGTATAATACCACTCAAAACGTTGTGTAATCTACTAACTTGTGTTGTCTTTGTATGTTATTACTAACAGCTGTTTGTTATTGAGAAAAGTTTAAAAAAAATTTAAAATTTTGTACATATTCAGCATTCAATGAGAGATAATGGAAATAAAAAATGTCAGAGAGGTTTCAAAAAAGAAGCAAAAAATAAATACTGATTGTAATAAATTAAGAAATTGTAAATCATTATCATCATTGTCAATCATTATCAATCACTGCAGGATGGTCTCTCCAAGTTCAATCCATCTCCACATCACTCTTGCACACTTTCTTAATTCATCCATCCACCTCACATGTGGTTTCTTTCTGGGTCTTTTACACTCTCTTGCAATCCAATTTGATTTCAACTGTCCATCTATTATTATCTCTTCTAGCAATATGTCTGACCCAACTCCACTTCCTTTTTAATGTTTTCAACAATATCAGTAACACCTGTGTGTTTTCTTATCCATACAATGTATTTTTGATCTCTTCTTGTTACTCTTAATATGAATATCTCCATACTTCTTTGAGTGTTCTGAAATTTTCTGTATTGGTCTTCTAGTAAGTGTCCAAATCTCAGATCCAAAAAGCTGGTAAAACACATTTATTAAAAACCTTCCTTTTCAAACACATAGTCAAATAAATACCATGGCTAAATTATGAATGGAAATGAAATTAGTCATAGAGTGTTTTTGATACAAATAATTTAATATTGAAAGAACTATATTTATATTATTTGAAAGCCTTTAATAACTGTGTGTTTGATAATGCTTAAGATGTTTAATGTAAAAGCAGCACAAAGAGTGAAAGAGACTGTGGGTCATATACTGAAGTATGGAGTAATGTATGTCATTATTAATAGAAAGAGATTGAGTGGGTTGGAAAAGAAACAGTCATTATTCAGAAAATTGATAGGCTGAAATTTTGAAACATGTTGAAATTGTTGACATATGAGATGACATTTGAACTAGATTTCAAAACATTGTAGAAGACCTAAAATGAGATCACGTGTAAGATGGATGGATGACACAATCTAAACTTGGATAGTCCTTGTTGCTAGAATAGTAATGGTTGATAATTACGATGATTATATTCCTTTTCATTGATTAACACTTTAAATTGATATTTAATTCAATTAAGTAATAAAAACTCGATTTTAAAACTACATTTAAAATTTAAAAAAAGCTTTTATACTATTATTCTTAGATTTTCTTTTTTCCCCCTCATTCGCTATTATTTTACACTCATAAATCATTTTACAAAAAAAAAAAGAAAAATTATTAAAAAAAAGAATGTTTTATAAAATATATATATAATTAAAGTAATGTAATTTTTATATAAATTATTGCTACTTAAAAACCTTTAAACCAAAGTTAAAGCTTTTGCGTGTGTGTGCGTACATTTTATTGTTAACAGTTAATATTAGTTGTGAATAAAACATTGACTATTCATTTTAAAAGAGTTTTTATATATTTTCTATATACCATATTTATATGAGCGCCTTTAGGTCATGACCTGGAGTTCAAATCTAGGGCAGCATTGGTAAACTCCTCTAGCCATTTTACTAAACTATCTAATATTATGTCAAATAAGTGGATCTAGTCAAATGTTGTTAGCCGAGAGGTCAGCGCAGCTGCCTTGCAAGCAAGCAGGTGGTTGCAGACAGTTGTTGCGGATTCGCTTCCCGGCCGATGCTATGACATATGGAAAAAAAAATAAGTGGATCTACATAGTCTTTAGTTGTATGTTTTATTGGAAATGAAAAACCTAAAATCCATCACTCTCCACTATTTATTTAGCTTTATAATAGTATCTATATCATAAGCTTTTTTTTTTTTGCAATGTGGGAGAGGTACATATGATTTTATTACATGGGAGTTTCATGAGTAGTTTGAGTGGCAGACCTATTTCTTGGATGTCTCAATCCCCAAATCAGATGCTCTACCACTGTACATGTGGTTTGATTCAGTGATTTTTTTTTTGTTGCAAAAGATAGAAACGTTGTCATGAAGGGATTTATTTATTATTTGTTGTATTTTAGCATACACAAAGGTTCATTTGATTTTAAATCATATCGAACAGATTTTATTTATTATCACATTGACCATAATTCAGAAAGTTTTGGATATTTTGCAGAATTGGATTACTGTTATTTTTACTATGGATTATCAAATCATCATCTATCTTGGAGTTATATGCATTGGTGACTTATTTTTTTACAGCTGTCAAATGGTCACCTGCTTTGGTGAATTTGTATAACATTTTTTCAGAATGACCTATCTAATTTTTCATTGACCTGCATGGATTAGTCCATCAGTGGATTATCATCTTTGGCTGAATTCCAGTTTTGAAATTTCCAGTGCTTAAACTTCACACGAATTATTCCCAATGAAGCCATTTGTTTATTTATTTATTCTGTTCAAAGGTCTTCTTTATTGTGATGACATGGTTTAGTCACTTCTTATCTAGTTATTCTTCAATTTTTCTTGCTCTTTATGATTTTCAGCATATCTTGCTGTTTCCTGCACAGTCAGATGTTGTATTGCTATGTGGTTGAGTTCAGCTGTTAACTATTATCATGCTATGCTACCCAATATAGTAATGTAAACAAAATAAAGAATAACAAAAAAGTGCATGAGTATCACATGGCTCCATCTTACACCTTGCTGTTTTACAGCCTACTTTTGTTACTTTCAACCACAATATAATCTTTAATAACTAATAGTATGTTAGGTGATAAGGCTTAATAAATCTCTATTCAGTGATCTTCTATTCATTATCCTCAGACTAGTTTTAAGCTTATGGCTTTCATTAATCAGGAGTGTTGGATTATGGAAAAACGCACCTGCAACATTAAACTTTCTGTCGGTTTTATCAGTATATTGTTCTCTATTATCAAATCTACTCTAATAAATGAAAAATGAATTTTTAATTTACAAAATAAATTTTTCAAAACAGGATGTAAACAGCACCCAGAAAATTTATCATATTTAGGGTTTTTTTTTTTGTAAGGGTATTAAAACGAGTAGAAGTGAGCCCTACCATAATAGTCAGCCATATTGAATAAGACTTTGTTCACACTAGATTCAGATTGGACACTCACCGTATTTGATATCATTTATTTAATCCACTATTTTTATAAGGATGGAGAAAATACATGGATTTTTTATTATTTACAAATCAGACTTGATAATAGAGGGCAGTGCATTGATATATATATATATATGGCATTCAGAAAATTGATCATTCCAATGTTTACACAATCAGTGCCATATTAACTAGTATAAATATATATTCTGAAGATACATGGATTTTATTAGAAGAAAATAATGAATAATAATTATGAATTAGAAGAAGGTAATAATTACAAATATCTTGGTCTGATTATTAATACAGATGAAAACATAATAGATGGAATTTTATCCTATAATTAAAATTGCGTGGAGTGTTTTTGGTAGAAATAAATAATAAAGGAAATATGCCCATATCTTTGAAAAATTAGTTTTTTAATATATTTCATCACTTCTTATTTATGTACTTAAGATTTGGACACTTAATAAAAGTGCAATACAGAGATTTCTGACTACTTAATGAACTATGGAGAGATTTTTGTTACAAGGAGCAAAAAGAGATCAAAAATGAAATACATGAAAGAGATCTCACCAACATCATTGATAGAATTAAGAGAATGAAATGGAACTAGACTGGATATATTACTAGAAGAGATGATAATAGATGGGTGAAATCACACTGGATTCCAAGAGATTGTAAAAGACCTAGAAAAAGACCACAGGGGAGATAGATGGATGAAATAAGGTAGTTTGCTGTTGAGCTGGTGTGAACAGAGGCTATTCATCAAAGAAACTGGATTAAACTTGTAGAACTCTTTTCTCTCCATTAGTTCAATAATGGATTTATTCATGCAAATTTTGGTACTTTGTTAGATGTATTGAAAAGAGGGAAAAAAAATTAGTGAAACATTTTGTTAGAAAATTTAATATGGAGCAGAAAATATTTGTATGATTAATAATTCTCTTAAAAGAAGATAAAAAGATTTGAATACAATTGTGGTTAAAATATTAAAAGAATGTTATTTTTACATTGATGAAATAAAATTGTTTTGGATCTTGTATTGATACAGCAATATTTGAAGATAAGGAGGATGAATATAATGAAAGATCATCTGTGTTTATCAAAACTTATCTTAAATTTGAGATGGAAATTATAAATATGGACAGGAAGTTATTAGTGGTTTAATGCTTTTAAATATTTTTTCGAGAGTTGTTGAGTTCACAATAAAAATATTGATAAAGAAATTGCAAATGAGAATTACAATTGCTTAGATAAGTTTTTAATAAGATAGTAAAAGTGTATTACACACCCATTGAAATTAGATCTAAGAAAGAGTCTTGTTAAATGTTTTAGTTTGAAGTGTTGTTTTAAATGGGAAGATAATTTGGATAATTAGAAAAAGTAAGGCAAGAAGCTTGGAGATTTTGAGATGTGTGTTGGAAGAAGAATGGAAAATGAAAATTAGAAAATCACTTAGCTGCATAGCATTGCTTATGTTTGAGTGAAACAAGTTTATGCAGATATTGTGAAAAAAAGGGAAAATATATTGAACATGTATGTTGATGCAGAGTAAATAAGAAAAATCCTGCAGAATAGACTGATGATCTTAAGGAATAGAGGAAGAAACAAAAAGTTTGTGACATGGTCTGGTTTAACATTTCACTATTTGCAGGTTGTTTATATTAAAACATGTTAAGGTTAACTTAAAGAATATTATTTAATTTTAAATAGACTCATTAAAAAATTATTATGTAGTAAGTAATTACTGTATAAGGTTTACTCTTTAAAATAATACCATATTACTTTGAATGTAAGGCACCCCTGAATTTAAGAGGCCGTAGTTTTTAAGCTTGAAAATTGGGGAAAAATATATACCCCGAATTTAAGATGCTTATATGTATGAAACAGGAAATTAATATAAATACAATAAACTCACCTATCTTACTGTGAATATTTTTCAGGAATACAGTACTTTTATGTCTTCATTATTCCATCAAGTCCATCACTTTCAGGCCATTTAAATTGCAGATGAAAATTATAATTGCTTTGTCAATTTGCTTTTGTGTAAAAGTGCATTTTTCTATTAAAATCTGAATCATTCTTCTAAAATAATTAATATTTTTACAAATATTTTCTGAAATTTTTTTAAATTATTTTAAAACCTTTGTTTTCACTTTGAAATTCAAAACAAAAGTGTTGGAATTGTCAACATCAGCAAGATAACATTAACCTTTTTGATATCCAGCCTGATGTGGCTTACATTTCAGACTTTCTGACATTTTTTTTGTCTCACACATCAACATAAAATATATGATAAAATTATTATTACTTTTCATAAAATAATAAATTTGACTTTATTTGATAGATATTTTTGTTTGCTGCTGAAATAAATTTTAAATGTTCACATTTTGTTTCTGTAAATATTAAAAAATGAGATCACAATCAAAACAAAGACTTTACACATCATCGTTTCTAGAAAGATTATTTTCAGTTTATAAAATCAATGAAATATTTTTTATTTTTTATTATTTTTAAAAATGTGAACAAATATTTATTTATTTCTCATATCTAATGAATTATGCTTTAAAAGTTTAAATTTTTTGAATATTTATTGCAAAATTATGATATTTTCTTACTGTAAATATAATGTAGATTGTTTACATCAAAGCTAGAATTTTCTAATTTGCTTCAGGCCATATTTATGTTAGCTGCTAATATAACATATTTTTGAAAATAAAGTATTTCAAGTCAAAATAAGTTATTAACAATTTATATTTCTTGATATCTAATAAATATAGTGCAAATTATTTTTAAATAAATATCTAAAACCGTAATAAATTCACAAATAAACATGTTTTTGTGTAATTGGAAACTTCAATGTCATAAAACGCTGAACATTTTACAGCCTTGGCAATACACAATGGCTGAACATATCAGGATGGGACTTATGTCTATTGTAAGAGTGGGAATTTTGAATTTCTCGCATTTTAATGTATAATACTTATGAAAAAATTAATCAAGGGTGAATTGGCCAAAAGACAAAATAATTCATCTCAATTGATTGTTGGTTAAAAGATTCTAAAACATTCATTTCACTTTAAAAACCAAAAGGAAGCTTTTGGAACTGTTAAACTTTTGTCAGGCACTCTCTTATGTAGAGAACAATCAACCAACCAGTGTTTTGGAAGGCAGGCTCTTATCTCATTGTTATATTGATTTGTTAGTTGTAAAACAATATGTCAAGCATTATTAGCCAAGAGGTCATCGCAACTGCCTTGCAAGCAAGTAATTGGTTGCAGATGGTCATGGGTTTGCGTCCCGGCCGATGCTATGTCATATGAAAAAAAAAACTATTGCAAAGATTATTTGATAAAATTTTCTTAATAAAATAATGATAAAATAGATAAAATTATATTACAAAATTCTAAAACATTCATTTTCACTTTTAACGAAAATATCAGAATTGTCAACATCAGCAAAATTAATGTTAAAAGATTCTAAAACATTCATTTTCACTTTAAAAATCAAATGAAAACACTATAATTGTCAAAACTGTATATTGATTTGTTAGATTTAAAAATATTCTAAAGGTTATTTGGTAAACTTTTTTTAATAAAATAATAGTAAAATTGGCAAAATAACATTAAAAGTGGTGGTTTAAAATCATTTGGGAAATTAATCCAAAAAAAAATGATTAAGAAAAATTTAACATGCTATTCTAAGCAGAAAATGAGCGTAAAGCAAAAATCCACAGAAATAAGATGTTGAAAAGTTTCACTTTAAATTTAAGATGCCATCCTTCTTTTAGGGGGCCAAAATTTGGAAAAAAAGTGTGCTTTATATTCGAAGTAATGTTGTATTTAAAAAACATTCTGGGTTATTTAAATTTTTGATATTTACGAGATCATATCTTTCTAAAGGATGTGCAACAAAATATGAAAAAGTATAATAGGTGAAAGCTATCAGCTTACAAACTTCAATTTAGTGACAGTTTTTAAAAATAGATGTCTTGGAAATTCTTTATTATTTAAAAATAAATTTATAGAAAAAATATATATGCAATATACTCATTATGCTCAAAATTAATATTACATTTAATATTTGGTAGACATATTAGAAGCCATTGCAGAGCAAAAAGCAGTTTATGTAAACTATAATATGAAAAATATTTTACTTTTAAAAGGTCAAATAAATATGGGGCAAATAAAAAAGGTTAATGAAAAATAGGAGAAAAAAGAAATCAGTAAAATATAAATACATGAATAATACTTACAAGTTATAAACTTAATGACAATGATTTAAAATTAATGAATGAATAACAAATATTTCAATGATGTGAGAAATTAAGAATGCATTAACAATTAAAAAATGGTAGAAGAATAGATAATTTAATTTTTATAAATATTGTGGAATAATATAATGTGCAAAAAACTAATAAATCATATAACTATAATAGATGTAGGTAGGGAATAATTTGAGTAACTGAATATAGATGGAGATAAGATATAGAATAGATGCATTAATAAAAAATAGGGAGTTGGAGAGATTGAGAACTATTATGGAAAGTAAAAAGAGTTTAAATATATATAAAAGTAAACAATATTGGGTATGAGTTAATTTATGATAATATAGAGTAATTTACTGTTTAAGGTTCGATCAGGATTTTTAGCAAGAAAGGAAATGCACATAAATGAAAAAATATTGGTGTTAGTCTGCAAGTTGTGTAAGGATGGCATAGAAAATATTAACATCTGTTAATTGAATGTAAATACTTGCAAGTAGAAAGAGCACAAATAATGAAGTTGTGGCAAAATAAATATAAACAAAGTTATTATATAGAAAGTGGATTCTTGGTTTTTATGCTGGGTTTGGGAAAAGGTAAGAGGGATTTGGATATAAAGGCCATAGAGTTGACAAAAGATTATTTTGTGGAAATGGGATGGAGCTGAATAGAGAAGAATATGGGAAAAACAGGTTGAAGAATGGAAAGGGAAGGTGGCTAACAAGTTTCTCTGGATGTAGTGGCTGAGAGATTTTGGATTCCGATAAAGGAGAATCCACAATGCACCATGTCACATATCACATAAGAGTATTTTAATAAATTGTAACAGGTTCATCTGACACATAAACGTATCATTGAAAAAATTAATTTAGAAATATAAATTTGAATTATATTATCAATAAAGTAAAAAATTAAATTTGTTATGAATTGTATAATATAAAAGATGTTTTTAAAATAACGTTGGTTTTTTGTTTAAAAATTGTTAATTTGATATACACCTGGGTCTCTTTTTACGCAGACTTATTTAACACGATTTTGAAGTTACGCGATTCATATGTTTCACCGGAAATCGAACTCCGATAATGCGATATTACTTTAAATAATAAATTTCGCTCACTTACGTTATATTGAAAGTAATAGCACATTATTGGAATTTGACTTTCATCTTAGTAATTTCAATATTTTCAGTGCTTTATAATAGTAAGATTTTATGCAATAATGAAATTAAAATCATGATTTCCACATTTTATGTATATACACATTAAATTTTACAAGATTATAAAGTAAATTTGTTCAAACATTGTGCATGTTAATTTTGCATTTTAAATCATATTCTGTTTTTGCTTTTTAAAAAAGAATGTAATCAATTACAGTATTAATCATTTAGTATCTGCAAGTTTATTTTTAAAAGGTGAATAATAGCAGTGGGCACAATTAAATTTGACAATTAAAAATTAAAATCTGATTTTTAATTGTAATTAACAATTTAAAAAATTACTTATGGGCGACTTGAAATTAAAGTGATGTAAAACGAAATTTGATTTTTAAATGGAATTGAAAATTAAAAAATTAAAGACAAAAATAAGAATTTAATTTTTAGTTGTTAGTTTTAATTAAATTTTTCCCAGCAGTGGTGAATAAATGTTTTTTTATTATCATAAGTCTAAGTTCATAAACAATTAATAAAATCATCGTCTCAAAGATTAATTACTAATTACGTTGTCAACAGAAAACCATTAACACAATGTGAGAGTGAACTTGGCGCTAGTTGTATTTCCTCTTGTGAAGAATCTATTTTTAGCAGTTTGCAAACGAAAATGTTTATCAGCAAATGGCGATAATAATTAAAACGTGTATAAAAAAATGTAAATTACTGTACTGTAAATTATGCATAAAAATATATTATTTTGAATAAAATTAAATATTATAGTTTAAAAAAGTTTGTCTTATATCAATTTTTTTCAAATTTGAAATTTTTTATTAGTCATATTTTATTTCCATATTTTTTTTTTTTGCGCGAATTTTAAAGTAAATTTTACGTTGGTGCTTTGCTTTTATGCGAGTTTTGAAAAATCATTGTCCGTATCCCCCTTTTTCAAGGTAAGCTACATCTATTTTTGTGTGATTTTATTTGCGCGTGTTTTCTGGGGAACCTATCTATCACGTAAAACGAGACCCAGGTGTACTATAAAATTTATATTTATAACTACACAGTAAAAACAAGAGTTGATATATTTTTAGCTTTTAAATAAAACTGGATTTTTTTATTTTGTAATTGTTGTTTACTTTATGTTATTACTCATAAATGCTTAGTTAAAATATAGAAGATAGATAATTTAAAATAAGATGTATTACTATTTGTTAAAAAAAATACCAATATATATATATCACAAACAAATCATGTCATATGTCACATGACCTAATTTAACAAGCTTATATTACAAATGTTATATAATGAGCTTGCAAATAGCTCTTAACAAGCTTTTCAGAATGTCCCCAACCTTAGACCGGTTTGTGCCCCTGTCTTCCTCAGTGAGGTGCTAGGATATTCAAGTATTATATTTAAAATACCAAGCCAAGCCCAGAATTTTATCTAATGGATAATTATTAAGTAGAAAATAAGAAATTTTCAGACATCCATATGTCTTCCAATCCAGCTATCCCATATGGTTATTTAAGTTAGATAGCTGGATTGGAAGACATATAGATGTCTGAAAATTTCAGATTATCTACTTAATAGTTATCCATGAGATAAAGTGCAGGGCTTGTCCTGGTATTTTAAATCTAATGCTTGAATATCCTAGCACCTTACTGAAGAAGCCAGTAGCAGAAACCAGTCTGAGGTTGGGGATATTCTGAAAAGCTTGTTAAGAGCTATTTGCAAACTCATTATATATATATATATATATATATATATATATATTGTGCCCTTATCTATAGGTCATAATAGGGTAGAATGGTCAATTGCTAAAAAATTTAAAATTTTAAAATACGTTTGTGTAATATATTGATAATTGTATGATCGATTAGATTTTATAGTACAAATTAAGGCTGAAAAATACCTGGTATGTAAAAGTGTAATGGATTATTTTAAAAGAACAGTTAAATAAAGCTTAATTATATCCTTGCTTATGGTTGTAAAAGCTGGCCATATAAAATAATACAGCTATAAATAGTTAAAAGTATATTAATAATTCAATTGTAATGTTTTAAAACTAATAAATTAAATAAACGCTATATGTAATATTATAATTATAATTAATATTCAAATTTAATCTAATATATTTTAAGATAAACTTTGGGATGGTGAGAATTATATTTAGTTCTACATTTTTAAATTATTTTCCAAATTTTTATAAAATATATCAGTTTTGGTAATTTAGACCGAGACGTAAATTAAAAAAAAAAAAAAAATCATCTGATAAAGTTAGTAATCATGTGACTGTATATTATATACCTTCACACACACACTTGTTAGAATATAATAATAAAGTTTGTGAATTATAAAACTAAATGTAATTGCTATCTATCATTAAAGTAAAAATTAAAATATTAAATGTTATTTTAATAATTGTTTTAAAGTTTAAATGGTTTTGATAAAAATATAATTGAGTTTAAAAATGCTATTCTAAATAATATTTTAAAACATGACTCATAAATTCTTTATTTTAAAAAGTTTAATCTATTATAAAACTAAAAATGTGTAAATTTGTTCACGCTAAAAAAGTCATTAACCAATCAACAGAGGTATTTTAGCAGACGGAAAAATAGGAATTAGATGGAGCGGGAGAAGGAATGTGTAAGTAAAGGAAGGAGGAACATATTTTTTAGCTGTATAAGATCGTAAGCTAGAAAAAGTGTTATAATTTTAAAAAAATTTTGTATTTATTTTAAAAGTTTTTGTTTTAAAATATAATATTTTGAACTGCCTTTAAATGGAAGGCTAATTTAAAAGATTTCTTACCAGGATTTTTATTCAAGTTTAGCCGAAACCTTGCAGTAAAAATGGAAATACTAAAGAAAAAAGTACCTAAAAGTATTGATAAAGTAAAAATAATTGTAAAGTGCCTTGAATACAGTTTATTTGTGATCAACCAGGAAATCATTAGAACTCAGATAAATATAATTTGGACATTATACAGAAAACTTAAAAGAAAAGTTATTTGCCGTCAGGAAAAATTATGACGCACAATTTTAAAAGGCTAATCCGAAGTTTTTTATTCTTCTCTATGGAAAAATTAAGATGCGTATATCATAAAGAAAAAATTATGTAAAAGTTATAATGGAGAAAGAATGTTTGTCTTTTTAAAGGAAACATTACAAAGTATATAGTACCAGAATTTTAAAAGAAGGAAAAAAGTTACAGAATAATAATATGAAAGAGCTATTGTGTTTTTATGAAAAAGGAACCGAAAAACTTTCTCTAAGAAGAATTAAAAATATTATAAAGTGTTCATTAGAGAAATGATTAATAAAGATAAAGATTTGGAGAATATAAATCTAATTTGCTTAATGAAAGGAATCCATGGAAGCAGAAAGGTTTTATTGAATATTTAAATTAAAGTACTGAGAAGATGCATCGTAAAAGTCACGCGGGAGAAAATATTAGCAAGGAATATTAGAAGAGAATATTTAGAAGTTTTCTTTACGGGATTAACTAATATCATAATTAATAATTGTATTAAATATTATAAAAACCAAGGATTATCATTCAGGAATATTTATTGAACGAAGTAATATTTGTTTTACCTTAAAATTGAACAAGCAGGGAGAGGAACATTAAGTGAATGGAAAAGAAATAATAAACAATTTTTTTTGGCTTTAGTATGAACAGTTTTTCAAGAAATTTTGATGAAGGAGTACAGTAAATATAGTTTGAATATTTTTTACTAATTTATTTTAAAATATAAAATGTTATGTGAGATTAGGGAAAACATAAAACATAAATTTATTAATATTAAAATTTAAATATAATAACTTGATAAAATTATAGAAATAGTGTTTAAAATAAAGTGTATGGATGTGAATCTTATATCTACAAGGATCAAATAGATGGTGAAGCCCACGGAATGCGATCGAGGAGATAAAGGTCGTTTGGTAATTTTAATAGTTATTTATAATGCATAATGTATTTTTTTTTAGATCATCTATTGACTAAGAATGAAGTGTGAAAGTCTTAATTATATGTACACATTTTATGCAACATATTAACATATAATGAGATAGGAGTAATTCGGAATATGCATGCAACAATTTATTTAAAGTATATTAATAATATAATTTAACAGAACAATTGTGTGATTCTTTTGAACTTTCATGTGATAAAGTATTCAGATATTTAAATAGTTTGTATATGATTAAATATACGGAGGAAAGTAGTAAAAAGATCTTCTTATAGAACAGTGGAATAGTTTTAAAATATCAATGAATTTTATTATTGTTAGTAATGCAGATATGTATTTGTCGATGTACAGTATAGAAAAAATCTTGAGAAATAAGATCGGATAGTGACTTGGAAGTACCAGTGGAGAGGAAACCAAGATGATGTGTTTTTTTTTAAGAAATAGGAAAATATAAGGGATTTTGATCATATTTAGTTTTGTGTGATTTAGTATAGTTAACAAAGTCCTATGACTGAACACATAGTTTGGACAGTGTTTTGCATATCTTTAAACTTTTGATGTTAGAATAAAGCTGAAGAAATAGCTTTAGCATCGTTCCTATGATAGAGGTTGGTAGACAGGTAAAGGTCACTCCTCTATAGTGTATTTTAATTCACTGTGCCATGATTGTCAAGGTATATGACGAATAATATTCTAGTTGTATTTTGATCCTATGCATCTATCTTCGCTATCCTTATTTCGTGAATCTGCATCGGTCAGAAAGATTTTCAAAGAAATAATGAATAAAATAGAACTGAAGATATGTTATCGTTTATATAAGAATAGTTTATTTGCTTGAATGCATAGAATTGTGTAACTTTAAAATTGAAAGTCCAAAATATCAAAAAGAGAGAAAGAATCATATAATACATTGTAAAATTAATTCAGAAATGAATATACGATTTTGAAAAGAAATCTAAACCAAGTATTTTAAAAGTGATAATAAAATTTGAATTTTATTTTATTATTAATGTTGGAGGGAATGAGTATTGCATATTTATCAAAAGAAAATTTAATAAGGTATAATAAACATATACTTGTGCATGATATATTAATAGTTGTAATAATATCATCTGAAGTAAGGTTTGAATGAGAATATTAGGATTAATAAACATCGGATAATGAACAATAAAAACCTAATACCGAATGTAGAATAATGTTTTGACTTTGTAAGATTCCATACAACTAATATAAAACTAAAATTTGTTATTTTGTAGAATTTTATTACGAATGTAAAATTTTGTAAAAATGTAATTTTAATAATATTAGGGATGAAAAGTGTTTGTGATAATCATATAAGAAATGCATTTTGTAATAAGCTAACCATAATAATAAATCAAGTAATAATGCTGTATTTTCTTAAGTGTTAAAAAAAAAAAAAAAAAAGATTTAACTAGGAAAAGTAAATAATATTTTGATTTCATTTTATAAACTAATAAACTAAGTTGAGATATGAGAGTAAGGGATATCCAATGTATATAGTGTAAAAATATTGTTAATTTATTTATGTTGTTAATAAACTTTGTTTTAAATTTATTTTAAAGTTTTTGTGTCCGAGTTGTTATTTCTCCACATGGATGCATGAAATCACGATACATTTATAATTGAAACAAACATATAGATTTTGCACAGAAGGTAAACATAAAAGTGTTATAATAATTTTGAGAATTTATTGGTATGTTAAAATTAAAAGATCATAATTTTATATTATTTATTGGTCATAAGTCGGTTGCCATAATATTACATTAAATTATATGCTAATGTTGCCACACGTATTCTGTTGTCAGATTATTAAAATACTACCACGTACGTATTTATTTATTTCATTTTTAGGAAGAAATAAGATTATATTATATTATTATTGTTGTTATTATTTTATTATTATTAGTTGCGGTGTAGTAGATTATGACATAAAATTCCCTTTTCATATTTTACTACCGTAATTTTAAATCAGTTAGAATACAATTTATGAACCTGAGATTTTATTTATTTTACTTCATTTTATTTAATTAAGCTAGATTCTTGTTATAAAGAAGATTAAGATATGATTATTATTTTAATCGTAGTGAATAGAGCTTAGAAAGTCGTAAGAATACTATGAGTTAGTTATTTGGTATAGTAAAAAGGGGGGATAGTGTTCTTATGCCATTGAGGTAGTATCATGTGGATAATAGCTCAATGTAGTCTATCTCGTTCCCGGTATTGTCACTCCATGTCTCATGAAAATAGTAAATATTTGTTAATTCATTTTAAAATTGAACCGAATTTGTATTTTAAAATTAGAGCTAGTAATCATTTTAATTAATGCTGAATATTTCATTTATTTATTTGTTAACTGAGCTAGAACCCGTAATATTCGTAATAAACAGTATATTTTGGGGTGAGGATGCGCGGGGGGAGGTTAGAATATATATTATATATATTTAATTCTTAGATATAAGAGATAACAATGATTTGATTAAATTAAGCCAGTGGAAATTTATTCATTTAAAGTATATTTTGGGTGATTTGGCACAGATTGCAATTGCGAGGTTCCAAGATTGCTTCTGGAACTGCCAACTTAGGATCAGGAAGTCCCAGGATCAATTTTGAAACTCATAGTTCTGACAATAGAACTTCTTATGAACTTCTGAACAATAAATCCATATATGTTTTTGGGCCTGGATGGTTTGGCAGAGCAATAGAGGGTCCAATTTGGAATTGAGAGGTTCCAAGATTGATTCTGGAACTCACAGTTCTGGTGCTCGAACATCTTATGAACTCCCAAGCAATAATGCTATTAGCATTTTACTTTCATGCTTCCTATATCTATCCACTCCATCCTATACAACAAAGAGGGGAGCTATTATGAGGATTTCTTGAATAATATTTAATTTTTACAGCCACGTCAAATGTGTACTTCATCATGATTAATCAAGATGCAAACTTCAATGACTAAATTCCTACATTAAACAAGGCAAAACTCTCCATATAGTAGTGCCACCCTGTACCAAACCAGTGTAATCAATGGATGCCAGAATGCTTATGCATAAAATCCCTATCTAATACCTATTCATCCAATATCCCCAGACTAGTTTCTGGCTTGTGGCCTATATGACTATATAAGCTATTGAGCTTAGATTGAAAATATATTATTGTGATTTCATTCTCATAGTTTTATAGGTAAGTAGAGATTAAAGGTGGTTTCTGGAGGGTTGCATTAGATCCTAAGATCTAGGTGCAATGCTCTCAGATTTAAAGCTCCTCACTGACGAAGGCCACAAGCCAGAAACTAGTCTGGGGATATTGGATGAGTAGGCATTAAATAGGGATTTTACACACAAGCCTTCTGGCATCTATTGATTACTCTGGTTGGCACAGGGTAGCAGTACTGTATGGAGAGTTTTGCCTTGTTTATAAACAATTATGTGCTAGTATAAGAGATGGTGATCATGTGATTCCTACATTAGTTAAAAATAATTGAAAAACAGGACTTAATACCATAAAATATGTATTTTGGTAGTGAAGGTGTTCAATATTAAGTTTAGCAATCTCAGCATTTAAAATAAAAAAAAGCATCATTGTTACTGATGAGGAAAAATAATCCTCCAAAAACCACTTCATATGGAACCAGCACTCCTCAGCTGGCCCAGATCACAATATGATAATCTTTAACTTAATAAAAGATTATTAATAATCATAACAATGTTTATTGAAAGTGGATGATATCAAAGTTATGAGTTCACTAAGATTGTCACTTTTAAATCAAAGTATAATGTATACATATGTTCATGTAAATGCTACATTATCTGAAAGGAATTGATAAATTAATACTAGAGTTAAGTTTATTTCACATATAAATTGCTGTATGTGAAAATATTTTAAGATAATACACTATTATGGGACTGATGTATTCAAATTACTCAATGTTTAGGAAAAACAGGAGCTAAAAAGGCTGAATTATTTTGGGATTTGGCTTTTCTATTAGTATGTAAATACGCTTATTGTAGGATTATGTTTCACATAAAAAAAAACCATAGTTTAATTTTATTCATTAAAAAACTTGACACTACTGGATATAATTGATAACTTATTATTAGATTTACATTTATCTCCCAGAAATTATTTGCTTTGACATATGTTTGAATATATTGAAAGCTTATGATATGAAATGAAAATCAAAAACTCTTTGAATTAATTTGAATGGATATGTATTGATAATAAAGCATATAGTCATTGCATTAGTAAGACTACTATTTTCCAAGAATGGAAATAAGGAGCATCACATTAACTAGAGACACATTCTCTGTATTTGTTTTGCACTATGTTGGAATAGGTATTCAAATTTTTGTACCAACATACAAAGGGATACCCCAAAATACAAAGGGATACCCCAAAACAACTAGAATCTGGAGAGTGAGCACTTTGTAATACATGCTTCTGCCACTAGATGTCTCTTGTGGGGATCCTTTGCATCAGTCTGCTCATCATCACCATCAAGTGAAATTATGGTATAGGGTAGTAAATGTTTTTGTTAAATGCATCTTGTTTATTTGTCTTTTTTTCAATGGTAAGTACTATATACACCATAAACTATAAGCATATTTTTACAAGGCAAAACTTTAGAATATTCAAGTAATCTGACAATCTTTTAAAATCAAATTCTTTGAAGTGTCTAAAATTGCTTCTAGTTATAAACACCTTTAACCATTAATATTTTTTATTAGTCATTCCTTAGATTAGAGATTATCCACTCAATGAATAATATTTCTGTAGTGTAATTTTCACTACACATTCATGCAAGGTTGGGAGTGGTTTCTATTCACTTTTAACATCTTGTGGAGAGGTGTAATCATAAACTTATGGCAAAGACATATGAAAAAATGCGTGATCTCCAAGATGCATATTTCATGCTCAACTGGCAATCACCAGTTGGCCCCGATCACAGTCTCTTACATACATTTTTATCATTACTTGTCTATCTATATCTACTGAACAAAGATAAAAGATATGTGCAAGACATTGTAGCTAACTGATGTGTGCTACTTCAATGCAAATTGTGCATCTTGGGATCGTACATCCTTTTCTCATGTCTTTGATCATGTTTATGATTACACTTTTCTACAAGGTGTAAAAGCGGATAGAAATCAGTCCCTACCTTGCGTGAGAGTGGTGTAGTGAAAATTACACTATAGAAATATTATTCATTTAACTTGTTTAATTCAATTTATCAAAGCCCGAAATTGTATATAATGTCAGAAGCTCTGTACTTCATTTTATTACATACAAATATTAGATTAGCGTAGTTTATTCTATATATAATTAATGGAGTAACCCACTCTCCCGTCGGGCTTTATATGTGTTTTATAAATAAATAAAAAACTGGAAAAAGTATTACTAAATACTACCAGTTGTTAGTTTATGGAAAAATGATACTCAAAAACTTTTTTGAGTTAATAAACCTTTCCAGCGTGTAATGGCTCTCTATTAGGATTTTTAAAAATATCATTTATTTTTTTTAATTCTTGAATTTGTAAATTTTTTTAACAGCCATCTATTGATTAAAGCAATTCTTCTTGAATGAAAGATCATTAATCAGGCAGGTCATGAAAACGAATTTTTAAAAGGGAGAGAGTGATTAAATTGGCAATATATCAGCAAAGAGATTGGAATCAGTTTTTATAATTCTTCAAATTATATTGTTCAGTCATTAAAAGAAACAGTTTAAAGTTGTCTTTAATAAAAAGAAGCAATAAAATACATTATTTTGACACGTCAGTTTTCATTTCTTTTGCCAGCAGGTTTTATTACTTTAAAAATTATGCTATTCTTTTTATTTTAAGAATGAGATATTTATGACACTTGAAAACTAGCTGATATCTAGCTTTTCTTGCATTGTGATTAAAAAAGGCGTAATATTTGAGAATTTTATTTCAAGTTTATTCCATGTTTAGTTTCTTTCATGTTTTAAGCATGTGGGTGACTTTAACTAGTATTAGTTTATTGGTTGAAAGATTTTGATGAATTTTTATATTTCGATGCTATAATTTTTCTTGTATTAAAGAAATTATTTACCTCCGAAATAGGACCTTTATTAATATTTTTTTATTAGTCATTCATTAGACTAGAAATTATCCACTTAATAAATTATATTTCTGTAGTATAATTATATTTTTATTAAGTAAGTATCAAAATTGTGAGGGCAGTAAGTTTTGATATTTATCACTAAACTGTAAAATATATAATATGGTCTGCGCACAGATAATGAAGTTAGTAAAACCAAATAATACTCTGCAATTTAATGAGTTGAGCGCTTTCGGGAAGCGTTATGCTTCCATTTAGCTACTAGAGTGTGGAGAACTATACAGATGTAATATGCAAATATATGCAAATTAATGTCAAATGATTAAAGAGACCATTTTCGCGAGAGAGAAAAACTGCATCTCATCTATTGATTGATGTTGGATGATTGCTAGATAACATGCTTCTTTTACATTCCGTTTGGTGTCATTTTTTTTCAGAACAAACAACAATTGCTGTAGTTGGCTGGAAAGCATAGCTGGCGGATGTTCAGCGAAAATTGAATTACCTTTTCTAGTTTAGTTATAGTCTTATTAACTGAAACACAGGCTTGTTATATACCTGTGGCTATATATATGTAATATAGGGTATATGAGCACAGACTTTCACACCACCCACCTCTCTCCACTCTATCTAATAACACTGATACACCTAAACACATATATGCTGAAAAGATAAATAATCACCAATATACGTATTTCATGCTAAACCAGCAATCATCAGTTGGTCCAGACTATCATCTTTACACACATATATAGTATAAGTGCTCAAATATATATTAAGATAGACTATCCTCATAGTTTAATGGACAGGCTTATGTCCTGTACATGTGGGGTTCAGATTGACCTTAGGTCAACATGGGTGTGACAATAATCTCGGCCTCAGGGTGGCCTTTGAGCATTCCATCAGATTTTCAATTGGATGGACGGTTGAAGAGTTGGAGTGTGGAGTGGATTGAAGCCTATCCATTAAACTATGAGGATAGTCTATCTTAATATGTATCTGAGCACTTATACTATATATGTGTGTAAAGATGATAGTCTGGACCAACTGATGATTGCTGGTTTAGCATGAAATACGTATATTGGTGATTATTTATCTTTTCAGCATATATGTGTTTAGGTGTATCAGTGTTATTAGATAGAGTGGAGAGAGGTGGGTGGTGTGAAAGTCTGTGCTCATATACCTTATAGTCTTATTATAAAGGTATTTGTGCTGTGCTATTCTGGTTGCAATGTTAGTCCTGGATTCTCCATAATATGATACTTGGCAATTATTCTGGGGGCATGTGATTTTATAAATGACTTGAGGTGTTAGTTCAGATGTGATTCTATTTTTGGTATTGTTGACGAGTCTATTGGTATTGGGTGGCAAACGAAAAGTGACTTCAAAGTCATGAGAGAGTTTGCTGATAAGGTGTTTAGCTAGTGAGTGAATGTATGGAATGACAATGAGTGTTTTGCCTTTTTTGTTGTGATTGTGGTTTATTTTATAGAAAAAATTATTAACTCTCCTGTTGATAAAGTATATAGGGTACCCCATTTTTATTGACTCCAGATGTACTGGTTGAGGTTATTTCTTTTGTTTGCTTCATGTTTACATAAATTATGGTTCCTGAAGAGAAATGATCAAAGGGCTGCTAGCTTGGTGAATGGGGTAGTTGGCTGTGTATATATATATATTACAGCTAAAATAATAAATCCAGATATTATTAATAATTACCGGGTCTTTTGGTCAAAGTGATAAAAAATACATAAAAATCACATTGACCAGGTAATTATCAATAATTGCCAATAGGCGTCTAGTAAATGTCGTAAAAATATGTAGTAAAATATTTATTTATTATTTTAATATTTAGTGATTGTTTTTATTTATTACTGTATTGTTTATCAAATTACAATAAAATTATACAAATAAGGAATATAAAACAAATAAGCAAACTTTAATTAGGTAAAACTTATAAAAGTACAAACTATTTATATATAAAATGACATTACAAAGCTTTATTTTTACAGGAATAGCTTTTGTGGCATTTAGAGTTGCAGAGAATTCTTGACTCTTTACATTTGCAGCAATATGAGTTACGACACCTGTGCAATTGCAATGTTAGAATCCTTGACCACCTAAATTGGAGTTCCTGTGAGCACATTCTCTTAAACTTGTTTCCATATCGGGACTATCATTAATTGAAATAAAAAAAATTTTGCAGACTGTAAATTCATTCCTGGCCTTCTGGTTATCAGTTTTAGTCCTATCTGGGATCCTTATCGGAGTGCATTCTCCTACATTTGCAATTTGAAATTTAGTCTTTGAAAGTTGTAACATTTTTTCAGATTGCTTATTCAAACTCTCCTTAGCAGAGTTTTGAGCTTCTTGGATTTTTTCCACAGATTTCATCAAGTGCGAAAGAAGACTCTTCATTGGTCTGTTCATTATTTTCAATACTGCCAATATTTTTTTTTTATTTTCCATGTCATTTGGCAATATTTCAGAAAAATCTTGGTTTATCTATGAATTGGCTAACACTCCCTTTTTTTTGTTCAGATCTTCATTAGTTATTAACTACAAGTCTTCCACATTATCATATCATTATTCTTAGTTATAATATCACAACCCTCTTCTGAAGCAATTCTCTAAAGTTCAGCACCACTACTGGGTTGATCTTTTAATATCATTTCAAGGTATTCTAGTGATTTCTGATAAAG
This sequence comes from Epiperipatus broadwayi, assembly GCA_028023455.1. Lineage (NCBI taxonomy): Eukaryota > Metazoa > Onychophora > Udeonychophora > Euonychophora > Peripatidae > Epiperipatus > Epiperipatus broadwayi. Next base: position 3,251,073 of record JAQFVV010006217.1, read on the forward strand.
TTTCAATTGGCAAGAATGCTTTCAAGCATATTCTATATTTACAACCATACATAGCCTCACAGCGACTGTGGTCTATTCCAGAGTGATGGGTTCTATTTTTTGTAAATTGAATGCATTTTAATCATTCCAACCATTTAGCTGTATTGGTTATTTCAAGCCAGATAGATAATTTTTAATGTCTTGATTTGCTCCTTCAATTGAGCTTTGTGACTGTCTCAGTTTTCCATAAAACATTTTAAGTTCATTCCACATTCTGCAAACTTCTTCAATAATTCTGTTCAAAAATTCTCAGCTATGTCATTTTGCAAGATGTGTGATGGTCCAAATATTGTAAATAGATCCAATAATTGGCAAGTAATTTCCTTGGCATGTTTGGTTTTTAAAGCTCTTAGTTGTATAAATTTTGTAAGATGGTCTTAATATAAATCATTATAAATTTATAATTCCCAACCGCTGGCAATTCCATGTCTATCAGATCCAACTTGACATCTTGGATTGAATTGACCACTTCTAATTGATTTCACAATGATCTCTGTTTTTGCAACACTTACTTTCTTTTGACAAAGTTCACAAAGATTTAAATATAGCATAACAATTTCTTCAGTAATGTTCTTATACTTTGCCTTAAGCTCTTTCATCACCCTGTTCTACCTGGCATGACCAATTGCAATATGGATATCGTGAATTAATTGAAAATTCTCTTCCAAAAAAAGTATAACATATAATTGGTTCTTTTTCATTTTTAACTGATACGATGAGTTTTTCAACACTTCCAATTTTTACAATATCGTATCTTGATAAACATTGATATTGTTCAGGTGATTTGCTGGAAAACCTCTCCTTGTTTTCTTTAACTTTAAACAAAAATGAATAACTCTTCTCTTTGTAAATAACTGAAGATTTTTTTTTCTTTTTCAACTTATTCATTTGATCATATAAATCATTTCTTCATTATTAAAACCTCCATTATGTTATGGGTAACATAAAATTAATGAAAATATAAAAACAATGTGTCAGTCATATTAGTGGTAGACATAAATAAAAAACAATATCTTCCAATAACATAGTAATCAACACTAAGATATGACTCCTTATTTCTTCTGGAATACAGAGAAGCTGTCAACCTAATGTATTGAAATTTATTAAATTTAATGTTGATTGCAAACCTAACGGCATTGAAATGTATTAACCAGGGCGTGAACCTAACGATATCGAAATGTATTAAATTTACCATTGATAGTCATGCACTGTAAGCTGTTGAAAGCTGTTAAATTTACTGATGACAGTTGAGAATTATGAATAACTATCAGTTCATGTGATAATTTTTTAAAAATTAATCACTTTGACCATCTTATTTGGTTATTATTGGTAATAATCGATAATTAGTAATATAAACTGATTAATCACTTTAAGCATAACATATACTTATATTAAACAATGATAAAGATATGTGTAAGAGAATGTGCACCTTGGGAATCATGTCTTTGGTCACATGCTTATGATTACACCCCTACACAATGTGTTAAAAGTGGATAGAAATTAGTTTTTATCTTGGGTGAGAGTGGTGAAGTGAAAATTCCAGTACAGAAATATTATTCAGTAAATCCTATATGTCTTTAAAATGCTCTTCTAAAGCCATCTGTTTTAAAAGTAAATAAGAAATAAACATCAGATGATATAATACTATAAAATGTTGATCTCGACTTTTGTCTTCATAATTAATGACTAGAATTTAAACCTAGAATTAATGCATTTAATGTATTTAACAGTCATCTTTTACTTATCTATACTCTTCAAGCTGCTAACATGAAATTAAAAAACCCTAGAGTGAATTAGCCTAGGTTTGAAACCTTGTTTTTGTTTTTAAGTTTTCAAGTTATTGACTTGAATAGTGTAAAGGAATAAAAGAGGGTTGTGAGATGCAGAAGTGTATTAGTTCCGAGTTTGAATCTTAGTCTTAAACAGATAATGGTAAAAGGCATTTTATAGCACTATACCATCTGGTATTCATTGGTTATTCAAGTTTATAGTACATGATTCTCAGGATGAAATTAGAAGTGTAGGAGAAAGCTTACAAAAGGTCATGTGATGTTAGAATTATTAAAGTAAAATGTTGAACAGTTATAAAACAAATAATTTGTTTTATATACTATCATTGTTGAAGCTTTAACAGCCATGACTTCAACTACTTTGAATACCTTGGCAACATTGGGATTAATAATTTAGCAAATAAGATTATTTCACTACTTTTTTCTATTTGTTAATTAAAAAAGGATGTTCCAAAAATATCCCAGAATGATTAAACCCATGAAACCCTTGCTTTGAAAAAATTTGACAATCAGCCATCTATATGTTTTAGAATATTCAATAAAATTGCTTTTAAATTACCTAATGAACTCAATCTTCTATTGGCAATATCTTTTAGTTTTTAAAGCCTTGTTATCTTATTTTTATAACTATGGCTGACCTAATTTGTAATCTTTATTTCTGCAATTGAAGAGACACTAATGTTAATTGGAATGATCACTTAGTTTTTCTAAAATATTAATTTATAAAACATAATTAGTTAAAAACTTATCATATGACTTAGAATATATTTTATCATATAATAAATCTGAATACATAGCCATTTACACCTTTTAAATATTCATAAATTTGATAATATTATAAAACTCCAAATGGTCTTTAACATTTACCACTCCATTGAATCACATCATTAAAATTCTTTGTAAATCTAGAAGTTTTAAAAAGTTCAACAAATTGATAAAAAAATTATTAATATTATTACAAGTAGTCCTGGTGAAAGCTATTGTGATTTCAGGATATGTATGCTGCCCTAGATACATTATTGCACATATTTTTTTTGATATTATTTTATTTGAAAACTAATCAGCTCTTATTATAAACATTACCAGATGCACCCACCCTCGTCAAGTCCCATAATTTTTCTTTTAATTGGTTGCTGTAACAATATTTTTTAAGGTTTATGCAAATATGATTTTTAATTAAACATTGCTAATTATATCCTAATATGAAAGCATGGAGTGCCTTAAAGCCTAATTACAAGTCAGCACTTGCAGCTGTTTCTGCAGCTGTCTGGGAACCTTTATCATGAAATATATATTATATCTCTACTTAAAATCACTTATACTGACTATTTTTCCCTGCTTTTTTTATTTAATGGTGGAATTATTTCCTTCGCATAAACGTAGTAGTTGTGAATTTATGTGACATTGGACAAACATACATTCACCAATCAGACAACAGACAAAATAAGATTTTATATATAAAATTAACTTTGGCAACTTGCCACACATAGGGATTTTCTTTTTTAGTGTCATTCAATATTTTTATATTAAATATATATATATTACAGACAGTCTGTGATGTTCTTAAGTAATTATTTTTATGACTTCTACACAAGTTTTGTTTCACGTATATCTTTTTTTTCTTTAAGGGTGTTTTTATTGTTGCTGTGATAGGAAAATATTTTTTAAGCAATGGAATAAATACAAAGTTTATGAAAACTGAAAATTGTGTTAATTGTTTTCAAATGTTTTGCTCCTTGTATATGCCAGAATTATGTATATATTGGATTTATTTAAGGCAATGAACATCTATAATGTTGCTGTTAAAATTTAGATTGGATAACAAGTGAAAATATCATAAAAATAGTTCTATCTTTCCCAACAATTATATTATTATTTTAATAAATAAAATGGCTAGTTGCGGAATGTGAAATAGTCATACTGAATATTTGATAATGTACTTTATACACTTTGCTACTAGTAAAAACAAATATCTACTGATTTGTATTACAAACTGTGGAAAAAATTTGTAACAAAGGTTGAAGTTTATTTTTCAAAATTCAGTGTAAAATAAAAAAAATATCTCTTTCGTTAATTTTTTCCCCCTTGCCATGTGACATTTTAGCAGTTCCACTTTTATCATAGATGAACTATGATATATTGTGAGGCTTAATTAATTGTTTTTTAACCAGATGGTCAAGCTTCGTTTGAGATTTCTAGGAATTAAATTTGCATTTTTTTTTCCTGATGAAAATTTTGCAAAACGTTTTTTTTTTATGGTTTTAAAAGTCATGTATATTTATTTTCTAATACTTTAAATACAAAAAAAATTGATAGCAAGAAAATCGAATCTGCCGTCCAGCAAAGCATCTCAAGTTCTGGGATGAATACCCATTATATATTTTATAATCACAAATCTTGAAAGATTACTTTGAGAAAATATTACAATGGTCAGGAAAATATTACAATGATCTAAAAACTTGATTTTTTGAAAAGGTTATGATTGTATTTGTATCGTAACTATAATATTTTTTACAGAAATGTTTTCTTTTTAAATATAAAAGAATATTTTCTTTGGAATATTGCTACTATAGAGATTCTCATCATGGGGAACACAGCTGTCTAGGAATGAGGTCACTCATCTGATTGTTATAATATCTAGTGATTTCATAAAAATTACAAAAAAATTGTAAATTTTTAAAGCATAAATTGATAGATTTAGTAGTTATTAAAAATAATTTGTTCAGATTTTTAAAACAAACATCAAAGAAGATTTTATTCATTTTGCAAATTGAATTGGCTTCACCTGAAATTTGATTACAAGACAGTATTTTGTTTTGACTAAAATATAATTTTAAAAATAATGCTGAAAATCAAATGTGATTTTTAAAAATTTATTTAATCTATTGAGTGAGGTCAAATTTATTATATTCTGATAAATAATAATGGTGTAATATCAAAATGAAAGTTGAAAGCTTAAATCTAAATGAGAACAAAGAAATCTGTCAGAATGTTAGGGAAAAATAAGACCGTTAAATGATGCAACCATGGCATAGCCATTAAAAGTCTTTTCTTTTTTTGAAAATGAATTTTTAGCTTAGAATCACAAATGTTTTATTTCAGCCATCATGCAGAATTATGTTTAAATATTACACAATCATGAAGTTTATTTATAACTCAAACTTCTTTGCAAAAGAGTATATTATAGACATGATATTTTATGACAATGTCATATCCATCAAATATCTGATGTTACTTTGCACAAACAATACAACTGAAAATATATTTTATAGTGTTTATTTTTAAATTACGAATTTTATTCTTTTGGATGATGACAAATGAGAATTTCATGCAGCAGCGTTTAACCGGTTGACATTTTAATTGTTTTTCTTGGTGACAATTTTTGTAAATATCCAACATTTGATTTTAGTGTTTCATTTTGGCTTTATTTTTAGAAATATGAGTTTAAAAATGGAAAACATTCTTCTTAAAACACCATGTATGAACTTCGCAAATAAAAATATATATATAAAATTAAATTAAATGATATATGTAATGAGAATGTCTTTTTTGGTATTGGATTTTTATCTTAATGCCATTGTAAAAAATAAATTAATAAAATCTTTATTGAATAAAGTTAATTTGAAAAATCTGAATGAATTTTGGTTAACAGAAAACATTCATGTCAAATCAAAATGTAAACTTTTAGTTTTAAATAATTATGGTACAAATATTTCGAAAAAATAATCATAAATATTTTAAATAAATTATAAAAATCTTCAATTTTTTTGCTTATAGCTATTAACAATAGATAAGTATTAATGTTTCTAAAGTGTAATTTTCATTTCACCACACTCATACAAGTTTGAAACTAATTAAAGTACTATCTGTGTCTACTAAATGATACAGATATGTGCAAGAGATTGCGGTCTGGATCAACTTATGAGTGCTAATTCAGTATAAAATGTGCATCTTGGGGGTCATACATCTTTTTAACATGTTTTTGGTCATATGTTTGTGATTACATCTCTCCACAAAGTGTTAAAAGTGGATAGAAACCTTGCATAAGAGTGATGTAGTGAAAATTACATTATTAGTCTAATGAATGACTAATAAAGATTAATAGATAAGTGTATACAATTGCTCTTCCAATTGTTCTTTACCAATCATCAGCTTTGTATGTATGATGTACTTTCAATTTCTTTATGCTGTAGACTTCTGCCCTCTTCAGATTTTTTTGGCAGGAAAGCCAAAGGCGAAACAATTCTAAACAAATATGTTCAAGTGAATTAATGATTTGGTTTTAAAAATTATTTTATATAAAAATGTTTTACAAACATATTTTATCTAAATAGTTTTCTTTTTTTTTAAATCTCAACTAAAGTACTGTTAGTTTGATATTAGAAACTATTACAGTATTTTTGCTGGTTCATTTTTTAAATTGATGGACATAAGTTTTTAATATAAAATAATATATTTTTTTGTTTGTCTCAATATATCATATATAGTTGATTAAGATATATGGTCTTACATTCATACAACATTTATATTTTAATCTGATTTTTTTAAACAATACTTTTTCATTAATGTATGTGCTATAGAAATCAGAGGCTGTGTATATATTTTTGCAATGCTTTGTTGGTGACTTAAAAGAGCTCTGAAAAATAGAAGGATTCAAATTCAACCAATCTGTATTAATGATGGTTCACCTATATAGTTTCCCTGTATTGGTATAACCGCTAATTATTATATTGAATCTCTAGAAGTTCTGATTTGTTCCAAATTTATTAACAAACAGAAATAATGAATTAGTAATTACTAAAGAAATCGCTGGAGGATATTTTCTTGTTATTTTGTTAAGGGAATTAAGCACCCAACTTAACAGGTAAAAATTGTTTACCAAGTTGGTGGCCTAGTTGTTAGCATAGCTGCTTTCCAAGCAGCTGGCCCGGGTTCGCTTCCCAGCCTTCCCGGTCAACGCTTTGACATATGGAAAAAGTTGTTGTAATGTCAACGAATGAATAGAAACTTATCTTAAAGTAATGTTTTATAAATAACTATTTTTAAGATTGTAGCTTTAAACTATGAAGCCAGGAGTGAAAAGAGATGAAAATCTTAGTTTCTTGCGCTTTCTTAAACTTAGCAATAAATCATATTTAATGAATTCATGCGAGCAATACCTATTTATGAATAAATTTAGAAATATTTTCGAATGAATAAGAGCTTACTAGATTTCCAAAAGAAGCGGCTGTATGATGTGCCTATCAAAATGTATCTATATATGGCATAATACATATTCAAATAATAAAAAATAGTTTATATATATATGCGTGCACATGACTTTTACAACTAAACACACGCATATGTGAACCTAAAACATTATTTATGGAGGTTTTATATATGTGTAAGCCCTTTCTATATTTTAGATCATCCCTTGGTTCAGTTTTTGCTTAAGTGAGGTTAAATCCGCTCCATTATTTCTTTCAAAGTAATTAAAGCGCCTCAGGAGTTTAATATATTTTTTATTTGACACTAAATTGCTATTTAAAGCTGCAATTCATTCTTATTAGCTACTGCGAGAAAACAGCTCGGCATTATTACTGTCCTCATTAAAGTTCCTTTTTGTTTTATTAAAAATGAAAAGTTAAAAATCGCAATTAATGTTTGTAATAAAAAAATATTTCCAAATAAAAGGCATTAAATGTCTTTTCTAATTTACGACGAAGCTGCATCAGACAAATACTTATAGATTGCGGGAAGAAAAGTAGATTTAAAGTAGTATTACTCACCATGTGGCTTGAGGACGACACCCTGCAACTTCATAAAGTATTAGAGAAAGAATTATCTGCAGGCATTTCTCCAAAATGGCATAGTTTTAATAAACTTTAAAAATATACACTGTATATAATAAAATTTCCAAAATGAAAAATAACACTTTTATATTTATGTCATGTGTCAACAAATAATTGTAAGAAAATTCACTTAAAATGCATTGTTTGAACTCAGACTTTTACATGACCCTCAACCGTCCTTGTTGTCTTATACCGCTGATACACATGATCACATGTCGAAAAGATAAATAATCACCAATATTTCTATTTCGTGCTAAACCAGCACTCGCCAGTTGGTCTAGATTATAATCTTCGCACATATATACAATCAAAGCTCAGCTTATATTAAAATAGACAATCTTCATACTTTAATAGACAGGCTTCAAACTACTCCACATCACAACTCTTCAGCCATCCATTTTATTGAAAATGGTCAACATGGGTAGGATAAGGTTGGCGCTAAGGTGGGCTTTGAGTGCATCAAGAGATTTTCAATGAAATGGATGGCTGAAGAGTTGTGGGATGGAGTGGTTTGAAGCCTGTCTGTTAAAGTATGAAGATTGGTTATCTTAATATAAGTTGTGCTTTGATTGTGTATTTGTGCAGAGATGATAATCTGGAAAGACTGACGAGTGCTGATCTAGAATGAAATATGTATATTGGTGATTATTTGTCTTTTTTGATATATGTGTGATCAAATATATCAGCGGTATGAGATAGCATGGATGGTTGTGAGTCATGTGAAAGTCTGAGTTTAAACCCCTATATATTACATATAGAAGTGCAAGTATGAAAAAGCCTGTACTGTAGAAAAATTTCATATTTAAAATGCATTTTGTGAAGACAAATGATGATGTCATACATTAATGCCAATTTCAAGTTTGTTTATTACTTATTATCAAGCTTTTTTCATCTAATAATAATGAAGATACTATTATAAAGCAATAGAGAAAATGTTATTGGAGTATAAATTATCATCATCATCAACCATTATCAATCCACTGCAGGATGAAGGTCTCTCCAAGTTCAATCCATCTTTTCCTATCTTTAGCTTTTCTTCTCCACATCACCCCTGCACACTTTCTTATTTCATCCATCCATCTCACATGTGGTCTCTTTCTGGGTCTTTTACAATCTCTTGGAATCCAGTTTAAAATTTCAATTGTCCATCTATTATCATCTCTTCTAGCAATATGTCTAGCCTAACTCTACTTCAGTCTTTTAATTCTTTCAATGAGGTCAGTAACACCTGTTTGTTCTCTTACCCATACATTGTGTTTTCAATCTATTCTTGTTACTCCCAACATGCATCTCTCCATACTTCTTTGAGTGGTCTGAAGTCTCTGTATTGCTCTTCTATTAAGTGTCCAAGTCTCAGATCCATAAGTAAGAACTGGCAAAACACATTTATTAAAAACCTTTCTTTTCAAATACATAGGCATATTTCCTTTTAGTATCAAGTTATTTCTACCAAAAGCACTCCAACCAAGTTTAATTCTATGATTAATTTCATTCATTATGTTTCCATCTGTATTAATAATCTGACCAAGGTATTTGTAACTGTTAACTTCTTCTAACTCATCATAATCAATCTTTATTTTCATATTTTGAGAAAATCTATTAAACATTACTTTAGTCTTTTTAACATTTATCTTTAGTCCTACTTTCCTACTTTCATGTGATAACTCCTGCAACATTTCCTGTGCTCTAAAGCATTATTTGCAAAAATAACTGCATCATCTGCAAAATCTAAATGACTTTAATAATCTTCATTTACTGTCACTCCTTTAGCTTCCCATTTTAGTCCACAAAATATTTCTTGCATCACTGCTGTAAAAAGTTTTGGAGATATGGAGTCACCCTGTCTTAACTCTTTTCAATGTTGATTCCCTACTATCATTATGTAATTTAATTGTTGTTGTTGCGTTTTTATAAATATTCTTTAAAATATGACAATATCCTGAATCTACACCTTGATGATCCATTGCTTTTATCACTGAAGAAATGTTTCTAGAATCAAATGCCTTTTCATAATCTATAAATCCTAAGCATAATGGCAACTCATATTCATTTGTCCTTTCTATAACTTCTCTTAATACCTGGATATGATCTACTGTACTAAAACCACTTTTAAATCCAGCTTGTTCTCTTGGTAGGTGGAAATCCAGTGTTTCTGTAGATGAGTTGTAATTAGTAAAAATTTTCTATAAAACTGATAAAAGACTGATAGGTCTGTAATTTCTAATATCTTCTTTATCACCTTTTTTAAATATTAATATTAATACTGCATTATTCCAATCATCTGGTACATCGTTATCATTTAGACATTTGGTATATAACTTTGCTAAAAAAATTCTAATTCTTCACCTGCTTCTTTTAATATATCAATTATAATTCCATCATTACCTGGAGCCTTCCCTTTCTTCATAAATTTAATTGCATGGCTCACTTTCTCATTCCTTGCTTTATTTATAGCAAAATAAAGTGTGAGATTTAGTGACTTTTGTGATTATAGGAGTAATGGAAATGCACTGTATATGGGAGAAAAGACAACTGATTCTCTTCAAGTTCCATGCAGTACCATCTTTGAATCATAATGATATAGATTAGCTATTTATAATAAAAATTTTAAGTTGTAATGTATTAGCAGTTCCATATCTTTATAGATTGTTTTAATGTTTTCCAAGTCATCATGAAATCTTTCAAATGTGTGTGGCTTACTGTTTCTTTGGCACAGCAAGAATCATTTCATATGTTTCAGTAGCGACTTTACCCAATTTAAAATAGAATTTAATCTTATAGCATTGTTTCATCATGAATTAAGGTGTAAAACACACTTCATATTTTAGATCCTAACTAATGAATTTAGACACACTAGTTTCTTAAAATATTTAATGTGAATTGCTAAACTATAAATATATGCATTGATTTAGAGATGGTGCTGCATGGAACTCTGAATTGTTTTTCCATGCATTTACACTAAGAAAATTTCTCATGGTGAGAGCAGATTATGATTAGGACCAATACTAACTGTGCATGCGCATTTCTGGGAGAAGATCATGGGATAATACTGGGAAATTGAAATTAACTTTTTACAGATTAAAATAACAAAAAATTGGAAAATGATACTAAAGAAAAACTTCATATTCTTTGAATAATCAATTAAGTAGAGATAAAATGTTAAATGATAGTAATAAGGCTGGATACAGAAAGATATTACTGAAAGAAATTTAAAAGGAGCTATTATATTGAGAATAGAGAAAAAAGTTATTTTAGAAAGCTTTGTATTATTAATAAGATGTCTAGGAGGAGAAAGTATAAATTATAAACACTGATTAAATTCTAAGCACTAAGATCACTAAATAAGAAAAGCTTCATTGCTGACATATCTTAAAACTTGAGCTAAGCACTTTTGATACCTTGGTTATACCATATTCATAGTAATGAATATTAGGTAGGGTGGTGGTGGATATAAATGAAATATAAATTTATGTAAATGTGTCCAAATGAATTAAGTATCCATTTTAGAGAGAGAGAAATAGGATTTTTTTTTTTTATTTATGGGGTTCAAGTTATTGGCTATGGACCATGTCTCCTGTATTTTGTGTGTTGTTTTGTTCAATGAATATGACTGGTTAATGTAGGTTCAATGGAATCCTGCCTCCCTTTCTCTAAACAGTGGGGTATCGAATTCATTTGGATATGTTTGCATAAATTTATATCCTATTTATACTCACCACTGTTCCTGTCCACAATTCATTGCTATGAATATGATATAACCAAGATATTGAAAGCTCTTAGATTAAACTTTAAGATACGTCTATACTGAAAGTTTTCTCATTTAGCATTCCTAGTGTTTAGAATTTAATTACAATTCATGTAAGAAAAGTTTATCAATATATATATATATATATATATATATATATTGATAAACTTTTCTTACATCAGTTATATCAGTATATATATATATATATATATATATACTGATGTAAGTGAAATATATAAAGAGAGTTTAACAATTAACTGATGTTTTCACAAATATAATTAGGAGAGAAGTGCACAAGGGATAGAAGAATGATAAAGGATGGTCAATTATAAAAATACTTTAGATGAAAAAAAACAGTGCTGCTGAGGAAAAGGTTATTCGTGAAAAGATTATTTGATTACCAATTAAGAAGGAAGGTATGCAGAAAGGACTGAAAGAATAGTTGTGCTTTGTATGATAGACAGATAATAAGCTTTAATGTATGTTAATTAAAAAAGAAAACTGGATAAAATAAGATTAAATAATTAGGAATCATGAAAGAAAATTTTGGATTAATAAATTAGATTAAATTTAGTCAAGGATTTGATTAGTTTGGAATGAATTACAAGACTTTGGAGGAAAAGAGTGTGACAGAAGTAGTTCTCATTTATAACAATTTATGGTTGAAAAACATAGGCATTAAATTTCTTTTAATCATTATGATTGCATTACCAATCAAATTATGAATATTTGAAAGTATTTAGTTTTAATTATAAATTTATTTAAATGCACATTGATTACATAAGTAATATTTACTAAGGCTGTAACCTCCAAAACATAAGCTTGTGGTTAAGACCTGTAGAGGTCCCTACTATCGCAGTATTTAGTTTTGTATCTTTTGCTGCTAGAAGTGATAATAAGAGTCTTGAATAGCCATATTTTGTATTAAATTAGATATTTTTATTTGGCATGCAGATGGGATGTTGAAGTGAAAGGAGGAAATATGTGATTGGAAGAATGAAGTCAATTATTAAAAAATATATGGGAGAGACTTTGAAAAAATGGCTGAAATGTATTGGATGATTTTGTAGGCTATTCTAAAGACAAAGGATATTGTTTGGATGGATAGCTTATGCTAGGAAAATTATTTAAAAATATGAAGATGTGCAAAGTTAATTGACATTTTTTCATAAGAAATAAATATATGAACCTATTGCCTTACTTTTGCTTCATGTTTAAATTTAAATGCGTTGTTAAGTGAATGATCTCTTGATAAAAGTGGAATTAATATGATTAAAAATGTGTGTCAGATTTGCTCATAAAATATCCACAGTAGATGTGAATATTGAAGATAAAATGTTGAATAACTTAAATAAAATATGTATTTGTGTCCAGGATAAGAAGACGGTGATTAATTTGATGGTGGATGAAATTAATGATGGTAACAGTGATAAGTTTTCCAAGTTATTGTTGTTGCTGTTTTTATCAGTACACTGCAAATGGATGCCCCTTCATCCTATTATGTGGTGTAAAATGTTGATAGGAACCAGTCTTTAATTTGAATGTGGTATAATGGAAAAATATAAAAAGATTCAGGTGGCACTTACCCATGAGCGAGAATTGCTTCTTAACAGTATGCTTAAAGAGAAGGGATTGTCTCAGTTTCTGTACTTGATAGATGGCTGCAGTATGTCATTGAGATATGACATGTACTGATAAAAAGCAAAAAAAAAGTGAGTTTTTGAACAACTAAACAATTTTTAACAAGGTAGAAAATATTTGATAAGAAAGTGTAAAGTTTTTTTTGTTTAGATCAGAACTTAATAAGAAAAGAGAGGAGAAAGCATTAGATATTGTAGAGATGTACACTGGATGAGAATAGAAAAGATAAATTGAAAGGATAAAGTTAGGAATATAGATGTATTAGAAAAAAGTGAGTAAAGAAAGATCATTTATTGAAGAAATTGAATATGCTCTGATATCCTTTTTCTTCAATAACTTTTATTATTATTATGGAAATGTATTAGCACACACATTAGCAGCTGATTACGATCTCTGTTATTTTGATGTTTTTAAGTATTATCAAGTTCAGAATCTACGCAATCACTATCCCTGCATTTCATTACCCATTTTAGAGTCTTGACTAAACTCTTCAAATTTTAAGCTTTCTGGCACAGTACAAGAATGTTATATGTTTTTTTTTTACCTGTCCTAAATTGATAACTTTTATTTTATCATTTAAGAAAGATGTTTTACAAATTTTCTTAAATTTTGTAAAACATTTAGCTTTATAGTTAGAAAACATTTTATTGTGTAAAATACTTTATCACATCGAAAGAAAAAAAAAGAATGTACTTTCAATATGAATGGCACTCTGAGATGGAAAAATGACTTCTGCCTTACTATAAAATTGTAAAATTTACTTTTTATTATTTTGTTTATTTACATTTTTTTGTTTAGTCTATAATTATAGGGTATAGTCATGATTTGAATGTATTCGTATGAAACTTGTTACTCATGCATGATAAGCAAGACTCAATGTATTATTTTAGAGCATAAACAAGTAAATGCCTAAAAACAGTGTGTTATGAACATTCTTTTGAGACTAGTTATAAATGTATAATTGAAATACCTTTCATTGAATGATGCCATGTTTGAGACTCAACTTTATCTTTTCCTGTGGATATACCCAATATGTTCTTAATGGTAATGATATTTTTTATTGATTAATATACTTTTTGTAATATTAAATATTGCCTAACTCTATACTAGTAATTATAAATAAAACAGAAATTTATATTTAATATTAGTCAAAAAACAAAATTTTGCTAAATTTCTTCCATAATCATGGTTTATCCATTAAGAAATAGAACTTTTCGAATAACCATGTAAACTCTATTTAAAATATAAATAGCCAGACGTCCAAAATAAAAATTAAATACTGCCTAACACTAAACTAGTAATTATAAATAAAAGAGAAACCATAGTTGTTGTTTTTTTTTAATATGTCATAGCATCGGCCGGGACGCGAACCCACAACGGTCTGCAACCAACTACTTGCTTGCAAGGTGGCTGCGATGACCTCTCAGCTAACAAACCATAGTTGTGGAAGAATTTTATAAAATTTTGTTTTTGGCTAGTATTGTATAGTTACTAATATAACAATAGGCAGTATTTAATTTTTATTTTGGGAGTTTGGCTATTTATATTTTAAAGAGAGTCTTTATATGGTTATTTGAAAAGGTTTTTTTGATAGTAGATAGAAACCATGGTTGTGGAAGAATTTTAGTAAAATTTTGTTTTTTGGCTAGTATTGTAGGGTTATATAAACTTTTTTTTTTTTTAATAATATGTCTATAAATAATAGAGACAAAACCATAATCATTACTATATCTATTATGATCTTAAAATCTTCTTTGAATTTATTTGCTATTGCTGTATTTCTATTAAATACATTCAGTGGATAGTTATTTGTATTTTTATAACTTTTTGCAAATGTACTTCAGATGCTGTCTAATTTGAGTGATTTTGTTTTTTTTTTGAGGTTAACATAGTTTTTTCCCAATCTTCCACCATCCAAGAATATATATTTGTCAAAAATCATAGCATCGACAGTTCCCTGTTAGTAAAACATCTTTATTGTAAAGAATTATTAGTTACACAGTGGTGTCAGCCACGAACTCCACAAGTTACTTTTTTATTTAGACAAAACCAAATGGCCTAGACTGCTGATAATATTTTACCTGGAGGCACATACATTTTAAATTTCCATACTTTGTAGGAAATATCAAATGATATACCTGGAAGAGGAAGTCTCCTTATTAAAATACATCCATCCATCGTTTTTAATGTTTCATCATATAAATCTGAGAAAACAAAGCTTAATTTTTTATCAAGAACATATGATAGGAGTGCTTCATAAATGAAATAATTGTTTACTTATTAATTTCTTATTGCTGTTTTTGATTTTATTGTCTCTTCAGCAGACTTATATACAATTCGAGGAAACTCTTAAAATAATATACCTCAATTATTTGTTTTTATTAACTAAATTTTGTGAAGAGCATGCAAGATTTGATTTTTTTTTTCTACAAAAAAATGAATGCCATAACTGATAAAAGTGGAAATAGATATAGAATAAATAGAAAGAAGTATGGAGAGGTGTATGTTGGGAGTAACAAGAAGAAATCGAAAACGCAATGTATGGGTAAGAGAACAAACAGGTGTTACTGACCTCATTGAAAAAATTAAAAGATTAAAGTGGAGTTGGGCTGGACATATTGCTAGAAGAGATGATAATAAATGGACAATTGAAATTTTAAACTGGATTCCAAGAGATTGTAAAAGACCCAGAAAGAGACCACATGTGACATGGACGGATGAAATAAGAAAGTGTGCAGGGGTGATGTGGAGAAGAGAAGCTAAAGATCGGAGATGGATTAAACTTGGAGAGACCATCATCTTGCAGTGCATTGATAATGGTTGATAATGATGATGATGATGACTGATAAAATCCAAGGATTTATTGTTCAGGAGTTCATAAAAAGATCAAGCATTGGAAATGGTAGAGCTTGAGCTACATTCTATGGATTTTGCTCTCCAGAGTTCATTACTTTACCACTGAACTATGCCATACAAAAATAATTGGATGTTTATTGCTCTGAAGTTCATAATAAGTTTGAGCCAGAGTTGGGACTGGTTTATAGACCTAGTACTCTAGAGTGGGAACTTTATGACTGAGATTGTGCAAATAATTTGAAGAAAGATGTTAGAAGACTGATACAAATGAACTATATAAAATTAAGATAGAAATAAAAAGCATATAAATTTTTTTTTAATGTAATTCAATCACAATTTTTAAAACAGTAGCAACCTTCTAAACAGTAATATCGCTTAGTGCAAAGCATACTAATCATTGGGCGCTAGGAGGTTTGCACATAAAATCTCTACTTAGTGCTTATCTAGGCACTAGAAAGGGACTTTATACTCAGACCTTCTAGCATTCATTCATTACTTTAGCTTGCACTGGGTTGCACTACTGTATGGACAGTTTGCTACTATATTAAATGTAATTAGAAAGAGTTACAAGTAGATTATAATTAAACAAACGATTGAGTGAAAAGTTAAATAAATAAGTGAAATTAGATAGCTATGCAAGCTGTAGTTAAATAGAAAAATAGATATATGAATCAAGAAGTTGAATAGATGTGAATAGCCATGGGAGGACATGGGAGTCCTTGTGATTAGATGCAGATTGCAATTAACTACTTCATTTTGACAGCCAAGTATATGCTAAGACAATTAATTTGTACTGTGTCATATTAAATCACCGATTGATGAGGATGATGCTTCTTTGGCAGCTTCTCTACACATACTCTGTGTTGTGATGTAGTATTGTTTTAATTGTGATTGATGTTTTAATCATTTGCAGACGAATTCCTGTTTACAAACCTCCCTGGAATCCTTTTACCATTTATTCGATTGTGCTCAATTTAGTAATTAACTGCTAGGAGATTAAAATGTAAAAATGATTGATGAGCAAAAGGAGTATGCCAAAAAAGCTAATCAACTTTGCACTAATAATAGTCAAGGGGGGAAGAAATGATTGAGGTCAATGGTCGACTCTGGATCCAATTTTAATCAGAAAATTATTTTGTTTATAGGTTTTAAATTTATATGTAAATTAAGAGCATAAAATATAACATTTTTCTGCACAGATATTTATATACACGTATATGATAGAAAACTAAAATAGTACTATTCTATTAAATACAGTAAATGTGGATGGCAGTCACTTTTCATGTAGCTCTTGCTGTCTGTAAAACAGATGTCTAATTCTTAGAAGCAGATTCTTTATTAAAACCAACAACTTTCCATTATAGAAAATCATCTATCTATTTTAGTTTTGTAATTTTTGGGGGAACTTAGCTGTCAAATCAGCTTCTTAATATTTTTTAAATACGATTATTTAATCTTTTTATGAGCAAGTCTTTAGCACAAATTGAGCAACTTCTATTAATTCTCATTACAAATGTCTCTGCTACTTTCGTGCTAGAAGATTAAGCAGAGATAGAATGGCTTTTAAACTACCTTAAGATTTTGTTGCCGTTAATGATATGTCTGATGTTCGTGATGGATTTTTATGCCTATGGTATTTTAGCTCTAAATTATTTATGAATACTGAAATGATATATACAAATACATGTTTCTTTTATAATGTTTTTATTTGTGCACACTTTTTTCTTATATGTCAAATGTGTTGACTGAGAAGTGAACCTGTGCCAGCTGCTTGTAAGGCAGCTATGCTAACCACTAGGCCACCAACACTTGACTTGTGCACACTTTTTTACATTTAAAATCTCTATAAGTAGGATATACCAATCACAATTTTTATTTTTTAAAAATAACTTCATTAACCATATCTTTATTCCTAACAAGATTCTCTTATGAGAAATCAAGATATTCAATTTGCATATATTTGCCCTCTAGTGAGAGATTTTTTGACCCCCCCCCCCATTAAAATTCAGCATATTTGATTCTAATAGTTTAATTTCAAATTTTTTTTAAAGGTGTCAGGATATTTGAAAATGCAGGAAATTCAAAGCCTGCTAGACTCCACATTGATGGGTTACCCTTGGAAGTCTCGAACTTTGTGATATTATTTCAAGAAAATATTTTGAGGGATTAAAAACTTGATTTTTTTGGAATGTTTATGATTATTTTGCACAGTAATAGTTAAAAAATTATTACAAATCAAGAGAATATATTATTACATATTTATTTTCTACAAAAATGTTTTATATAAAAGGTTATATTTTTCTAACTAATGTTACCATGGAAACTACAGTGGTAGCAATTATGATGTTAGTAATGTCATCTTTCCCAATCTACTAGAAAATATAGCAATATCATAAAAGTTACTAAAAATTTTAAACTTTTAAAGAATAAATTGATAGATTTACCAGGTACTGATAATTATTCACTCACATTTTAAATACAAATGTCAATCAAAGATGTCATTTGTTTGCAAAATCTATATGCTTTTTTCCAATGTTAAATGATAAAATGATGGTTTGTTTTGATATAAAGTCTAATTTTTAAAATAATTGCAAATGTCAAATGTGATTTTTTTAGAATTTATTTATGTTCTAAACAAAAATATCTATCAAATGAAGTCATATTTATTATATTCTGATTTATAATAATGATTTAATATTAAAATAAAAGCTGAAAGTTTACAGCAAGTGAAAACAAAAAAAAACTGTAAATGCTAATGTACTGCAAAAGTATTAATATATTAATAAAAAATAGATAATTAATAATAAACATATGTGTTCAATCTCTTTTTATTTAACTTAATTAGGTTCTTTTGTCTACTTGAAAAATCTTGTGACATGATTTTTCACCCATTTATCACTAACCTATCTTACTGAATTTGCATAAATATGTATTCCTGATATCAATAGTTTATTAGAATTTTCATTTTTAGCAGGAAATTAATGAAAAATTAGCACATTTTTAATTGTATATGGGAATATGCTAGTGTCATCTACTGGTATTGAATTTTATCTAAATTTTCTTCATTTCTAATTTCAAGAACTATATAAAACTAAAAAGTAGTAAATAATAATGGATTGTTTTGAAAGAATTGCTTTTATTCACAAAAGCATACTAAGAAATAAATAATAAAAGAAAAATGCATTGAAAAGTAAAAAGTAGTTTTAAGTTATTTCTGGTGCTTTTGTTTACATAATATCATTAACATCAAGAATAGTGTGACATTTGGAAGATGTATTTATTTGTTATGACATTATATATGTGTGTGTGTGTGTGCAATTTCACACATTTTTTGTAAGTAATTTAAACAAAACTCAAATCATTATTGTTACAATATAAATTTTAACCATTTGGATGATGGGCTTAAAATTATATTGTTTTATACTTAAAATTAAACTAGAGAAAAATGTGTTAAAAAAGTTTCCAAAGAGGAGTCATTTCTCTTTAGTGGAATGAGAAGGTGAAAGTTTGTGTGTGAGAGAGGGTGTCTGTGTCACACACCTTGCATTTCATCAATTATATGGAACAAATTATACATGGAAATATAGATTTTTTTTTGCAGTATTATAGCACTAAAATTCTAATTTTAATACTTTACATTTTCAAAAGCAAAATGAAACTTATACACCTGGGTCTCTTTACGCAGACTTATTTAACACGATTTTGAAGTTACGCGATTCTTGTTTCACCGGAAGTCAAACTCCGATAATGTGCTATTACTTTGAATAATAAATTTCGTGCACTTACATTATATTGAAAGTAATAGCACATTATTGGAATTCAACTTTCATCTTAGTAATTTCAATATTTTCAATGCTTTATAATAGTAAGATTTTATGCAATAATGAAATTAAAATCATGATTTCCACATTTTATGTATACACACATTAAATTTTACAAGATTATAATGTAAATTTGTTCAAACATTGTGCATGTTAATTTTGCATTTTAAATCACATTTTGTTTTTGCTTTTTAAAAAAGAACGTTATCAATTATTAATCATTTAGTGTCCACAAGTTTATTTTTAAAAGGTCAGTAATAGCAGTGGGCACAATTAAATTTGACAATTAAAAATTAAAATCTGATTTTTAATTGTAATTAACAATTTAAAAATTACCTACGATGACTTGAAATTAATGTGATGTGAAATTTGATTTTTAAACGGAATTGAAAATTAAAGACAAAAATAAGAATTTAATTTTTAGTTGTTAGTTTCATAAACAATTAATAAAATCATCCTCTCAGAGATTAATTACTAATTATGTTGTCACCAGAAAATCATTGACACAACATGAGTGTGAAGTTGGCGCTAGTTGTTTGCAAACGGAACGTGTTTTTCGGCAAACAGCTATAATAATTAAAACGTATAAAAAAATGTAAATTACTGTACTGTAAATTATGCATAAAAATATATTATTTTGAATAAAATTAAATATTATAGTTAAAAAAAGTTTGTCTTGTATCAATTTTTTTCAAATTTGAAATTTTTTATTAGTCATATTTTATTTCCTTATTTTTTTTTGTGCGAATTTTAAAGTAATTTTATGTTGGTGATTTGCTTTTACACGAATTTTGAAAAATCACAGACCACATCCCCCCTTTTTCAATGTAAGTTACGTCTATTTTTGCGCGATTTCATTTGCGTGTGTTTTCTGAGGAACCTATCTATCGCGTAAAATGAGACCCAGGTGTATCATAAAAAAATATGGAATGTAGTATAATTTTCAGCATTAATATTTATGACATAGGAAACTTTTTATAAAATAAGTTTAAAGCTAATAGGAAAAGTATAAGGAATAAGTCTATACATAAATTAACTTCTTGAATTGTGACTTTTACTATTCCACCTGGTGAGAGTTTTTGAAAATATTCAATCTTTTGCTTTTGTATAAAATCTTTATTTTATACTAAAATGCATAAGTTGGACTTAATTTTTTTAGTTTAAATTTATAAATCAATAATATTCTAAAAAATCACATTTGATCTTTTTTTAAAAAAATTAGTAATATATTTATTATAAAATTTAGTAGGACAGTATTATACATAAATATATGCATGAAAATGTACATTAATATATCCTGCATTAAACTTATTATTACTTTGTACAATGCTTTTTTGCAATCCACTATACAGTTTTGATTACCTCAGCAATCCTTTTTTTGAAAAAGAGAAATATGTTTATTTCCGTTATTATTACTAATAAATAAAATTCAATGAAACTGAAGTACCATTTGTACAGTCACTGACAAAGAAACCTGCCTGTTGTTCCCAGAAAAAGTTTGTTGACTGTTTAGTTATTAGTAAGAGCAAAAAATCTGTAGTTATTTCATTTTTTTTTGTATACAAATATTTTATTTGATGATTATATTCGCTTATAAATTTATAAGATTCCACATTGCATTGTAAGTTATATGAAGTACTGAAGTTATGTCTCTTTTCTTAATTAATTTTAGTTTTTCAATAAAAATTTGTTGAGGATCAGATACATTCATGTCAAATAGAAGTGTACATCTAACCAGCCACAAACTGTACACAATAATCACATATTCACCTGCTGAGATGCCATTCATAAGAGTGATGAATAGTGGATGTTTTATTTGATATAATGATTGAATTAAGATTCTGAAATTTTGCAAAGCAATGCATCTCATAAAGATGTGAGGTATAGTAGCATCCTCCCTGTGACAAATAGAGCATGTTGTATCCAAAGATTTAAATCCTCTATGCATTACTAAATGACAAGTAGGAAGAGTATCTAGATTCAGTTTGATCAAAAAATCAAAGTACTTCAGCTCAAGATACCATCTCTTGAATTTTTTGATGAAACTAAAGTTGGTAATATTGAGTGTTAATATATTAGGGGGAATATTTTCATTGATTAGGAGGTATGCATCCCAATATCTAATTTTGGATGTTTTTATTTGGTTGGATGGTGTGATCACTTTTGAAATATCCACTAAGATTTTAGAGAGATAACAATTTGGAAGTGGAGGTGGAATATCCATAGGATGTATAAGTAAGAAAGGAGAGTCTTGTGGAAAAAAATTAACTTAGTTTATAAAAAAGATTGTTGACATGCTGGAGCCAAAGTACCTGAAGTGTGTGAAGAGATAAACCATTTAACTTGGAAGGTTTTTGCATTTTCTTAAGGCTAATAGCAACAGTTTTCTCCCTTCCACAATATTTTAAAGCATAGGTAGTTGATATTATTAATAAATTTAACTGTAAAATTAATAAACAGCATATAATCGGCAATTCTGGGAAACAGCAGCATGTTTAACAAAGAAGTTTTGGCATAAAGAGACATGTATACCCTGGATAGGAAATTGATTAAATTATTAACTGAATTTAGAATATTATTTTGAATCAACTTTCTCATTGCAAGTGTAGAAAGGCTAAATGGTAAGCCCAAAAATTTCTGGGGCTTAGCTGAGAAAGGTGATGGAATTGTGTTTCCCAAGGAAAGCCTCCATGTTGCCGATTTTTTACGGTTAAAATTTAATCCCGACTCTGAAGAGAATAAGTTCATTAGTTGAAAAAGTTTTGGAATGAATTTATAAGATGGTAAGAACACTACAATGTCATCCATATAGGATATGTGATTAATAAATTTATTAATATTTGATATTTTTTAAGTATTTAAACACTGACTTGTAAATAAGAACAATCTCGTAAATGTCATCAACAATGTTTATGTAAACATTCTTTTATTCTTTTAAAAACAAAAGTTTGAAGTATGAACAAATCAATGTGTATTTATGATAAAACTATCAAATTTTGTTTTAAAATCTGATATTTGCTTTATAATTACAATATTTGGAAAGATTTTAATACCATGTCAATTGTGACAGATAATGACTTTATAAAGGCCGTGATTTTATTTGTTTATACTACAGTCAAGTTTATTAACTTTCATTTCTAAAAATAAACAATAAATGTATAAATTAAAACAGGCAAAACTTTCCATACAGTAGTGCCACTCAGTGCAAGTCAGAGTAATCAATGGATGCCAGAATGCTTGTGCATAAAATCCCTATCTAGTGCCTACTCAACCAATATCCCCAGATTAATTTCCAGTTGTGGCTTTCATCAGTGAGGATGAGTAGGCACTGGATAGGGATTTTATGCACAAACCTTTTGGCAGCAATTGATTACTCTGGCTTGCACTGAGTGGCACTACTGTATGGAGAGATTTGCCTGCTTTAATAACAGTTATGAGCAAGCATACGAAATAGTGATCATGTGATGTTTAAATGTATTGAAAGTGTCCATATGCATTTTTTTTGTTTTAAATAATTACTTATCAGTTAGTGTGCAATATAAGCAAATTAATCATATTTCTTTTATTCCAAAAACTTTGCATGAAAACTAAACTAGAAGGAAGTAAATGCCTTCTGGGTATTTTTTTTTATGTCATAAGAGAAAAGGTCTTAAAATCTGAGTTCATTATCTTTAGTGTACTTTCTCTTCAGATTTTTTTTTTTAATTAAAAGATCAAAATAATCAGTCCCACAGAAATTGTTTTTAAAAAATTCTACATTAATATGACTTAACAATAGTGGTAAATGAACACCGTAAAGCAGCAGAAAGATCATGCTTCTTTGGAAAGTAAACAAGCCATTTTCTAATGAATCTTTTTTGATTAACAAATGATCTCAGCAGCTTTGCAAGCAGTTGTCCCGGGTTAGCGGGTTCGCTTCCCGGCTGATGCTGTGACCCATGAGAAAGAAAAAAAATATATTATTTGTCAGATATTTGTCTTGATTGCATTTATCATGTGCCTATCTATATAGTTATTATTACTCCATTTGTCCTATTGTTTTAATGTCTGTTACTTAGTAACTGTAGTGGTAGCCAAAATTAATTAACATAAAAATAGAATAAAATTCTATAATAAAGATAATGATTTATAAAGAATAGTTTTACTCAGATTTTTATAAGATTCTTAAGTATAGGGGATTTGAACTCAGACTTTCAAGCATCTTTCACTATCTCATATCACTGATACACATGATCACACACATGTAAAAAAGATCACTAATCACCAATATACATATTTTGTGCTGAATCAGCACTCATCAGTTGGTCTGGATTATCATCACACACACACACACACATATATATATATATATATATTCAGTGCTCAGTTTATATTAAGATAGCTAATCTTCATGCTTTAATGGATAGGCTTCAATCTATTCCAACTCTTCAGCCATCTATACCATTGAAAATCTGATGATGCAAAGCCCAAATTCTATGCTGATGCCAATATTATTGTCATGCCCATGTTGATCTGAAGTCACTCTGACCTCTCATGTACAGGACCATGTCCATTTAAATACATAAATGAGGGATGCCAACAATATAGGCAGCAGCATGGGATTTGGGCT
Organism: Epiperipatus broadwayi; assembly: GCA_028023455.1. Taxonomy (NCBI): domain Eukaryota; kingdom Metazoa; phylum Onychophora; class Udeonychophora; order Euonychophora; family Peripatidae; genus Epiperipatus; species Epiperipatus broadwayi. The sequence continues at coordinate 3,275,405 of JAQFVV010006217.1, forward strand.
TTCCATCAGATATTCAATGGTATGGATGACTGAAGAGTTGGAGGTTGGAATAGATTGAAGCTTGTCCATTAAAGTATGAAGATTTGCTATCTTAATATAAACTAAATATTGAATATATATATATGAGAGATGATAATCCGGACCAAGTGATGAGTGCGTTCCACATGAAATACTTATATTGATGATTATTGATCTTTTCTACATGTGTGTTATCATGTGTATCAGTGATATGAAATAGTGTGGATAGTTGAAAGGTGCTTGAAAATCTGAGTTCAAATCCCCTATATTTACAATTAGGCTCCAAGTATATGAAGAGTGCCTGTATTTCAAATATTATAGATTCTTGAGGTTTTATTTGTCATTTTACAAAACTTTCACTAAAGATTAAGTTTCTGCAATGTCTGATCAGTTTAACGATATTTAATCTTGCTATTATTGGTTAATTTTAAATATTTCACAAGTATTTTGACAATATTTTTGGGATGAATGTGATACATTGGTTTATAGATTGTGACAGAACTGTAACAGGCATTATATTGTTGTAAATAACCGATTATAGCAACATATCTATTTTGTAATTTCTTTAAATGTTTTACATGATAGTTTTATTACATAATGGTATATATCATTTACTTTTGCTTCTCATGGTTTAATTATAAATTTATTTAAATGCACATTGATTATGTAAGTAATATTTACTAAGGCTGTAACCTCAAGAATGTGTGCGTAAAAATGCGATAGTAGAGACCTCTACAGGTCTTAACCACAAGCTTATGTTTTGGAAGAAAAGAGGGGGGAACCCTTCTTTACTTCAACCTACTTTCTATATAAATAGGTGAAGCTGAAGTGGTTAAATCTGAGAGTGTAAAGCTATTCAATACTTCACTGATTAAGTCCACATTTCTTATTACACATTAATACTTGCAAAATCTTTCGATTTACAATGAGTCAATGGAAAGATTTTATAGTTAGAAATCTATTATGATAATGTAATTCTTGAGGTTACAGCCTTAATAAATATTACTTACATAATCAATGTGCGTTTAAATAAATTTATAATTACAACTTTAAATTATCGTAATAGATTTCTAACTATAAGATCTTTCCATTGACTTGTAAATCAAAAGATATCATGGGTATTAATGTGTAATAAGAAATGTGTACTTAATTAGTGAAGTATTGAATAGCTTCACACTCTCAGATCTAACCACTTCAGCTTCACATATTTATATAGAAAGTAGGTTGAAGTAAAGAAGCATTCCCCTCTTTTCTTCCATAATGTAAGCTTATGGTTAAGACCTGTAGTGGTCCCTACTATCACATTTTTACTCACACATTCTTGCTAATGGTTTATAAATCTAATAATTTATTGATAAATTATATGAAAAATATAATATTAGGATGCCGTAAATATTAAAATATTGTGATTGTTAATATGTGTAATAAAGAAAATGGTTGTAAAGTGAAGAATATAAAATTTTCATGCTCTTGTTCCAAAATATTTATGATTGGCCTATATAATTGAATTGAGGTACAAAGATAAGATGTTCACTATTATCTTTTCAATGTCTCTCTTATGCCTTAGATTGATAGTTTTTCCACATTTAACAAAAACACTGCTTTAATATAATGAGTGTATATATAAAGGATTGTTTGAAATTATTCAATAAGTAGTATTAATCAATTATGAATTGAATGTTTTTTAGTATTACTGTTAATCAGAGCACATTTACACAAGTCTTCATTATGTGTGTATTCATTCATTTACATTCACTCAAAAAATAAGAATAATAAATATCTTACTGAGTCATAATCTTTATTTTTTAAAATAAAATAAATGGCAAAATGTTAGACTTTTATCATAAATAAGTACATTCTGGACAATGTGTTTTTTTAAGTAACTTTTTTCTGTTCTCTGGAAACATAATAGCAGTCTCACTGTCATCACTATTGTTTTAACGTTTTAAGACTGTACTTATACTGTTGTCCTATTTGTTCATTACCCATTTCCAATTCTTGATTAATTTTTAAGCCTTCTGAATCAATACAAGAGGTTTTACAATACTTTTTTTGGCATTACCAAATCAAAAGCTTTCATTTTATCATTAAAAAAAAAAGTTATACATTACGATTAGAAAACATTTTCTTATGGAAGATACTAGACTACATCGAAGCGAAGTGTAAAATATATGTGCTTTCAATGTAACTCAAATAAACATTATTAGTAAATTTGATCACATTTGATACTTCAATACAAGAAAATAGTTGCTTCCACATCATTAAATTTATACATTTTATTTTATGTACATTTGGGGAGGGGAGGTACTATATGTTGAAAGTACTGCATATTGATACCTTGCATTTCATGGTTTCACTATATAAAAAAAGGTGTTTACTTGGAAATTTTTACACTTAAATAAACATGATTTTTTTCATCATAAGACCAACTGACTCTTGATAATTCAAAAATCTATGAGCCCATAATCATAAAAGAATGACATATCTCTCCACAAGTACTATTCTTGGTCATGTATTTATATCTTTTTTCTCTGTCACCATTTCTAATTTTGACATATCACTCTTTAACTTTTCTATCTCTAAAAGCATGTCTAATCGATCTCCTTTACTTTTTTTAAAATGTTTTCAATGAATGCCACCCCTCCTCTTCCACATTCAATTTTGACAAGTTATTTATGAACAAAAACATCTTTTACTCAAGCTTAGCATAATATATAGTAAGCTTTAAGAAACTATTAGTTATCAGACGGTAGTATATTAAATACCCTTCTTTCAACCAGTTTATGATTTTCGCTTGTATTAATGAAGAATTGATCCCACAAACCTGAAACCAACCCTTAAGTCATCCTGGCATTCAAAATATCTTTTAAGTTTTGAACCCAAGGACAATTTACTTATTTTTCATTCTTACAAATAAGGAGAAATTAAAACCACATTTATTATATGGTTATGGAAATCATATTATTTACATCTTTCACAGTTATATAGAAACTAATGTGCTGTTAGGAACTTTGCACGATCATTTAAAAATCTACAATAACCCAAGTCATATTTGTTGATATCTTTAATTATATCATTATATCTAACAACATACTATATATTAAATAGTTTAGATATTAATGTAACAGACCATGGACTAAGTATAGCACAAATATGATGAGAATGTAACATTTAAAATTTAAAAAGATAAAAGAATGAGATGATATTAGTATGTTCATAATGAATGTATAAAGCTAAGCAAAATGTAAGTAAATTATATAATATTTATACGAATTTATAGAAATAAAACAAGCTCGACAAGAAAAATATGGATTATGTAATCCATTTCTTCCTAATGTAATCTAAACATCAGATAATGTCTTTGAAACAGATTACTCTTTAATTAAACGTGTCATTAACTTAATTTAATAATATAATTTATATAGTATCATATAAACTAAACAATCAACTGATGTTATGTTCAAGCAATAGCATTTAATCTCTTTTAATATATGTTTTCATGTATCTCAAAAATGTCTTATTGTATATATATATATTCTTTAAATAATGTAAGTTTATGCTTTATGTAAAATTATACCCAAATGAACATTTAATACTCGTATTTGTCTACAAGTTGTAATTGTAATTATATGTTAGACTATTTTTATGATCTTATATTAATTGTTAAATGCTTTTTTTAAAAAAAATTCACAATTTATATAAATTTTTCCAACACATTTAACACATAGTTTAGTATATAGCACAAGCTTTTGCATGGTATTATTCGCTTTTCTTCACGTTTGCTAACCTAATTAGCGACAGTAGTAGCACAGGAATAAAAACTGTGACCTTTAGATTTCTGAATATTGAATTTAAGACAATGTTTTCACTAACTAGGTTATTTAACGTTCATAAATTTAAATTCTTTATTAGGAAATTACATAACGCGTAGAAAAATTGTCATGAAAGAAATAGAAGGATATATTGTGTTCATCAATGTATGACATTCCAAAGAAAGACTATTCATAGAATAAACAGGAGAAATGGACATGTATAATTGGACAGTTTTGTGAACAATAATTTCAGCATAAGAAGTTGGGTTTATATGTGTAAGTCTGGAAGGGCAGGTGAATTTTGTGTCACTGCACTTCTGGAACTATTAATATCCCACTCACCTATCCATACATTTATACTTGAATGTTCAAAATCATATGCATTGAATCAAGTGTATGGGTGCGGATGCGCTTGACATGCACCGACACTCCCTAAATTTCTTTGTAATGATTCTTGTTGATTGCATTGTAAAACTTATGCCTCTTGAATCGTCTTGAGGCACAAATAAAGGCATTTGAAAGTAAGTAAACAGGAGTTGATGTCAATTTGACAACACATAATATACTAGTGATCATTTCAAGCTCACTCGTGTCTTAGTCTGCAAGGGCTTCAACTTTTTTCTCATCAGTCTTGGCATATTTTCTCTACAGATGTAAAACTCTGTTAGTTTTAGGTCAGTTACTTAGAACGTCATGTGATATTCGAACAGCACTGTAACAGACTGACAGTAACTCAGCTCTCTTTTATTACTAAGTCTGATGTGATGTATTCATAATCCCCCCACACTATACAATTACCGCCACCTATTACGTCATAATTTATAAATTATTCGGGGTATTATTAGATAAAATTGGAAGCCAATTATTGTTAAATTTTTCAAGTACTACACATCGTAAATACGGTAAAATAAATATATTTTGAACTGTTGTTTTTATTTGTTGCATTTTATGGATGTGTAAAATGATATTTATAGCATGTAGTGGGAGTTAAATTTTAAAGTAGCCATTTTTAAGCAGGAAATTACTTTTGTCGATCACATTGCTTAAATGATAGGAAAAATGTCATTACACGCAGCTAAATTTATTCCTTTTTTATTTTAAATAGCAAAGTATTTTAATCTAATGGAAGAAAACAACTTCTTTATTATTTCCAGTTTATTATTAAAAGCTTTCTTGGCTTTTATTATCTAGTTAGACAACTGCTCTTTCTAGAACAACTGTGATCAAGCGTTGAGAGGAGGGGGCTTTAATAAAAGATAATTCAGTTGTTAATTTAGTAGTAAAATTCATCATCATCAATTGAATTCATGAGCCCTGATAAATAATGTCTTCCCTGCCCACCTTTTTTGGCTTTGAGAGTAGCACTAATTTTAATACTATAAGATACTCTGACATTACCTCGTATGCCCATGACTTTGGGGTTTGAATCCACATGGAACTTGGATTTTTTCTTCATATAATTGAAGGGCTTTTAAGCAAGCTTTGATGTTTTTTCCCCAAACAGTTTAGTTTGACATCCATTATTGGTCAGTAAAAGAATATCTAATTATTAGATGTAAGGTCTCCAGATTATTTCAGAGGTCCTGATAAGTAATAATGCAATGACCATAAAACATAATTGTATTGTAACTATTCTGCCTTTCCTACTGGTATGGATCTGTCTTATTCATATAGAGTCTGAGCTGAGACTTTTTTTGCATGAGGACTGAGTAAATATAAATTGGTCTTTATTGTTGTTTTATATGTTTTACCAATATTATAATCTTTTTTGGTAATGACCAGATTTTATTTTATGATCATCAAATGTAGTTAAGTCACAGTGGCTTCCAACATATTATTTCACAATCTTTTTTTCAAATTAATTATTTTCCTTATATATATATATATATTGTTGACTTATTGATGCTGGTAGTGTTTATGTGTTGACTGCTTACAATAGTCTTGAACATTATTAGCTTTATTATGTAAATAATACTTGGTTGGAGTGCAGTTTGAAAGTTATAATTGTCTTTTTGTTAGTGTGCTTTTAATACAGGTTATATTTACATGTTTTGTGAGGTTTATTTAAGCTTTTTTGTATCAATAATTTTACCTCCTGTGTTTTATTTAGAATCTTTAGGGTTTACATAAACATATTGGGTCATAAATAAAAATGGGTATTTACCTTTAAAGTTAAAGGAGGTTGCCATAGCAACTGATTGAGATTGTTGATTTATTGATACTGGGATTATTTAAGTGTTGACTACTTTTAATTTATATTTGTAAAAGAACCTATCTAATCTTAAACATTATTAGCTTTATTATAATTTTGTATTATTGTATAAGCCAACATTTTTCTGTATTCATATATAAACCTCTACCTTCATTTTGACCATATCCAATGATTATTTTTGTGAATAAATTAAAATGAATTTAACTGATTTGAAAACCCACCTGGCTTAACACCTCCTATTGCTCTACCAATATTTTTTAAATGTAAATTGGACTCTATGAAGCAAAAAAAAAAAAGTACAGATACTTTTATATTTTTCTCTATTTGTACAGCTCTCTGAAAAAATATCTTGTGAGCCGAGAGGTCATCGCAACCACCTTGCAAGCAAGTAATTGTTTGCAGATGGTTGCATGTTCGTGTCCTGGCTGATGCTATGACATATGAAAAAAAAAGAGTTAATTCACATATAATCATATTATTACTCTAGACATAACAGTACTTTGAACACCATAGACTTGACCAAAATCAATGAGATTCCATTGAAATATTGGCAGCCTACCCTTTGCAGAGAGGATTTCTGGAAACTTTTTAAAGCTTTAATTATATATATATATATTAATTTCAATAACAAATATCTTTAACTTCTGCTTAAATATGTAATGTGAAGGAATATGATCATATTTAGTTTGAATACATTACCCAGAGAATTATTTGTAAGCAGACTTTAATGAGTCATTTTTAATGTCTCCTTTTGAAGGAATGAATTGGCATTGATTAATAAAAAGTTAAAATTATATTTGCAAGTTTATTCAAAGTGATTTATTATGAGTTTGTGAATAATTCTTAGTTAACATATTTGAGTGAGAATGTTTTATGATGTGATATATAAAGCAAGAAAAACAAAATGCATCTTTGCTCTGCTTTCCATACAGTAAAATGGAGTTATTACTAAATCTTGCTTACCTTTTAGTTAACATCTTCATTAGGATTATGCCTAAAATTCTTAATTAATTTACCCATTATAATTGAGATGAGGGCCTTCAGCCAGAGTATAATCACTTTTTGATTTTACCTTAAGATTGTACTTGTATTGCCATAGGTAAAGGTATTTTGCTATTTTTTTAACAGTAAAATCATATTTGAACAAGTATTGATTTTTTAATTTAAAAAAATCTAAGGAAATGTCAAGTGTTTTTAGCTGAGGGGTCATCGCAGCCGCCTTGCAAGCAAGTAGTTGGTTGCAGATGGTTGTGGGATTGCATCCCAGCCAATGCTATGACATATGAGAAAAAAAAATCTAAGGAAATTAGTATTTTTGAACAGGTGGTGTGGTTAAGATATTTTAATCCTGCCTTCACATGTTTGATGAATTTAGTTCATTGTAATTGGTTTCCTCACTATTTGTGAAATTACTTTGAAAGAATTTTGGGAATGACAAAAAATGACTTTTTGCCCAGTTTATTAAAGTTTCATCAATATTTTTATAATTATATAATAATTGTTTAAAAAGTATTCATGATTATATTTTTATTCAATATGCATATGTTTTATTTTTAAAAATAGAAGCTAAATTCTATTATAACCCAAATAGAAAATCATGGCCTGTAATAATGGGTATAACTTATGACATTGATTGCTAATGTCATTACCAAGAATGGTAGGATCTTATGTAATGTTCTAAAAATTATAAAATAATTTTAATGTTTTAAAGCAGAATTGTATAGATTTGTTAGAGATTCACATTTATTAGTTCATGTTTTGAAGATAAATTTCAGTTAAAGAAGATTTTGTAGATTTTCTGGAATCGCTTATGTGACTGTTTTCCTGATCATCAAATGACAAAAACATCCTTTGTTTTTATTAAGGATTCTGTTTATTATTTTTTCAGTATTTACAAAGTTTTTAGAATATTTTTTATTTGTAAACATGTTTCTAGCAAATCAAGTCAATTTATTGAATTCTAATGTTAAATGTTTACAAAATTGCCATCAAAGTGAATGGCTCTGTTGAAGGGTTAGCACAATTGTTCTACAATTTTGGTATTGTATCTTGCTTTTTCATTTTTATAGATTGGCACTAAAATTTATTTAGTTAATTCTGTTGTACCATTTCTCCACACAATATTATTCCTAAACTTCTTAAAGTAAGCTGTTTTCAATGTATTTTGTCAGATGCTTTATCGATATCAGCCTTCTTTATTTTTCATTGTTTTTTGAATTTCTTATATAAATTATCACATTATTTTAAGATAGTGGTTTATTATCATTAAGTTTTAATAATTTTTCCATTAATATGCTTTAGATAATTTAAAGCAGTACTTTAATGATCAATTTAATATTTTGCTTTTAGTAATAAAATTTTTTCATCAACTTCCTCTTACAGTTCTGTAGTTTCGCTGTAATTTTTCACACTACTATTTTAATTTATTTTAACTCATCTTTTTTTTTTACTCAATGAATTTTCCCATTGTTTCTTGCTATTCTGTGATTTTTAAATGTTTTTATTTTAACATAGAAATTCCATTTATTTTCCAAGTAAAATCTTACCATCGAATTTTAACATACTTCTATCTAATAGATTTTCTTGAAATTTTGTATACCTGTTTGACATCATTGAAAATGCGGTATGATACTGAAATATTTCAGGGTTATCTGTTTGTCCAGTCTAACAGTGTTGGAGAACTGAATTTCAAAAAGTATGACATCAGTTAGTTTTGACTAATGCATACAAGATATTGGTATATTCTTTAATTATATGCTAAAATTAAATATGTACTAAAAAGCATTTAAAGTTATTAAACAAATAAAGAATGAAATCTTTATTTCTTTAAACTGGTTAACTATGATTTGCAACTTTTAAAACATTGCTTTTAACAACAAAAAAATCTTGTAAATGAATTTTAAATTATGTGAATTTCATTTCAAAAGCTTCATGTATGGTGGCATTGTTTATAGTGTTAATATTTAAATTTGAGTGTGAATACTTACAAAACAGTCTGTTGCAAAATATCCAATAATTTAAAAAAAATAAATTAAAAACAATATCTTATAAAAATGTTTTTATTTCATTTGAGAAATAATTCATTAAATAACCACATCAAATTTTTCTTTGACCATAGTTTGGGTTGATATTTTTCACTTGAAATAAAAATGGAGAGCATCCATAAATTAATTAATTCAATCATCAATGACTGAATTAATTCACTTTCTCAGACTGTGCCATTTACTGTGTCAGTTTGTTTATACTGGCTTTAAGCTTTACACATTAAATTTAATACTAAACCATTATTATTTATTGTATAATAAATACAACTTTATTTAGTTGATATTATAATTTAGAAATGAAATAAATTTAAAAAAATCACCTTTGATTTTTTTAAATATTGGTAAAATTAAAGCATGATCAAAATAAAAGCACTATTTCATCATTTAATTGTCAGAAAGGATTACATTTTTTCAGAAACAAATGAAATCTTTTTTATTTATCATTTATTTTAAAAATGTAAATGAATAAATATCAATATCTGATAAACTATCAATTAATGCTTTAAAAGTTTAGAATATTTAAATAATTTTTATTTCTATTGCAATATTTTTTAACAGATAGTCACTAATTACATGTGAGGCAACAACTTATAATAGCCTTTCCTACAATTTGACTTGTTTAAAAATGTGTTTTATTTTAAACAAAATTAGAGACTGGAAAGGAACAATAGAAACCAATCAAAGTGGAATTTAATAAGTGATTCAAGTTGCCAAATTTTCATATATACTGACATCCATAGAATTTTTTTTGGAATTGAAATATTATGAATAATATATATATATAAATAACTATAATCATTAAATGTCTGTATTTTTAAATCATATAATAATAATTCAAACAAATTTATTTAACACAGTATTCAAAATTAAATAATACATTTTTTGCCAGAAGTACTTTCAATTGTTTAAATGACAATCTTTATCAACCATTAATATATATATATATATATATATATATATATATATATATATATATATATATATATATATATATATATATATATATATATATCAAAACCATAAAACAATACAGTACTAGATTAAATTCAAAATTTTACCAAAATCCTTACACAACCATGGTTTCATCTACTACAAATAGACCTTCTCAAGTGAAAATCAACCTAAAGGAAAACATATATATATACAAACAAACAAACCTTCCCATAATTCATTTCAAACTCCACCTTCCCTTAATATCAAAAGAAGTCTTCATAAGATTGATAGCCTCAGAATCAAGGAGTTTTATCATCAAAGTCTCCTTTATTCTTCTTTTTAACTCATTCTTTTCATAAAAAATAACCGAAGCATTGTCAAACAATATTCTATGACCTGTATTCAATTCATGAATATATAAAGCTGAGTTAAGATACCTATGTTTAACTCTACTTATATGAACCTTAACCCTTTCCTTAAGACTAAATTTACTCTGGCCTACATAAAATTTACCACAACTACATGGAACTTTATAAACAATACCAGGAATAGACCTACTATCAATAGACTGCTTTGAACCATTAAGTAATGAATTCAAATCAGAACCTTTCCTCCATGCAACCTTCTTTCCACCTAACAAATGACTATTCCTATAAACCAAATTATAAATTGATGCTTTAAATGGTAAAGACATATAATCATCATCCTTACCAACAAAATTCTTATCATCCAAATCACGACTATAAACATTATTATTAAATACCACTTTTTAATAAAATCATGACTATAACCCAATTCTACATATTCAGCAGCAAATTGACTTTTTGAATATCAGCATCATTATTAAAATTATTAAGCCTTCTATTCCGACAACAAAAATTCAACAAAGACATTTTTTTATGTATAAAAGGCTGATAACTATCAGGCCTAATCATATTTCTCAAATTTTTAGGTTTTATAAAATGACTACAAAACAAAACATCATTAACCTTCTCAACATTTAAATCTAAAAACTTTAATTTTACAAAATCAAAACCACCCCCTCAATTGTAAACTTAATATTAGAATCAAAACCATTCAATCCACATAAAAACTCTTCTAATTTCTCTTTCTGAATAACAAACAAACAATCATCAACATACCTAACAAATAATTTAATAGAACCTGAAAACATATTAATAATACTACACTCCAAATAATCAATATAGACAGCACACATCAATGGAGAAATGACATAACCAATAACCCAACCTTCTCTAATCTTATAAAACACATCATTAGACATAAAATACATTGAATCCTCTAACAGCAAAAGCAAATCATGAAAAACCTTAATCTTATCTGCAGAAAAACATTCTAATTTTTTTTAAAATTGAAAGAAAAACATCAATACTTTTTAATCTATTAACCGATTGGTACATATTTTCAATGTCTAAACTACCAAAAACACAATCATCATCCAAAACAAAACCATTTATTTTCTTAAAAGCTTCAAAGGAAGAAGAAACACAAAATTGACCCAGTTTTATGTAATCCTTAAAATATCTTATAATAAATTTTGATATTTTATCAACAATTCCTCCTGTAAAATCAAAAATACAATATATATATATATATATATATATATATATATATATTACCAATACTTAAAAGTAGTGATTTCTCTCAATAGATAGTGAATTGAGACTTATATAATTGAGGCCCATATGGATTGCTTTAAGAAGAAAATAAGAATGGTTAATTTATGGATGCCCCACTTTTATTTCAATTGATTGGTGGGTGCCCTCTGCTTCTATTTTAAGTTAAATATATCAACCCAAATTGTAATCCAAGAAAAAAATATTTTTTTGGTTTTTAATGCATTACTTTAAAATGAAATAGAATTATTTTTTATAATATATATAGAGCTTGCAAATAAGCTCTTTACAAGCTTTGCAGAATATCCCCAACCCCAGACTGGTTTCTGCTACATTTGTGTTACATTTGTAACACAAGCTTATTAAATTAGATCATGTGACATCAGACTTGATTTTTTTGTAATTTTATAATATGTTTATATTATTCAATTATCTTTTTTTTTTTTTTGCTTCACAACATTGTTATTATACACCACTTTTTAATAAAATTTTTATTTTAAAAATCTTATTATACGATCACTTTTGCAAACTATATACAATGAATGTATTAAATATATTGAAAACATGTTAGGCAGCAATAAAGCTGAATAGTAAAAAACTACCTTTTCTTTATTTTCATTAATTACCAGATATTACATTGACTAAGAGAAGAAGAAAATTAATAATACTTGAATTACAAACTGTATACAGTAATTAACTTGTTTAACATCTCTTAAGTCTTAGTATAAATTATATTCATGTTTTTCCACACATATTTATTCATATACCATTGAGTAATCAGAAAGGTGGATTTAGATGTTAATGTTCAGTATACACTCAATTGTGCTGTAGCTACCTTTAACAGGTTGAATAATAGGGTGTTTCATCACAGTAGACATAAATTCTATAGAGAATTGTCATTTTAACTAGTTTAATGCATGGAAGTGAGACTTGGACACCATATTAATGCAACATAAAAGTATTTAACCAATTTACACTATTTTTTAATTGTTCTTGGTCAGAGTTTTTTAAATTCTTTCAATATTTGATTTTAGTATTAATTATAAATTATGTACAAGTATTAACATATGGCAAAGGGAAAATTTTTACATGACATATCAGAATATAATAAATTTGATTTGCTATTAATTTGAATTTACAAATTAAATAAATTTAAAAAATTTCATATTTGAATTTTGCAATTATTGAATAATTAAGATGATAAAAAAAAACAAAGATCTGTTTCTTCATTCAATAGTTAAAAGAACAAATTTATATCTTAAAAACAACAAAGTCTTTGTTGACATTTGTGTTTAAAATCTGAATGAATAAGCATTAACATCTGATAAATCTTATCAAATGACTAACATTTTAAAATAATGTTTATGTATATTCTAACAAACTGTTAGGAATGATGTGTTAGCAATCAGTTTGAAAATGCTGTTTATCTGATCTCGGTAATTTGCTTTGTTAATGTTATGCTAAAACTTATTACCTTCTGTTTTTAAAAATAAAACATACACATAAAATAAATGTGTAATGTATATTTTTGATTTTTAATAACTATTTCACCATTATTGATCAGAAATAATCATGAATATTTTAATAAACTTTGGGGGGGGAAATCAATGTTATAGTCATTCAAAAAAATTTCTCAACATTATCTCCCAAAGCAGGTGAAAAAGACATGACTTGAAGTCATCAGATTTTTGATTATTCTGTCATCTTTAGATTTTTAAATTTTTTTTGGAATTAAAATATCAGAATAAAATCTATGTAAATTTCACAATTAAAAAAAAGAAAGAAAAATATTTCAAGAAGCAAGTAACTTTTCTCTACATGTAGGTCTGTGTTTGAATAAAAAGACAGTAAACTTTTAAAAATACAGTGGGAAGATTATGACCAATCAGCTTGCTTGATATGATCCTGGGAAGATTATGACCAATCAGCTTGCTTGATATGATTCTGGGAAGATTATGACCAATCAGCTTTCTTGATATGATTCTGTAGAGTCCATTACTGTGAAATCACATCTTTATTGGATTGGATATGAAATGAATGAATGATTTGAGACTTGCTAAAAAAGTATTTTATGGTGAACTCTAACATAGTCTTTGTCAGAAAGATTGATCCCATTTGCATTGTAAAGATTTTCTGAAAAGTAATATAGAGAATTAAGATATGATTGCCTTCATTGGCAAAATAAAAGCATCAAACACTAGAAGTCAAATGATAGCTTCACAAAATACCTAATAAATAGAATAATGGATCCATATAATGAATATTATTTCTGTAGTGTAATTTTTACTACAGCACTCACTCAACATTGGGAGTTGTTTCTATCTGCTTTTAACAGTGGATGGATGAAATTATAAACATTTAAACCGAGACATGTGAAAAGATCTCTGTTTCCCAAGATACCCATTTCATGCTGAACCAACATTTATCAGTTGGCCAAGATTACAATCTCAATCACAAATCTTCATCATTGTACAGTATGTTTACAGATAGCAAATTACTACAATTTAATTGATAAGAGTCAAATATGCCACACTCACAACTTTGACACAAATCACTTAATGAAAGTATATTGATAACTTTTATTAGAGAGATTATCTAATAATGACTAATACCTTTTTTGTGTAATTTTCATTACAGCACCTTCACACAAGGTAGGGACTGGTTTCTATCCACTTTTAACATTGTGTGGAGGGGTGTAATCACAAATATATAACCAAAGACATGAAAAAGATTTATTTATGCCCAAAGTGCACAGTTCATGCTGCTGGCCCAGATGACAATCTCTTACACATATCTTTATCATTGTTCCATATATATATAGATAGCCAATTACTATTAATTTATGTATCAAATCTTCTCTCCTCACGACTTTGGAAGTATATTAATAATTTTTATTAGTCATTTATTAGACTAGAGATTATCTATTTAATGAAAAAATGACAGTACTGAAATATTATTTATTAATTGGATAATCTTTAATCTAATGATTTACTAATGGTTCAATAAGTTCGAATGTGGGCATATTTGTGTTTCATTTATTGATTTGTGTAGTCATTACAAAAATTATAAGACAAAAAAAAATAAAATATTACGAGATTTTTTTTTCTGGATTCTTTTGCGAGTGATTTCTGGTGGTGCTGAAACACGTATGCAAGTATTTCACATTCAGTGCCTAAAAATTGATGAAGATAGTGAGGAAGACAGTATGCTGTAAGTGATAATCGTACATCATCAAGATAGTCCGCCGTCATTTTAAAATATCTGATTTTATTTTAATATTTTTATGAGTCTGTTACACTGTAAAATTGCTCACAACAAATGTGTGTGCGTGCATGTGTGTTATTGCCCTAACATGAATTATTCATACAAAATTAATATAACTGCTGTTATCCAGTATTTTCAGTTCATTATGATTTCTCTATGCAACTTTGGTTGATTCCAGACTCTTTGCTATTAGCCAAAATATTTTTATATTGTAAAAATAAAAAAATTAATTAATTGTTTAACTTTGTAAAAGTATCTTTTCATATTGATTTGTTTCTGTGTACGTATACATTCTTAATTCTGGTAAACAAAATTTATTCTATTATAATATTTTCTTTTCCAGTTGAAAAGAAATTGATAATTAGAATAATAAATATTATAAAAAGTAAAGATTTTACAGAAATGTATATAAACTGTCTGCAATTATATATATATTAGTGATATCAGTTTTGAATTACTCCTTTGTTGAATATTTGTTAAAGTTTCCCCCGGTATGAGAAATGCGATTCAAAAGCAGACCGCTCCAGAATTGATTCCGAATCGAAGAAAGCAAAAAATAATAATAATCTCGCTGCGGTCAACTGATTGGACTTGCTATGTCAGCATGACCATAGTTGACTATAAAATATAGAAATAAATTTCGTCTTCAATAGCCTGGTGGATGTGTGTGTGTGTGGAAATGTAAGATAACCTTCAGTAAATTGCAAATGAAAATCTTTATTTTCTAGGGATTGCTAGAAGCGGAAGAAAATAAAGCGCTTATAAGATCTTTTGTTTTCTTTCTATCTCTACTTTTGATTCTGATTGTAAGAAAAGCATTTCGATTGACTTTAATGACTTTACGACTGCGGTAGTTTTTAATAATCTTTCATTTAGAAAAAGATTTCGAATATACAAAATAGATGCAGATGGAGAAAGATAGCTTTAATTGACTTTTTTTTTTGTTAATGGATTCATTTAAAAATTTCCATTTCATTTGCCGCTTCAATCTTATAAATGCTTAATATACGGTTTATATATTAAGATATGGTGTATGTGCGTGTGTATACATCTAATTGTTTGACAAAAATTATGTTGTGGAAATGGGATAGAGCAGATTATGGGTAAATTTAGAGTGGGGAATGTAAAAGAAAGTGGCTAACAGGTTTATCTGGGCTTAATTGCTGAGATATACTTGACTTCGTTTAAGGAGAAGCCATAATACATCACATCACATCACATCAAGAGGATAACTCCATTGCTTAATATAGTTTTATAAACACTTACTTTTTCGAAGTCTCGTTTTAGAATTTAGGCAATAATGTGATGTGATCAATCTTTTAACACTTTTTTGGACAGGTAGTGGTCCACTTCTTTATTTAATTAATAATAATCAATTCTTCTGTTGCTTTTTTTTTTAAAATTTAAAATTTGGAAAATAGACATAATTTTTATTGTTTAGTTATTTATTTATATCACCTTCTTGTTTGTGAAAAAGGGTTGTTCATATTTGAAAAATGATAGTGTTATCATTTTTTATTAATTATCAGGTGCTATCTAGTCATCATTGCTTTTTGATAATATGAATAGCATTTCTCTAAAATGATTTATGATTTTAATAATTTTTATTAGTCATTCATTAGACTAGAGATTATTCATTTAATAAATAACATTTCTGTTATGTAATTTTCACTACACCACTCACGCATAGTAGGGATTGATTTCTATCCGCTTTTAACACCTTGTGGAGAAACGGCTAACAACCAATCCCTAGCTTACATTAGAGTGATGTAATGAAAATTATATTACAAAAATATTGATTTATACTCTGTTTAATTTTTAGGCTGCTAAAGGACATTCATTGATATTGCTGGTGGTCAAATTTATCCAGTGACCTCTTTACTGTTTTCTTTCATCATCAATCTTTCCAAACATGTATCCTATGATTAATGAATGTCTCATTACATGACAAAAATAAAACAATTCCAATCCGGTCATTTGAGGGTCAAATGAGATCTCATGTCTAATCTGATCCAGTTTTTCTTTATTCCTTTCTCTAACAATCCTAGAATTTTCAAAAGTGTTTATTAGTTCACTAATTCATACCATTAATTTTATCCTTTTAATGTCCAATTTTCACATTTATAGAGTCACAAAGACAATTGTCAATAATATAATTTGTGAAAATGTTAGTTGATAAGCAAGATACTGCTTGCATTATTAAAAGTATATTCATTCCCAGGGATTTTAAAATCAAATGAAACAACACAATTTAATTAAAATACTTGTAAGTCAGACTTTTCTGTTTTGTGGAAAAAATTATAAAATATTCTTTTGATTTTATTATTTTAATGGCTGTAATAATGGCATATTATTCAGGTTTGTCAATATACAATTAATATATTATTGGACTGACATTTCAGCTGGATTGCACTTGTCTTCGATTGGGTAATAAATGTTATTAAAAAAACTATTGTGGGGGGCTGCAGTTGCTACAGATATAACAAGATTAAAGGTTCAACTAATAAAAAAACATCAGAAAGTTTAAAATATATGTGGGGATAGGATATTAGATGAGAAAATCCTCATGAAAATCAACAATTATTTCTTCCAACCCAATTGGATGGTAGTTTCATGTTAGTTAATAAAAATCTTGTTTCTCAAGAATCTCAATAGCTTCTTTGATTTGTCTTTGTTAGAAAATGTCACATCTGGACTATGACCAATATCAATAGAATGAAATAACTCTTGATAAAGATGGATGCTGTTTTACTTCATTAGCATCTTCTTACATGTCAGTCATTTCTATGTACAGCTGAAATATTAATGTGATAGTCATCATCATTGTTTTTAATGATTATTGATCCATTATAGGAGGATGTATAAGTTTAATCCAGATATTTACACCAGAACTTTTTTTAAAAATTCATTTATCCATTTCACATGTGATCTCTTTCTATATCTTTTTTTAATATATAAGGTATATGAGCACAGACTTTCACATGACCCACCACTCTCCACACTATCTCATAACACTGATACACTTGAACACATATGCCGAAAAGATAAATAATCACCAATATACATATTTCATGCTAAACCAGCAATCATCAGTTGGTCCAGATTACCATCTCTACACATATATGCTACAAGTGCTCAGATATATAGTAATCTGGACCAACTGATGATTGCTGGTTTAGCATGAAATATGTATATTGGTGATTATTTATCTTTTTGGCATATATGTGTTCAAGTGTATCAGTGTTATGAGATAGTATGGAGAGTGGTGGGTCATGTGAAAGTCTCTGCTCATATACCCTATATATTACATATATAGACACAGGGATATAATAAGCCTGTATGTTTCAGTTATATCTTTTTTTGCAATCTCCCTGGTTTCAATTTAAAATTGTTCAATCCAGTCTCATTTTACTTTTATTAATTCTTTCAATGTGGTCAGTGGTACCTGTTTATTCTCTCACCTTTGCTTCTCATTTTTAGTCTCTTCTTATTTCTGATATACATCTTTCCATACTTTGTAGGGTGATATGCCGTCTCTGCATTTCTCTTTCTGTAAGTGCCCATTTCTTTTTAATGTTATTTCTACCAAAAGCACTCCATCCATCTTCAATTCTATGATTAATTTCATTCATTATATTTCTATCTACATTAAAAATCAAGGTATTTCTAGATGTTAATTTTCTTTTAAATTATCAATTTTTGCTTTGTTTTTCTAAAAAAATGCATTGAATATTACTTTATTTTTAGCCTACTTTCTTACTTTTATCTAATAAGTCTTGTAACATTTTATGAAGCTCTGAAGCATTATTTTCAAAAATAAACCACCTCATCTACAAATCATAACTTAAGTAATCTCCATTTATTTGTACCCCTTTAGCTTACCATTCAAAATACTTGATAAAACTGCTATAAAATGTTTTGGAAATAATCATCCTGATATGTACTTTTTAGCACCACATCATTTAATTGTTACTGTTGGGTTTTGATGTAGATTCTTCAGAACATGACAATATTCCAGGTCTGTATTTTGGTATTCCAATGCTTTAATTACTATACAAATACTTGTAGAATCAAATACCTTTTCATAATTTAAAAATCCTTAGAGCATAAAGATAACTTGTATTTATTGATTATTTCTATGACATTTTCAAATACTTAGATATGTTCCATTACACTAAAATAACCTTTTCATTCTTCTTGATTTATTGGTTTGTTAGAATTGAAGTTAGCTAGACACAAATTATAGTTATTTTGGTAAAGATTTTATATAGAGCTGACAGGTTTGATTGTTCTGTAATTTCTAATATTTTGTTTGTCATTTTTCTTAAAAATCAATACTGATATTGAATTCTTACAATCATCTGGTACATCTTCATCATTTAGGCATTTGGTATATAACTTTCTTCATCTGCTTCTCTTTAGATATCAATATTAACTCCATCATTTTTTAGAGTTTTCCCTTTCTGTATAGATTTAATTACATTTCATTTCTTTATTTGAAATGTTAGACAATTCAGATATATTAACTGTAGAACATATTTTGTTTCCTTGTTCTTTATTACTAAACATTTCTTTAATGAACTCTTTCACACATTTTGTGATTTCATTCTTTTTTAATAATATTTCCATACTTTCTTTTCATTGCGTAAATGACATTTCTTCTAATACCAAGATGTTGTTTTACAATTTTGAGACTTGTATTCTCTTCTATAATTTTCCTTGACAATTTGTAATTGTAGTTTCTTATATCATTATTAACTCTTTTTCTTAATCATTTTCCAAAACTCTAGATATTAAATTCTTCCTAGTGAATCCATTTAAAAAAATATTATTATTCGTTTTCTTTCTGCATTCTCGTGTTTCAGAAAATGCTGTTTCACTTACTACTTCATTGCAGTAGCTATTTTTCTTGCAGTTCTTAATAGAGTATCAATTATTTTCATATTGATTCAGTCAAATCTGAAACATCTTCAAATACCTATTAACATTTTAAAATGGCTTACAAATTTCTAATTTACATTCATTGGAATGTTTCAGAGAGTTAGGAATATCAATAAACATCACATGACCAGTATCTCTTATGCTTGTGTATAACTGTTGTTAAAACCTAAGATCTAGGTGCAGTGCTCTCATATCCAAGGCTCCTCACTGATGAAGGCCACAAGCCAGAAGAAACTAGTCTGGGGATATTGGATGAGTAGGCACTAGATGGGGATTTTATGCACAAGCCTTCTGGCATCCATTGATTACTCTAGCTTGCTGTGTGTGGCAATATATATAGTGAGTTTTGCCTGTTTTAGGAATATCAACTGTGAATACTGTTTTTTTTTATAATAATTTTTGTCTTTTTAGTTTTGCATTAATGTGTATTTTATATCTCAAAAAACGATTATCACTTTCTGGCATTTATTAAGAACATTACGATTTGGGTTTCCTGTTAGTCAAAATACAATCCAATTCTGTTGTATCTTCATTTGGTTGCTTCCATTTAGCATTAAAATAATAAAAAAAAAAGAATTTATGATATATAGTTTTTCTTTTTCTGAAAACTCCATGAACCAGTGCCAGTCTTATTTCTATCACCATGGCAACATTTATCCATAGCAACAGCATTTTTAATCATTTACCAATTCTAGCATTAACATCACTCAAAATGCTAATTGATTTGATCAAAATTGTACATTCATATAATAATCATCTTTATCATAATGAGAATTTGATGGACATAACCTTGAATTACCTGCATTTTATATCTACTATTAAGTTGAATAACTAATCTTGCCACTCTGTCTAATACACCATTAATCTCCATATTACCATTTTCCCAGTTTTTATTCATAATGAATCCCATTCTGTCTGTACTTTTAGTATTTATGTCATTATAGTAGAATATATTTTCACTTTTTAAATCATCTCTTCATCTAGTCTTATAAATTTCACAAAGTCCAACAATATCTCATCTTATATTAGATATTTCTTTTTCCAATTCATGCAATCTTCCTTTATTTGAAAGTGATCTGAAGTCATAAGTATTTAAAATAAAATCATTAGTGAATGGTGGCCTGCATGTGAAATCAGAATATATTTAACATCGCTGCCTTTTCTGTCTACTTTGCAGCTTCCTGGCTTTAAGGGCCATAATTTAATTTATCCATCATAATTGTAAATATATTTTTTTTAAAAAAGGGAATCCTATATCAAGAAAACTCAACTGATATTTTAAAAAAACTATCAGGCAATTGAAAAAGAAAGACCATAGGGTTTTTTGATATTAAACATAAAAAGGCACCCCCCCCCCCAATGATAATTTAAAGTAAGCATCCTATCCTTGTTTATTTGATCTGAATAATCAATGACTGTAATGACAAGAATATATATGTAGTGGACAGTAGGAATTGGTCTTGCTTAGTTTCTTTTGTGGCTCGAAGAGAAATCAAAGGATCTCCTTTTAGTTAACACCAAGTTTCTTTCTTCAACTAGAACAATAGTACTATTAATTATGGATAAACCTAGATAATATAACATATTTTGGGCTGGTGTAAAGTTAAACATATTCGTTAACTTTAATGTTATATTGTCATTAATAAAATAAATTTATAGGGTATACACAAAAGTGTAAATAATACAGAAAGAGCACTGTGGCACCGAAATGACTCCATCCTCCTACCATGTCCACATTCATAGGCAGGTGAAGTGAAATTCTTTTCAGAGGCTTGTTTTTTTTTTTGTTTTTTTGCAATATCTGGCTCTTATTCAATTCACCTAATCATCCATTATTGGTTGTTAAATGGATATAGGAAGTAAAACATAGAGATAAACTATTCCTTTATGAAGAATTGTTAGTGAGGCCTTTGATCTGCATTGGGCTATTCATTTAAAAAAAAAAGGCTGTTTTTTGGTATTAATAATAAAATTAATGTTTATAACAATAGCAAATTTCATTAAGTTTCCAATTTCATAATGTAAGATATGTGATGCGATGCACTATGGCTTCTCCTTTATCGGAGTCAGAAATATCTCAGCCACTATGTTCAGAGAGACCTGTTAGCTCCTTCCCTTTCCATTCCCCACTCTTAATTTTTTTCCAAAATCTTCTTTATCCTACTCCATTCCATTTTCACCCCATTATCTTTGTTCACGCTATGGCCTTTATATCTACCCCCCCCCCTTATTTTTTTTCAAACCAGCATAAAACCCATGAACCCACTTTCTGCATAAACACTTTCTTTATATTTATTCTCCCACAACTACCTTATTTGTATCTTTTCTGCTTGTAAGCATTTAATTCAATTAAAAGATGCCTAACATTTTCCATGCCTTCCTTTCATAAACTGCAGACTAAAATATCCATCTTTTTCAATTTATGTGTACATTTCCTTATTGTTAGTGATCCTGTTCAAGCTTTAAACTGTAAACCAATTTTCTTGCTATTATTATAAATTAATACACACGCAATATTCTGTTTATTTGTATTGAAGCAGACACGTTTCACATATATAATTTGAAGCCCCCCCCCCCCATTTAAAACTGTCGAGATAAAATAAAAAAAGCTGATGCAGTTTTCAAAAATAAAAGTTAAAACAAAGAAATAAAAAATGACAGCAATTTTAAAAATTAATATTTTAAAATATTAAAAGTACTGTTAAAATGTAGTATTTTGCAAAAGTTTAATATTTACAGATTATCAAAAAGAAGGCTGTAATTAACAATTAATAAAAAAAAATTGCCTGGGCATAAACGATTAAGAGATGTTTTTCAAAAACATCAGATAAGAGTTATTAGAATTTGTTTGGCTAAAAGTAGATGGCCAATGAGGAAAGAAAATAACACATGGGCCTTAGAGAAGGTCATGATCTCCAATTGGTGCTAGATCGATCCAAAGACTGATAGATAAGAAAAACATAAAGAGATAAATAGGGGAGTAGAGATTGATTAAAAAATTTTTTAACAGACATTGTTAGAAAGTGTCAAGAATGTTACTAGTGGACTAGTGAAATCTAGATTATATGAATACCGGTCCAACAAAGCTTGTCTTAGTATTTTTAACCCCATCATCAAACTGATTTCTAAAGCATTTTTGGATGTGTGGGTATATTCTTTTCAATTTTAATTCCCAAGAGAAGTCAATAAAGACAGATATGAATGTAAGAACATTTATCTGGCTTTCATTGACTGAAAGCTACTCTTGTCTTAAAATGAGTGTTTATTCAGATTTGTAATGAGTAATGGGGGGTTATGAAATCTTTAAAATTCACTCCAATATCCCTGAATCCCAGGGGGGAATTCAGTTGAATAATGGTTTATCTATATATCATTGATGTCACTTCCACAAAAATTATGTTAACATGAGATAATTTTTTTAGGTTATTTGTTTCTATCTACCATTTTGCATTTCTAATAGTAAACGTCATTTTTTATTTTTTTTATTTAGTTGTTAGGAATTGACTAAGTGCTGGCAGTATTTTGATAAAAGTTCTGTTGCACCCCATGTTATTCAAGGAGTCTGAGCTGTATATCTAAAACTTTTTTATTTTTAATGGGTTATTTTGTTTCTTAAATTTTTTAAGTGTCTCTCACAATTATTTTGACTTTTTAGTATGATGAATGAGTTAAGTCAAAAACGTAGAAAGTAAAAATAAATAAACCATTTTTTTTTTAAAGTAAACACTTTGATCTTAAGTCGACACTTATTACAAAAATATATCTCACACAAAATTAATGAGTAGCCATTAGTGTTTGAATAAGTTATTAATCAATAAAATTTTAAGGGAAGTAATTTTTCTAAAAATATATCATCTTCATCGTCAAACCATTATCAGTCCATAGTCCATTGCAGGATGAAGGTCTCTCCAAGTTCAATCGATCTTCTCCAATCTCTAGTCTCTCTACTCCACATCACCCCTACACACTTTCTTATTTCATTTATCCATCTCACATGTGGTCTCTTTCTGGGTCTTTTACAATAATTTTGGAATCCAGTTATAATATTTCAAATCATCTCTTCTAGCAATATGTTCAGCTTCACTTCAGTCTTTTAAATCTTCAATAATGTCAGAAACACCTGTTTGTTATCTTACCATGTATTGCATTTTTGATCTCTTCTTGTTACTCGCAACATGCATCTCTCCATACTTCTTTGAGTGGTTTGAAGTCTCTGCATTGATCTTGTATTAAGTGTCCAAGTCTTAGATCCATAAGTAATAATGGGCAAAACATATTTATTATTAATCTTCCTTTTCAAACAGGCATATTTCCTTTTAATATAGTTATTTATACTAAAAGCACTCCAACCAAGTTTAATTCTATTATTAATTTCATCCATTATGTTTCCATGTGTAATAATAATCTAACCATGGTATTTGTAGTGGTTAACTTCTTCTAACTCATCATAATCAATTTTTATTTTCATCTTTTGAGAAAATCTATTGAACATTACTGTAGTGTTTTTAACATTTACCTTTAGTCCTACTTTCTTAATTTCATCTGATAACTCCTGCAACATTTCCTGAATCTCTGAAGCATTATTTTCAAAAAACAACTACATCATCTGCAAAATCTAAACTTAAATAATCTCAATTTATTTGTATTCATTTAGCCTCTATATGGAAACACCCTGTTTTACACCCTTTTCAATTTCTTAATATGATTATATAATCAAATTGTTGCTGTTTCATTTTTATATTTTACAGAATATGACAATATCTTGGGTCTATGTCTTGATGATCCAAATGCTTTAATCATTTAAGAAAGGCTTATGGAATCAAATGCCTTTTCATAATCTACAAATCCAAAGCATAACGGTCACTCATATTCATTAGTTCTTTCTATAACATCTCTTAATACTTGGATATAATATATTGTACTAAAACCACTTTTAAATCCAACTTGTTCTTTTGGTCATTTGAAGTCCAAGTTCTCTGTAAATGAGTTATAATTATCTTGGTGAAAATTTTGTATAAAATTGATAAAAGACTATGTAGGTCTGTAATTCTAGTATTTTTTTTACCATCTTTTTTTAAATACTAATATTGATTAATACTGCATTTTCCCAATCATCTGGTACATCTTTATGCTTTAGTCATTTGTTATATAACTGCACCAACATTTTTTCTATTTCTTTACCTGCTTCTTTTAAGATATTGACTACAATTCCATCATTACCTGGAGCTTTTCCCTTCTTCATACATTCAATTGCATGTCTCACTTCTTTATTTAAAATTCTGGGCAATTCAGAAGATGTAATAGACATAGGAAATATTTGAGCTTTATTACTACATAATTCTAGATAGAAATCTTCTACCCATTTCATGATGTCAACTCTCTTTTTGGTAACAGTTCCATCTTTTTAACTTATTGCAGATATGTTTCCTTCCAATACCAAAATGTTGTTTTACACCCTTGAGACTTTTATTCTCTTCTACAGCTTTCCTTGCTTGTTCACAATTCTACTTTTTTATATCATTATCAACCCTTTTTCACACCATTTTACAAGATCCAAAATATTCAATCCTTCTTAATGCATCATTTTTGATTCATATTCCTTTTTTCCCCCATAAATTCTGTAATCTCTGTACAATTTTTTTTGGTCAATTGCTGCTTTTTTCTTCCACCTATATTTGTTAGAGTTTTTATAAGTTATTTTCTTACTAATTTTATTCAAATTTGAATCATGTTCAAAATCTGCTAATGTTTGAAATCTATTTGTAAATTCTAATTTAAATTCATTTGAATGTTTCTGATGTTAGAAAATATCAATTGTGAATATTGCTTTTCTTAATAATTTTTGTCTCTCTAGTTTTGCATTAACATGTATCTTATATGTCACTAATTGATGGCAATATTTAAGAAGTTTTATATTTATTAATTTATATTATGCACAGGTGGCATTTAAGAATATTGGAATGCTTTACGATGTTGGCCAAGATGAGGTACATACCATCCATGTTTTTTTCAAATAGAAATTAGTTCAGAAACTTGGTTCTCCAATCAGTTCCTCTTATTATTAGACTACAAGCATTACAAGTTTATATTCAAATGTATGATATCAAGAATAATAATGTATTGGATGCTTGATTTAGTTTAGCTCCCCAATATAGAGAGGAATTCAAAAGCTAAATCTTTGTGTTTAATTCTCAGACAAGTAAAGTAGAAATAGCAATAACAGCAAAATAAATTCACCAAAAAGTAAAAAATAAATTTTTGGTGTTGATTTAGAGTGTGCTTACCACCATTTTGAATTATAATGAGCAAAAACTGCCACTGACACATCCAAGCGATAAATGACATCCAATAATCACACAGGGTTGCTTGGATGTGTTAGTGGTGGTTTTTAGAATTTAAAATGGCAGTGATAGAAATCTAAATACTAAATGTTTATAACTTCTAAAATATGAATTACAATAATAATGGCACAAAGTGCCGAAGTATGTGGGGAGGGGGAAGGATGTTCTAAACAATATGAAATTGTTAAAAAGATGTAGAAGTCTGACCAAACCAAGCTTATAATTTTCAAATACTAAAAGATTATAACTTCTAAAATATGAATTATATTACAACATATACTGTTGAAATAACTTAAAATTGATTATACGAAGCTTATAATTTTAAAAAAGTAAAATGTTCTAAAATAGGAATTATAATATTTGCTCATAAGAACATGTTGAAATAATGTAAAATTGATCATATTATACCAAGCTTATAATTTTGAAAAAGTGAAAGCTTATACATTGTAAAATATCAATTACATTACCATATGAAATAAATCATATTAATTTTACTAGCTTATAATTTCTAAAATGTGAATTTAAAATATTTAAACAGAAAAAGTAAAGGAAAAAAAATAATGGACACATATATTAATTAAAACACCACATGTTCAATAAATGTAAGATTGATCAAACCAAGCTTATAATTTTGAAATACTAAAAGCTTCTAAAATACGAATTTTATTACATTCTATAACCTTATGTTGAAATAAAGTAAATGTTGAATAAATGTACAAAGAATTTCCAAAGCATATTAATTCTACAATTAATAATAAATCACATTTTATCTTAACATTAGTCAAAAGAATAATTGTCTAAAGTAAAGAAGTTTTAATTTACAATTAATAAAAAATTAATCATATTTTTTTCTTGCCAAATCGAGTTAATGTTATGTGCTTAATTTCTCACATGTCGTTATTAGCTGGCAGATGGATAAAAAAAATCTAAATGAGATTTATTTATAAATTTCTCAAAGATGATAAAGCTATGTACTGACTGTGAAAAGGTTAATGGTTATCTTATTAAGTATTTTAAATTTGCATTTTGGAAATGATAAGCTTTTGTATTTTGAAATGTATTCATTACTATCATTTTTTTATATTTTGTATATTTTAGTCATGTGATTTGATCAAGCATAGTTGTATGAAATTTGCACTTTAATCTTTTAATTATTGATGTTAATTGGAAATTTGTAATGAATTGTCAGATCATGACCACATGTGGATTATTTGATGTCATTTATTGCTTGGATATATCAGCAGTGGTTATAGACAATCTTTAGATTTTAAAATGGTCATGATTGCGTTCTAAATCAGTATCAATTTTTTTTTCTCTTTCACAGTATTCTTGATATTTAAAGAATTAAAAATAAACAATTATGGGGTACTCAGTGGAGCTGTTAATAGTACTGTATCTAACTACACGATCTCAATCATATAGCTATCTAAAGGAAAATATCAAATAAGAACATTAAAAGGTGCTAATTTTATATTTGAGCATTTTCTCAATCTCTCTGAGTGTCAAACACACTTATTTATATCAGTAAAGTTTTTTCAGTTTGTATTGAAAGCATGTTATATAGAGAGTTTGCAAAATAAGCTCTTAACAAGCTTTGAGAATATCCTCAACCCCAGACGCATTTCTGCTTCTGGCATTTGTAAATACAAGCTTTATTAAATTAAGTCATGTGACATCGGACTTGATTTTTTATCATTGAAAGCATATACATTTTATTCTTTGTTTATTATCCCAAATTTTGATGTGCAGTATTTTGATAATAAATCATATTTTAGGAGTAAATTTTAGAAGTTTATTTTTGTAATAATGGATTCTGTAGTATCACGTTCAGCATGCTGAAGAACATATTTATTAGTTTTATGATTTTTCCATTGTATTTTATAAATTTTACAGAGCATTCCTAAATGAAAGTTTTCTAATGCCTTAAATTGCTTCTTTGAGGGACAACACCCTTTAATTCCTCTATAGAAAAGTCATTTGAAAAGACATTATTCACCTGATAAGTTCCTTAAGACTTTATAATTTTATTTATCTTCTAGTTAAGAATAACTAATTATGGCCAGTAAATGGTTGACTAAGTAGCTCGCTATTTGATAAAATTTTTACCTATTTGGGTAATTACTTAAAAATTGTTTTTGGATTCTATTGAAATTAACACCCAATCACAAATGTGGTAGACTAGTATCTAACTATTATGCAAAGTCCAGGATACCAATTGCATCAATGAATTTGTGTTAAATGTTTTATTCAGCAGGGTTTTCTTAACTGCCAGTATATATAGTTTTATAAATTAATATACATACAGTCATTGAAAAACATAAATTTCTCACCCCCTGTATTAATGAATTTATCAACACATTTTCAGTGGCCAACAGTTTGGAAAAAATTAAATAAAATTTAGAATAATTTTGGCAAACACCTGTTTTTTTGGTCAGCATAATGTGCTATATTTCATCAGTGCTTTAGTCAGTCATTGGATAGTTATCGGGGTGAAAGTATGAATTATTGAATAAAAATAGTCCCAAATACAAACTTAATGGTAGATGCATTTGTAACAAACCTAGTCAACCAATCACATGTTTAATAATACTTTACATACTTATGTAATAAGTGAAACACAGGCTTATTATATACCTAGTGTCTATATATGTAATATAGGGTATATGATAATCTGGACCAACTGATGATTGCTGGTTTAGCATGAAATACGTATATTGGTGATTATTTATCTTTTCAGCATATATGTGCTTGAGTGTATCAGTGATATTAGATAGAGTGGAGAGTGATGGGTCATCTGAAAGTCTGTGCTCGTATACCCTATATTATACTTATGTAATATATAGGGGGTCTTTCACACAATCCTCAACTATCCACACTATCCCATACTGCTGACCCACTTGATCACACATGTCTAAAAGATAAAAATAATCAGCAATATATGTATTTCATGCTAAACCAGCACTCATCAGTTGGTCCAGATTATCATCACATATATATACAATCAATGCTCAGCTTATATTAAGA
Organism: Epiperipatus broadwayi; assembly: GCA_028023455.1. NCBI lineage: Eukaryota > Metazoa > Onychophora > Udeonychophora > Euonychophora > Peripatidae > Epiperipatus > Epiperipatus broadwayi. Next base: position 3,304,631 of record JAQFVV010006217.1, read on the forward strand.
TAGCCACAATCTTTATACTTAATGGGCTTGCTGCAATCCATTCCACCCAACAACTCTTTTTCAGCTGTCCATTTCATTGAAAATCTAATGATGGAATGCTCAAAACCCACATTGCTGCCAAGCTTTTCATCCTGTCCATGTTGACCATAAGTCAAATGGATGGTTAAAGAGTTGTGGGGTGAAGTGGTTTGAAGCCTGTTCATTAAAGTATGAAGATTGGCTATCTTAATATAAGCTGAGCATTGATTGTATATATGTGTGGAGATGTTAATCTGGGCCAACAGATGAGTGCTGGTTTAGCACAAAATATGTGATTATTTATATTTTCAACATGTGTGTGATCAAGTGTGTTAGCAGTATGAGTTAGCATGGGTAGTTGAGGGTTGTGTGAAAGTCTGAATTCAAATCCCTTATATATGACATTTTGGAGTGCAGGTATGAAAAAGCCTGTACTGTAGAAAAAAATTCATATATTAAAATATAGTGCTGTAAGGTCTGCCCATCCCTTGTATATGTATGCAAATGGATTATGTCCTGTACATGAGGGGTCAGAGTGACTTATAGTCAACATGGATAGGATAAGGTTGGCACCAATGTGGGATTTGAGCATTTCATCATCAGATTTTTAATGAAAATGGGATGGCTGAAGAGTTGTGGGGTGAAGTGGTTTGAAGCCTGTCCATTAAAGTATGAAGATTGGCTATTTTAATATGAGCTGCGCATCGATTGTATATATGTGTGGTGATGATCTGGACCAGCTGGTGTGTGCTAGTTTAGCACGAAATACGAGTATTGGTGATTATTTATCTTTTCGCCATGTATGTGATCAAGTGTGTCAGCAGTATGAGATAGCGTGGATAGTTGAGGGTCGTGTGAAAATCTGAGTTCAAACTCCCTATATATTATATATTGGAGTGCATGTATGAAAAAACCTGTATTGTAGAAAGAAATTCGTATATTTACATAATTATGTAAATGTTTTCCCTCTTTTTATTACTAATTTCTAAGTACATAATTCTATGTTTGTATTAATTATTTTTGTTGATGTTTTGATATACAGTATATAATTTTTAAATTAATCTGTATCTTAGTTTGACATTATATATTAAATGCTCATTATAATTTTTTTTTTTGTTATATATATATAAAAGCTTGGGACCAGATTGCAGTGGATATATAAATAAGATCGCAGAAATTAAAATCGAAATATGTTAATTCAAACTTAAGGTTTATTATTATAAATTGTTCATTATTAATAATATCGGACCTCATTTTAGATCTGTTTTGTAATTGGTAAATGATTTTAGTTGCTTCTGAATTGAATTCATTTTTTTGAGTTATAATATGTAAAAAAGGAATTTAAAATATGAAAATACGCAGCATATATTTGCATCAATCTGTATTAATAGCCATTTATCTTAACTCCATGGGATTTTGAAATTTTGAACTTATAATAGCAAAAATATTTTTCAATTGAGAAAAATGTTAAATTATAATAATTTAGTTTTTATTTTGATATTTGATAATTTTATTTGAAATGAGTCTAAACTATTGGTAATAAACAAACAAATACCACAAGAGAATTCGTAATATATTATCTTTAGAATTTGATGCATGTCTTAAAAAAAAAAAAAATAGGAAAACGAACTAATTAAATTAAACATAACTTTTAATATATATTTTAAAACAAAATATTTTGTTATTCAGAAAAACATTTTAATAGACTACAATTTTGTTTTGCAGTTCAATTTTATCTCTAAAATCATTGTTTAATTTATTGGCTTTAAAAAAATCTATAACATTTTAAGTGACGAAATTATGTTTTGTGAGTCTATAATATGTTGCTTTTCGAAATGCAAATAATTTTTATAAAATAAACACTTTGTTTTATAGGATTAGGAATTACAGTTCATCAAACTTTCAGTTTAAGTAATCTGATAAGATGTGATATGACTACTCCTTTATCGAAATCAGGAATATCTTAGCCACTATGCCCAGAAAAATCTGTTGCCATCTTACTTCCCCTTTTCATTCTCCACCCCAAGTGTTTCTCATATCCTGCTCTATCCCATTTCCACAACATCATCTTTGTCCACTCTATGGCCTTTATATCTAGATCCCCCTTATCTTTTTTTTCCAAATCCAGCATAAAGATCAAGAACCCACTTTTTGTATAATCACTTAATTTATATTTATTCTCCCACAACTTCATTATTCTACCATTTCTGCTTGTAAGTATTTACATTCAATTAGAAGACGCCTAATATATTCCACGCTTTTCTTATATAACTTGCAAACTAAATTACCTCCATTTCTCCATTTATATGTATATTCCCTTGTTGCTAATAATCCTGTTTGAGTTTTAAACAGTAGACTACTTTCAGTAAATTAACTCACACACAATACTGTTTATTTTTGTATATATTTATATTCTTTTTACTCTCCATACTAGTTCTCCATTTGTCCAGCTCCCCATTTTTTATTAATGCATCCATTCTTCTATCCCATTCTTTGCCACTATAACTCTCAACAATCCTCCTAATGTAATCATCCCACTTTTTGTACAAGTATACTGACATAAATCCTTTACTATACTACCTTTCTCACCCATCTTTCTGCCTGTTCATTACTCACAATCCAATTAAATACTATTTTGGCTATTCTCTTACTGTTCATAAATTGCAATCTACCAATCATTTTTCATTTTGCTTTTTGCATCTCATATAAAAACTTTACCATCCTATTTCTGTTTGATTTGCCTCTTTTGCCATCCACACATCTGCATCTAATTAATATCTTCCTGCTTCTCTTTGTTCTTTTTCTAAATAATCTAACCCCCTTTACTAACACTTAATGCATCATCACCACAAGATGAACCCTATTCTAGCGCCATCTAGTGTAAACATAAGTAACCATTGATTACTAGCTGCCCATAAAATTCATATCTTTTGTATTTAAAGCTCCATACTCAGAACACATTCTGGATTTTTGTTTTATTAGTGAGATGCAGTGGTTGTTGATAAACATAAAAACAGAAACCTGTCTGAAGATAGGGAATAGGGATTTTATATGCATCTGGAAATCACTAATCACTTAAGCTTGCAATAGGTGGCACTAAAGTAGAGATCTGTTTTTATCATATAAAGTTAGTAATATTATATTACATACACCCAGGATAATTTAGTATATTAATTAATCCATTTATTTGCTATGCATGTGATGTGGGATTGTGACCTAGTTTAGATGAATATTGAAGACATTTTTCATGTCATAAATAGGCTTGGATTTTTCTTATGTAGCCAACATAGTGGCAATTCGATCAGCCATCCAGTCATCGTTTATTTTTAATAGATAAGGATCTCAACACATGGATTGATAGCATCAATGTGCTAACTTTAAAACAAAAAGATTGTAATAGAGTAACATTTTGCAAACTGGGTTCCATAGAACTTCAAAGGTTTCAAAGGAGCTAATATTGGATCCATGATCAATTTCATAGAAATAAACCATCTATATTTTGAGTTTCCAGTATCATGATAAAACATTCCAAATTTCCACTTCTATTGTATTTGATTAGTATCTTTTTGAGAACATAACTGTTATATTTGATTAAATAAATGTTAAAATGGATGTTTTGATGATCATCATTTTCATCAGCCATTGCAGTAAAAATCTCCAAATTTTATTTATTTTATTGATTTCTAGACTCTTTTCCCCCACAATATACCAGCATCTTCCTTCTTTCATCTACTCATCTTACACATAGTATTTTCCTAGATCTTTTACAATCTTCTGGGATTCAATTTTAAAAGCTCAACTATCCATCCATTATCACGTATTCTCACAATATGTTTAGTCCAGTTATATTTCACTTTTTTAATCTTTTCAATGATGTTGGTGATACCTGTTCTTTCATCCACGTATTTCACTTTTGATCTCTTTTTGTTACTCCTAGCATATATATCTCTATACTTTGTTGAGTTGTCTGAAGTCTTTCTTTCAAGTATCTAAGTTTAAATTCACAAGTAAGAAACCAGTAAAAGACATCTATTTTTTTTCCAAATACATAGGCATATTTCCTTTTAATATGAAGCTGTGAAAAACAGTTTATCCAAGATTAATTCTTTGATTAATTTCATCCATTATATTTTCATCTGTATTAATACTTGACAAGTGACAGTACTAACCTGGAAGATGAACCTGAACCCTTAGATTTGTGAAATTTTGAATTTATGATGAGACTTTAAGTAATTTGGTTAAAGCATTAACTTAAATTTAATATTCACAAATTTAAAGAGCAATATTCAGTTTTTATGCTGATTCTGTTACTGGTCAGATTCAAATGTTATCTAAAATTCAATATTCATGATTTTAAAGATGCAAGTTTGATTTCCATGCTAGCAGTGTCATTAGTCAAGTTAGAGCATTATCTTAAATATTGACAAATCCAAAGATACAAATTCGATTCTCATGACAATAGGCTTATTATTGGTCAGGATAGCAATACCTGAAGAAGAGAAAAGAATATAAAACATTGTGTTATATACTAACTTTATGCTATTAATAACAGTTGGATATATTTGAAAAATTCAAATGACGTTTGAACTTTTTTAAAGACATTTAACACTTAATATTGTATGATGGAAATAGTACAATATAAAACTGTTTCTAAAATATCATAAAATTTATAACAAATATTATTTAATTATGTTTCATACAAATCTCATTAATCAGACATTTTAACTCTGATTATATATACATTTAAACAACAGAACACTTAAGAATCAACAGTGGAATAATTTCAATGAATTTGAGCACAAATAAAGACAGAAGAAGAGCTAAGGAAAAATAAGCTGTTGATAAACTGGCAGAGAATGCTGGGAAAAAATTTAGAAACTAGAACTATAATTCATATGATTAACAAAAGAAATAGATGGAAAATTAAGGTCATTTAATAGGTGGAATATTAATGCCATCATGTGACCAACAAAATACTACATTGGTGTAAATTGTAATTATTAAATAAAAGAAAATTGTAAAACAATCTACTGAGTGAAAAGGGTTTAGAATATGCAAATGAGTAGACATATATAGATTTAATTGCAAATAATATATATATATACTTTTTTTTTTAAAAATGCTTTGGGACTAATGCACTAAAAAGCAAAAAATATTTTTCTTGAACCATAATTTTGAATGTTATAAGCATGGGCATCTATAAATTAATTTATTCAATCACTAATTAATTAATTTATATATTCTCTATTTACAATTTTATATATAATAACTGAAATTATGTATCAATAAAATTATTTTTTGCATCACAGTTGTGGCTGTTAATACTTAAATAAAAATGTAAGGAATCTATAAATTAATTAAATCAAGTGCTATTTTTAACTTGTTTAAGTAAAAAATAGTCATTGATTTAATCAATTTATGGACACCTCATGTTTTTATTTAAGATTCCATAAAATAATCAAAATTATATTTGAAAAAATATACATTTATTGATTTTTAGTGCATTTTCCAAGAGATTAAATGAAAGCATTTTTTAAAAAAATACTTGGATCTATATATTTTTTAGTAATAAAAACATTTAAAATCAGTTGCACTTTTTTTTCCCATGTGTCATAGCATCGACCAGGAAGTGAACCCACTAACCTGGGACAACTGCTTGTAAGGCAGCTGTGCTGACCTCAGTTGCACTTTTTTTTCCCATGTGTCATAGCATCGGCCAGGAAGTGAACCCACTAACCTGGGACAACTGCTTGTAAGGCAGCTGTGCTGACCTCTCGTCCACCAATGCCTGACACACTTTGTTTTTATTAAGGCAGAAGTTTAAAAAAACAAGTCTTATTTAAACAATCTCAAGGAAACCTTAATTTCATTCTTCATTTCTTTTTCCTTTCTATTTTAATTATCTATAAATATCCCTAAATTTTTTTGTGTCAAATTAAATGAAGGCATTTTCTTAAAAGATATCATTCCATCTTCTGTTCATAATTTAAAATCTTATCGAAATGATGTAAATGCAATTTGGAATGCATACTGTTAGACTGGATGAGCCTAAAATGTCATATTGTCTTCAAAACTGAACACAACATTTGAAAAAAATTTGTTCAGCAGAAATAGAATAGAAATTGGTTACAAGATTTGACTCAAAGAAACAGAAATCTTAATTTAAATAAAAGCATTTAAAAAACTATAACAAACAGGAATATTACGGTAGATATGATATTATGACAAATAATAAATTTATCTCAGTTTTATTCGGAATATAATAGGTGTTCATTGTTTGGAAAATGTATCATCTGGAAATTAAGATTTTTTTTTCTTTTATCATTTTGGAATTCAAACAAATAATAAAAAGAAAAAGAGAGAGAAATGAAATAATAGTTATTTTAAAAAGGATATACTAAAACCTCCACCAAATATTTTTAAAAACAAATCAATAAAGACTTGAAAACAATCAATGACATTCAAAATATATGGTTTATGGTAAACTAGTACTCATCAGTTTTCCCAGGACTTATTTCTTACCTATGTCACCATCATTTTGTTCTGTCTGTGCATGGTTTAATGCAACAGCAGAGTCCCAGACTCAGGAGATTAAATTTCTTGAATCAATTCTAGTTTTGGCATTTTTGGTATTTAAATTTCTAATTCTTGAGCAGTAAAACCATTTGATTAGTTAATTTGTTCAATAAAACAGGCGAAACTCACTATACATATTGGCGCACACAGCAAGCCAGAGTAATCAATGGATGCCAGAAAGTTTGTGCATAAAATCCTCATCTAGTGCATACTCATTCAATATCCCCAGACTAGTTTCTGGCTTGTGGCCTTCATCAGTGAGGAGCCTTGGATGGGGAGGGTTGCATTAGATTCTAAGATCTAGGTGCAGTGCTCTCAAATCCAAGGCTCCTCACTGATGAAGGCCACAAGCCAGAAACAAGTCTGGGGATATTGGATGAGTAGGCACTAGATGGGGATTTATGCACAAGACTTCTGACATCCATTGATTACTCTAGCTTGCTATGTGTGGCAATACATATAGTGAGTTTTGCCTGTTTTAACAACAGTTATACACAAGCATAAGAGGTGGAGATTATGTGAAATTTGTTCAATGCTTATCAATATACAATTATTACATTTTGAATTACAAGTATCAAACTTATCTACATTCACAACTTTAATTTCATTCATTTCAGTTAAATACCTATACATCAAAAAGATATTAAACATGGCTAAAGAGAGTGGAAGTGGTATTATTCCATGTTTTTATATGTAATTAAAAAAAAACACACACACACACATATATATATTGTAATGATCAGATTTGTGCAGTCACGTAACAAAATCCAGAGTTCAGGCAAAATGTAACAAAAGCTGATGAGATTAAGATGGTGAGATCTCAAATCTGACTAACTTCAACTTATTTAACTGAATTTCGTAATTTAATACTCTATGAATCCCATTTTTGAGGTTACACTCAATAGCAATTTCTTTGCACGCTGGCATAACAAAAGCAGAAACATAAGACTCGATGGGGAAAATTGATAACTTAATTTTACTTAAAAGACTAAATAAATTCTTTTACCCTCCATGACTTAATAACAATGCATAATATGTTAATAAAAATTGGGGTGATTTGGAATAGGTTGAGAGTAACAAATTGAACATTAATCATTTTAATATATTTAATACATAAGAATCAACAGATAAATAAAATAACATGGATATTTGCATTGGTGGTGGGGGTTATGCATACAGGTGTAACAACAGTGTGATGAGGCAGATAACAGTACAGTGGTTTTATCTTAATGATAATGCAATTTATATAATTAATTATCTGCAGTCTATGGTATGCCAAACATTCTCAAGATTTACTACTGATAAGCTAAATATTACCGGAATGATACACATAAAAACGTTAAGTTGCTAATCAATATATTATTTATAAGCAATTAATATGCTCAAAATACAGATTCCCTAAGTAAATCAGATTCCATGTTCAGACTAATGCTGAAGTTTAATAATATAGTGGAAGGTGCAATTATATTATCAGTACCTAATACTCCGCACCCTTAGATGACTTGCTAGCGCAAAATAAAGAACATTAGTTCGATATTTCAGAGCAGCTTTGAATATGGTTCTGAGCCCTTGTGTTCCAGTTCTAGAAATATAGCTGTCTGAACTAAATAATGGTGTGGCCTGTCACCATGAGCCCATTTAAGAAAGCATAGCAAGGTGTAAATACACATTTTGTGCTTAGTAAAGACGCATTCGCAACACTTGAATAATACTGATATATATTTAAGACAATTAAAAAATGTGCATAAATATCTAGTTTCCTTTTTCTGACACTACCTCAACCCAGTTCTTGAAATAGTATATCATAATGGCTAAGAAAATGGTTAATTAATAGCAATCTAGTTTAGAAATATGGAATCAGTACATATTTCTTATAATAAAATAGGGAGGAGTAAGCATCTTTCAAGCATTATAACATTTACAAATATGCCTTTAACTATCACCCTGGCTGTTATCTAATTAAGAAATATAGTAATAATTCACAAACCTTAATAAACAAACTAATACATATTAACTAATTAAATATAGATAACAATGATCACGTAGTGATGTATTGTTATCTCTTAGAATAGATTTTAAAGGAGAGATGTCTATCAGTTAAAAAGCAATGAGAACTTTACACTGGAGAGCTTGAATTATGGCATATTATATCATAAATTAAGAATAAAATAATCAAAATAGAAAAATAGGCATGGCTGCAGTTTATAAAAAGGTTAATCAATTTATTAGAGCTTTTAATAGAGATTTATAGAGCTCTGCAGTGAAGAAATAGTACCAATCTTCTAGACTGAGTTGTCCTGATTTGAAATAGGCACTAGCACTTCTGGATGGTTGCTCATTTATTATGTCTTTCCATGGAAGCGGTTGGTACTTGAACTTTTCCATCCTTTCAATGATGATGCTTGCTGTGGTGGCATGCAGGATGGGCTGGAGATCACCGTTCTTCCATAGGAAGATGGCAAGTTGGTGGGCTTCCTAGCCACTCATATCAAAATTACAACAGGCACATCTTCCTGTGGCAACTTGATTGAATTATATAGTAGATCCCATTTTTGTGCCAAAATATGATTTATATACTAAATTTTTATCCCTCAACATTTGCCTACAAGCCAGGTTTGCAGCATCAAACCCATTAGTTTGTTTACAACTCTTATTTAAAATTATAAAATGTAGCTCTTTTGTTGTTAGATGTCTTAATCAGACACTTCCATCTTAGTAAAGCAAAGACAATCCCCAAGTGAATAGCAAATAGTGCTGCATGCATTGCAGTTGCTTTCACTAAGGTGTACATTAAAATTTGTTATTTTTAAAATTAACATTTAACCTACATGCAATTTTAAACAGGTGTGTGTGGCACGATTTCTTTTAATGGGAACTGTTTTAAAATGTAGAAATTTATAAATTGTTATGTAGGCATTTTATTATATATGTATTCTGGTCACACATGAAATTGTATATATATGTGTGATTCTTAAGTTAAATAGTGCATTAAATTGTTATCCATAAATTTATAATAAATTAAAGATTTAAAAATATACATATAATTGCACTGTAACCTTACTAAATCTATTATACATTACAGCTTATACTTGCATATATACAAATGTGCTGATACATATATAACAATATTTACACAGATGTACCTTTAATTAATATACAGATATGTAGGTACACATGTACTTGATGGGGTTTAAAGCTAGTATAGGTACTACTATGAGCATAGTAGGTGAAATGGGATGTGTGACAATATATATTACTATTCAACTGAGGTTTATAATTTATGTTTGGGCTAGAAATAAGCTCTCGTTTAATAAATGATTAGTAATAATCATTAATGTATTTATTTGAAGTGGTTAGTGTCATAGTTGTGAGTGCAGAAAGTTCGACACTTGTAAATCAAATCGTGTAGTTAAATATGTTAATTCTTATTTGATATTTGTATCTGGGTAGAAATGATATGATAATTTCTAGTCTAATAAATGATTAGTAATAATCATTAAATTATTAATCTAAATGGATGGTGTCAAAGTTGGGAGTGCAGAAAATTTGACACTTGGAAATCAAATTATGATAATTAGATATTGTTTATTTATTAAAATCTTGTTATAAAAACATATTGGTGGGTATATACTTAAATAAGAAGTATACACGTACACAGTAAAGGCATTGATATATACATATTAGGAAATAATATATATGTTATTTTAAATGATTTATTGTATTTGTATTATACTGGACAGAAAATATAAAATTTGAAAAATAAACTAATGGAAAAATGTTGTGAATACAAATATCGACAACCAATAAAAGAGAATTATGTTTACTATAAATTTGATTATTTTTAATTGCTTTATATTTGAAAGGTTTTTTATTTTGTGAACTTTATATTTCATATTAATAGGTGGAGGGAGGGCTTTTTTTCTGGACGGGCAGTAATTAATTCCTTCAAATCATCTATATATATAAGTTGTTAAGATCAAAAAGAACGTGTTGGTCTGTTTTTTTTTTTAATTTAGATTTTATTGCAAAGAAACGCTCTTGTTTGAATATCTTTAGATCCTATAAAATACCTTAATTAATTTGATTATTTCGTAAACAGATACAATTGTTCAAACATATTCACAGTATTTTGTTCCAAGCTAAAGTTGTGAGATAATATTAAATAATTCACATTTTAAATATAACTGATAACTATAGAAATTTATTTTTATTATTATATTTACTTTAACACTGTAGCTCCTAATGTTTCAAGATCTTTTGTGCATTTATGGAACAACTAGACTTTTTAAATTAGTTGCCATTTACAAAACACATTTTACAAATTATGTTTAATATGTAACATACCTTATCAATAATTTCAATCTCTATGGTCAAGTTGCAATCTTTATTGTGTATATAAATATGTTAGACCAATAATAAAGGTGGACTATTAATAAAGGTGTAATGGATATTTGGGATTCCCCCTTTATTATTAAAAGGAAGTTACCTTGATAATAGTTTGAAATTGTTGATTGTTATTGATATTGCGATTGTCTAAGTGTTGACTGGTTTTTATTGATAGAATACATTATGATATAATTTAATTAAAAAAATAGTTTATACACCAACAAAAATAATAATCATTAAAATAGGAAAAAGTTATGAAAAGTGATTTAAATTATAGACCTTATTTACATATATATATATATTGTACCGTTATATATAGAGTAAGTTAAAAACAAACTCTTATGAAGCTTCAAAATACCCTCAACCTCAGACCGCGGTTTCTGCCTCTAGCGTCATCAGTGAGGTGCTAGGGAATAAAAATACTAGAACTAGTCCAGCTCCCTAGCACCTCACTGATGACACTAGAGGCAGAAACCGTGGTCTGAGGTTGAGGGTATTTTGAAGCTTCATAAGAGTTTGTTTTTAACTTACTCTATATATAACATTTGTAAATAGAAGCTTTATTAAAATTAGGTCATCTGACTGATTTTTTATCAATTTAATATTGTACCGTTATGTACAAATATATTGGCATTGGTAAAAGCTAAGGAAAAAGTAAATTTAGCGATCTTATTAAAAGTTGGAATTTTAATTATTTTTTTTAGTTAGTGTAATTTTTTTTTTAAAACGTATGATGAAAGTTAATTTTTTTTTCAAATTATTTATTCAATTAAAACTTAAAATTGGAAGGAATAAAAAAGACATGCAGATTACAATCGTAAAACCTTTTTGGAAGCTATTTAAAGATGGCGGAAAGACTTTATAAAAAGGAGAACTTTGTAACAGAAAAATACAAAATAAATGTATAAGATTATAAACCAAAGGGTCATAAAGATAAAAGTATGTGCAAAAGTCTGAAAATTGGATCAGGAGTATAAAAGGAAGAAATCAGTTGGATCAGAGTCTTGTCTTGTTTGTTTTTTCTTTTAGCTGGTCCTGGATCATGCTGAAATAATTCATCATGCAGGAATAGACAGAGGCTTTTTCTGATGTTGTTCATGTCCACCAGAAAAGCTTTCATGACTAGCCTTTAGGACAGACCAAGAACAAGTTAAAAACAATGACCATGAGCTCATTCTACCTCATGAAAAACCATGGTAATCAACAATCTTTGTAAACTCTCTAAACTTACTGATAAGCTAAAATTATTCAGATTCTGATTGTGACTAAATTGAGGGTTTGCAAACCATCTCAAATATAAGCTTATGATATAATCCTGATAGAGACATTAATTTTATTATTCAAGAGACTTTCATTTATGGCCTCAGAAATTTAAGTGTAATATGAACTGTTTTAATTAATTGATTCATGTCTGGATTAGTGTACGTGTAGTCTTTCCAATTTATTAGTAATTTATCTTAAATATTTTAATTTGTTTGAACATTGTGCATTATTAATGATAGTTTATTAGAATTTAAATGTGTAATTTACGTTTGCCAATAGTTATTAACTAAGCCCCGGGTGTAATATTCTCTGAAAAATAACTAAATTATAGGAAATCATAACCCGATCTTTTAAATTATTTTATTCTTAATTTACAATGTGTGACATGACAGATTTCAGCAGATTTTTGTATGAATCCTGGGGCCCTGATTAAAATAAATAAAAAGCTGATTCTGCTGGCATTGTATGTTGTAAAAATTAGTAAACCAGATAATCAGGGAATATAGCTATGTTTTTGGAAATATAACTTTATCAAGTATGTATGAGGTATATTAAGAGTATTAAAGAGATCAAAAATGAAATATATGAGTGAACAATCAGATATTCCTAATATCATTGAAAGAATTAAGAGATTGAAGAGATATTTCAAGCTTGAGAACTACCATCTTGTCTAAATAACCCTAAATGATGCCAATTAATTATGATTAATATATCAAAGCACTTTGTGTTGTTGGCGTAGTGCTGGAATGCCAGTCTCTAGATAAAATTGTAGAATCAATTCCCAGAAAAAGTAAGATTAAAAAAATCTGTGCCATTTAAAATAAATTAGATGCTTATCATTATAATGTAATATAATTATAATTAACACGAATATTTAATGAAATAATACATTAGCATTAAATTAATTAGTGACTATTATTTAATATATGTATTTTACTCACATATTTAGTGTTATGCATGAAGCTACAAAACTTATTTACTTATTACTGTTAGTATTATATTTACTTAAAATAGAAAATGTTCACACTTATTGTTTGTATTGTTTTAATATTATATGTATTTTATACATACATTTACTGTTATGTTATGCTTATCACTTAGTAGATCAGCAGTTGTTTGGTACTTAGTATGTGATGCACTATGGCTTCTCCTTTCTTGGAGTCAGGAATCCCTCAGCCACTCTGCCCAGAGAAACCTGTTAGCCACCTTACCTTCGCTTTCCATTCCCCACCCTAAGTTTTTTTCCATATTTCTTCTCTATCCTCCTCAATCCCATTTCTACATTATCTTTGTCCACTCTATGACCTTTATATCTAAATTCCCTTATCTTTTTCCAAACCTGCATAAAAATCAAGAACCTCACTTTCTGCATAATCACTTTGTTATATTTATTCTCCCACAACTTCATTATTTGTACTCTTTCTGCTAGTAAGCATTTATATTCAATTAACAAATGTTTAATATTCTCCATGCCTTTCTTATATAATTTGCAGATTAAATCACCCACATTTATCCATTTATGTGTATATTCCCTTGTGTTTGAGTCTTAAACAATAAACTACTTTCCTTGCTATTATCGTAAATTAACTCGCACCCTATATTCTGTTTACTTCTGTATATAATTAAACTCTTTTCACTTTCCATACTAGCTTTCCAGCTCCCTATTTTGTATTAATACATTTCTTTTATTTCAGTCTTTTCCACTATAACACTCAACAATCCTAACACAATTATCCTACCCTTTTTGTATACAAGTATAGATCAGTAGCATTTGGTGGCTGCACCATTATTAAAAAGTCCCAGAGTACACAATCATTCCACCCTTTTTGTATAAGTATATGTGATGTGATGTGTTTGGCTTCTCCTTAAACGAAGTCAACAATATCTCAGCAATTATGCCCAGATAAATCTGTTAGCCATTTTATTCTCCATTCCCCACTCTTAAGTCTTCCCATATTCTGCCCCATCCCATTTCCACAACATAATCTTTGTCAGCTCTATGGCCTTTATATCTAAATCCTCCTTATCTCTTCGCAAACCCAACATAAAAACTAATAACTCACTTTCTGTATAGTCACTTTGTTCATGTCTATTCTCCCATAACTTCATTATCTGTATCCTTCCTGCTTTCATGCATTTACATTCAATCAACAGATGCCTAATATTTTCTATACCTTCCTTACACAATTTGAACACTAAATTATCCATGGTTTTCCATTTACATGTATATTCTCTGGTTGCTAAAGATCCCGTTCGAGCCTTAAATAATAAACTACTTTCCTTACTATTATCATAAATTAACTCGCATCCAATATTCTGTTTACTTCTATATATATTTAAACTCTTCTTACCCTCCATACTAGTTCTCCATCTCTCCAACTCCCTATTTTTATTAATGCTTCTATTCTTTTATCCTATTCCTTACCACTATAACACTCAACAATCCTCCTAACACAATCATCCCACCTTTTATACAAGTATACTGATATAAATTCTTTATCCAAATTTTTCGCAAACCGCATTACCTTTCTCACCCATCTTGTTACCTGCCCTTTACTCATAACCCAATTGAACACTATTTTTGCTATTCTTTTACTATCCATAAACTGCAACCTACCAAACATTTTCATTTTACTTTTTGCATCTTTCATATAAAAACTTGACCATCCAATTTCTCCTTGAATTGCCTCCTTTGCTGTCCACATCTCTGCATCTAATGCATGTCTTCCTACTTCCCTTTGTACTTTCTCTAAATAATCTAAAACCCTTTTACTAACACATAATGCATCATTACCACATGTTAACACTGCTACTGCAACTCCCTTCCATACTATTCTAGCTACATCATATTTATTATATGAAAATACTGTTAGTTTCTTTACCAAACCCTTTCTTTTCTTTGCTTCATTTACCAATTTTTTCTCCCAGTCATCCAAGCAATTTTCCTGATTACATAAGATGATACCCAAATACCTATATCTATCCACCACACTTAACTTTATATCCCCCTATAAAAATTCTACGTCTTCTATTTCCCCAGTATTAACCATCATTATATTTGATTTTTCTTCACTAAATTTAATCCCCATTTCTTTACCCACCCTTGCACATGTCCTCAACATAATTTCTATATCTTCTTTCTGCACACAAAAAGATATCATCTGCAACCCGACAAAATATATACTCCTTTGCCACCTATTAATGGTATCTCTACCCTCTTCCTAGTCTTTTTATTGCTTTCTCCATTTCACTCAAAAACAACAAAAACAAAATAGGTAACATAGGGCATCCTTTTCCCCCCCCCCCCTTTTTTTTATCTTTATTTTTTTCTCCCTCCCTAGTAAGAAATAAAAATATTTTTTTTATAATTTTTATTAATAATTAATAATAACTCTACCCCTCCCCAAATTGAAAAACTTTACCCATAATCTATTTCTATTTACTCTATCATATGCTTTCTCTATATCTATAAAACTCATGCCTATCTGACCTAAATCCTCCTTCCATTTCCCCCACTACATTATTCTCTTCCATCCATTTTACAACTCTTCCAGCTACCATATATGAGAAAACTTTAACTGATGTTACCACTATCGGTCTATAATTATTTAACTTTCTATGATTCTTACCCTTTCCTTTAAATAATAATCTTATTCTTGTATTACTCCAACTAACCGGAAAAACTGTCTTCTGTGCCATTTTATTAAAACATGATAATAACTTTGCTTTTGCTTTATGCCCTAAATTCATTACCATCTCCGCTGCCCATTCATCTAAACCTCTCGCCTTTCCACTTTTCAATCGCTTCCCTGCCTCATTCAATTCATTTTTTGTGAACCTAATATTCCCATTACTAACTGCTTTCATTTTTTCTATCACTACTTTCTTCACATCTAACATCTTTTCTATATCCATTACATATCTATTTAAGATTCTCTCTACCTCTTCTCTAGAGCTACACTCTATTCCCTCATCATTTATTAATATTATCTCTCTTTCCCCTACATTTCTCTTTTTAATGTAATTCCAAAATTTTTTACTCCCATCTCTTCCACTTTTATTAATATCCTCCAACAATTTACTATTTAACTTCATCCTCTCTCTATAATTATCCATTTTAGCCAACTTCTTCTTTTCTAAGTACTTTCCCCATTTAGCATTACTATCATTTTCACTTTCTTTGTTCTTAATAGCACACTTATATTCTCTGCATGCTTCTTTCCTCTCTTTTACACTTTTACTAACTCTCATTTTTTTATTACTTTTATTCTTCTGCATATTCTCAACTAAAACCCTATTTACCACTTTTTCTATTTCACCACACCAGTCCTTATACTCATCCCCATCCAACTGCTCTATGGTTTCTTCATTCTTCCAACTTATTCTTAGGTCAGTAGTTGTTTGGTGGCTCCACCATTTGTTATTAAAAAGTCCCAGAGCAAATAGTAAAATAGTAGGTACTCTTTGAACTCTCTTTATCGAGCATTTAAATATCTTTCTCAATAATGTCCTTTCATTTACAGTCTTTAGAGCTGCCAGAGTTATTTAGCTTGCATCATCTATATTATTTTAATCTTTTTATATATAAAGCCTACATAATTTAGTGCAGTGGTTGAGTGGCAGACGCTGACGGAGCTCAAGGTCCATGGACTGCAGCTCAGCTCTGTCACTTCTGATAAGAACTCTTGAATAATAAATCATTCCAAGTTCCCAGCATGCTTTGCTGCAATAGTTGAATGGAAGACTGTAGAGGTCAAGGTCCATGGACTGCAGCTCAGCTCTATCACTTCTAATAAAAACTCTTGAATAATAAATCATTCTGAGTTCCCAGTATGCTTTGCTGCAGTGGTTGAATGGCAGACCCTGACTGCAGCCCAGCTTTGTCACTTGTAATAAGAACTCTTGAATAATAAATCATTCTGAGTTCCCAGCATGCTTTGCTGCAGTGGTTGACTGGCAGAGCCTGACTGACACCCATCTCTGTCACTTCTAATAAGAACTCTTGAGAACAATAAATCATTCTGAGTTCCCAGCATGCCTTGCTGCAGTTATTGAATGGCAGACCCTCCATGGACTGCAGCCCAGATCTGTCACTTCTGTAAGAACTCTTGAATAAACTAATAAACATCACATGATCACCATTTTCTTATGCTTGTTTATACCGTTATTAAAATAGGCAAAACTCACTATACGTATTGCCACTCACTGCAAGCTAGAGTAATCAATGTATGCCAAAAGGCTTGTGCATAAAATCCCCATCTAGTGCCTACTCATCCATCCCCAGATTAGTTTCTGGCTTTTAGTTTTCATCAGTGAGGAGCCTTGGATCTGAGAGCACTGTACCTAGATCTTAGGATGTAATGCAACCCTCCAGCAGCCATCTTTTATCTCTACTTAACTACAAAACTATGCGTCTTAAATGGAAAACACCTTAATATTTTTAATCCAAGCTCATCAGCTTATATAGTCATATAGGTTTGAACTCATTTCAGTACCCATACATTTTGGTGTCTTTGGTTTTTTAATAAACATAGCCACTACTATCCTATTAAGCAGGATTGGTTTTAAGCCAATAAACACCACATGATCACCATTTCTTATGCTTGCTTATAACTGTTATTAAAACAGGCAAAACTCACTATACATATTGCCACTCACTGCAAGCTAGTAATCAATGGATGCCAGAAGGCTTGTGCATAAAATCCTTATCTGGTGCATACTCATCCAATATCCCCAGACTAGTTTCTGGCTTGCGCCCTTTGTCAGTGAGGAGCCTTGGATCTGAGTGCACTGCATCTAGATCTTAGATGGCTGCTGGAGGGTTGCATTAGATCCTAAGATCAAGGTGCAGTGCTCTCAGATCCAAGACTTCTCACTGACAAAGGCCACAAACCAGAAACTAGTCTGGGGATATTGGATGAGTAGGCATTAGATGGGGATTTTATGCACAAGCCTTCTGGCATCTATTGATTACTCTAGCTTGCAGTGAGTGGCAATACGTGTAGAGAGTTTTCCCTGTTTTAATAACATTAATAATAAATCATTCTGAGTTTTCAGCATGCTTTGCTGCAGTGGTTGAGTAGTGGATCCTGGAGCTTGAGGTCCATGGGCTGTGGTCCAGCCCTGCCAATTCTGATAAGAACTCTTGAATAATAAATCATTCTGAGTTCCCAGAATGCTTTGCTGCAGTGGTTGAATGGGAGTCCTGGAGGTCAAGGTCCTTGGATCTCAGCCCAAGCTAATGCCTGAACTTCTGACTAATAACCCATTCAATTACTATGTTCATTCAGTTCCCAGCATGCTTTGATGCAGTAGTAGAGTGGCTGATTCAGGGTCTTATGGTTTGTGGATCACACTCAAACACTAGGCAATAGACTTAAATTATTACATTTAGATAAAAAAACAACAACTATTAAACCATTTGATGTTAAGATTTGCAGCCAACATAATATCTTTTTTTTAAAAAAGTATTTGGAAAATGAATTGCGGGATTTCTTATTTTTAATAGTTTTATCTAATTAATTGATGGGAATCCATAAATAAGACTATATATAAGAGAACAGGATGTAACTGAAACCTCCAATGGGTTATATCACTATTGTGATTCTGTCGCAACCATCCATGAGCCCAGAATTCAGACACACCTCTCAGACCACAGATACATTAGAAACACACTTTTTCAAGCAACTTCATATACACATTATTTTTAGAGAAACTCCAATCTTAAATTTTTTTGTTCTTGTAATCACATCTTGTTGAAACATATGACCAAAGACATGTGGAAAGAATAAATGATCCCCGACATTTTTTTCACATGTCTTTGGATATGTTTCAGTAAGATGTGATAGAGCTGTGACATGTGTTATACAAATCCCTTGGCAAAGTGTATGCTTCTACTGTATCTATGGTCAGAGACTTAGTCTGACTTCTAAGCTGATGGGTGGTTGTAACAGGATTGCAAATGGAATGTAACTCATTAGAAGTTTCAGTTTCTTCCTATTCAGTTACTAATAAATTGATGTAAAGAAAATACATATCCTCATCATCAACCATTATCAATTCATTGCTGGATGAAGGTCTCTACAAGTTCAATCCATCTTTTCCTATCTTTAGCTTCTCTTCTCCACATCACCCCTGCACACCCATCCATCTCACATGTGGTCTCTTTCTGGGTCTTTTACAATCTCCTGCAATCCAGTTTAAAATTTCAATTGTCCATCTATTATCATTTCTTCTAGCAATATGTCCAGACCAACTCCAGTCTTTTAATTTTTTTAATGAGGTCAGTAACATCTGTTTGTTCTATTACCCATATATTGTGTATTCAATCTCTTCTTGTTACTCCCAACATGTATCTCTCCATATTTCTTTGAGTGGCATGAAGTCTTTGTACTGCTCTTCTATTAAGTGTCCAAGTTTTAGATCCATAAGTAAGAACTGGCAAAACATATTTATTAAAAACCTTCCTTTTCAAGCACATAGGTATATTACGAAATTTTATCATAGAAAGAAAATACATATATATATATTTCTCTTTATAGAAGTAAATCGTTACTATATTAAAATTTTTTAATACAAATCAAAGAATGTTTATTCTGTTTATACAAATAAAATTAATTAATTAATTTTCTTTGTTGTATGATTAAATAAAATTGTTTTATGTATTTACGATGGGATAGATTCCAATTAAATCTATTTTGACAAGCAAAAATATTTTCCATTATTAAAAGTTGCCTGAAAGTATTGAGGAAAGGGAGTGAGTGAATGAGAAAGAATTTGTGTTATTGATATCATAGAAAAATTGAGTGTAGAAAAGATTTTACTTAACTAAACATAGATAATGCACACACCTATATATACCTTTGTATGTACGCATTGTAATGAGTTTCCCTGCTGAAAAAATTTAAGTATGAACTTTGTAAATGATATAAAAATAATTTTTAAAAATGCTTTGATTATTTTTTAATTATTTTATTTCAGTTAAATGTATAACAAGTAAACTAGCATAAATTCAGACATCATCACTCTTTTTTGATTTATTATTTAATTACTACTATATAAATATGTCTCGGACGTAAATGTAATCATATTCTATATTTTGGCATTAAATTTATACAGTATATAAAAGATATTTCAACATATAACAAACTATAGTTAGTAAAATAAATTTGTGTTTATTTAAATTTTCAACATAGTTTTTTTCCCCTACAGTACATGATTTTTCTTACCTGCACTACAATATGTAATATATAGGGGGTTTGAACTCAAGATCTTCCACACAATCATCAACTATCCACGCTATCTCATACTGCTGATATACTTGATCAAGTGTATCAGCAGTATGAGATAGTTGAGGGTCATGTGAAAGTCTGAGTTCAACCCCCCTATATAGTTTGGTTTTATAATGAGGGTGATAACAGTTTACTAATCACAAATTGGAAAAAATCCTAGAATAAGGAATTTTGGATTAGTAGTCCATGAATAAACATTCTCTTGTTTTCTTTCAAATAAATAATTCACTTATTCAAAAATTAGTCAGAAAAATTGTCTTTTGAAATCATTTCATATGTTGTTAATGATTGGACAAAGCATGTTTCAATGATTTACATTTTTTTAAATAATTTATACAGATATCACCCGACCTTAAATATCTGAAAATAGGCCATAATATTTTATTTAATAGAATAATGATTACCACTACATTTAGCTCTTATTTGCAATGCCTGGTTAGGTCGTGAAGAATATACTCCTGATGAATGAATGTACACCATACAATATTACATTTACAGAGTCCACATCATAGCAATAATTGTTTAATTATGAAATATACTTGTTAGTTGACATATAACTTCCTTTTTTTTAACAGCCTTTTTTCCAATCTCTTACATGTCATTGTTTTATTTCATATGCAGGCAAGAATGCAATAATTGCTTATAAAACATCCAAGGGTTCTCAGCTAAAATTTATAAATATATTTTTTTCCTTATGTCCTAGCATTGACCGGGAGGTGAACTCACAACAACCGTCTGCAACCAACTGCTTGTTTGCAAAGCAGCTGCGCTGACCTCTCGGCTAACAACGCTTGACTAAAATTTATTTTGATCTTCAATTATACAATTATATTAACATTGTTTTACAATTGAGATACATTTGTCATATAGCGAACTCCGAACTTTATGTATGGGTAAACCTATAAGTATAAGTTATTTATTTGACTCATAGTTTCTTAGTATAGTTTCATGCATATACTTAATGGGATAAATGTTACTGCTACACTTTAACTGCAAGGAATTGTTATTTTTTATGTCCTAATTCCAAAATTAAATAAAAACATTTTTAAACGAAAGGTTTGCAATTTGGCCCATCATTACTGGACAACTCTGAAATATCGCACAGTCATATTGCATTATCTTTGGTACCTAACACATATACAAAATTTAAAGAAAATATACTTGATAGAAGTATATTAAAAATCTCTTCTAAGTTAAATAAAGGAGTCAAGCATTGGTAGCCTAGCAGTTAACATATGCCTTTCAAGCCGCTGGCTCGGGTTCGGTTCCCAGTCAATGCTTTGATATATATATAAAAGCATTTAAAAAATATTTTTATTTACAAATATAAAAGAATCACACATAAATCTGTATAAAATAATGTTTTTATATTGTTTTTTTTTTTTTTCATCAACCAAAAATAAAATATAAACTTTAATCTACTTTCCAAATACAGTAGTTGTAAAATATTCTAAAAAGTTAAAGAAATAGTTAAAGGTCAGATGACCTTCAGCGTGAACTCTTAAAAATCTTTATTTAGATTAAAGTTTGAAACAAACAACTATTTCAGTTAACAAGAAAACATTGATTTGAAAAATTCTTTCTAACAGATGTTTTTCTAGTTGGTCTGCAAGGCTGCATAATTAAGTTGTAAACAAATAAAATTAGAGTTTGAAGGAAAGTCATATTTAGCTTTTATTTTTAAAGTATAAATTGAAATGCCATATAAATTTATTATGTTAAAACTAGAAAATATCTTCATTATTAAAAAATATTATATGGTTTGAAATCCATTCTAATTCATTTTTCTGAGGAAGATGCATTTGTTGTTTGTGTGTGTGCATGTGGGTGTATTAATTGTATGTCAATAATTAATAAGTAAACCAGCATTAAAAGCCTTTTTGTTTGGAGAATTTTTTTAATCCAGAGAAAGTGTTGACAGAAAATCTGTGCTATAAGAAAAATAGAAAAGAAAAT
Organism: Epiperipatus broadwayi; assembly: GCA_028023455.1. Lineage (NCBI taxonomy): Eukaryota > Metazoa > Onychophora > Udeonychophora > Euonychophora > Peripatidae > Epiperipatus > Epiperipatus broadwayi. Next base: position 3,327,121 of record JAQFVV010006217.1, read on the forward strand.
GGTGAAGATATTTGGCTATTGGAAAAAAAATGTGATGAATCAATGTAGGAGAGATACAAAAATAATATAATTAGGAATAGGAATATTCATTAAGAAGAGAATTTCAGTAAGGTTTTACATATAGATTTGCACAATCCAAAATATCTGATTTCATGACTGATTTCAGATTTTAACAGTAAACTTTTTCCTCTCCTTGTAGTACATTCAAATTCTGCAAAATATTTAAATAAACATTAATTTCACTATGTATAGTTTGTATATTTTATAAACTGTACAACTTTATTTTACAAATAGCAATATAAATAAAAAAGGTATTTACATATCCTGTTACCCAAGCTTGCTAGCTATGTTTTTTTTAAATTATACATTTTCAGGGGCATACAGTATTTATCTTTTTTAACAGCAGTTAAAGAAAAAAAAATTAAAACATGGTGAAGAATAGACATTTAAAACAATACTAAAAATATGAATTTGACTATAAAATTGCTAAAAAACATCTTTAAAATTACATTTTTAACAGCAGTTAATGGCAAAACGCCATTATACAAAAAGTCGAAACTGTTATTTTGCCATACAGAAGTATATGCGACTTTCACAGGAAAAAATTTAAAACACAGTGTGGAATAAACATTTAAAATAATACTAAAAATCTGAATTTGACTATGAAATCACTAAATTACATAAAATGCCTAAAATATTATTTAAAAAGCATAAAATATATACGACATTTGCATGAAAAAGTATAAAATTTATAACAATACTAAAGTGTAACGGGCACATACGCCGTTACATTATTTTTCTTTATTATTAAACATGAAATTAAAATAAAAAGTTCGCATTTAAAAACTTTTTTTTTTTTAAGACATAAAAATTGAAAATTAATTCTATCTTAAACTCATATATATAAATCGCACAGATGAAAAAAAAATTATTAAACGAAAACTTTATTAAAGAAAAACTAAATTTTCAGTAAAGATTTAAAGATAAAAATATATCTTAAGTTTGAAAACAAATTAATTAATGTTATTGAAAAATGGAAATGATTATTTTAATTAGTCCAAGTGAACAAGTCCTTGGGCATTTAAATGTTTAAACAACGGTCAGATAGGAAAACAATAGAAACTTTTAGCAAATGAAAGAAATCCATTGGGAAATTGGACCTCAATGAAAAGGTTTTCACCATCATGACATAATGTTGAGTTAATCCACAAAATTATTATAAAAGGAAAGGTTTGAAAATAAAAGAATTAATTAGATATTACGATGTGATTATAGGTGTTAGTGTGGAGTTGAAGGAGAAGGGATTGAAAGATGCATTTTCAATTCCTTCAGTTGTTCAAAAAAAAATGAAACATCGTTTTCCGATATTGCGGGCCACAGGACATCAAGGCCTGGAAGAATACCATCAACCATAAAGGACCAGCGATTAACTGCACACCGATCTCCTTATGACTTTGTGGGATTAATACCTTCCATTACAAGAAATCAGAAAAAAATGGACATTTTTTAAAACAGTAAGAAATATATAATTTATGATCATTTCTAAACAAAAGAACTCATTTCCTATCTGACTAAAGTAGTTAAAATGTTATTTGATGTATTTCTTTTGTAAAATCATTTCCATTTATATTTTTTTTGTTCTTTAAGTTTTATTATGATTTCTGTTTTCCGATAAATTAAAATATGTCAATGATAAACTTAAGTCGGGCATGAATGGCTGTATAGATTTGTAAAGTTATATTAGGGGAGGGTAATCTTAGGTTATTCGTGTCATTGTTGAATTGGGTCAATGGATTGGATATATTGATGTAGTTAGTAGATGTGTAATGCAAGATTCGCTACGGGCAGAATCACTTGTATACACCGCACACTTCCTCTTGCCTAGGGAATGCGATCGTAAGTCGGCAAAATGACCACAGTCCATTTCTATGGAGTTTTTTTTTTTGTTCTTCTCATTAGATAGATGTAATATTCCTATCTTACGAGAGTCAATGTCTTATCTTAACCTATTTTGTGTTGCCGTATTGGTATAACATTGAATACATCGATATATCAGATGGATTGACGCCAGTTTGACTGCGAACTTTTAGCCTAAGGTTAAATGGGGATAGAATGTTTTATCTTCAAATGCAAATCTATGTAGTCTATTCATACTCGACACTAAATAAAAATGCATTAAATTTAAGTTGTTTATAGACGCTTGCATGGTTTCGTTATCAGTTAATTATGTTTTGGGTTTTCATATTGAATCAAAATATATAGACATTCAATAAATAATGATACCTTAGGGTGAGTATCTAAAATGTATTTATTCGGATGTCTTTTAAGTTATTGGTGTCAATGCAAGCATCTTATGGTGAATGCTATTGGGTTACTTATAAATTTCCCTCTGCAATTGACGGTATCAATGACTTTGTATTTTGTCATTTATGTTTATTTTGAAATGTTTTTAACCGTGAAATCTATGTAACTGATCTATACTCAACATTATAAAACAAACTTTCATAAATCTATCTGTGCGAACTTAATTAAAATGTAAACTTATAATATTATAAAAATTAAAATGTAAATTTAAATTCTAAAATCAAATTAAAATCTAAAATAAACATACTAAAATAATAATGTTAAATTTTATATATATGTGCGTAAATAAATGTTTGTATGTTAATTACTGGCAGTGGCTTATTTTATTCTTTTTTATATATTCTTAGATAAGAATTTATTATATTATTTAATTTCTGCTACTCCTTGAGCTAGTGACATGGGCTAACGACCGGATATCAAAATATACATATATAAAATTAAAAAAAAAGAATTTTTTTTTGACTTACGTATCTGCCTACTTTATAAATTTTTCTAGGTTCAAATGCCTAGATGGTGCCCTGTAGTACAGATACATTAAGCTCTATTCTCTGGATCGATACAAAAGATATGAATTTGACCATAAAATCATTAAATTACAAAAATTGCTAAAATATTATTTAAAAAAGCACAAAATATACACATACATTACTTACCATGCAATAATATATAACAATGAATAAATGGATGTGGTCTGTTGTATTTTATTATAAGTGGATCAAATATTCTGGAGAAAATGGAGATTTCAAGTAAAAAAATTTCTCTTTTTTTCTCCAAAATGACAAGGTGATTGCAGAATATATTTCCTGAAATGGGATTTGGTCGAAAAACAGTAATAAATAAATTTATTTTTTAGAAAAATAGAAAAAAATTTTTTTTTGACAAAATAAGAAAATATAAAACTTTTATTAATGATTCATGTTGATGGCTAATCATTTTTTATTTCATTCATTATGCAAATGAATGCTTTGCCATCTTTATGACATCTACACCACATAAATTCAGCCCATTATGAATCCAAGTGTTGCCATGATATTCATTGCTGTTGCTTATTATGTCATTTCACTGAACCCCAAAGTCTTTCAATGTTTTGGGAAAGTACAGTTATTTACTCACTTAAAGCTGAATGAATTAAGCAACAATGAAATTGAAAGGGACAATAACTACGAAGAAAAAATGCAATGCAAGCTATTGTCAATTTTTGTTGAACACGAGAGGAGCTTGAACATTATATAGGGTAGTTCACAGCCATATTATATTTTGCATTATTTGAAAGGCTGATTTCTTTTATTCAGCTTTAAAAAATTTAATTATTTAATATTCAATTCAAAATTAATAACTCTGGTCGTCTATATGATTCCTGTTTTGTTTTTTTTTTATTATTAATTAATAAAGTTTTGAATTAATGCATAATGTAATCTATTTCAAATTGGTTTTGTGGTTTATATTTTGCATAATCTGCATTTGTATCTTGAAAATTAGAAAGGTTTAGTAACTCATGAAAGTTAAAACATTCTACTTCTTGAATACCTTTAGTTTTAAACATCTTCATATTTATTTCAAAGCATATGTCTAGAAGTTAAGGTTGATAAAACATTACTAGAATGAAATATAGTGCTACCGATAGCATTTGCAAATTATGTCTGGTATTATATGATTTCTTGTTGTGTAGTTATTTCCTGATATACTTAGGATACATACTTTATCAATAAAGCATTAGTTTTCTGTATTAATAACATTATTAGCATCAAAATGGCTCTCATTGATTCATTACTATCTAAAGTTGTATTCAGTAGGGTTTTTAAAAAATAAATATTGATAATTTTGAATAAGAACAATGGTTCTCAACCAGAGTTGCAATTTATGTTAGGGGTATAGAGGTCTGATATAGGATTATCAGAAGATTCAGGAAAGAAAAAATACATAAGTATAAAAAAATTTAGTTTAGGAAGTTATAATTGCAATCAATCTCTTTAAATCTATTTAAATTTAAATCACAAGAGTATCTGTTGCATTGTAACCCATATTGTATTTACAGAAATTTATAGTTCAGATTTCATTATAAAGTCATGGACCACAAAACCATTAATAATTACAAATATATTAAATAACTTCAACATGACCACATATTCTTTTACATTCATTAAATAAAGATACAATAAATGACAAATGACCCTGAAGATGCCTTTCATGCTGAACCAGCACTCATCAGTTAGCCCAGGTCACTATCTCTCATACATATCCTTATTATATGAAAATATATATCTATATTAAATAAAATCTATTATTATAAAGTGCTGAAAATTTTGAAATTATTCAAATGGAAGTCAATCTCTGATAATGCTCTATTTCTTAAATATTATAAACCTGTGCACTCACTCTCCAATAAGAGTTTAAAAAACAAATGAATCACTCAAGTTTAGAGCACATTTGTATATACACCAACTCTCACTGGCCATGCTTAAATCAGGGCTTGAGTCTATTGGGTGCATCAGGCACACAATAGATCCACGCTCTGATTTAAGCATGGTCAGTGAGAGTTGGTATTTATACAAATGTGCTCTAAATTTAAGTGATTCACTTAAGTTTTTAAAATTCTTATTGGCCAAGGTGAGTATGTGGAGATTTATAATATTTAAGAAATAGTGCATTCGTTTGAATAATTTCTATATTAAATAATTACATTTTGAACTACAAGTGTCAAATTAACTCAACCCACATCTTTGACATCATTCACTTTAGATAAATATAGTAATGACTATTACTAATCATTTACTAAACTAGAAATTGTCTCTAGCACAGATATAAATTTCAAAACTCAGTTAAAGATTAATATATCTGATTTTTTAAAATTAAATGCACAAACACATGAAGTTATTCACATTTCTTTTTCCCACGTGCAATATCTTTATAAATATTTTAAATAACACCAGCATTATCACATATTCTTTTAAATTCATATAAATAAAGATACAATTAAAGACAAATGACCCCTAAGATGCATTTAAAAGAATATGTAGTAATGTTGAGCTTATTTAATATATTTATAAAGATATTACACTTGGGAAAAAGAAATGTGAATAATTTCATGTGTTTGTGTGTTTAAGTTTAAAAAATCAGATATATTAATCTTTAATTGAGTTTTGAAGTTTATATCTGTGCTAGAGATAATCTCTAGTTTAGTAAATGATTAATAATAGTCATTATTATATTTATGTAAAGTGGATGGTGTCAAAGATGTGGTTGAGTTAATTTGATACTTGTAGTTCAAAATGTAATTAATAATTGCAAATTGAAAATGACATATCTTAAATAAATTATTAAAATAGATGGAAATATAATAGATAAAATCAATTAGGGTTTATACTGTGGAGTAATTTTGGTGAAATAAGTTAGTACGATAATGGAATTTAACTTTTAAACTTGATAGAAGAGGGATTAATAAATATATTCTTCCAAGTGCTTACTTATGGATAAGAAACGTGGACGCTTAATAAAATACGGAAACCACACAGCCATATATAGAGAAAATGAAAGTGGAATATATGACAGAATAAATGGATATCATTGAGCGAAACAAGAGATTTTGGAAACAAACATATTACTAATAATGATGATAATGACGGATAATTGGAAATCATTTGAAATACAAAATTTTTTACAAGACCTAGAAGCAGACCAAGTGTAAGATATATGGACGAGATTAAAATGTTTATTATAGTGAAAGGGTCGATAATGGTGATGATGATGATGGTTTTAGTATTTTATAATCTTTATTTCAAGTATTCTAAAATGTTAATTTCCGAAAGATAAAAAAAAAAAAGTAGCGAAGCAGTATTATGACATCTTAAAATTGAAAAAGTTTAAAATGACATTTTCCTTTTATATAAAAAAATTTGAAAATGTTAGCAAAATTTCAGAATATAATTTAGTCTCATTGGGTGGTAATGTCTGGAAATGATAGGTGTATTTTATGAAGATGGAAAAAAAAAATGAAAAAGAATTTGTGGGGAAGATGGGGGGTATTGAAATAAAGAAATTAATTTAAAATATCTTCACGCGTCACAAATAACCGATTTGATATAAAAATTGAAATGGTGGGAATAATTTACTAAAATAAGATTTGAAAAGTATAGATTATACTTTGCAAATAGAATTATCGCCATCCTTAATTAAATTTGTCTTTGGGTCTATTGCTGATGTAATAGCTAATCATTGCTTGTTAATTTAAGATCTATTGGAAGAAATCTTTTATACGTATATAAAACAAAAGCAATTTTCTACTCCAGCGCCAGCTATAGTAAGTTTGAATAATCACTGAATATCAGACAGTAATCTATTTAAATTTTTAGACCAGTTTGAGTCTGCCTATGAGACTTGTTAGGATTCAAAGTCACTCCGAAGGTGTTATTTAAATGCATTATTTATTATCTAGTAATTACTGTTTACATAAGTTAACTATAGATGGCAGTAGAATAGAGCGCTTTTTTATTTTAGCCCGCATTGCGTAAGCTAAAGAATTAAGTGATTTATTGTTATTAACATTCCTGACCAGCAAAAAAAAATGATTACCTATAGTTAGATAAACTGAGGTCACTAAAATATATAATTACTAACTCTGATCTATATAACTGTGTAACATTATTTTGGGTTCAAAACCATAGACCTTATGTGTTTTGAATTTCGGACTTCTGGCTTGACTAGCATAATGGATTTAAATGTGGTTTCTAAATGCATTATAACAGCATTGAATCTCGAGTCTCTTAGACAAAAGCAAAGTCCGAAACTATTCTAGAGATGAAGGTTTGAATACGTTAGCATTTGGCAGTAATTGAATGCTCATATGAAGAATAGAGCTGTTTTCGTTATAACATTTATGTATATTGTGCAAAACTAAAGAATTTTGTGTGGTATTGTATAATATATACTAATATTCAGTCAGATTATTACTACAGCTGGAAACATAATGAATGGAATTAATCATAGAATTAAACTTGGTTGGAATGTTTTTGGGAGAAATAACTTAATATTAAAAGGAAATATGCCATGAAAAAGAAAAGATTTATAATAAATGTGTTTTACCAATTTTTACTTATGGATCTGAGGCTTGGACACTTAATAGAAGAGCAAGACAGAGACTTCAGGCCACTATGGAGAGATGCATGTTACGAATAACAAAAAGAGATTGAAAACACAATATATGGGTAAGAGAACAAACAAGTGTTACTAACATTGTTGAAAGAATTAAAAGACTGAAGTGGAGTTGGGCTGAACATATTTCTAGAAGAGATGATAATATATGGACAATTGAAATCTTAAACCGGATTCCAAGAGACTATAAAAGACCCAGAAAGAAACCACATGAGAAATAGATGGATGAAATAAGAAAGGGTGTGGGGTCAATGTGGAGAAGAGAGGGTAGAGATTGGAGAAGATGGATTGAGCTTGGTGAGACCTTCATTCTGCAGTGGATTAATAATGGGTGATGATATACTAATATTCCGAACAAAAGGGATGAAGTGCAGTTATTAAGTAATAAGCAACTCCATTTGTTTTCCTCTATGTATAAGTATCCACATACATGTGTGTTTTTCAAAATGGTAGTATTATTGCAGGTATATAAATCATTAATATTTAGATAATTTTTTTATCACAATGTCACTTTATATGCTTCTTAGTTTATTTGATCTTATTTTGTTTCTCTTACCACTTATTTCAAATTTAATCTTTTTGTTAGATAATTAATATATTAGCATCCAAATGAATTTTTTTTAAAAAAAATTATATGTATGTGTGGTTAGCTGTATCTGGTATAAGTCATATGTTGTATAGTAATATTTAGAAGATGAGTATTTTCCATTTGTTTTACAACAAAGGGAAATAAAAGCATTTAATTTTAAATGGAAATGAAACTGTATGTTGACATTGTATCTATTTGCTGTAGATTTTTCAATGAATTTTTAAGAGACATGGGTGTGAGGATGATCCAGAAACTCGGAATTTTTCTCTTAATTTTAAAAAAAGTTGAAACAGGATAAAAACTAAAACATCACCATTTATATTGTGAATTGTTTTTTTTGGGGGGAGGGGGATCATACATTTTACTAATCTATTGCACCTAAACTACCAAGATTACCAAATTTTATATAAACAATCCTGAAATGTATTCCAAAAATCTCAAGAATTCTTTATTACATAAACAATGAGGATTGCCAATTCCTCTACAAGCTTTGTGATAAATGCTTAGCCAGAGCCAGCATTACATTTTTGTAACTTTTTCAACTCAAAACATTGTTCTCTATTCATCTTTGACCTTAGCCCATTAGAAATATAGAATGTATTAATGATCGTATGGCCTTATCAATGATGCATTATAAATTCTTTCTTCTAAATTACTTTTTAAAAGGTCACCTCATGGATTTTTTTACCTCAAAATTTTTAAAAGTAATTCAGATCACAGTGTTAAGACATACTGTATCATTCATCACATCTAGAAATTGGATATTAGCCTTGAGACTTTATTTTCATCAAGTGCTGCTTTTGTCAACCGTAATCATGGATACCTGGGGACAATGTCTTAGAACAGCCATTAGTGTGTGTAGTTTTTATGATTGGACACAAACATAGCTTAAACAATCCCCCCTCCCATAATGGATTCAAATCAACAGATTTCTTGATATGCAAACTTAAGAGAATTAGCGAAGAGTTTTTTGTTTTTTTAAAAAAGATTCTTCTGGTATTTTAAAATTAGCAATATGATAGATAAATGGAAATTAAATAAAGTCAGTGAAAGAGTTATGCAACATCTTTTAAAGAGTAACGATGATAGTTTCGAAAAACTATAGAGTGGAATGCTTCCAAGCATTCATCTTTTGAAAAAAATACTGACTTTTAAAATAGATCATAAAATGCCTTGAAGCTGCAACTGATAATTGTTGAGCTCTTTCATGAAAGCTCTTCTGTTCAGGACCAATAGCAAATGGTAACAAATTATCAATTTGCATAAGTTGCAGTAATATAATGTCTCACAGCAATAAACATTATCATTATTAACTAATCAATGCAGCATTTCAAACCGATAAATATTCCAAATGATGCTAATATTGTTAGACCAATCATTTTAGCAGATTTCTCATCAAATGTAAAAGGCCACTTATGTCTGCTACTTTCATTCTTATATCTAGCTTTCATCTAAAGTTATCTAATATCATTTGCCAGATTATCTTTCTCTATAAGAACCAAGAGAAATGGATATAATTATTAAATATGTTTGTTGGGCAATTTCAAAAAGAGGAATATGCTTTATTATTAATACCATTTATAAAGTTGATCAATTCACTCATTATGTAAAAATTATAATTAAATACTAAAGGGATGAGATAATTATGTTTAAACATATTTCAAGATTATTTTTATATTATATATTATTTGAATGAGTACATCAGATAAAAATGTGTGAATGCAGACAATATAATTTAGAAAATGTTATCTCCTTTAAATTGTAGTATAAAATTTTTATATAAATGTCTACTATACTTTTTTCATGGCATTAAACATATATTGCCTAATCAAAGAGTGAAAGGTGTGTATTGTTAAAGTAAAACTGAGATCACCAATATATATAGTTGTTAACTTAACATCAGGTCATAAACATGGGTTTTGGTTCAAAGCATTAGAGTGTTTTTTGCATTTCATGCTTTTAATTTGATAGTATATAAGAGTTAGAAATTGTGGCTGAATGTGTCTATACAAGTCTAACACTCATCATTGAAGAAAAGCACTGGCCACAAACAAATCTGGAGAGGTGAATCTCACTCTATCATAAATTTTCAAATTAACATTAAATAGTTCTTGAGTAAAGAAATGCCTTCTGGCATCCATTGATTACTCTGTTTAGCACAGGTGGCAATACTGTATGGAGAGTTTTGCTCTGTTTATCAACAATTAATGTGCTAGTATAGGAAATATGATCATGTGATGCTTAATGGTTTAACACCAATCCTGTCTAATAGGATAGTGGTGGCTATGGTTGTAAAAGAGCCAAAGACACCAAAATGTATGGGTGCTGAACTGAGTTCAGACCCATATGACTATATAAGCTATTGAGCTTAGATTGAAAATATTTTTTGTATTTTCAATTTCATTCTCATAGTTTTGTAGTTAAGTAGAGATAAAAGGTGGTTGCTAGAGGGTTGCATTAGATCCTAAGATCTAGATGCAGTGCTCTCAGATCCAAAGCTCCTCACTAATGAAGGCCACAAGCCAGAAACTAGTCTGGGGATATTGGATGAGTAGGCATTAGATAGGGGTTTTATGCACAAGCCTTCTGGCATCCATTGATTACTCTGTTTAGCACAGGTGGCAATACTGTATGGAGAGTTTTGCTCTGTTTATCAACAATTAATGTGCTAGTATAGGAAATGTGATCATGTGATAAAGAAATGTAGTTGTATGCAAATGGTACAGTAGTAACTGAACCTTTTGCTGAGCTATGTTAAGCATCAATCACAACCAATCTGTCTTTTAGCTTTGCTAGTATTTAAGATTACTTCATTGACTAATAAAGCTAAAGGATAGATTGTGCTCATTCTATTTTTTCATAGTTGATTGACATAGCTCAGTGGAATACGTAGCTTATATGTACAATGAACATTTATATATTTTAAATGCAAAGAATAGAATGGACCACTTATTTCTTGAACTTTTGATTGTTTTAAGAATTCCTTTATTGATGTTAGAAAATAGTGAAATTTGTACATTAGCCTGATTTAAATACAATGTAAATCATTCTCAAATTACAATTGAATGTTTAAAGGATAAAGGTGGTGTCTCACTTGTAACAACCTCAAAAGTCAGTTGCGAATGTAATATTATAAGGTTGTTTAAAATAAAGCAGCACTTTTATCCTCTAAATCAGTGGTCTTCAACCTTTTCACACCTGTGGACCAGTAAAAATAAGGATAAGGTTTGTGGACCAGCAAAAATAAGGATAAGGTTTCATGGACCAGCAGAAGTCTATAGATGAATTTTCTTAAAGATGTAAACAGCTTAGCCATAGATGAAGTTATATATATGGAGTTTGTTAATAAAAAACTTTTTTTTTTAATTTTGAATTTTTTTAGAAAAGTAATAAAAAATTTAATTCTACCCCCCCCCCCCCATAAACATCTGTGATAACTAGAAAAACAAATTAATTTATGTATGACTGATTAGATTTTGTTCTGTTTCTTTTTTTTTATTCAGGTAAAAGTGCGATGAAAAAAATAAATAAAAATTGGTTATGTTAATTAAAAGTTTAAAATCTTATTATTTTGTTATTAAAACTTTCTTGCCAGTCTAGCACGGACCAGCAAAAAACTTCTATGACCCGGCACCGGGCCGCGGAACGGTGGTTGAAGACCACTGCTCTAAATATACAATTGTAGAATAATTTATGTAATATTTAAATCAGGGTGATATACCAATTTCACTCTCTATTTTCAACATCACCAATGTATACCATTGAAAGCTCAAAGATTAAGTGTTGATTTTATTTTTTGTCTTTTATTGATGTTTAATGGTTATTTATGCATATGAGGGGGGAGGGACCAAACAAACCCAGGAATTTTGTAATAAAAAAACTGTGTATTTATTTTAGATATTATAAATTGAATCTCTTTGAAATTATTGTCCATTTGATGCCCCGTTTTTACTGGGTTTTCCACTTTTTGAAGTAGTCCTGAAACTCTTGCAAAGTGATGCCTTTTAATGCATCTATTGGTTTTTTTCTTCACCATTTCTAAGTCTCAAAAAACTTTATTTTAAAAGTATATTTTTATTTGAGGAATAAAAAGGTCACACAGAGGGAGATTAGATGAATATGGCTGATGGATAAGCTGGGCCATGCTGTTTTTAATTAAAAATTGTTTTACACTCAAGGCTTTGTGTGCCTGTGTGTTGTGGTAACACTTCCACTCTACACTTTGCCACAATCCCAGACATTTTTAGTTTACCATATCACACAAATGTTTCAGAACTTGGGGGTAAAACACCTGATCACTTTGAAGGAATTCTGAGCGAAATGTCATTTGCGTAAAAAAATAAGTATTATCTTAACATCGAGCTTTATTCACTCTACTTTTTTAGGATGGGGTGAATTTGACTCTTTCATTAAACTACTTGTAAACTTGGATTTTTCACAGAGCATCTTCCTTGCTTCAAGCATTACAACTGCTTTTCCTGCCATTTCCCTAACGGAAAACAGAATTTCTCATTGTGCCAACTTTTCGACCATTGCAAAAATCATCAAATAAGCAAGACATACTTAACAAAAAGATTTACTACTTGGGACCCCACACGATGATGGTGGTTGGTAGATTGATGCAAGGGATTTCTTCACATCATCTAGTGGTGGAAGTATGTACTACAGTGCACTTTTCCTTCAGAAAATAATTCCAGTTATTTTGCGGTACTGCTACATATGTAAATTCTCAATATAATTTTTTCATTTAATAAATCTTGTTTTATTTTATGTACCATATCTTTTCATATCCATATACTGTATAGTCTCTGCTTCTTTATCTACATTTTGACTATCTCCTACAATCATTTTTTTAGATTTTCCTGAAGGTTTGTGATGATGGTGTTCTAGTTATATTTTTATATTGGATTATTTCCATCATCTAATATGTGTATTGAATGTCTTTAGAAAAATTTAACTTTATTTAAAGTTAAATTTTTCTAAAGACTCATTCAAAACATGTATTAGATGATGGAAATAGACCAATATAAAAATACAATTTTTTAGCTTAATTCTATTAATATATACAGATCTATATTTTCAATTTATAGTACATTTATGAAATCTGTAATAATAATATAGAAATTGACTCAAATAAATTTATACTATATTTTCTATAACCAAAGTAATTATTTTAGAAAAGAATTATTTTCTAGTTATCTTCACTTTATTAAATACTCTTTATTACTTTCAAATAACAACTATATAAAGATAATTTGAAAAAGATAAATTGAATTATATATATTGTAATGGGATATAAAAACTGCATCTGAGTTCAAAGCAGAGCCTCAAAAATTTCTAATATTTGCACTTGCAAAAACACATACCCAAATGTCAAAAGACATACATAATGAAATCCTATTATCAATGGAAAAATTAACCCAAAAATTATCCAAAGTCTATCTATCCCTACCTGGGAAAGTAGCCATATTGAATATGAAAATTATGGCCCAAATAAATTATTATGTGCCAATCATCAAACTTTCCAAAAAGATTTATCAGAAAAGTAAACACTCTTGCAGCGAGATTATTCTGGAAAGGCAAACTTGCTGCATTTAGCATTAAGCTCATGCAACAACATAAGAAATACAATGGTTTGTCCCTGCATTCTCTCCAGGCTATTGCAGTTCAGAAAACTTTCAACTTTATCTCAATAATAATCAAAATTGTTGGATATGAGCAGATTCTGGAGCCAGTAATTCCTACTGATAGACCACTGCCTAGAGCTAAGAACTTCATAGACTCGTCAATTGAGCTGATTAAAAAATACATGGTCATCACCCATGACACATTTGACAATCGAATCAAGATATGGGAAGCCTACAGACTAATACATCCAGTCAACATCAACATATGTTCCAAGTTGGGGATTCCCAATAAAAAACTCATGACTCTCTTCAGCTTCTGGAGCATGGAGCCTAAATACCTGGGTTTTATACTCAAAATCAACATCAATTCAGTGAGTATCAACTGGTTTCTTGCATATAAGAGAGTCATTGTTAAAATTGATCCTATTTGTTCTCTCTGTCATAGGCATGGAGAAACATTTGAACATCTGATATGCTCATGCCCTGGTCTCTGGATCACAAGAAGTACAATTGCCAAGAACCTCAACGTTGACTATTACTTAACCATATCGCTCAAAGACAGCATAAGAACAAGATCAATAGCCACAATCAGATTGTCATTATTCATAAACTATGCAATTTGGACTGTAAGGTGCAGAAAAATATTCAACACCAATGCTTTCGATGAAGAGGCTTTTACCATTAGGAAACTACAAAAAATGAAGAATCGTGACAAAGTGCTAACTTCCTACTGAAGATTTTATGAAACATGGAATCTCATTAAGAACATTTAATGAACGAAAAGTCTGCTGAACTGAGTCATTTGTCAGGCAGATTGGGTAAATAAACACCGTGAAGGAACAGTCTGCTGAACTGAGTCATTTGTCAGGCAGATTGGGTAAATAAACACCGTGAAGGAACAGTCTGCTGAACTGAGTCATTTGTCAGGCAGATTGGGTAAATAAACACCGTGAAGGAACAGTCTGCTGAACTGAGTCATTTGTCAGGCAGATTGGGTAAATAAACACCGTGAAGGAACAGTCTGCTGAACCGAATCATTTGTCAGGCAGATTGGGTAAATAAACACCGTGAAGGAACAGTCTGCTGAACTGAGTCATTTGTCAGGCAGATTGGGTAAATAAACACCGTGAAGGAACAGTCTGCTGAACTGAGTCATTTGTCAGGCAGATTGGGTAAATAAACACCGTGAAGGAACAGTCTGCTGAACTGAGTCATTTGTCAGGCAGATTGGGTAAATAAACACCATGAAGGAACAGTCTGCTGAACCGAGTCATTTGTCAGGCAGATTGGGTAAATAAACACCATTATATGGTGGACTGCTTGGTTTGAACAGTAGACAATGGTACCCGATATCACAGTTATTATCTCACATTTATTTTATCCCTATTCTATTTGTATTAATCTATATGTCCTTATGAATTCATTAATGTATATAACATATTCATCTTTCTTGATTATCTTTTTTTTTTTACACATGTATTAGCTTATATTTTATACTTGTTTCTTTTGTACAATATATAACATATTGATTTTGCATTCAATAAATTATAGAGAATAAATTAGTTCATCAGTAAGATCATAAACAAATTTAGATAAAAAGCTGCCTTACATTGGACACTATTAACTGCATTAAAACAAATTGCAGTCATATGCTAAATATATGCAGACATAGAGGCTAAATAATAATCATAAAAAAAATAATAACTCTGGTATTCATTCTTAGCAATGATAAATTTACAATAGCAGAAACCAAATAATGATAAAATCAATTTCCAGAGATATTAAATTCATAATTTATAACTGAATTTAAATATAAGATAAAATATGAGTCTAATCTTCATCATCAAGCCACTATGGAGGCAGAACACAGGCATATTCACGAGAAACATATTAATGCTATATAAAATTTCTGATATTAAATGTCAATACTGTGTTTATGGAAGAGGTTTCCAATGAGGGGCACATGTCCCATAGGGGAGCAATTTGATTTTTAAGGGGGACAATTCAAGAATTAATTATTAACAGTGAATTTTTTTTTTTTTTTTTAGTTATTAAGTTAAGAATGATTTTTAAATTTCGTTTTTTCTGTCCAGCTTCTGTGTCTTTTCTATTAGATAACTTTTATTCCTAACTTCTCCTTTGTCCATGTGAATAGGAGTTTACTTTTTGAATAATAAAATGTATATGTCATGGAGGAAGGGAGGGTCAGAATTTTAAAGATGCTTAGGTGGGTCATGGCCAAAAAAGGTTGGGAACCACTAGTCTAGAGCCTACTGAATCATTAATGTTTAGGCCATCAGTAAAATAATAGTTTTAATGAAGCATAATAAAATGTGTAAACTTTAAAAATGACTCTCACCCATTATTACTATCTAACTAATTGTAAAAATTTATAAAGAATATATATATATATATTGTAACCGTCCAAAATATACATCTTACACGAAAATAACCTAAGGGTAATCTGTATATGTGCATTCCACATTCTGATGTCATAGAATAAACATTTTCTTTTATAGCCTTGCTAAGATCAGCTATATATATGATTTTTTATCATATTCTAATTAAATTATTGATTGCAAAATAATGACAAATGGTAAAAGTGATGAGAGACTGAAATTTATTCACATATATACAACTTAACATTACACTGACTACCCTCTCAATTTTTAAAACAAGTTTCTACGATTGACGAACTTTATGCGCTGATAATAATACATTTTAAACTGATTTTGAACAGAGATAAACTTGCTGCATAGACCAATAATCGCAACTATTTATTATTAGTACAGTTTTAAGTTTGAAGAGGATACGCTGAATTCATTAACTATTTTAAAGAACTGGACTATTAAAAATACTTTCTGGCAATAATACAGGTAATTAACTAAATGTTATATGTGCGAATGTAAGAGGCAATATCTGTTACATTATTTATGAATTAAATAAATACATGTGAGTTAGGAATATGCTATATAGTAGGAATTTTCATCTATCGCATTATAAAGATACTAAGCATAAGAGTGGCGCACCAGTCAAAATAGTATCCAAGCCATATACAAAAAACAAAGCATATAATATACGATAGAAATGTCCATCTACAGCACACCACTATTCTAAGTAAGATTATGACTGCAAGTCACTGGCAATCGCAATGGTATCACAATCATTTATGAATAATTAAAATACATGCATCGGATCTCATATATAAATAAGTCTGAATTAAAGTTATAGCAGTTCACTTATACCAATATACTCAAATTATCCTTCCTCATAACTGGTGGGTGGTTTGCTTAAACTGGAAAACCATAATAATAATAAAAAAAACAATCGTAATTTATTCTGCCTACTCTGATTCTTATATTTGCAGATAGTAATGGCTGGTTGTTTTAAAGCATGACAAAGATTGCGATAATAAGCTAATTGTTTCTTTTATAAAAAACTACTTTTCTTTTAAATTTACGCTGCCTGAATTGTTGTGTGATTAAATAAAACAAAATAATAATCTCCGGTTATACTAGTTTATAAACACACTTATAAAATCAATAATCTGAACCAACTGACGAGTGCTGGTTTAGCACGAACTATTTCTATTGGTGATTATTTATCTTTTAGACATATATGGCCAAGTGTATCAGTGGTATGAGCTAGTGTGGAGAGTTAAGGTCGTGTGAAAGTCTGAGTTCAAAATACCCTATATATTACATTGTTTGTACAGGTATATATATATCCTGTATGTTAGATATTAAAATCAATAATAATAATTTATATAAAAAAATCATTATAATGGAGATAAATATGTAACATTAGTAATGGAATAATATATTTTAAAGTTTATACCCATTTCCTTTTATGCAATTCGATCTCAGACTTCAGGTGGATGGTAGTTTACTCGTTGATTAATGGCTGGTTTCTCCCTATAGCAGTAGACATGTGATATATTAGCATATAATGGACACAATGCTTTTTCTACATTAGCTGGTTTCTTTTCAGCCTGCACTCTTAGCTAGCAAGAGTGACGTAGATTGTGACTTTATTCTATTATTATACTGTTCAACACCAAGCACAATATGTATATTGAAGGCACAATCAAGAATTAATCAGCTTCAATAATGATTTTGCAGTAATCAATAATAGTTTAGCAATCAGAGTATTTCAGCAGTAATCAATGAAACGTATATCCCATACAATGATTTATAACCCCTATTTCTAGTTTCTGGGGTTAGATTATCAGCAAAATCCGATTCATTGGCTGTTGTTTTAGTGCATTAATCTATTGGTGGAGATAACTTTTTAACCTTATTTTGGTCCATGGCTTATTTGGTTTATCATGATTATTTACAAATGTTTATTTTCAAAAGGGACATCAGATATTTATTTTCTTAATTAATTGATCTGTGTATAAGAATTTTAATTACTTTTTCTAAGAATGTCATTTCCATTTGATAATTGTCTAATAGAAAAAACACATTTTTACAACTTTAAATTGATTCAAAATATTTCTAAATTTAAGATCTGACTATTAAACTCATTGTAAATCGAAAAATTTCACGATCGTTAATGTTTAACAGAAATAGTGGACTTAATCAGTGAATAATTTATTAGCTTCATGCTCCCAAATCAAAATGCTTTAGATTTGCCTATATAATTAGAAAAATAGGTTGAAGATAAGAGTGGGCTGCTCTTATCTTTATAAAGTCGAATCTTGCATTTAGATTTGTAGAGGTCTCTCTTGTAATAAATTAAGCACTCAAAGCGCATGTACTAAGGTTATAGCCTTATTTAAGTATTTTGTTTTAACATTTTATAATTAATCATATCGTATACATTTATCTATGCATATAACTTATATTTGTTAAAATTGTTTAAAACATTTATTTTTAAAAATTCCATGGAATTTTTAAATCACAGACATGAAGCAAATAAAAATATTTCTTCAATATATATGTAACCCAATTGCATACAAAAATAAAAGACAAATGCTTAATCTAATATTAAATAATTTTACCATAATTTATTAGTTAATTAATAGTAATAATAGTATTAATTTAATAACGTAATTTACAAGCACAGCATTCATTCATAATTATTAATTGACAGATAAACAGCCTTTGATATGTGCTGTTTGGTCATGTCTCTAATTCACCGATGTTATTATAGTCAGTATATCAGATAACCTCAAACCCAAATGCAAAATAGAGACTTTTTTAAAAGATAAGAACAGCTGTCTTTTTACCTAAAAGCAATTATATAGGCCAATCTAAATGATTTGGTAAATTCTACTCAGTAATACAAAAAATTATCTCTGATTTTGACTTACATATACATATTAAACATTTTTATAGGTTGATAAGAAAACAAATGTTTATGATGTGGTTTATAGAAACATAAAATTGTCAGTGGTTAAACTATTTTAATAAGATATAATTCCATTTTATTTGAGCAGAAAGGTAAACTGATCAAAGTATAATGACACACATTCACCCATATGGATGCTTTGGCAATTTAAAATATTAAAATTATAAATTTTTAGCCAATTTATTTTCCCAATATATAAACAATAAATGAACTTATCTGATATATATATATAAGCACCCATGCATGTATTGATAATATAAGAATATTTCAATTATTAATGTGCTTTCAAAATATATATTATTATAAGAATATTTTAAGAATTAATTTTAAATATCTTAATTGTAGGCTTTTGATATGAGCTGTGTAATCATTTCACCAACTCACAAATGTTGTAGAATGCAGAGTGCTCTATACCCACTATAACATTGGTGAGTTAGTGGAATGATTAAACAGCTGATGTCAACAGCTGATTATCTCTTGATTAAAAAAAAAACTGCATTTGTAAATTATGGTGCCTTTAGATTGAACACAGTTCTTTTTGTATTTGTTTTTACAAAGCATATTGATTATAATTTCATATTTTCACAATATAACAATATGGCTATTGTATAAACAGAAAAACATAAAAATAATCTAAAAAACACTATTGCCAAGAGCTTTCAACTTGGTTTGAGTCCTTATCAAGACAGTATAAAAATGGTTAGACTCTACTAAGTGATAAACTAGAACATTTCATTATATTAGCCAGGAACAACTAATCGGAAAACTGATTATGATCAGGAATAAGTTATCAAAAAACTGGTTAACTTTGTATTAATAGTACCCTAAGATTTTTTTATAGCATAAATTGGCCATTTTCCGATTAGTTGTTTCTGGTCAATATAATGAAATGTTCGAATGTATCGCTTAGCATTGATAATGATTTTTGTACAGCCTTGATAAGAACTCAAAGGAGTTTAAAGTACTTGACAATAGTATTTTTTATTTTCAACCAATAAACATCACATGTCCACCATCTCTTATGCTTGTGTATAACTGTTGTTAAAACAGGCAAAACTCACTACATGTATGCCACACACAGCAAACCAGAAACTAGTCTGGGGATATTGGATGAGTAGGCACTAGATGGGGATTTTATGCACAAGCCTTCTGGCATCCATTGATTTCTCTAGTTTGCTATGTGTGGCATACGCATAGTGAGTTTTGCCTGTTTTATTTTTTATTTTGTTTTAATGTTTCTCTCATTTATACAATATTCTTATTATTAGATCGTTTATTTATATTTTATAATAACAGAAGTATTGGATTTATTAATTTTAAATTTTTTATTTATTATTATTAAAAATATATAATTCTGAGGTATAAAAAATATTATAAAACTAAATAAAAGTTAGGAAAATTTAAACTGTAAGATTTAACTTTTTGACAATTATTTTCTTTATTTAGGGATTTCAAGCTGTTTAGTCTATTTTTATTATTTACCAGCAAGTTTTTTTTTTTTTTTGGTTGGCTGGTTTAATTAATTTCTTTAAAACATATTTACAATCTTTGTTTTTAAAACAGGGGAAGTATTATTATGTCTTTTGAGAAATCAATAGATTTTTCTTGCATTTTCTTTAGTACTGGAATCTGTATTTAAAATAATATACAACTATATATGTGACTGCTAGATATTTCTCTATCATCAGAAATATATCTTTTGCTCATGCTTTTTTATATATAAATATACTTAGTGAATTCTCATCATTTTCTTCTGTCTATGCTTCTGTAATATATAATAGTTTAGGATATATCATTGGGATCTCTCAAGATAAGATTTATTTTATCTATGCTTCTATATGCATGTGAAAATAGATTTCATATATTGATAGCATATAAATCTATGGTTTCTAAGCAAATTTCTTTGATAGGTTCATTTATACATATGTAAAGATATATATTATATAGATGTCAGTTTCCTTCACTCTTATATTTACATGCTGGTGATCTCATAAAAACATTGTCTTATAGAAGTATTGATAAAGGATGATTGAATGTAGATTGCTTTATAAAACATCTTGATTAACTATGACAAACAATTCAACTGAAATGTCTTTTATACTGTCTGAACTTTATATAATATAAAATATTGGATAGACATGCAGGGGCTGTGGGACACCACAGAGAGCTGTGATGGTGTGTACCTTTATCTTGTCACAAACTTCACTAGTATGGAGACTGTTAGCAACCTTTTTTTTGTTGACTGCCTTTTTTTTTAATTATTTCCTTAATATGATCATACCAAGAAATGTTTAGATTAGTAACAGAATTAAGTAAAATGAAATATTTTTCTTGCTTAATTAATAATAAAGAGAAATTAATACAACAGTTGATTTCTTTAACTTAATGCATCAAAACAAAAATAATTTCAAAAATAGTTTCTTAATTAAAACTTTTTTTAATCTCTTTTAAGAATAATCTTATTGAACACTTTTATAATTTCATGTCATTAAAATAAACACCTTTCTTTATACTAATATTTTATAGCATAAATTTTAATCTTGAACTTCTTTTTTCTTTAAAAAATAGTCAGTATAAACAATATTCACCAAAATATAAAATAACAAACCAATTTTTCTTTAAAAAACTTGTTTTTTAATTATTATGACTATATGAATTTTAATTTCAAGAGCTCTTGAAATTAAAATTAATATTTTATCTTTTTACATTAAAAATGTAGATTTATGATAAAGTGAAAAAATGAATTAAGTAATATTCTATTTAATTTGAAAAATGACCTATCTATTTAATATGAATAATTTACAGTATTTCAAAAATGTCAAAAAATATTATTTAATTAATTAATATTTCAGTCATTGTGGATTTCATTTTTAATATTTATATAAATAGTTTTTGTTTGTGTTATATTTTAAAAAAAAAACTTTAAATATTTACAATCACATGCATTTATATATATATAATGTATGTGGGATTCGAACTCAAACTTTCATACGACCCTCAATTCTCCATGCCATCTCATATTGCTGACCTACCTGATCACACACATGTTGAAAAGATAAATAATTACCAATATACATATTTCAAGCTAAACCAACAATCATCAGTTGGTACAGATTACTATCTCCACACATGTATACAATCAGTGCTTAGCTTTATATTAAGATAGCCAATCTTCATATTTTAATGGACAGGCTTCAAACTACTCTAACCCACAACTCTTCAACCTTCCATTCTATTAAAAATCTGATGATGGAATATAATTCTGGTTTTAAAAAATATAGATTTATTGTATATAGAAAAATCTTGAAAATGATCATATGAGAGAGAGTACCCAAAAAACCCAGAACCATTCCTTGGAGGATGAGCACTTTGAATACATGCTTCCTCCACTAGTTGCCTCTTGCAGGGACCTCCTATCAGTCTAATGATCATAAGTGAAATTCTGATCCTGTGTAATAAATGTTTTTGTTAAGGACATCTACACTTATTTGTCAACTTTTGTAGTGGCTAAAAAGTTGGAACAATGTAAAAAAAAATTTTGTGTGTTACGACAAATGGTAGAGAAAACAATTATAATGCTTTGAACCGCTTACATGCAATCTGTTCTGGGTAAAATGCACATTTATGAGTGGTGTAATGGAAGTATCAAATTCGCCATCTCCCAAAAGATCATGGCAAGTGAAGTCAATAGCAAGACAATACTGATTTTGTTAAAATGCAAACAGCATTGTTCACTAAAAAATTGTTTATAATGATCAGATATTTTACCTACAAGTCCTGAAATATTTGTGTGTAAAATGACAACTTCCTGATTTGTAGGAAAGTTGTAAGTGCAACCTTCACTACTACAACATGGCCATGCATAAAGCATTGATTATGAAACTTTTTAATTAAAAACATGGCACATCTTATTCATTCACTCGATCTCAGTCTGAACAATTTGTCTATTTTCTTGAAATGAAAAATTGCCTAAAAATAATAAGTTTCACAGATTTGGGAATGATGAAGAAAAAAAAGATGGATTCATTAAAAGGCATCTATTTCAAAAAGTGGAGAACCCATTTAAAGTGGTACAATGCATGAAATGGACAGTACATTGAAGGAGATTCAATTTGTAATATAGCCAAGGCATAGATACTGATATAAAATAATATATTATAGTTAGTCAGATATGGCAATGATGGCACATAAAGTAAAACAAGTTATATAAAGAAGAATTAAATTGAAAATTTATAGGAATTATGGACTGTCTTGGAAACAAAAAAAAAGATACTTATCGCAATATTAATTTATTAAATTTGCTACTTATTTAAATGTAATATATGTAAATTATCACAAATCTGTGCTCACTACAATATATATACACACACACACACATTTATAAATGATTTATTAGCCGTGAAAATTTTTCTTTTAACATATATATATATATTGTAATGGATAAATAGTTCCTATATGTAATTTTACTAGTAAAGCGCCATCTAGATAATAAATCTAGACTTCTTTCTAATAACCAATTGTAATTTAATATTGATAATGAATATAAGAAAATACCAAAGAAAGAATTTAAGTTTCCTAGTAAAGTTGCAAAATGAAACTATTCCTAACCAATAATAAATCTTAAAAGACCCATTTGTCCAGTACGAATGACGTTTAGGCACCTATTAATTTAGCATATCAATATTTTATAATTCAACTAATCAAGAATAAAATGAAATAACAATGACATTGTAATAGTCATCCATATCTAAATTAATATATAAAATTAAACGTATATACAACAATCTGACACATTGCCAAAACAAGCCAAAGCTAGCCTTATCTCAATGTATCACAGTAATCTATATACACTGATGACTATAAAATTTAGTAATGGGTGACATGCTTGTTGTATATAATCTTAACTCTCTACTACAATATTCTACATAACAGCATAAAAATAACTTCTAAAAACTTCATATATAAAATATTAAAATATTAATTCTTTATTATTGCTGTATAATTTATAAAGATATAAACATTATCCATGCTTAATTCAAACTCAGACTTTCACACAACCCACTACTCTTGGTGCCATCTCATATTGCTGACCCACCTGATCACACACATGTTGAAAAGATAAATAATCACCAATATACGTATTTCATGCTAAACCAGCAATCATCAGTTGGTCTACAAGCCTGTCCATTAAAGTATGAAGATTGGCTATCTTAATATAAAGCTGAGCACTGATTATATATATATATGTGAGGATAGTAATCTAGACCAACTGATGATTGCTGGTTTAGCATGAAATATGTATATTGGTGATTATTTATCTTTTCAACATGTGTGTGATCAGGTGGGTCAGCAATATGAGATGGCACTGAGAGTAGTGGGTCGCGTGAAAGTCTGAGTTTGAATCCCGCATATATTACATATATAAATGCAGGTTTAAGCCTGTACAATGTATCCATGCTTAAGAAAGTATTCACCACACAAATGAAATCATTACAAAATAAAGCCAGAGGAATATATAACTGAAACTAACAAATAATATCAAGCTAAACATTTCAATAATATCTTAGTTGCTAATACATACAGTATCAGTTAAATCTCATACATATGAAACAAATATTCATTACCATTTAAACAATCATTATTTAAATTTATAAATATAATTAAATAACACATTATATATTTCATAATCTGTATTAAAATGTGACGTCTATAAAATAAAATAAATCTTCTTTTATTACATCAGTATTATTTTTGAATATTGTATTTAAAATATTTTGAAAATATTGCTTGCATACAGCATTTGATAATTACACACATATTGATTGAACACATATTGATTGATCAATCCAATATTGACAATTTAAAATAATTAATACCAACAGGATCTATGTGAAAAACAATTTATTATAAATAAAAAATATTTAATCAAGATTTAAAAATTTTGTAGTTTTCACTTATTTATCATTAATGTTATCTAAAATTATGATACATCAGAAAATAATGGTGCTTCATTTGAAATATAGAAGATAGACCTAAATGAAGATTTAGAAAAGTCATGATTTTGTGACAGATGAGGTAATCCTATTTATAATAAATGGAAACCAAATTTTAAAATATCATCTACACAATTTTTCTTTTCAAAAATAGTTTCTAATTTTCTATATATATAAATGAATACACCAGACTTCTTTTTAAAACTTGTTTTTTATATGACTGTTATAAAAATAAAGTAACACACCTATGTTTTGCTAATTTATAATAGTCTGTTTGGTACTTTGGTATTAACTAAGCTATGACATACTACACAACCCACCAGTAGATATCATCGATGAAGAACCAAAACAATGTCATGGCAACTGAAACATTAGCATGACTAATCGATAGGAGTGGTCAAAGTATTTTCATGGTCACCTTCGAGATTTTAAAATACTTCGGTGAATTCTGGGTAAATATCTGTCTTTTACCTGCTTGTGTTGACCAAGTGAGACATGTTTTTTACTGTGTTTGATCCACCATTTTTAATATTTTGTAAGAATTGAATATTTTGATTGCTTATTTTATATTTTGATCACTGAACTATTACTAATATATTGCTGATTTTATTACTAATTTTATCGAATTTCATTACTAATTTATCTAATTGTATTACTAATCACCATTTATTACTAATTAACTAAAATGTGCAAAAAACAAGAAAAGGAAAAGAAAGATATTAAGTTATGGACCTACCATCTTCCGAAGAAGAAGCGATTGAATTTCAGTAT
Source organism: Epiperipatus broadwayi (assembly GCA_028023455.1). NCBI lineage: Eukaryota > Metazoa > Onychophora > Udeonychophora > Euonychophora > Peripatidae > Epiperipatus > Epiperipatus broadwayi. Next base: position 3,352,968 of record JAQFVV010006217.1, read on the forward strand.
TGCATTATCTCATAAAGGCAGTTATTTGTAGTTAATAATTGAGAACAATTTGTTGCCTTTTTTAAAAAAATATAAATAATTAGTTAAATACCATTAAAAATTATAATGATTATTTATAATATTTATTTTTGATAATATTTTACTGTAATAAATTATTACTTATTATTGCATTTCTTATCAGAATAAATTATTACTGCGGTTCTGCAAATAAATGTGTCTCAATTTTGGACTGAAAATTAGAAAAGTCAGCGCATAGCGCTGTAATTGGTGAGGGGAGTCTCCGATGGTTTGTGCCAGGCCTGAAGGCACAGCCAATACCTGTTGTAGTCTGGAAAAAATTATGATTAGTTCATTTTTTTGTTTCAGGGTCAAATGATTAGTTAAATATCGTTAAAAATTATAATGATTATAATATTCACTTTTGATCATTTTTTATCATAGTAAATTATTAGTTATTATTTCACAATGGCCAACATGGTGATGTTCGATGTCTCCTTCTTTGGTATTAACTATGTTATGTAACAGTCAGATTTGTACACTCATGCAACAAAATTCAGAGCCCAAGCAAAATATACCAAAGCTGACCGTAGTGAGGTGGTTGAGACCTCTAATCCGACCAAACTCCAACTCATCTGCCAGTACTCCAAATTCAACACCTTATGAGTGACATTCCTGGGGCTACACTCAGTTCTCATTTAACCGCGTGCCGACATAGAACAGGGAGAAACACGAGACTTAAGGTATTACTAACTTAACTAAATAAGTGATATATATAACACTTGACACTCTATTAATCTTAAATACTAGACATACACATATGGCATATAAACTCATTAAGAAATTGGAGTATGAACTGACATTTAATAATATACTGTGGATTGGATAAAATACTATGGATTGGATAAGATACTGTGGTTTGGTTTGATCTAGAGTCTGAGCAAGAAAGATATACAACAGTTTATATTTAAAAAAGATTTATTAAAACAATAACAAATGATCTAACACAAAATATCATAATGGCAGGGATTGTATAATCTTCACAAGGTATTCAATACAGGCAAGCATGTTACAATAGTTGGAACTGTTATCAAGTACATCTGTTCCCTTTTTAAACATATTACAATACATGTGTGTGTGAGTTATAGAGGTCATGCCTAATTCTTTAATATGCTCATTTTTATGAACTGGACTTGCTTAAGTTAGAAGTTGATACTTTAGTAGAGATGATGATGAGTACAGCCAGTTTTAAAGACTGTTATATATACTAATTAACTGAGCAACTAAATATACTCAGAACTATGCAGATTCAAACTGATAACCAGATTCAAACTTCAGTCTAAAGCTGAATGATTAATTAATATGGGAAAAGAACTGGTTACCATTAGGTTCACATATATGCGCTATGGCGCTATATAAAATATTAAAGAAATGAACTTGCAGTGCGAGTGTGTGATTCTTCAAGAGTTTCAGCATCAAATGCTCGGTTTGCTCTGAGACCGACGGTTTGCTGCTATTGATATATGAACATAAAGTTCAGGACGTCGGATTGGCTTTATGGAAAAATAATCTGGGTCCTCACGCCCCCAGTTCTAATGAAGATAGCCATAACCCGAATTAAATAAAGGGGCGGTTTGTTACCGTGAACCCTTGTCAGAGGCAGCAAAACGTAACACACATAAGTGTACTATATAGAAACACACCCGCAATGCACGCAATATATATATAAAAAGCAATCAGTATGCATATAATTAATTGCGCCTAAAACAGATAGCTTTCTCTGTCAAGCTAATTCTAAACAGTTCTTAAAATTAGCATTGTAAGTATGCTAATAATATGGGCTTAAACTACATAAAAATAATCTAGTTAAGATCCTGAATCTGCATATAAATATTCTTAATTAAGGAGGGAAAGTATATTCGATGGGACTTAATACAAACATTAGCAAATATACTTTATCATCTCTAGACAATATATATATCCCCTTCCAACTAATAAATATCAAAGGTTGTAATATAATATCGGTTAAGCAAATCTTAAAAAATATACGATTTTACAATATATATATAACTATGATAATAACGAGTGGTTAGCGCATTCGTTTATTACCAATATTATAATTTCGAAACAATGATTTAATAACATAAACAATGCTTTTAAAATGTCTAAGTGAAGATTACAATTATCTCCTTTATAGATTACCTACTTAGTTTCATTGTTTTGAAATCTGAGCATATTATCACATATTAAACATAACAAAATGCATTTAAACAAAATATTAAAATTACTGAAATTAGGCAGACCGTTAGTTTGTAAGAATTGAAGAGAATAAATTTCGGACATTTAATGAGTATAAAAAAATATGAAATCTTTTAATTCATAAAAGATTTCAGCAGTTTAGAAAATTAAAGTAAGTGATTTTTTTTTCTTTTACATTATATATACAGTCACAGACCGATCTTTTTATAAGAGGGTAAAATTGAAAGAGTTTTTATAATTTAGATAGAACGTTCTTTTTAAAATGTTATAAGAATTTATAGATTAAAGTTCATACCGCAGCTCCTTTTAAAAATGATTACCATCTCTCTCTGCCTCCTTGAGTGGACTTGAAGCGTATATCAATGATAGTGGTTGGAATCGGGCGTCTGACAGCGTCATAATCTTCAGTGGCCTTTCAGATAGGTTAAATTTCTTCATATTCTCCATGCAGGTTGCTGGAAAGTCTATTCACAGGAATGTTTAGAGGAATTGAGAGAAACCATCTGGCTTCCGAGCCAGTAAATATATTATTCTACTCGATCATTTTGGATTTTGGTCTCCACAACAATTTTCAGAAAAAAAAGCTAAAGAGAGTATTTCAAAAAAAATCTGCAATATTTATATTCCCTAGATCAAAAGCCAGCGACCATCTATTTTTAAAACACCATTCAGACTTCTAAGTTTTAGCCTTAGGTCTCTTTGGATTCTTATCTTTTTTTTATCTTCTTGCCCATATTTTTACTGGTTTGATCTGGGAAAAGAAATTCATTACAATCGTAATGAATGAATCTAAAACAATATCAATAACCTAAGGACTATCTGATCCCACCTGCAATTTATTCTAAGTAAAAATCTGCGATATCTATATTCCCTAGATCAAAAGCCAGTGACTATCTGTTTTAAAACACAATTCAAACTTCTAAGTTTTACAGCAATCATCTTTTTTTATTCTAATCTCTCTTTTTTTTATCTTGTTGCCAATTTTTTACTGGTTTGATCTGGAAAAGAAATTCACTACAATCGTAATGAATGAGGTTTAAAACAATGTCAATAACCCAAGGGCTATCTGATCACACCTGCAAATTATTCTAAATAAAAATCTTATTACCAATCTGTGAATTCGCATGTGATTTATAATTTACTTAAATCAAACTTGTTAAAGGATATTTAGCCACATTTTCCAGACAAAATAACCCTTATACAATATCATTTATATAAATGCTGAAATATATCTATACGAAATTTAATATCATTACCATTTACAGGTGCTTGTATGTGTGACAATATACATATAATTGTTTGAATGCATATAAAACTGACTATATACATAATTGTATAAATGAATATTGCTGTGTGGATATATACAACTGTATAAACATATATATACAGCTGTGTAAAGGCATATAACACTGAGTGGATACATATACATGTGTACTAAAGAGTGTTTAGAACCGGCATAGATGTGTCTATGGAGACATAAAGGTGAAACAGATAGAAGAACAGTAATATCTGTTTCAGTTATGACGTATTACTCTGAAGGCATACTATTCTAATCTTATGAGCTTCAAGGTGACTTCTCCACATGATCTGCAGGCAAACTTTATTGATTAAGTTTTTTTGCAAATCACTCGGAAACATTATCTTAAAGATCATAAGATTAGAGTAGTATGCTTTCAGTGTAGTATGTCATAGCATAGTTAATAGCAAAGTACCATCTTTTTTGTTTGTTTGTAATAAAAAAGGTGTTGAGTGTTTCTTGAAAAAGACTATATTATAAAATAGTCAAATTGTTGGTGTGTTGTTTTATTTTTATAATAGTTATATAAAAAATCAAGTTTTAAAAAGAAGTTTGGTGTATTCATTTATATATAATAAATGGAAACACAAAGAAGTAAATTATTCATTTGGGTCTTCATTCCCAAATTCTTGGGATAAAAAACTTTATTTACAAATTCATTGTGAGAGATTAAAATCCAATGTTTTTTTTAAAATTCTGCAGCCAATGATTTTGTTTACATGGTCAAAACAGTTTTTTTGATAAGAAATCATTTTCAGCTCCTTGCAATTAGAATAATAAATAATGCCTCGGTCTATTTAAAAATACATTTAAAACCAATAATTGTCAATTCTCAAAAATTAATACTTTTAAATTAAACAATTGAATTTTTTTTATATTATCATTTAATAAAATCATTTTTTATTTATAAAAGAATATATAGTGTCTTTAAATATCAATAAAAACAACTCAATATTTTAAAACATTAATGACATCACACTTTTAAATTAATACAATTTTTTTATATACATTTAATTACTTTATACAGCAATAAAATATATTCCAAAGGAATATGCTATTTCAATATATATATATATATAGCATATTCTGGCATATATCTATGCTGTACTTTTATGATATATTAAATATTTCCAAGTATAAAGTTATATATTTTTTAATTATAATTATTTATAATGTATATATACAAAATAATGCAGAAACTTCAAAATCTATTCAGTATATCATATTATTAAACCTCTAACAATCACATGATCACCATTCTTTATGCTTACACAAGCTGATAACATAGGTAAAACTCAATACAGTACACCACTCTGTGAAAACCATAGTAAGCAATGAATGCTAGAAGTTTTGTGTATAAAATACCCATCTAGTGTCTACTCATCCAATATCTCCAGACTAGTTTCTAGCTTGTGGCTTTCATCAGTGAGGTGTCTTGGATCTGAGAGCATTATGCCTAGATTTTAGAATCTAATGCAACTCTCCAGCAATGATATTTTAAGATTTTTAATTAACTATAAAGTATAAAAAATGATGATCATGTGATGGTTAGTGGTTTAATACCAATCATTCCCAACACAATTATAGTGACTGTGATTATTAAAGAACCAAGGACACCAAAATGTATAGATGGTGAACTGAGTTCAGATCTATATGACTACACAAGCAAATCAGCTTGAATTGAAAACATTGTGTTTTTATTTTGCATCATATCATTATAGTTAGCTAATAAGGTAAAACGTGATTGCTGGAGGATTGCATTAGATCCTAAGATCTAGGTGCAGTGCTCTCAGATCCAAGGTATCTCACAGAAGGCCATAAGCTAAAAACTAGTCTGGGGATATTGGATGAATAGGCACTAGATAGGGATTTTATGCACAAACCTTCTAGCACCCATTGATTACCATGGCATGCATTGAGTGGCACTACTGTATGGAATTTTGCCTCTTTGTACATCATACTCTTGAGGGTTGAACAATAATGCAGATTAAGTCAGACAAGAAGGAAAAGTACTTTCTATTAGCAGCAAATTAATTTTAATTTTTTGGCCTACCATTAATGTAAAATAAAAAGAGCAGGAAATTTTTTCATTCATTAATATAAAAGCATTTTAAGCTAGTACATTGTTCAAACTTGGGTGATAATTTCACTTAAAAATTCAAGAATACTTTTATAATTTCTCATTATTTCTTCTTCTTTTTCTTATCCATATTTACTCAACTTCAAATATTTATTAATATATATAAATAATCGTCTGTTTGATTCTTTTCAAACTTAAATTTTTAACTGAACTAAATTCTTTTAAATGAACAAAATACATCATGCAATAATTTTATTTCTATTGACATTTTGTTTATTTAATGTAATATATTTTAAGATAAATATTTGAAAAATATGTCTGAAAAAAAAAAATGCATAAAATATATCAAAAACACCTAAAAAACGTAATTTTACAAAATTCATTTTTATTTTATTATTTAAAAGAAATAAGTTATTTAAATTTATTAGTTAAAACGTTTTTAACTCATAGTTTTACAAAACCACTGATTTTATTTGTATAAACTTTAATTTTATCTTATCTTTAAATCTTTTCTTAATCTTTCTGATAATTATTTTTATTTTACATGCCAAACATTTTCTAATTAAATATTATTGTTATTTATAATAGGTTTAAATCTTATCATCACAAAGATTTTTTTTTACTTATTCTTTTAGTTATTTTTATATTTTCAGTCGTTTTAGTCTTTTAATTATAATTTTATTTATTTTTAAATTCTAAGTATATTATTGAATTTTTACTATTATTTGTTGCTTAAATCGTGCTTTTAATTTAGTTTTGGTAATGCTAATAAAACTTGTTTTCATATTACTTCATATAATCAAAATATATAATTTTATATCCATTGAATTTTTATTTTCTTATTATAATTGAATAAATTGTTCATAGTATTTTTTATATATTCTGAATTTATTTTAATATCAATTTTACATTTTTTATTTGTATCTTTTGTTATTTTCATCGATAATTTTATTATTTCTTTTATTAATGTTTGTAAATGTATTTATTATATCTCTGGGATATACCCTAATTTTTTTATATTATTTTAATTTTATTTTTTATTTAATATTTCATTATTGGAACATGATTTATTCTCACTTATATTATTTGTAATCATATTTTTAAAAAAAATCTAACCAAATTACTATTTGATAATATTTCATAATAAAATAAATACTTATATGTATTGAGACAATTATATGCCTCATGGCATACACAACATAGTAGTGTGTGTGTGTGCATACATATATAAAGTTGAATGGAAAAGTAGAAATTTTTTTTTTGTGATATTTATTTTAAAAAATATACATTAGAGTAACAGTTAAGAGTTAAATAATAATTTTGCATTTAAAAAATTATTATAAATTAAACATTTCAAAAGATATATTTAACCTTTTCCTCTGATTTTGAGGATTAAAAAAAATTAAAAATTTGTTTTATGTTATAATGGATACACTGGTAACTTTAAAATCTCACTATCTATTTTAATTAGATTAAGCAAGTTTTTTTTTAAAATTAAAGCTTGTATAATATATTCTGATAACAATACTCTGAAGTTGTTTAAAAGATTTAAAAAACTTTAAACTAAAAATTTGGTCTTAATTAAGATGAAATTGAAAAGAATAATTAACATGTTTTTAAAATAATGAAAGAATTTACTTATTGTTTTAAAATTCTATGGTACCAGTGTAAAAAAGGGGGATTTAAAAGAAAAAGAAGTGATTACTACATGGGCAACATTATATTGGACTATTATTATGAAGTTATAACTGAAGGCAAGAAGTAGATCTGCTGCTAATGTTGCAATGGTCAAATTTGAATTTACATGGAAGCAAGTCCCAGTTTTTATTTGGTTCATGCCCATGCAAACACTAGATGGTCTGCACAAAGTCTAACAAATTATAGACTGAATGGAGGTGATTAATACCAATGGTTACTTGATTTATACCTTTCCCAAAAATGTCAATAGGCCAGCCTACTGCTTTAGAATAGGTCAGCTTACCAAGAGATCCCAGGAAATAGCCAGATTACTGAAAAAAGTATGCTATAGTTTATACACATATAGTTTTATCAATATGCAAAGAAGCACAAATGTATAAGGTACTTACATATTAGATCTGCAACATATTACACCTGCTACACTTTTCATATTCATATGAATCCAATGATAACTTTCTAATCATATGATTTGACCATATGATGTGTACACTTTGATATTGTATAAACTTAAAATGATAAATTCATCAAAGTGGACCATGTGTGTGTGATATTTTTGCAAGATTTACAAAGTTATCAGCTGTCTGAATAGGTACATGAAAAGGTGTAGCAGTTCTAATATGTGACACTAATTGCACCAGACTAAATCTAATAATATTAAAAATATTAATTTCTAACAATACTAAAAATATGAATTTAGCATAAATAAATCAGAAAAAGTTTTATGCAATTTTCAAAGGTTACTTTAAATATAGACAAAACAATCACTATAAATTACAAAACATTTTAAATATATACATGCAGTACTTACCATTTAATATATAACAAGAATTATCATGATGAAATAGTCAGTTAATCTGTAATCTACTTTATTTTAAGTGGATAAAATTTTGTTTCAAAATGGAGAGTAAATATAATTTTTTTTATTTTTCCCAAAATAGAGACTTACTTAATACATGATTGTGCAATATAATGCCTGTATAGGATCTTCACTAGAAATGTTAATAAATAATAAATGTATTTTTTTTAAAATTTTTTTTAAATTACTACACTTTTATTATTTCTTCAATTTGGTGGACTAATTTTTTTGATGTCATCCAGTGTGATTTGCACAAATGACCAGTAACCAGCACATTGTAATTCAGTTTTATAGGCTTTCCAACAGTTTGAATAAATTGTCGATTCCTCTTTCCCATTTTATTTGATGGAGTTGCTGCTGTTTTATCATGAATTTTCATGATGAAATGCTTATCAGTATCTCTGTGCAAGCCATCAAACATCCACTGTTTTAGAAGAATTTGTCTGATTTGGTTTTTTTTTGTGTGCAAAAGGCTTTCATCAATTTCAATGATTGGGCTTCCAATTTTATGTTTTTTACTCTGATAAACCAAGCTCTGTTTTTTCCCATTCTATGGATGTTAATTTGTGATTCCAGATATAAATAAATCAGATTCCCATCAACAATGGAATTCTGGAACTCTCCAAACATGTTCCCTTATGACAGCCTATTTTATTATTATATCCTTGAACATTACAATGCCATTGTTTGTCTGAAGTGTCAATGTATTTGACCACATTGATCTCAGTAGCCATTAAATTCCAAATATTGCATCATTTTGAACTATTTTTAAAAAAAATTAAAAAAAATGTAGTTTTCACCAGAAAATCGGAGAATAAATAAATCAGCATTGAAATAAAAAAACACTTTGAAAAGAACTTGTCAGAATGAAATCTGGACAATAAATGAAAGTGTAAATTTATCACATTATTGGATGAGGTCAGAGAAGATCGCAGTTTATTTGATGGGATCCCAAGGTTAGACATTTATCATGAATGTAAAAAGGTATGTTATCTCTCCTATGTTGCAGGACTGATACATAAGTAGCATGTATAATTACTGCCAGTCTGATATTTATTTCATGAAGGATGATATCAAGCACTGACATTAGAAGTTAGCTCGTTTTAAAGGATAATAATTTTTGTCTAAATTATTCAATTAAAACTAAGACCTGTTTCCACTTTTATTTTGTACACATTTGAATGGGTTCATACCCATATATATTAAAATCAGTCATCACCACATATGTGTTAAAATTATTATGTACTAAAAAAAAGAATTTTTATTATTGATTTATGACAATTTAAAATGTTAATTTTAAATTATTATACAGCACATCTGAGTGCTTATATATAGGTGTAAGTAAACCTATTGAGATATATGTAAATTACAGTGTAATAACATATTTTTGTGTATTTTAATCAAAATCAGAATGCTAAATTTATAACTTACTCAACAAACTTTAATTTAATTTTACTGTTTTTAATAAATTTATATTTTATCAAGTTATTTGAGTGAATTTATTTAATCCTAAACTAGATTTAAATTATTCTATATTGACATCTCTTGCTCATGGTAAGAGTCATAGAGTTTTTGCTCACTGGACTTAATTCTTGCATAATGGTCAGTAGCATGGATTGGGGGTTATGTTTACTGTTACAGACATGCAGATGATGATGATGATCTTGGTTGGTGCAAAGGGATGGGATATTTTTTAAAGTCAATGCATTACATTTTATTTAATTTTTATTATTAGAAATTAACATTATACTTGGCTAGTACATCATGATACTAAATGGCTAGGGCAGTAATGATGATCAGCATATTTCTGTCTCCCAGCATTATGTTTTTAATTGTTATATTCTTGTGGATTAGCACTTAAGTTTGTGCATCCAAATTACTGTTTATATAATCTGCCCCAAGTTTGGCATGGGCTTAGTAATTGATCTGGTCTATAATGAACCACTTACAAATCCAGTCACCAGGTTGACTGTTGATTTTATTTTTTTGATCATTCATGGTGAATATGGTTCTCATATTCATTTATATTATATTTAAATTAGATTATTAATTGGAATTGATGATGATGAGTCCCATCACCCAAGGTTTACAGCTGTTTCTGTGTACTGTTACAATATATATATATATTTTAGATTATTGACATATTGGAGCTTAGATATTGGTAAAATAATTAAAGAAAATTATATAAGAAGAGGCGTCAAAATATGTTCCCATCATAAAATATTTTAAAATGTGACTGAAATAAATAAAAGATGATCATTAATTATTATGCTAATGATGTAATAAATAAATTCATAAACATTATCAAAATAAAAGATAAGGTTAATAATATTTATATCAATAAAAATATATTATATACATTTTATAGTTAATAAAATAATTAAAATCAAATAATAAAATCCATTAAAAAGTATAAGATGGATATTAAACTACACTATATAAAAATTATGAGCAATTTCTCTGTTATAATAATGAAACAAACAATTAGAGTCTAAATAACATAGACATGAACTTGAATGTCTTCGTTGTAAATATAATATGAAAACAAATTACATTGACCCCATCAAAAATAAATTGAAAGCAATATGAGAAAAATTTAGTAATACATTTATTCTAAAAATAATATATGATTAAAATGATTATCTAAAAAATGTACTGAAAAAAGTACTAAAACTTAATCTTTAATTAAAATAATATTTAATTAGAAAACTAGAAAACATTTATTCATGTTTAATGAATTAAATGCTTTTAGATTAATTGGGAAAATCTTATCAGGATAAGAAAATAATTACAGTATATTCCAGTTCCATTCTTTATATCATTAAGAAAAAGATTTTAAGATGAGATAAAGCTAAACTATATAAATAGATTTATAAAAATAAATTTTAGTGTTTTTGTGAAATTAAAAGTTGAAAGGTAGGTTAAATGTTAAAAGTTTTGTTTTTTTTTATTAAAAAAAGGACATTATAAAGTTATTTAAAATGTATTATATATTTTTGATGTATTTTTTGAGGTTATTATTCAGACATTTTTATAATATTTTTGAAAGGTATAATTGGTGTGAAAATAACATGAAACACATTTTATTCATATAAGATGAAATTATTTATAAAATTTAGTTTAAAGAAAAATAAACATATTACTTTTATATATTAATTACACACAAAAAAAAACTTGTATAATTTTTTAATAAAAATATATTAACTTTATTAATTATAAAATTGTTAATTATAGAGTATTATTCTAAATATTTTTAGGAATATAGCATTTTGAATAATATACATTTTAAAGTAATGCAGATTTTATAAGAATGACTTCACTAAGGTAATGTTTCTGTAAATAGAATAATTAAAAGGATATTTTGTAGTAATATTTTACATCATGTAAAATGTTTAACTAAATAATAATTGTCTATGATTAAGATAATGGAACTGTAAATGTTCAATCTGTCATTAGGGTGCAGGAATATTATATGATCTCCTGATCAATTTACTCCATGATTATTAATGTGTTTTTTAAATTTATGACTTTTTTTTATATAATGTTTAAGAGCTTTTTACTGGAAATTGAGTTCTTTTTTTTGTTATTCTAATACCATATTCAGCAGTATTTCATAGGCATTTAGAACATTATTCTTTGTCATGGTTAGTGGAATTTAATCATGGTTTGCCCTACTCTTACAGACTTAAAAATATCTCATGTATATTTATGGTTTCAAGTAAATGGAGCTTCAAATTTCATTATCATGATTTTTAAGGAATAAGAATTGATTAAATTGAGAAATAGAATCATTCTTGGTTATGATTATGTTATTGTTTTTTTTTATGTATTCTTTATTATCTAATGCATATTTTATAACCCTCATAATTTTTGTTTTGTTTCATTGAATTTAATTTTTCATAAAATTTATACACTCAAGATTTAGTACTTAAATATAAAACTATTTTATACATCATTATAATACATTATACTTATATTAAGTCTTCTGTCTGAAGACAAATAGAAGAAATAGACCAGTATGACCAAATGATGCCACTTGATCATCACTGACTATAGTTTGCTAGTGCTTATCAACTGTAAGAAAATTTATTTGATTTCTGCCATTGATGTATTTTATGAAAGTTTTTATTGATTTCTGAATGGATTGCATTATTTGTTTGTTTGTTTTGATAATAATAAATATGTGAATGAAAATCTTTTTGTAGATCAATAAGTTTGAATTTGTTTATGTGTACAAGCCATATTTAATGTGATTTTAATGAAGATGCATAATCTTAAAGAGCTTTGCTAATTGCTCTAACAAGCTTTGTTGATGAAATGCTAGCAAGAGATAGCATTTAAAATATGTCTATCAGAAACCACACCCAAATCCCCAGACCAATGGTTTCTTGCTTTGGCATTCCTCAGTGATGTATCTGAAGCTACCCTAGCGTCTCACTGAGGAGTGCCAAAACACTTGGTCTGGGATTTGGGTGTGGTTTCTAATAGATATATTTTTAAATGCTATCTCTTGCTAGCATTTTATCAACAAATCTTGTTAGAACAATTAGCAAAGCTCTTTGTTTTTATTTAGAAGTTTAAAAAATTGAGTCATGTGATATATGAATCTTTTTGTAAAACTATTTTTTATGATTTAGAATGCTAGTGCACAACACCTGGTCTTCCAAAAGCTTTAACTCATCTTAACTCTTCATTATTTATTATTTGTTGACTTGGAGAACTGCATTTGATGTTAATAATTTTATCACTTGTTTTTCATTCAATAGTACATATTTATGTTATTCACTTCAAAGGCAAGCTACCATATTTTCCTCAGAATTTCCTCATAAATATCTCTATTGAATGTTTTAAGGTTTTCCCATCTTTGTTAATGAATTTGCTGAGATCTGCCTTTAGTTTTCTTTTAATTATATTTTTGTCTTGGTTTATTCTTTTGCTATTGTACAAAGGCAATAAAAATTAGAAAAATATATATTTTAATTTTTTGTTTATTATGAATTTTATTACATTTTAAAAAATACTGCATTCTTCAATGTGGGTTTACTATAAGGCTCTTCATGTTTAACCCCCTTACATAATAATAATTTAATGTGATGTATTTGTAAACCAAGTAGCAAATCTTCACATTTAATGCCATTGGTTAGTTTTCATAAGTGGTTATACAGTTACTTGTGGTGATGATGATCTATGGTAAATATGGGCATATTTGCAATGTAATCCAAATTAAAAAATACTCAATTAACCTTAAAAAAAGACTAATACAAGTTTAATAAAATATGAACTTTGAACTGAACTTAAATTTAAGTAAACATTCCAGTGCATATTGCTAGTTGAAAATTCAAATATAAAATGTTCAAATCATACCTCTCTCCCTGGGGCATAATATGGCATTTTTTGCCATAGTAAATACCCAACACATGCAATACCAAACTTTTAAATCTAAAAAAAGGAGCACATCTTATTTACAGTGATATAAAAAAGAACTATGAAACATTTTTTAAGTTGCGAACGTAAAGTTTTAGCTTTATATTTTTTTTAACCTATTACAAATGGTGAACAGTAAGATAAAGTTTTACTTTCATCTAAAAGCAGCAAACTATAATTTAAAACATTATATTTCAAATATTAAAAAAAAATCCACATATATAACGTTTTATGAGTAAATGTATTTTTCAATATAAAACGGTATTTCCATTGCTGGGAAAAGGGTTCTTGTGGCAGATTCAACCGTTTAATATCTTCTGAAGTGGAAAGAAATGGGTCAGTTTATTTGACATGGATTAGTCATGTCAGAATTATTGGGTGATATGACATTATAAATGGAAAATTTGAATAATTATTACCAGAAGCAAAGGTCACTGGAGTAATATGTCATAGCTGGTATAATACGAAAGTACCAATTTTTTTTTATCATCTAATCAAAATTTTGAAGGCAATTTTCAACTGTTTACTATAAATAAATTATACTATTGTGTTTAAAATTTTTAATTATATTTTGGATTATTTCCATCATCTAGAATTTTTGTTAAAAGTCTTCAGACTTGAGATCAACATGGGCATAACAACAATGTTGGTATCAGCATGGGATTTGGGCATTCTATCATCAGATTTTCAAAGGTATAGATGGCTGAAGAGTTGGAGGTTGGAGTAGATTGAAAAAAGATATGCTATCTTAATACAAATTGAGCACTGATTATATATATATATGTGTGTGTGTGTGTGTGTGAGATGATAATCTGGACCAACTGATGAGTGCTGATTCAGCACAATATATATATATATATTGGTGATTATTATATTTTTTCTACATGTGTGTGGTCATGTGTATCAGTAGTATGAGATAGTGTGGATAGTTAAAGGTTGCTTGAAAATCTGAGTTCAAAACCCCTATATTTACAATTAAGTTCCAGGTATAAGAATGACTGCATTTTAAATCTTAAACTTTTTATGTATATTTAACTGTTAAATAATAGTACACAGAGCAGTTGCAATCCTAGCATTGGAATCTAATCTGGGACTTATCGATTCATTAATATTGAATTTGATACTCATAGGTCTAAAGGTGTCAGGTTTGATTTCCATACTAGTCAAGTCAGCCGTACTTGAGGAAGAGAAGAAAACCATAACACTCAAAACATTATGTACTATATTAATTTTGTGATATTACTAACAGTTGATTGTATTTAAAAAGTTTAAATAAAGTTTGAATTTTTAAAAAAAAATTTTAACAATTAATTTTCGATGATGGTAATAGTCTAGCATATAATTACAAATAAAGTGGGATTATCGAGAACTTTTAGACTACAATTGTATTTAAAAAAATTTAAATGCCATAAATAAAATCACTTTCTGCAATATACAGAAAATATTTTTATATAAATAAAACTACATATAGTACAATTATTGTTGTTTTTGGTACTGAATTTAGAGAGCCCTCACAGCCATTTTGAATTCTGAGGCCTGCCCCAAACCACCACTGACATGTCCAAGTGCTAAGTGACATTGAATAATCCACACATGGTCATGATATGCCCATTCATTACAAAATCACATTTTACATCAATAATTAAAAAATTAAAGTACAAATTTCATAAGGGACATCACATGATTAAGTGTAGATCTGATATCAATGTCAGAAGATCAAATGTAAACAATGCTTTTTTTTTTTTATCAATTTTTGTTCCTAACTACATGTAACAAAGGAAGCATGCAACATCACAGTTCTTTCTGGTAAGAAAAAAATCAGATTAATTATAAAATTAATATGCTTTATTTCAACATGTGGTTAGATGACATCTGCATTTTTGGAGAATACTTCATATCATCAGAAACATTTCCCGCCCACCCCACATACTTCGGCTCTTTACATTATCGTTATTGTAATAAAATTCTTATTTTAGAAGTCATAAGCTTTTAGTATTACACTGTGCACACCACCACTTTGAATTCTAAAAATCATTCAAAACTACCACTGACACATTCCAACAACCCCGTGTGGATTATTCAGTCATTTATTGCTTGGATGTGTCTGATGGTTTTGGGCGGCCCTTGGAATTCAAAATGGCAGTGATTGCAACCTAAATCAGCACTGTTTTTATATATATATATATATTTTTAGCAAGATTTGGATATATAATGCGGGATAAAAGATTTATTCTTGAAATTCAAAAAATCCCGGAATCAGATATTTCGGATTGCTAGTGTTTGCCCTGATGTGGGGGTATTAATTAAAGAATATTCATTAATCCATTTTTAATTTAGCATACCCTTAGATATATATATATATGCATAATTTTGACATCTTTTTTCATTATGGTTATTGTTATTTTTTTTTTTAGCCATGAGCCGACAGTCCAGCTTTTTGAAATGGGGACTAAACAATCGACAGAAAAGCCGTAAGTATTGAATAGTAAACTTTATTATTTTTAACAAAATACTTTATTCAAATTTTGTTTATAATTCTTTTCCTAGTATAGAAATATCTGTTCTTTAAATTGCAAACACAAAAAAAGAATTTGAGATAATGAAAAAACTCAGCAGAGAAATTAAATTCAGAAATGTAATTTTTTGGTAAAATAACTAGAAAATACACTGAATAAACAACTAAAATTGTTTTCAAAACAATGTTTAAAAAATTAATTAAGTAACTTCTATGTAATTTGTTTTAGAATCGTATTTATTTTTATATGTTTTGCATGTATGTGGCCACGTGTATCGTTATATAAGATGGAATAGATGACTCAAGGGTGATTGAATGTCTGGATTCAAATCCCTTCTAATTAAAACAGAGATTGTAACACAAGCTGACTATGTTTATCCTAATTATTTATTATTTGAAAACTTTAATATATTTAATATGACTTCAAAAAAGGTATAATTTCCATTTTTGCAAGACTGTCATGTTTACCATTGATTCATGTATGTAAACATAAATTTCATATTTATCTGAGTATGTATTCACTTGCTGTTAGTATTATATTGATATTTTGTGGATCATACCTGTTGTGGTTCCAAATGGATTCATGGATAGTATCATATGCTCCATAAGATATAATTATAATGTATATGTAGTTAATGCAGATATTTAAAAATGTATTAGTACATAAACTTATAATGCACTTATTAGCAAATAATAGAAATAGATAAATGAATATGTCTACAAGATTTATACCAGATAGTAAGCTCAGTTGGTTCCCCCAATTGCCTCATAAGTCAGAAATCCTAAATAAGAAACAAGCATTTACAATGAATTCATATGGCAAATAGTTTAATTTGTTACTCTAAATTGAAAATACATATGAGGAAGATTAAAAATTATTTGCACCCATATAAAACCTATAAGCCTTATATAAGTATTGCACCCATATTAAAACTTCCATTGGTCACACTGGTTTATTAGCACTTTCCATCTGAGAATTACTGTCTCATCGACTTGTGGACTCCACATGTTCTTCCAGTTCAAATGGGACTGCAGGATGAGAAAAAATAACTGCTGCACTTGTACTTTGCATGAAAGAAAAGTAGACACATAGCAATTCATTTGGGGGGGGGGTGTCTGAGAGTGTATCTAGTACTGATGGTTTTTCAAAGACTTTATGCACAGTCTGGAGGTGTTTTACTATTAAAAAAGCATGTAAGAAAAGGTAAAGAAGTTAAAGAAAGGTCACACTTATAACAACCATTGATGCTCACTGAATAGTTGAAGCCAAAAATTAGGAACAAATTCAAAGGATCACTATTCAAGGGTGTTGTTTTGGTGCCTGATAATGCATATCCACATCTTGCTGTCCACACTCCAAAAGCTTTATTTTGAGGTGATGGAGCATACTCCCTATAGTCCATAACTTGGTCCATTGAATTATCATCTGTTTAGTTCTCTGAACACAACCATGTGAGGATGAAAATTCACATCTGATGAAGAGGTGAAGAGAATGATGTATTCATGGCTAATAGCTTAGCATAAAATATTTTTTAATAAGGGAATATGAAAACTTATTGACAGATGAAAAATGGCTTTTCTGAAAGTTGATTAAAATAAATTATACAGCCAGGGTGTGGATAATTTTTGACTCTTGTAAAAAAATGTTAAAACCTACACGAAAAAAGTAAAGGATACTTAATAAATAAACTTTTTACGAAATATATTAAGAAGAAAAAAGTACTAACGTATGATTGTATAAGAACATTTCACTTGCTGTAATTTTTTTAAAAAACAAAACAATAATTTCTCAAATTAGCATCTACCATTTTGAATTTTACCTACATCAGGAATATGGGAGGTATACTATATATATATATGTTTTTTAATGTTACCAATATAGAATCAAGACAAAAAGTACCAGAAACAGTCATTTTTGACATGAGAATCATTTACCTTCAATAAATTATCAAGAATTTTTGGTATTTATTTATTGGCCCTGTAGTGAGATTTCATATAAGAATTAGTCTGCCAATTTACAACCTGTGATCTTATAAATTGTTTACACAGGACCTTCTAACAAACCTAATCCATCAATTTTGATAAATAATAACACGTAACTTTATTTAGTACAAAATGGCAAAACATAGTTTTATTTAATGGAAATAAACAGATATGTATTTATATTTTGAATCAAATCAATTATTTGCAAAAATGACGAGAATGGCAACCTATAACTTTATTTATTGGAAATAAACGAAAATGTGTTTACATTCTTTTTTATGAGAAATGCTAAACTTTTAGCAATATGTATTTTATTCCAATAAAAAGGAAAAACAAAAGATGGTTTCTTACAATCATCAAGGAAGACTGAAGTTTTTTATGTCCTGCAAAATGTAAACGAAAGTGTAGCTATGATTTCTATGAAAAATGTTTGTATCCAGCAGCTTGCAAGTTGTTATTTATGTAGGATTTTGCATTTTTCTCAGGATAGCATGCTACATGCCACAAATTTTTGAAGATAATTATTCCAGTATATGACCATCTTTTGAAAGTAATGGACGACTGCATCATTCTCAGTGGTGGACAGTTTTCATATTTTAATTATTTTGGTTGATAAAAAAGTTGTTCAAAATAATCACTTATCAGGAATTAAAGCTGGTCTGTAGATCGTGTATACATTTTATTTTCACCAGATGATTGATTAGTCATCCCAGAATTTTTTCATGACATCACAGTATACTTTAAATTGTAAAATTAGCAGCGAAACCAACATTTTGACTAACAACCTTCTCCTGATCAGAATATTATCTACTATTCACTTAAGAAATTAATTCATTTCATTTTTATAAGATTGTAAATGTGTTTAAATTTGGTCTTTATATACAGATTTGTTTGTGCCAGTGACTTTCAGCATCACCAAACTAATATCTAAGCACCAAATTTTTTAACCCATGCAATAGGCTACCTACAATTAAAACAAAAATTCTAATGAAAATCGTTATTGTGTGTGTAGATAGTTACCTTAATTGATTACAAGTTATACCTTTTTTTTTACAAAATTCATTTTTTTCTAAGATAAATTAGAATTGTAAAATGTATCCAAAGCACATAAATTTAAATTTCTTAACTCTGAAAATAGTGTACTTTTATTTCTGTTTTCTTATGGGAGGGAAAATAAACAAAATTTTTAAAAATAAATTTTGTTATATAATGTATTGAAAAATAAGAAACTGATTAATTAGGGTGTGTGTCCAAATAAGAATTATTTTATCATGTATTTTTATATACAGCAGATCTGCTACCGCAAGCTAACTGATTTCAGAATATCATGTTATATTATCCACTCATTGTCGCTTAGGAGTGGTCCATTCTAGATCTACAATCTAGAGCAAAGTTTTAATCCACAACAATTTTTAAAAAAATAATAAGGCAAAATTAAAAATGTAAATATAATTATAAATATACATTTTATTACTGTACGTATTGTACACTTTGAAAACTATAATAAACCTTTAAAAATATACAATAAAAATGTAAACAAACTTCCCTAATAAAAGTTCACAGAACATTCATTTAGCCAGATTATTTGCAGGACTTCAACTCTATGTATTTGTTTTCTGCCTTATAGAGAAAATTCAAATCAATCTTGTAAAAGTAGAAACAAAATTATGCCTATAAAAATCATATTATTTTGTGTTTTCACTAGGTCTTTTTTTTTGGGCCAACTTTTATAAGCATTCTAGTTTAGTTTTTCACAACAGCCTTGAAATAGCTTGAATACACACATATTATATATCAACCAATGGCATTCACTGTAGCATTTGCATTAATTGACAGAAGGATTTGTTCATTTTAGCATACATTGAAATATATGTGCTGAAGGGTAATCTGTTTTAAACTCACACCCTAGAACAAAGCTATTATTTAATTAAACAAAAAAAATATAATACAAATACAAAAATACAAGTTTCAAAATAATATGAAATTAATTTATTTAAATTTTATATTATATATTGTATATTTAAATTTAAAAAGCATAAACAATATTTCCCTGATGGAAATTGTCAGCAAACTTTCCATAATAAATATGTAAAAAAAAAATCTTAGACACATGCAAAACACAACTAATCTTAATCCAAACTAATTTAAATGATTTAAGTTCTAATCATGATGTTTGAAAATTTCTTTATTTGATTGCTGTATGGACATAATATGTCTTATTTAATAAATCTTCTATTTTATGTAAGTGATATAAATTTGAAAGCCATAAGCAATTTCTTTATAATGGAAATTTGAGGCATTTTTTCATTCAATAGTAGAAAAAGAAGTTATATGATTAGAGGTCGATCAAATATAACTGATAGATAATTTAGATCATGATGAATTTAATTCAAAATTGTTTCACACTCAAGATTACTCGCAGAAGAATTATCATGGTGAAACTTACACCCCTCACTTCCCCACAAAATGAAATGTTTGTATTTTATTGCAACATGCAATTCACAACTTCAAAAATGTTTGACTATGAAGAAATAATTTTGAGAGAAAAATGTTCGTGCAATAAAAAAAAATACCAGCATTATTTTGGCATTGGATTTAATTCACCATGCTTTTTTTGGGACATGGAGAATTTTACAATTTCATTAAGTCGTTCATAAACTTGTGTCTCTCCCAGAACAGCTTTCTTGTAATCTGTTTTAAGCATTACAGCTATTTTCTCTGTCGTTTTCACTAAAAGAAATATATGGATAATGCATTCTACAAAAAAAAAGTGCTATGTGGCACCACATTTTCCCATGGTAACATAATTTGACAGATTTATACCTCAAAGGGTATGTAGAAGCACAAGCATGTATGAGAACAGGCGCACATACTAGAGAACAATTCCAGTTATTTTTGAGCTCCCCACATATATGAATTGATTCCATTATTTTTTAATTTCCGATTATTAATTTGTAAATTTTTGCTCTTTAAAAAAGGTTTTAGTCATAAGTTCGTAAATAAGAAAACAATCGTATTTGCATATATCTATAACTTTTTTTTTTTTTAAGTGTCATAGCATTGACCGGGATGCGAACCCGCAACCCGGGCAACTGCCTGCAAGTGCAAGGCAGTCGCGCTGACCTCTATACCACCAATGCAAGAAAAAAAAAAACTATTTTTTTTTTTGTATAAGAATTTATGTATTTTGTTTAAATTTATTAACTCTTAAAATTAAGGATGTTGAAGAAAGTCTGTTTTATTAATTTCTAAATAAATTAATTTAACAATTTGTAATTTAAAAAATAAAATTACAAAAGTGCCGGAACCACTGTTAGAAGACTGAAATTTGAAATTAATTTTTCAACTTTTTCTAGAAATAAAACCTCCTATTAATTTAATAGGAGCACCAAACGTTCCATGCAGTAGTGTTTTCCTGAAGGTTTGTGATGATGGTGTTCTAGTTGTATTTTTATATTGGACTATTTCCATCATCTAATATGAGTATTGAATGTCTTTAGAAAAAATTAACTTTATTTGAATATTCCAAATACATTCAACTATTAGTTATAGCCATCAAACAGGTTAGTATATGCACGTTTTGAGAGGTATTTTTCTTCCCTCTTGAAATGTTGCTGGTCTGTCCAGTGACAGTACTAGCATGGGATTCGAACCTGGACTCAGATTCTTGAGTATTGAATTTTAAGGTAATGCTCTAACCAAATGAGCCATCCTACCAAAGGCAATAGTCTGTAGTAAGTAATTTTATATACTTATCTATGAGGTTTTTCCTAAGAACAAAGCTGATTAGTGGTTTCTATATATTATGTATAGTCACACTAGGTTGGCTTATGGGTTTTTTTGCCATTGTCATGTGAGAAGCTTCTTTAAATTTTCTTCTTTGTATCTTTTCTTCTCTATCCAATATTTTTGTATTTTCCCAATTGAACATATGTTCATTGGCAATTACATGGTCTGCTACTTTAGACATGTCTGTTTTCTCTCTTCTAATCATCAGTTTGTGTACTTGCAAGTGCCTTTCAATGGGATGAGAAAATTTAAAGAAGACACTCACATGACAATGGCAAATAATCCCATAAGCCAACCTAGTGTGACTACACATAGTGTATGTAAACCATTAATCAAATTTGCTCTTAGGAAAAAGTGGAGAAATCAAGATGAAGTTTATAGGTAAGTATATGAAATTTCTACTGAATGTTGCCTTTGGCAGGATGGCTCAGTTAGTTAGAGCATTATTTTAAAACTCAATACTCAAGAATCTAGGGGGTCCAAGTTCGAATCCCATGCTAGTAATGTCATTGGTCAGGCCAGCAACATCTGAAGAAGAGGGGAGAATAATATTCCTTGATACATTGTGCATATACTAATCTGTTTGATGTACTATTACTAACAGTTGAATGTATTTGGAATATTTAAATAAAAGTTAAATTTTTCTAAAGACATTTAATACTCTTATTAAATGATGAAAATAGTCCAATATAAAAATCTCCATACAGTAGTGCCACCAAGTGGAAGTCTTTGTAATCAATGGATGCAGGAAGGTTTGTCCATAAAAGCCCTATCTAAGTGCCTTCTCATCCAACATCTCCAGACTAATTTCTAGTTTGTAGCTTTTTCATCAGTGAGGAGCCTTGTATTTGAGAGCACTGCATCTAGATCTTTGGATCTAAGGCAACCCTCCAGTATCTAACTTTACCTACTTGGTAAATTATAAAACGTGGATCCCAAGATGAAAACATCACAATGTTCCCACCCAAAGCTCATTCACTTGTATATTCAGATAGATGTGAACTCAGTTCAGCATCTATACATTTTGGTGTCTTTGGTTGTCAAAAACCACAATCACCATTATCCTATGAGCAGGATAGGTATAAAATCATCAAAACATCGCATGATCACCATTTCGTATACTTACACATGCTATTAATAAGAGTATCAAAATCTCTATACAGTAATGCCACCAAGTGCAAACCTTCATAATCAATGGATGCAGGAAGGTTTGTGCATAAAATTCCTATCTAATGCTTGCTCATCCAACATCAGTGAGGAGCCTTGGATCTGAGAGCACTGCATCTAGATCTTGGGTTTTATACCTATTCTGCCCATGGGATAATGGTGACTGTGATTTTTGAAAAAACAAAGAGACCAAAATGTATAGATGCTGAACTGAGTTCAAATCTGCATGATTAAACAAGTGAAAGCTTGGATTTGAAATATTATAGTGTTTTCATCTTAGGCTCCTAGCTTTATAGTTTACCAAATAGATAAAAAAGGGCTGATGGAGCATTGCTTTAGATCCTAAGATCTAGATGCAGTGCTCTGAAAGTCAAAGCTCCTTACCATGAAAGCCACAAGCTAGAAACTAGTTTGGGGGTTTGGATGAGTAGGCAGTAGATAGGGATTTCATGCACAAACCTTCCTGCATCCAATGCTTACAAAAGCTTGCACTTGGGGTCACTACTGTATAGAGAGTTTGGTGTCACTGTTAATTGAATGTAAATGCCTGAAAGCAGAAAGGATACAAATAATCAAGTTATGGAAGAATAAATATAAGGAAAGTGATTTATACAGAAAGTGGGTTATTGATTTTTATGCTGGGTTTGGGAAAAATAAGAGGTATTTAGATATAAAAGCCACGGAGTTGCTAAAAATTATGTTGTGGAAATGGGATGGAGCAGGATGTAGGAAAACTTAGGGTGTGGAATGGAAAGGGAAGGTAAAGTGGGTAACAGGTTTCTCTGGGCATAGTTGCTGAGAGATTCCTGACTCCGTACAAGGAGGTCGCAGTGCATCACATCACATATCATTACTAGCATGTGTAAACATATGAAATGATGATCATGTGATGTTCTTATTACTTTGTTAAATCTTTTGATACATTTGTAAAATTACCTCAGGAAGAATCGTATATGAAATAATAAGTTGTATAACATAGATATATACTGTAATTTATAAATTGTCTTTCTGTATTATAATAATTTTCCTGCAAGCTAACTAATGTTTCTAGTGATATTATATTTGACCTATACATTTTGTACGGTAATTAAAAAAAGATAAATGCGTACTTTTATCCAATATATTTATTGACGTTTCAATTTAACCGAGAATATGTTTCGGAGTTATACATACTGATATGCAATGAAGACCTGAGCAGTGTGAGTGACCTCGTGAGGAAATTTTTTTTTTTAATAAAATAATTTTGAGTCATTTTGTTTATTTTTTTCTGAAAATTACTATATTAAAATTTAAATTTATGAAGCATAAATGCCAATAAAAGACATAATTTTGATGTAAATTTTTAACATTGAGTGAATTTAAAAAAAAAAAAAGGTATAATTTTGTAGTTGACCCAGCGGAGAAAGTTTGCATAAAAAAGAGATATTAGTGGGTAAGGCTGCATGTATAGGTATTTGAATCTTCGTGAATATATTATATATAATGTCAATCTATAACTATCTATGTGGTTTTATTATTTGAGATATCCTTTTTTTTACTAATTATAAAATGCCGCCTATATTTCATGTCTTAACATTTATTAATACAGTATTTGTGCAGGAAAAAAAACTTGCAATTTAAACTTAAGTAAATATCTATCAGCCATAGATGAGCGGTCATTTTTTATTCTAACTTCAGCATAAATGCAAACAGTAAGACTTTAAGCAAATTCTATTAAAAATAGCAAGCTTAGAATAAATATTTTGATTTTGTACTTTTTTCTCCTTATTTTTTGAAATATAGATTTAATTCCAAATTTGATTCTATAAATCAACTTCCTCATCTGATTTTTCTCCTCAGCAGTCAGTTTGTTAACTCAATTTTTAAATTATAAAGATGTTATATATTACTAATAAGATCCAACTTTACATTAACCATAACTATTTGTGTGGGTTAACGCATTGGAATAATTGCTCTTTGGGTTTCATGGTTTGCTCAGTCTGAACAATATTTTAGAAATTTAAAAGCTAATTTTATAGATGAGAAAAATAGATACACACACAGGAATAGCTGAAGATTTGGAAGATGGATTAGATTGAAGCTTATCCATTAAAGTTTGAAGATTTGCTATCTTAATATAAACCGAACCTTGATTTTATATGTGGGGGGGGGGGATGCTGACTTGGACCAACTGATAAGTGCTGGTTCAGTATAAAATATGTATATTGGAGATCATATATGTGAGCATATGTGTCAGTTGTATAAGATAGAATAGTTAGCTAAAGAGAGCTTGAAAACATGTTCAAATCCCCCCCTCCCATAACATCAAATTTAAGTATATACATTATATTGTATTCAAATATTACAGATTCAGCTTGTATTTTGCTCATTGCTCTTCTGTGTATTTAAATGAACTTAAGGTCCTACACATAAGGGGGGCAGAATGACTAGAAGTCAACATGGGTATGACAATAATATTGGCATCAGCAAAGTCTTTGAACATTCCATCATCAGATTTTCAATGATATGGATGGCTGAAGAGTTGGAAGGTGGAGAGAATTGAAACCTGTCCATTAAAGTATGAAAATTAGCTATCTTAATATAAACCGAGCACTTATTATATGTGTGTGGGAGATTATGATCTGGACCAATTAATGAGTGGTGATTTAGTACAAAATACATTTTATTGGAGATCACTTATCTTTTTCACATGTATATGGTCATGTGTGTTGATTGTTTAAGATAGAGTAGATGGCTGAAGGGAGCTTGAAAGTCTGTGTTCAAGCCCCCTCTAAATAAATCAATTTTGGAAAGATTTTTTTTTTTTTTTTAGAATTATACACAACATGATTCTTGCTATATGATTTTACTTTCTTTCAATTTCTAATATTTGATGTAAAGATTATGATGATTCCATAGATTGGAAGTACTAAACCAATCATAAATTAAAATAGATCATAATTTAGGAGACATCATAAACTAATGAGCCAATTAATCTGCCATTTTGATATCCTGGTGTGGAAAGCAAGAAGCTGTAATGTAATTTTTGTTGAGTAATATGTGTTTGAACTCAAACATAAATGTTAGTGGTATATCCACCTGCCATCAGTTGGCTTGGGATGTAGTCCAACTCAACTTTTCCATATAATCAGGTTATAATTTGTTGTTTTTTTTTCAGGTATTTGGTCTACAGTATTTTAGTTGGTTGATAAATGATTATCCTGCTATTAATATCTAAAAATTAAAAGTTTTGGGTCAATCTGGATTGGCAATTGAGAATCGCTGTGCTGACTGTAAAAATAAAAAGTGTGATTGTCTTATGTTGTGCCTTTGCCACTAGTTGACAGGTCTCATAGTGTTACAAATGCTTTTCTCATGATTTCACATTTGTATTTTACCCAACGCTTGGAAATTGGATATTCATTAATATTAACATACCTTGAACTTTATGAATATGAGAATATAAGTATTCTGGTTATAAAGAACGTGAATGGAAACATTATTATGCAAAGATTATGAATGTCGTTTCAATTTCTGATCAAGAAAGTTTAGTTTAAAAACAATGGCACAATAATTGATAAATAGGATTGAATATATTTATTGTAAAGATGTTAAATCAGACATTTTTCTAATGAGTTTCGAGCTAAAGGATCAGAATTATTTTTAACCATTGTCAGTACAATGTAAATATCTTCATATTTAAGCCAATTTTTCTGATCTTTTAACTGCTTCTCAAGAAGCTATTTATCTTATATCTGGTCTGTTTATAGATCTTTGCAGTCTTTTGAGATATAGTTTGAGATTTTATGCATCAATTAAAAAATTTCATGTGAAATATCTAAGTATTTTACAATCTTTTGAGATATGTCAACTCTTCTAAGGATGTCAATGATACCTATTTGTTTTCTAACTAATGAGTTTTATTTTTTTATAAATTCCTTGTTATTTCCAAGACATGATGTTATTTTGTTATACAATTTAAAATCTCTATGAAATATCTAAAAGTCTTAGATCCACCTATATGAGAGTGTATCCAAAAATTACCAGAATCATTCTCTGGTTTGCATGCCTGTCTGTTGTAGCATATGCTTCTATTGTTACTTACTTTTTACAGGAATTTTCTGCATCAATCTGACAAAAACATCACCATAACTTATGGAACCACATAGTATATTTTTTTGTAAAGTGCATTTCATATATTTGTTGATTTGTATAATGACTGAAAAGTTTTAACAATGTGAAATTCTGTTATCATTTACAGAAAACATTAGCAAAAAACAGTTCTAATGCTTGAAACAGATTACAAGAAAGTTGATCTCATAAAACACAAGTTTATGAGTGGTTTATTCACTACATCTCTAAAAGGTGTGGCAAGTGAAATCCAAAGTCAAAACAATGCTGATTTGTTTTTTGATGCAAGGCATTTTCCTCTCATTTACTTCATAATGGTCAGGCATTTTGTCTGCAAGTTCTGAAACATGTGATATGCTGAGATGTAACTATCCTATTTAGTGGCAAAGGGAAGAGTGCAAGCTTCACCTCAACAAAGTGTCACCACTCACAGCCCTGAATGTGAAACACTTTTTATTAAATTCCGCATGACCCAGCTTATCTATCAGCTCTATTTGCCCAATCTCATTTGGGGTGATTTTTTTTTTAATGTAAAAATCTCTTTTTTAATAGACTTAAATGGTGAAAAAAAATGTGAAAGAAAATGTCGCAGGCATTAAAAGGCATCCTTTTGCAAGTGTTTTCAGTTTACTTTAAAAAACATTTTTAGACCAGTGCATTGGATCAAGTGGATAGTAATTTGAAAGAGATTAAATTTATAACCCTTAAAAATAAATAAACAATTTTGTATTATACAATTCCAGTTACTTTTGGGTACCCCTTCACAGATACTGGTAAAACATTTATTTAAAACATTTTCCTTTCAAGCATATGTGCATATTTTCAAGACATTTTTATCAAAGCTGTCTGAGGTTTAATGCAGTGGTAGAATATTAGATTCTAAAGCATATGGGATGAGATTAAACCCAGGCCTAGTACTGCTAATATTCAACCTGTTTATGAACTCCTGAATAATAAAGCTATTCAGTTATTTATTTATTTTTACCAAAAATACACCATTCAAGATTAATATCTATGATTAATTTTATCCACTATATTTCCACTTGTATCAATAATGTGTTCAAGCTATTTATATCTGCTTACTTCGAATTTATGGTTATCTGTTTTTCTTTTCTTTTCTCTTTTTTTTGGGGGGGGAGATATTGAATATTACTTTATTTCATTTTAATACATTGTACAGGATTAAACCTGCATTTTATATATGTAATATATGCAGAATTAGAGATTAAACCTGCATTTTATATATGTAATATATATATAATTTGAACTCAGACTTTCACACGACCTACTACTCTCAGTGCCATCTCATATTGTTGATCCACCTAATCATGCACATGTTGAAAGGATAAATAATCACCAATATACTTATTTCATGCTAAACCAGCAATCATCAGTTGGTCTAGATTACTATTTCCACACATATATACAATCAGTGCTCAGCTTTATCTTAAGATAGCCAATCTTCATACTTTAATGGACAGGCTTCAAACTACTCCAACCCACAACTCTTCTGCTGTCCATTTCATTGAAAATCTGATGGCAGAATGTTCAAAGCCCATGGTAGTGCCAAGGTTGTCAGCCTACCCATGTTGATGTATTAGTCATTCTGACCCCTCATGTACAGAAAAATAATCCATCAACATGGGTAGGATGACAACCTTGGTGCTGACATGGACTTTGAACATTCCATCATCAGATTTTCATTGAAATGGAAGGCTGAAAAGTTGTGAGTTGGAGTAATTTGATGCCTGTCCATTAAAGTATGAAGATTGGCTATCTTAATATAAAGCTGAGCAAGATTGTATATAAGTGTGGAGATAGTAATCTAAACCAACTTATGATTGCTGGGTTAGCATGAAATATGTATATTGATGATTATTTATCTTTTCAACATGTGTGTGATCAGGTGGGTCAGCAATATGAGATGGCACTGAGAGTAGTAGGTCATCTGAAAGTCTGAGTTCGAATCCAGCATTTATTCCATTTTGTATTTATCTTCAATCCCATTTTCTTGCTGTCATTTACCAGCATTTGTATTAATTTCTGAAATATTATTTATTTATTTATTATAGAAATTGAAATTTATTTTAAGCATAGTCTTTCACTTATTAACAGTGTCAATATAAAATACATTACTGCAAACGATGTATAAGATATTAAAAGTATAAGTACATTTAAATGTATTGTCAAAATTGGAAATAATGAATTTCAATATGCTTTTACTTCATATAAATCACAAAAGGAAAAAAAATTGTTTAAAACAGCTAATATAAATATATATTAATCATATATAAAAAGCCTTTTTTCACACATAGTTTAGTGCCCTTTTCAATTATTACTAATCTATTATTACGTTATGTGATCTGATGTACTGTAGCTTCTCCTTAAACGAAGTCAAGAATCTCTCAGCAATTATGCCCAGATGAACCTGTTAGCCACTTTATTTTCCATTCCCCACTCTAAGTCTTCCCATATTCTGGCCCATCCCATTTCCACAACATAACCTTTGTCAACTCTATGGCCTTTATATCTAAATCCCCCTTATCTTTTCCCAAACCCAGCATAAAAACCAATAATCTACTTTTTGTATAATCACTTTTTTCATATTTATTCTTCCATAACTTCATTATATGTACCCTTTGTGTTTTCAAGCATTTACATTCAATTAACAGATGCTTAATATTTTCTATTCCTTCCTTACATAATTTACAAACTAAATCACCCATATTTTTCCATTTACATGTATATTCTCTTGTTGCTAAAGATCTCGTTCGAACCTTAATCAATAAACTACTTTCCTTACTATTATCATATATTAACTCACACTTAATTTTCTGTTAATTCTATATATATTTAAACTCTTTTTACTCTCCATACTGGTTCTCCATCTCTCTAACTCCGTATTCTTTATTAATAAATCTATTCTTTTATCCCATTCCTTACCACTATAACACTCAACAATCTTCCTAACACAATCATTCCATCTTTTGTACAAATATACTGATATAAATTCTTTATCCAAATCTTTTGCATACCGCATTACCTTTCTCACCCATCTTGTTACCTGCCCTTTACTCATAATCCAATTAAATACTATTTTGGGTATTTTTTTATTATCCATAAATTGCAATCTACCAAACATTATTTTACTTTTTGCATCTCTCATGTGAAAACTTGACCATCCCATTTCTCCTTGAATTGCCTCCCTTGCTGTCCATACATCTGCATCCAATGCATGTCTTTCTCCTTCCCTTTGAACTTTTTCTAAGTAATTTAATACCCCTTTACTAATGCATAATGCATCATTACCATATGCTAACCCTGCTACTGCAACTCCCATATAATTCTAGCTGCATCATATTTATTATATGAAAACACTGTTAATTTTTTTATTAATCCCTTTCTTTTCTTTGCTTCATTTATCAATTTTTTCTCCCATTCATCCAAATAATTTTTCTGATTACTTAAAATAATTCCCAAATAACTATATCTATTCACCACCCTTAACTTAATATTTCCCAATAAAAATTCTACATCTTCTCTTTTCCCAGTATTAACCATCATTATATTTGATTTTTCTTCATTAAATTTAATCTCCATGTCTTTACCCACCCTTGCCCATGTCCTCAGAATAACTTCCATATTTTCTCTTCTTTCTGCACACAAAAATATATCATCCACAAAAAAAAGACCTGACAATATATATACTCCCTTGCCCCCTATTAACGGTATCTCTATCCCTTTTCCTAATCTTTCTATTGCTCTTTCCATTTCACTCAAATACAACACAAACAAAATAGGTGACATAGGGCATCCTTGTCTTAGTCCCACCCCATTTTTAACTTTAACTGATTCTATATTTTCTAATTGATATATATATATATAATTATTTTTCATATAATTTCTTAATAATATCCACTAAAGCTTCATCCTTTCCCAAATTTGTTAAACTTATCCATAATCTATTTCTATTTGCTCTATCATATGCCTTCTCTATATCTATAAAACTCATATATAACTGTTTATCTGAATTCCTACTCATATCCATAAGTTGTGCAACTACAAATAAACTATCTCCTATACGCCTATCTAATCTAAAACCTACTTGCATTTCTCCTACTACATTATTCCCTTCCATCCATTTTTACAACTCTTCTAGCCACCGTATATGAGAAAACTTTATATAAAACTGATGGGAAATTGACATTCTGGGATGTTTATAAATTAAAATTTCCACATTATACTCCTCTTTTGACTTCATTAGGTGTTTCAAATAAAGTTCTCTTGCGTAAAATGAAACTTCTTTTCATTGAAGCAAGACATGTTGATTTTGTATTTAAACTAAATTTAAATGTGCTCCCAACAAGTTATTTTTTAGTGACCAGCAGAGGCTTCATTAGGATTTCATCTCAGTGTCAGTTGTGTAGATTATATGATGAGATAATACTCCATATTTTCTATATTTGTCCTGCTCTTAAGTCGATTAGGGACTTTATTGTTGTGAATGTCTCTCTGGATCTTAGGGATGCTCTTTCTGTTTCTAATACTCTTAAGAAGGGATCGTTTGCAGCAATAAGATTATCTATCTTTTTAACATTTTCTTTATAATTGACGCATTGCAGGCTCATCTTTGGTCATTCTCAGGACTCGGCTCTAAGTGTCCTTATTAAGCTTCTTGATCAAGGCAAGCAGCGAGACTCTCTGCTTTCACCTGTGAGTCTACATGATGATACTTGGGTGAAAGTTTTATTTTCCTCTTAATCTTATTAAGATACCCTTTTCTCTGCATTGATCTTTTCAAGTTTCATTCTGAATGCTATGTAAATTTTTATAAAGTTTAACTGTATATTACTATGTTACTATGTATATTACTATGTTACTATGTTTAATAAATTTATTTAAAACAAAAACTGATGTTACCGCTATCGGTCTATTTAACTTTCTATGATCCTTACTCTTTCCTTTAAATAATAATCTTACTCTTGTATTACTGCAACTATTCGGTAAAACTATTCTGTGACATCTTATTAAAACAGAATAATTTTACTTTTGCCCTATATTCTAAATTCATTACCATCTCTGCTGCCCATCCATCTAACCCTCTTGCCTTTCCACTTTTCAATGTCTTTTCTACCTTATTCAGTTCATTTTTTTTGTAAACCTAATATTTCCATTACTATATGCTTTCATGTTTTCTGTCACTTAATCCTTCACATCTAACATCTTTTCTATATTCATTACATATCAATTTAAGATTCTCTCTAAGTTTTCTCTAGAGCTACACTCTATTCCCTCATCATCTAGTAATACTATCTCTCTTTCCCCTACATTTCTCCTTTTAATGTAATTCCATTTTTTTTACTCCCATCTCTTCCACTTTTATTAATATCCTCCAACAATTTACTATTCAATTTCATTCTCTATAATTATCTATTTTAGCCAACTTCTTCTTTTCTAAGTACGTTTCCCATTTAGCATTAATATCTTTGTCATTTTCCTTGTTTTTAATAGCATACTTATATTCTCTGTATGCTTCTTTCCTCTCTTTTATACTTTTACTAATACTCCTTTTTTTATTACATATACAACACCCTCTAGTGTTTCATAATAGAAGTAAAACAACAGTAACAAAAATAAAACATTTATAAAATAGAATAAAACTTTTATGTAATATATGGTATAAGAGCACAGACTTTCAGATGACCCATCACTCTCCACTCTATCTAATATCACTGATACACTCAAGCACATATATGCTGAAAAGATAAATAATCACCAATATACGTATTTCATGCTAAACCAGCAATCATCAGTTGGTCCAGATTATCATCTCCCACACATATATACTATAAGTGCTCAGATATATATTAAGATAGACAATCTTCCTACTTTAATGGACAGGCTCCAATCTACTACACCCTCCAACTCTTCAATCATCCATCCAATTGAAAATCTGATGATGGAATGCTCAAAGGCCATCCTGAGGCCGAGATTCTTGTCACACCCATGTTGACCTAAAGTCAATCTGAACCCCACATGTACAGAACATAATCCATTTAATACATGTGCAAGGATGGGCAGACATCTCTATAATGTAATAACTGAAAACAGGCTTATTATATACCTGTGTGTCTATATATGTAATATAGGGTATATGAGCACGGACTTTCAGATGACCCATCACTCTCCACTCTATCTAATATCACTGATACACTCAAGCACATATATCTGAAAAGATAAATAATCACCAATATATATTTCATGCTAAACCACAATCATCAGTTGGTCCAGATTATCATCTCCCACACATATATACTATAAGTGCTCAGATATATATTAAGATAGACAATCTTCCTACTTTAATGGACAGGCTCCAATCTACTCACCCTCCAACTCAAACATCCATCCAATTGAAAATCTGATGATGGAATGTCAAAGGCCACCCTGAGGCTGAGATTCTTGTCACACCCATGTTGACCTAAAGTCAATCTGAAC
Organism: Epiperipatus broadwayi; assembly: GCA_028023455.1. Lineage (NCBI taxonomy): Eukaryota > Metazoa > Onychophora > Udeonychophora > Euonychophora > Peripatidae > Epiperipatus > Epiperipatus broadwayi. The sequence goes on from JAQFVV010006217.1 coordinate 3,386,638, forward strand.
CCCACATGTACAGGACATAATCCATTTAATACATGTGCAAGGATGGGCAGACATCTAAATAATGTAATAACTGAAAACAGGCTTATTATATACCTGTGTGTCTATATATGTAATATAGGATATATGAGCACAGACTTTCAGATGACCCATCACTCTCCACTCTATCTAATATCACTGATACACTCAAGCACATATATGCTGAAAAGATAAATAATCACAAATATACATATTTCATGCTAAACCAGCAATCATCAGTTGGTCCAGATTATCATCTCCCACACATATATACTATAAGTGCTCAGATATATATTAATATAGACAATCTTCCTACTTTAGTGGACAGGCTCCAATCTACTACACCCTCCAACCATTCAACCATCCATCCAATTGAAAATCTGATGATGGAATGCTCAAAGGCCACCCTGAGTCCGAGATTCTTGTCACACCCATGTTGACCTAAAGTCAATCTGAACCCCACATGTACTGGACATAATCCATTTAATACATGTGCAAGGATGGGCAGACATCTCTATAATGTAATAACTGAAAACAGGCTTATTATATACCTGTGTGTCTATATATGTAATATAGGGTATATGAGCACAGACTTTCAGATGACCCATCACTCTCCACTCTATCTAGTATCACTGATACACTCAAGCACATATATGCTGAAAAGATAAATAATCACCAATATACGTATTTCATGCTAAACCAGAAATCATCAGTTGGTCCAGATTATCATCTCCCACACATATATACTATAAGTACTCAGATATATATTAAGATAGACAATCTTCCTACTTTAATGGACAGGCTCCAATCTACTACACCCTCCAACTCTTCAACCATCCATCCAATTGAAAATCTGATGATGGAATGCTCAAAGGCCACCCTGAGGCCGAGATTCTTGTCACACCCATGTTGACCTAAAGTGAATCTGAACCCCACACGTACAGGACATAATCCATTTAATACATGTGCAAGGATGGGCAGACATCTCTATAATGTAATAACTGAAAACAGGCTTGTTATATACCTGTGTGTCTATATATGTAATATAGGGTATATGAGCACAGACTTTCAGATGACCCATCACTCTCCACTCTATCTAATATCACTGATACACTCAAACACATATATGCTGAAAAGATAAATAATCACCAATATACGTATTTCATGCTAAACCAGCAATCATCAGTTGGTCCAGATTATCATCTCCCACACATATATACTATAAGTGCTCAGATATATATTAAGATAGACAATCTTCCTACTTTAATGGACAAGCTCCAATCTACTACACCCTCCAACTCTTCAACCATCCATCCAATTGAAAATCTGATGATGGAATGCTCAAAGGCCACCCTGAGGCCGAGATTCTTGTCACACCCATGTTGACCTAAAGTCAATCTGAACCCCACATGTACAGGACATAATCCATTTAATACATGTGCAAGGATGGGCAGACATCTCTATAATGTAATAACTGAAAACAGGCTTGTTATATACCTGTGTGTCTATATATGTAATATAGGGTATATGAGCACAGACTTTCAGATGACCCATCACTCTCCACTCTATCTAATATCACTGATACACTCAAGCACATATATGCTGAAAAGATAAATAATCACCAATATACGTATTTCATGCTAAACCAGCAATCATCAGTTGGTCCAGATTATCATCTCCCACACATATATACTATAATTGCTCAGATATATATTAAGATAGACAATCTTCCTACTTTAATGGACAGGCTCCAATCTACTACACCCTCCAACTCTTCAACCATCCACCATCCATCCAATTGAAAATCTGATGATGGAATGCTCAAAGGCCACCATGACGCTCTTCCGATCTGTAGTAGATTGGAGCCTGTCCATTAAAGTATGAAGATTGTCTATCTTAATATATATCTGAGCACTTATAGTATATATGTGTGGGAGATGATAATCTGGACCAACTGATGATTCTGGTTTAGCATGAAATACGTATATTGGTGATTGTTTATCTTTTAGCATATATTGCTTGAGTGTATCAGTGATATTAGATAGAGTGGAAGTGATGGGTCATCTGAAAGTCTGTACTCATATACCCTATATTACATATATAGACACACAGGTATATAATAAGCCTGTTTTCAGTTATTACATTATAGAGATGTCTGCCCATCCTTGCACATGTATTAAATGGATTATGTCCTGTACATGTGGGGTTCAGATTGACTTTAGGTCAACATGGGTGTGACAAGAATCTCGGCCTCAGGGTGGCCTTTGAGCATTCCATCATCAGATTTTCAATTGGATGGATGGTTGAAGAGTTGAGGGTGTAGAGATTGAGCCTGTCCATTAAAGTAGGAAGATTGTCTATCTTAATATATATCTGAGCACTTATAGTATATATGTGTGGGAGATGATAATCTGGACCAACTGATGATTGCTGGTTTAGCATGAAATACGTATATTGGTGATTATTTATCTTTTCAGCATATATGTGCTTGAGTGTATCAGTGATATTAGATAGAGTGGAGAGTGATGGGTCATCTGAAAGTCTGTGCTCATATACCCTATATTACATATATAGACACACAGGTATATAATAAGCCTGTTTTCAGTTATTACATTATAGAGATGTCTGCCCATCCTTGCACATGTATTAAATGGATTATGTCCTGTACATGTGGGGTTCAGATTGACTTTAGGTCAACATGGGTGTGACAAGAATCTCGGCCTCAGGGTGGCCTTTGAGCATTCCATCATCAGATTTTCAATTGGATGGATGGTTGAAGAGTTGGAGGGTGTAGTAGATTGGAGCCTGTCCATTAAAGTAGGAAGATTGTCTATCTTAATATATATCTGAGCACTTATAGTATATATGTGTGGGAGATGATAATCTGGACCAACTGATGATTGCTGTTTTAGCATGAAATATGTATATTGGTGATTATTTATCTTTTCAGCATATATGTGTTTGAGTGTATCAGTGATATTAGACAGAGTGGAGAGTGATGGGTCATCTGAAAGTCTGTGCTCATATACCCTATATTACATATATAGACACACAGGTATATAATAAGCCTGTTTTCAGTTATTACATTATAGAGATGTCTGCCCATCCTTGCACATGTATTAAATGGATTATGTCCTGTACATGTGGGGTTCAGATTGACTTTAGGTCAACATGGTGTGACAAGAATCTGGCTCAGGGTGCCTTTGGCATTCCATCATCAGATTTTCAATTGGATGGATGGTTGAAGAGTTGGAGGGTACTGTCCATTAAAGTAGGAAGATTGTCTATCTTAATATATACTGAGCACTTATAGTATATAGTGTGAGATAAATCTGGACCAACTGTGTTTGCTGGTTTAGCATGAAATACATATATTGGTGATTATTTATCTTTTAGCATATATGTGTTGGTGTATCAGTGATATTAGATAGAGTGGAGATGATGATCTGAAAGTCTGTGTCATATACCCTATATTACATATATGACACACAGGTATATAATCCTGTTTTCAGTTATTACATTATAGAGATATTGCCCATCCTTGCACTGTATTAAATAAATTATTCCTGTACATGGGGTTCAGATTGACTTTAGGTCAACATGGGTGTGACAAGAATCTCCTAGGGTGGCTTTGAGATTCATATGATTTTAATTTGATAAGAGTTGATGTAGTAGATTGACTGTCCATTAAGTAGGAAGATTTATCTTATATATATCTCACTTATATATATTGGAGATGATAATCTGCATGATATTTTAGTAAATACTTTTTTTTTTTCTTTATATTGTGTATCGTGATATGACATAATGATTATTGAAATGGCTCTATACCTATATTACTATATAGACAACTAAATAACTTTTCGTAAATTATATAGGTCCAATATAACTTTTTACATACACATACCAATAATTATCACTTATATTTTTTCTTCTAAATATATTTTATCTACCATTTTTTTAATATAATATTGACCTTTAATTATATTAAAAACAAAGAGAGACAAATATATGACATTACATTAACATAATATTGTATGAATATTTACAAAACTTATCTTTAGCTAACAACTTAAATTAAATGAATGAAAAATTATTAAGACATTATATATAAATAAAGGTATAATACATGTATTTTTGTATATTTTTGCTATATAGTCTTTTTTTAAGTATATTGACCATATCAAAGTTTTTTCTATTTAGTACTTTATTTTTTACAATTTTTTATTCACTATGCACTATGGTGTGTATATTAATTTTTAATGTAATAATAATTAATTTGAAAAAGTCATTAAACCATTAAAAGGCTTTTTATGTATGGTTAATATATATTTATATTAGCTTTTTATAGTTGTATTTAAATGTATGTAATAAGATTTTAAAAGATGAAAATTTACAAATAAATACAAGTGGCCCTTTTATTTTAAAATTTTTATCTAAACTTTTTATTTTATTGAGAGAAAAAAAGGCTAAATAAGTATAAGAATTATGACACAATGTCTATACGTATAAGATCTAGATGAATAATATTAAAAAAGTTTAAAAGATAATGAAGTTTAATTTATGTATAAATTTAGAAATATTCTTTATTTTTTCTGTGTCAATCGCATGAACTCGAGAAGCAAAATTTATCTTCATCTCGATAGTATGACCATATTAGCATGTTTTTTTTCTTTTTTCTTTTATGAATTAATAAGGATGATTTTTTCACCAAAACAGAAAATACATAAAGTGATAGGACACATCTAATATAAACGACAAGACACAACTTATCAACACACACTAATTCAAAATGGCCCTAATCAAGAACTGAACTATGAAAATGGATATGATTAATGTCAATGGTGGGAAAAGATAGTGACTAATAGCATGAAAGCATGAACATTTTGTGTATATATCGTAAAAATTGAAAGTACAAAATGGTACAAAATAGCAAATGTATGGAAATAGAGAACTGTGTATATAAATATGAATAGAAAGAAAAAATTTATGTATTTATAGTCAAGTGTAAATTGTTTTGGCTTCTTACATGAACAACTGACACAGGACTACAAAGTGTATCATTATTGAAGATGTTTTAATCAATAAAATGGTAGACAAACAATTTATATTATTTGGATATTTGAAACAAAGATGTAGTTTTTAAGAATGTCTTCAAAACTAATGATTGAATTAATTAATTTGTGGATGTTTGCTTTTATTTCAGGTTATGTTTTGGAACACAGAGTATTTGGAATAAAGGTCTTAGGTGTCAAAATTCTTATAAACTCCCAAGTAATAAAGTTATTAGCCATTTTTTTGCCCTGTATGGTTTGCCACAGCAATAGTGTCTTATTTTGGAACAGTAGGTCACAGGATTAATTCTAGTGTTTGCAGATCTGATGCTTTCTCCTGCAAAATAAACCCACTTTTTTTTCTTTATAGTTAAAGAAAAAAATTTTTTTGTTGTTTTTTAGTGTATTGTGTTTTTATGAAATATTTATATATATATATTATTCAATCTTTTTGTTATTTTCATTGTCTTTACAAATATTTTTATAGCAATGCTCCATGTCCCTTTCTTAAATATTCTTTAGAATTTTCTGTTGATTTATCTAAAAATTGTTACTCACTTTCTTTTATCTCTCTTTTTTTTTTTCTGTTTTTTTTTTTTTTTTTTTTTTTAGATTTGCAGTTACATCTATATTTGTGACATCTATTTTGATTTTTTTTCATTTTCATCAATTTTTTTTAAAAATTCCTTCTTTTTTTTCCTTCTGTCAAAGCATCGGCTGGGAAGTGAACCCGCAATCCTGGGACAACTGCTTGTAAGGCAGCTGTGCTGACTACCGACCACCAATGCTTTGATAAAAAATTCCTTCTTTATTACATTTTTTCATTTATATCCAAAGTTCATCTTATTCATCATCAATTATATCCAAAATTTTAAATTAATCTCTAATGTTATTCCTAAAAGTGATAGATTTCTTATGATAAGTAGATAAATAATTGATTGGTTTTAATGACAGGAAGATTATACAAAGTTCAAGCACATGAAATGACAGACAGACTCTAAGCACTGTGTCAGATCAGGTAGAGTTGAAGATATATTGAATAAGCTTACACTTCTTATTCAATTTTACTATAAAACTAGACTTCCATTGCTGAGTGCCAAGTACAATTCATAGAGATGCCCACATGTGTCATGAGCATTTAAACTATTTGAAAAAATCTATCAATACTAAAAAGTTAAAACAGGCAAAACTCTCCATACAGTAGTGCCACTCAGTGCAAGCCAGAGTAATCAATGATGCCAGAATGCTTGCGCATAAAATCCCTATCTAGTTCCTACTCATCCAATATCCCCAGACTAGTGTCTAGCTTACGGCTTTCATCAGTGATGAGCTTCAGATCTGAGAACATTGCACCTAGATCTTAGGATCCTAAGGTCTAAGTGCAGATCCTAAGATTTAGGTGCAGTGCTCCCAGATCCAAAGCTCCTTATTGACAAAAGCCACAAGGTAGAAACTAGTCTGGTAATATTGGATGAGTAGGAACTAGATAGGGATTTCATGCACAAGCCTTCTGGAATCCATTGATTACTCTGGCTGGCACATGGTGGCACTACTGTATGGAGAGTTTTGCCCATTTTAACAACAGTTGTGAGCAAGCATAAGAAATTGTGATCATGTGATGTTTAGTGGTTCAATACTAAAAAGATTGTGGAATTCGCAGAAACTTCTAAGCCTGTCATCTCATATATAGCAAAGATTGATTTATTTATTTCTAAAAAAGATAAAATTTTCCAGCAACTATTGATGTTGTAATACATAAGTTTAATTGTTTTTTTTTTAATTTTTAATTTAAAAAAAGATGTAAATATTTTTAAAAAGATGGTTTTAGTGTTTTATTCACAAGGTATATTCTAATATAAGTTTTCTATAAAAAGAAAGCAGGGTAAAATATTTTATTAGAGAAACATATTTATTAAACATTTTTATTATACTCTAAAGTAATTTATGCATTTATCAGATTTTAATAATTAACCCAATGACACTCTGCTTGTCTTTATATCTGTTTTTTCTCATATTGAGTGTATGTCTAATAATCTTTTGTTTACAAACTTAATGATCTAATCTCTAACCTCTGTGACTTCATTAACATAATTGTAAAAAATGTTATGAATATTAAATTATGAAATATGATAACAAAATTACTTTATATAAATTTAGTATCTTTGATTATTTTATTATATTGTATCATAATTTCAAATTATAATTTCACTTAGATTTCTATTTATTGATGTTTTTAGATGTCTAGGCCTGTGGTTTCCAACAGGGTGCACATGCCCCACAAAGGGACAATTTGATTTTTATTGAGCGCGATTTAAGAATGAGTTATTAACAGCGAATTTTTGGAAATTTTTTTTTTTACTTATTTGGAAGTCAATTAACAATGTTTTTAAATCTCTCTTTTTGCACACCATCTTCTCAGTATCTTTTCTGTTTAGATAATCTTTACTCAGTAACCCTTCATTGTTACTTGCGGCAAGCGGCTTGAAATTCCATCACCTGTCCTTTCATTAATGGTCTTTTAAGCTTTCTTTATGTAAATAGGAGTTCACATTTGAATACTAAGAATTATATGTCATAGGAGGGGAGATCATCAGAATTTTAGAGGTGGGAGGGGGCTCATACTCATAAAAAGATTGGAACCCACTAGTCTATGCTTATCTTATACCATTTCTTATCATACTGAGAATATGTTATTTACAAGCTTAACTCTGCAGAGATAGTGCTTAAAAAATTATAGCAAAGGTCATGTATATCTGAGAGATCTATTCATTAGAACTATAAATGTGTAAAATGGCGAACAAAATTTAAACTAATGTAATTCTGCAACTACTATAATAAAATCACTCAATTTTTTTTATTTATTTTCAGTTACAATCCAGAAATTTTTGAACACATAAATATGAAAATACAAAGAATAAAGAAAATTCAAATAATAAAAGCAGGGATATTGTTAAAAAATACAACTGAAAAATGTCAATATTAAGTAATCAGAATTTTCCAATAGTTGGTTTCGCAAAATGCTTGTAATAGTTGACACAAACAATATTGCCATGCTTAAGGCATAAATACTTTTTATAACAGTTGCAAAAATATTTTGATAAATGCCTCATTTGATTGTATAGGAACATCGCATACCCTTATAACTAAACTGACAACATACACAGTATGGTTAACATTAGTTATAGACAAAGATACAGTTAATTTTGACTTTGAATCTATATACCCAATATATGCAATAATATTTAAGAAAAGAGATTTCATGTGATCTCTGTAATCTTAATGTTAGGTTTGAAATATAATAACTAATTTTTCTTATTGCATTGCCAAATGTATATCATATAATGCTAAATCATCCATGCACTCTGCTACTGTTACACAATGCTTTATTTACCACCCTCTTTTACAGTTTCAATTGCCCCAGCAATCTTCTTCAGAACTTTTATATCTCCAAACTTAGTAAAGTGTATGGATGATTTAGTGTTATATGATTATGTTAGGTTTGATTACTAACTCAACTATTATAATGTATTTATACATGCATCCATGTTTTTAACAATTATGCATTTGAATTGTAGCCAATCACATCTTGGTCAGCATTGCAACCAATAATACAACATACTTGCCTTTTGTGTTTTTAGTACTGAGTCAGTATATTGGAAGACACTGTGGGGTCAACTTGTTTTTGGCTATAGTGACTTTTACCCCAATAAGTCTTTCAATCTTTTATCTATGATGGCTGGTTGACCTGAACAAAGAAACTCTTCTGTGTAGAGAAAAAGTTTATGATCAGAGAGATAATTATCTAGTTATGTGAATGCATGGAAGCTACAGTTACAATTCAGAAACAAAACAACAATCTCATCAGTGAAAACCTCCAGCTTCTCCTCATCCCAAAAGGCACAACAAATGGAATCAAATGTGAAAACAAGTGTTCATTTGGTTAGAGGGGTTGGCAAAGCAGTAGATCTTTCAGTATGACACTGGTTGAATATTAAGCAATTTTTGATCGAAAACATTGATACTCTTACCCCACTTCCTGTATTTCATCCAATCTCACTATGTGTAACTTTTATTTCCTCAGATGAAAAGGAGGAACCTCAAAGGAAAACATTTTGTGATGACAAGGTAAAGCAAAAAATGGCAGAAGCACTAAAAGGCATCAATAATGATCGATTTCAAAACCATTTGCGCAAATGCATTAATTCCAATTGAGAGGACTTTAATGGAGGTGAAGGTTTCTAAATGTACAAATAAATACAGTTTTTACAAATAAATTTTTGTTTCTTTTGGATATTTCCTTATATGTTGTTAATATTTATTTCATTTTTACAATAAGTTTTAATAAATTCAGACATGATGAGATGAGTTGACATGAGATACACTGTGATTTCTCCTTTTTTCAGAGTTCAGAATCTCTCAGCCACTATGCCCAGAGAAATCTGTTAGCCACTTTACCTTTCCTTTTCATTCAGTTTTTTTCATATTCTTTTCTATCCTGCTCTATCCCATTTCCACAACATAATTTTTGTCAACTCCATGGCCTTTATATCTAAATCCCCCTTATCTTTTTCCAAACCCAGCCTAAAAACCAAAAACTCACCTTCTATATAATCACTTTGTTCGTATTTATTTTCCCACAATTTTATTATTTGTGCCCTTTCTACTTGCAAGCATTTAAATACAATTAACAGATGTCTAATATTTTTTATGCCTTATACAACTTGCAGACTAAATCACCCATATTTTTCCGTTTACATGTCTTGTTATAAAAAGATCTCGTTTGAGCCTTAAACAATGAACTACTTTCCTTGCTATTATCATAAATTAATTCACATCCAATATTCCATTTATTTCTATATATATTTAAACTCTTTTTATTCTTTATACTAGTTCTCCATCTCTCCAACTCCCTATTCTTTATTAATGCATCTATTCTTTTATTCCATTCCTTACCACTATAACACTCAACTATCCTCCTAACACAATCATCCCGCCTTTTGTACAAGTCTATTGATATAAATTCTTTATCCAAATCTTTCGCATACCACATTACCTTTCTCACCCATCTTGTTGCCTGCCCTTTACTTGTAACCCAATTAAATACTATTTTAGCTATTTTTTATTATCCATAAACTGCAACCTACCAAACATTTTCATTTCACTTTTTGCATCTCTCATATAAAAACTTGACCATCCCATGTCTCTTTGAATTGTCTCCCTTGCTGTTCACACACCTACATTTAATGCATGTCTTCCTACTTCCCTTTGCACTTTTTCTAAATAATCTAATAATAATAATAATAATTTTAATAGTCAGATGTTAGCTACTTTATTTTCCATTCCCCCATCTAAGTCCCATATTCTGCTCCATCCCATTTCCACAACATAATCTTTGTCAACTCTATGGCCTTTATATCTAAATCCCCCTTATCTTTTTCCAAACCCAGTATAAAAACCAATAATCCATTTTCTGTATGATCACTTTTTTTCATATTTATTCTCCCATAACTTCATTATATGTGCCCTTTCTGTTTTCAAGCATTTACATCCAATTAACAGATGGCTAATATTTTCTATTACTTTCTTACATAATCTACAAACTAAATCACCCATATTTTTCCTTAAATGTATATTCTCTTGTTGCTAAAGATCCTGTTTGAGCCTTAAACAATAAACTACTTTCCTTACCATTATCTTATATTAACTCGCACCTAGTATTGTTTATTTTTATATATATTTAAAAGATCCTGTTTGAGCCTTAAACAATAAACTACTTTCCTTACCATTATCTTATATTAACTCGCACCTAGTATTGTTTATTTTTATATATATTTAAACACTTTTTTCTCTCCATACTAGTTCTCCATCTCTCTAACTCCCTATTCTTTATTAATAAATCTATTCTTGTATCCCATTCCTTATCACTATAACACTCATCAATCCTCCTAACACAATCATCCCATCTTTTGTACAAATATACTGTTATAAATTTCTTATCCAAATCTTTTACATACTGCATTATCTTTCTCACCCCTCTTGTTATCTGTCCTTTACTCATAACCCATTTAAATACTGTTTTGGCTATTCTTTTATTATTCATATACTGCACATCTACCAAACATTTTCATTTTACTTTTTGCATTTCTCATATGAAAACTTGATCATACCATTTTTCCTTGAAATGCCTCCCTTGCTGTCCATACATCTGCATCCAATGCATGTCTTCTTACTTCCCTTTGAACTTTTTCTAAGTAATTTAATACCCCTTTACTAACACATAATGCATCATTACCATATGTTAACCCTGCTACTGCAGCTCCTTTCTATATAATTCTAGCAACATCATATTTATTATATGAAAACACTGTTAATTTCTTTATCAATCCCCTTCTTTTCTTCGCTTCATTTATCAGTTTTTTCCCCATTTATTCTAACAATTTTTATGATTACTTAAGATAAATCCCAAATAACTATATCTATTCATAGTTTAGATTGTGCTTTACGCAAAAAAGTGAAGCTTGTCTCAATCTTATTACAAGTTGCGTAAAGCGCAATCTAAACTATTTACTAATCAAAGGTGAAGTAAAAAAACTAGTATTTTATATCTATTCACCACACTTAACTTTATTTCCCCCAATAAAAATTCTACATCTTCTCTTTCCCCAGTATTAACCATCATTATATTTTATTTTTCTTCACTAAATTTAATCCCAATTTCTTTACCCACCCTTGCAAATGTCCTCAGCATAATTTCCATATCTTCTTTCTGCACACAAAAATATATCATCCGCAAAAAAAAATGACCTGACAAAGTATATACTCCCTTACCACCTATTAATGGTATCTCTATCCCTCTTCCTAATCTTTCTATTCCTCTTTCCATTTCACTCAAATATAACAAAAACAAAATAAGTGACATAGGGCATCCTTGCCTTAATCCTACCCCATTTTTAACTTTAACTGATTGTATATTCCTTAATTGATATATATATATGTAAAATAAATAAAAATATCCGTTAATTAAAAATAATATTGTAATTATAATTGAAATAATATTTTTAAACGGTTTATACACAATTCAAACAATCTTTAAATCCGCAGAAGTACTTTCGGTTACTTTCAAACCTGCCTCAACTGCTATTAAATTCAAAAACTAAAAGCGGAAGCAAACGTCATCAATTCAAATTCCACGAATCTCGTATTTTAATGTTAGAAGCTTGTCAATTTATCAAATGTGTTTTATTCCTGTTTATAAAAATTGCCTCTTTAATTTTTCTTTTACTATGGTTTCTCTCTTCATGAAGAATTTTCACATTTTCAAAATTAAATTTAAATTTATGTTTACATGTTTTTTTCATGATCAAAGAAAACTGAAGAAGATATTAAATCACCATTATTTTTATTTTTTACACGCTTATATAACAATTCGTGTTCCTTCAATCTTTTCTCAATGTTGCACCTAGATTCACCTATATATTATAGCATACAATCACAAAAAATTTGATATATGACATTACTTTTTTGCTTGATAGGTATGACATCCTTAGAATTATTAACTAATTTGTTAATATTGTTTGGAACGTAGAATGAAACATTAAATACATTCTTATATAAATCCTTAAAAAATTTTACTTGTGGATTTGAAATAAATGGAATAGATATCCATTTTTTATTATTAATCTTCATTTCTTTTAAATTATAATTTTTTTTAAATTGACTTAAAGTATTGTTTATTTGTTCCATTTTATAACCAACATCAAGCAATTCCTTGGCAAATATCTCAATATTTTTCAATTTATCACTTTGGTAACGACATAATTTTTCATTTCGAAACAAAAAAGATTTAAAACTTGCCATCTTATGCATCATTGGTACTTTTGATTTAAAATTTATATATCCTCTTTTTTGCAATGGCTTAATTATTAGTTTATAATTTAATATACTGTTATCTCTTGTGATCATTAAATCTAAATAGTTAATCTTATAATCCTGTTCTTTTTCAATAGTCCATTTCAAGCCATTCAATTTATTTAATTCCTCTATAAGCAAATTTATACTATTAATGTTTCCACAGACAAAAACATCATCCACATATCTTTTGTAAATTTTAATATCTCCAAAAATACACATATTTAAAATATTACTCTCATATGTAGATAAAACAAAATTGCAAACTTGTGCAACTACAGGCAATCCCATAGGCCAACCTTTGGTCATTTTATAATATTGACCTTCAAAAGATGCAACAATGTTATCATTAAAAATTTTAAAGAGTCAATGATAAATTTTATCATATATTTACAAATATTTTTATTTTTTAATGCATGTTCAATTATTTTTATGGAATTCATTCTATCAATAGATCCATACATTTCTGTAACATCCAATGAAGCAATAATATCATTTTCATCAATAATTAAATTTTTAATACTATTTACAAAGTCAAATGATGAAGCAATAGTATTTTCTCCAAATCCTAAAAATGAATTGTACACGTTTACCAATATATTTAGAAGACTGATATATAAAGGAACCACCAAAATCTATCATTACTCGCAAAGGATTACCTTCTTTATGTAATTTTATATTTGCAAAAATACGAGGACATATAGCACAAGAAGGATATATCATATAGTATACATTATTATTTAAAACTTTATTTTTAGCAATTTTTAAAATATTGTTAATAAATTTTATTCTTTGACCATCCATATTATAATCTTCAATCAAAAAGAAACCAAGTTTGTCCATTTGCATTTTAATTTTATTAATATATTGATATTTCGTCAACAAACACATACGTAAACCTTTGTCCTCTTTCAAACAAATCATATCATCAATCTTCAATTTACGTTTAAATTCCGATATAGCCAATTGCCATGATTTATCATAAGGTATTGTATCAAATCTATTGCAATTAATTTTCTTAATAATATCATCAGCAAAATTATCATTACCAGGAATTATTTCAAATCCATAAGTAAAATTTTTTAAGGATTTATATAAGAATGTATTTAATGTTTCATTCTACGTTCCAAACAATATTAACAAATTAGTTAATAATTCTAAGGATGTCATACCTATCAAGCAAAAAAGTAATGTCATATATCAAATTTTTTGTGATTGTATGCTATCATATATAGGTGAATCTAGGTGCAACATTGAGAAAAGATTGAAGGAACACGAATTGTTATATAAGCGTGTAAAAAATAAAAATAATGGTGATTTAATATCTTCTTCAGTTTTCTTTGATCATGAAAAAACATGTAAACATAAATTTAAATTTAATTTTGAAAATGTGAAAATTCTTCATGAAGAGAGAAACCATAGTAAAAGAAAAATTAAAGAGGCAATTTTATAAACAGGAATAAAACACATTTGATAAATCGACAAGCTTCTAACATTAAAATACGAGATTCGTGGAATTTGAATTGATGACGTTTGCTTCCGCTTTTAGTTTTTGAATTTAATAGCAGTTGAGGCAGGTTTGAAAGTAACCGAAAGTACTTCTGCGGATTTAAAGATTGTTTGAATTGTTTATAAACCGTTTAAAAATATTATTTCAATTATAATTACAATATTATTTTTAATTAACGGATATTTTTATTTATTTTACATATATTTAACATAATGGATTCAAGTAATTTTAGAAAACGGTGGATCGTTAAGGAATGGCGGAGACAATGTAAAAAGATTATTAAGCTGAAGTGCAAACTTCGTTTTTTCAAGGTTTGTAAAATTTTTCAGATATTCCCGAATTGTTGTAATATAAAATTGAACAGCTGTATAAATTTAATACCAAAATGTTTGGATAAATTAAAATTGATTATTTTAAATAATATTATTAAAAGTTGTAAAAAGGAACTTTTTGATATTCGTAAATATTTGAAAGCAATTGAACATTTAATCATTTTAAATGAATGGTTTTTCTGGAACGAATATAAAATTATTTGTGAAAATGGATTTAAAGTAATTGAACGTAAATTATATAACAAATTTGAGAAAAAAGTTGATTTTTTATTTAATAAGCGATATCCACAGGCTTATAAGGATTTAAACTTTGTTAATTTATCAAATAATAGGATACATTTAATTCAGAAATACGTTTTAAGTCATGGAGCTAAATACGTTGGTGGTATTTGGAAAGATTATAATTTGGAACTAATTGCAGCTGTTCAAAATACATTTGAAATGATTCCTGGTAATGATAATTTTGCTGATGATATTATTAAGAAAATTAATTGCAATAGATTTGATACAATACCTTATGATAAATCATGGCAATTGGCTATATCGGAATTTAAACGTAAATTGAAGATTGATGATATGATTTGTTTGAAAGAGGACAAAGGTTTACGTATGTGTTTGTTGACGAAATATCAATATATTAATAAAATTAAAATGCAAATGGACAAACTTGGTTTCTTTTTGATTGAAGATTATAATATGGATGGTCAAAGAATAAAATTTATTAACAATATTTTAAAAATTGCTAAAAATAAAGTTTTAAATAATAATGTATACTATATGATATATCCTTCTTGTGCTATATGTCCTCGTATTTTTGCAAATATAAAATTACATAAAGAAGGTAATCCTTTACGAGTAATGATAGATTTTGGTGGTTCCTTTATATATCAGTCTTCTAAATATATTGGTAAACTTTTACAAGACTTTTTAGGATTTGGAGAAAATACTATTGCTTCATCATTTGACTTTGTAAATAGTATTAAAAATTTAATTATTGATGAAAATGATATTATTGCTTCATTGGATGTTACAGAAATGTATGGATCTATTGATAGAATGAA
Source organism: Epiperipatus broadwayi (assembly GCA_028023455.1). Taxonomy (NCBI): domain Eukaryota; kingdom Metazoa; phylum Onychophora; class Udeonychophora; order Euonychophora; family Peripatidae; genus Epiperipatus; species Epiperipatus broadwayi. Next base: position 3,402,518 of record JAQFVV010006217.1, read on the forward strand.
TTCCATAAAAATAATTGAACATGCATTAAAAAATAAAAATATTTGTAAATATATGATAAAATTTATCATTGACTCTTTAAAATTTTTTAATGATAACATTGTTGCATCTTTTGAAGGTCAATATTATAAAATGACCAAAGGTTGGCCTATGGGATTGCCTGTAGTTGCACAAGTTTGCAATTTTGTTTTATCTACATATGAGAGTAATATTTTAAATATGTGTATTTTTGGAGATATTAAAATTTACAAAAGATATGTGGATGATGTTTTTGTCTGTGGAAACATTAATAGTATAAATTTGCTTATAGAGGAATTAAATAAATTGAATGGCTTGAAATGGACTATTGAAAAAGAACAGGATTATAAGATTAACTATTTAGATTTAATGATCACAAGAGATAACAGTATATTAAATTATAAACTAATAATTAAGCCATTGCAAAAAAGAGGATATATAAATTTTAAATCAAAAGTACCAATGATGCATAAGATGGCAAGTTTTAAATCTTTTTTGTTTCGAAATGAAAAATTATGTCGTTACCAAAGTGATAAATTGAAAAATATTGAGATATTTGCCAAGGAATTGCTTGATGTTGGTTATAAAATGGAACAAATAAACAATACTTTAAGTCAATTTAAAAAAAATTATAATTTAAAAGAAATGAAGATTAATAATAAAAAATGGATATCTATTCCATTTATTTCAAATCCACAAGTAAAATTTTTTAAGGATTTATATAAGAATGTATTTAATGTTTCATTCTACGTTCCAAACAATATTAACAAATTAGTTAATAATTCTAAGGATGTCATACCTATCAAGCAAAAAAGTAATGTCATATATCAAATTTTTTGTGATTGTATGCTATAATATATAGGTGAATCTAGGTGCAACATTGAGAAAAGATTGAAGGAACACGAATTGTTATATAAGCGTGTAAAAAATAAAAATAATGGTGATTTAATATCTTCTTCAGTTTTCTTTGATCATGAAAAAAACATGTAAACATAAATTTAAATTTAATTTTGAAAATGTGAAAATTCTTCATGAAGAGAGAAACCATAGTAAAAGAAAAATTAAAGAGGCAATTTTTATAAACAGGAATAAAACACATTTGATAAATCGACAAGCTTCTAACATTAAAATACGAGATTCGTGGAATTTGAATTGATGACGTTTGCTTCCGCTTTTAGTTTTTGAATTTAATAGCAGTTGAGGCAGGTTTGAAAGTAACCGAAAGTACTTCTGCGGATTTAAAGATTGTTTGAATTGTGTATAAACCGTTTAAAAATATATATATATATAGTAATTATTTTCATATAATTTTTTAATAATATCCACTAAAGCTTCATCCATTCCCAAATTTGCTAAGCTTATCCATAATCTATTTCTATTAACTCTATCATATGCCTTCTCTATATCTATAAAACTCATATATAACTGTCTGCCTGAATTCCTACTTATATCTCCTACATGTCTATCTAATCTAAAATGTCCTTGCATTTCCCCCACTACATTATTTTCTTTCATCCATTTTACAACTCTTCTAGCCACCATATATGAGAAAACTTTATACAAAACTGATATTGCAGCTATCAGTTTATAATTATTTAACTTTCTATGATCCTTACCCTTTTCTTTAAATAATAATCTTACTCTTGTTTTACTCAAACTACTTTACAAACTACTCGGAAAACTCTATTTTGTGCCATCTTATTAAAACAGGATAATAACTTTACTTTTTTTCTACATTCTTAATTCATTACCATCTCTGCTGCCCATCCATCTAAACCTCTTGCCTTTCCACTTTTCAATTTCTTCTCTATCTCATTCAGTTCATTTTTTGTAAACCTAATATTCCCATTACTAGATGCTTGATGTGATGTGATGTATTGTGGCTTCTTCTTAAAGGAAGTCAAGAATATCTCTGCAATTATGCCCAGATAAACCTGTTAGCCACTTTATTTTCCATTCCCCACTCAAAATTTTCCCATATTTTGCTCCATCCCATTTCCACAACATAATCTTTGTCAACTTTATAACCTTTATATCTAAATCCTCTTTATCTTTTCCCAAACCCAGCATAAAAACCAATAATTCACTTTCATATGATTGTGAAAGTGGCTTTCTCTGTATTTAAAAAATTATTGGGAGTGAAGGGTTTGTGAGCTTTCATTACCATTTATCAATGTCAAACTATTATTTACTTTTTTCTTTAAACTATACACAATTATTCTGATCTTAAGATCATCTCTTAAGATTTTATGCCTTATATTTTCTCTACTCTAATTATGTCTCTGAGGATTTTCTTTTTATGGTAATTAATAACAATACTTGGAACTTGTTTGTGTTGTATCTATTATTTTTGTTTTTCCTACATATTATAATTATCCATTTTGTCCCAAGTATTCTCAGACTTTTTCACTTGTTACTATTGACATATTTCAGGTTGTTGTAACATAAATGAAGCCTATTGAGATAACTAACTACCACTGCTCTGCATGGTTTCATGTGGTTGTCAAATATCGGACTCACCGAGTGTGACAACCTCAGATCAATTGCAGCCATGTCACTTTCTGCTTGAACCTCTAATGAACTCTCAAGCAATAAAACTATTGATTATTTAACTCTTCCATAATGATATGAATGGAATAGAGTGTAACTTCTGGCATATATTCATATATATCTTCCACAAAATATTAAGTGGCAGTCATAATTAAATATTTGAATTTCATTTCACAAATTAGCTTTTGAAGTGTTTAAATGTCATCTGTAAAATTAAAATAATTGAATTGTTTAATGCTTGGGAAATTATGAACTCTGTGTGTGGCAATACTGGACAACAACCAGTGGAAATTGAGTTTTACAGTTTGCTATTCTACCACTGAATGGAAACTACATAGAGGTAATTTCGTTAGTGTGTGTGGCAATACTGGACAACAACCAGTGGAAATTGTGTTTTACAGTTTGCAATTCTACCACTGAATGAAAACTACATAGAGGTAATTTCGTTAGTGACAATATTTAAACAGCAACCAGAATGACATTATTTTATGAAAGCTTGAAAACCAGATCCACTCAAAAAACAAAAACAAAAGATACTTATGTGACAATGAGGTCAGCGTGACTGCCTTGCACTTGCAGGCAGTTGCCCGGGTTGCGGGTTCGCATCCCAGCCGATGCTATGACACTTAAAAAAAAACTATGTGTTGGAAGGCTACACAGATATTTTAAATGATCGTGGTATCATCTTGTTGAAAAATAAAAGATGAAATTAATGTAGGATTTTGAATAAATATAAATGATTCATTGATTGGAGGTAAAGCCAAATTCATGTATGATGATGACAGCTAGATTCAAGCAAATTTAAACACTAAACTAGTTTTTTTATGTTTCCTACATCAGATATGGCAGATGACAGTGAGTTGGAACAATTGTATAAAAATCTGAAATTGAAACTAATATCTGAGCATATCATTGGTGGATGCTGAATAATGAGAATGTGATAACAGAAAATTACATCATGTTATAGACAGTTGAATGCAGTAAGTGATTTTTAGAATTTATTTCAAAATATGATTTATTAACACATTTCAAACAGAACTTGAAAAAATGAAAGTTCCAATTAAGTAATAGAAAGATAGAATATGATGCAGGCTAATAACAGAAGATGATTAATACTGTTGCTGACAGAAATTAAAGAACCAGTTGAACAAATACAAATATTCTGTGAAAGTTCAAGAAATTAAGTAATAGTAGTATTCGAGCACTGCAAGTGATAGTTAACTTTTGAGTCTGCCAAAATGCCACTGTTTTAAAATATAGAACTATTTCTGGAAACAAAAAGATTTAACCAAATTAATAGAAATAGAAAGAATGAAAAAATATAAGTGATTGTGAAGATAATAAATATAGACAGACTAAAACATCAAAAATCGTAAGTGGTTACTGAAGTTATATAAGAGGTTAAAAGATTAGAAAACATTGACTTCTGTAAGAAAGATTAAATTATGATATAAGAAGTGAATGCTACTAGCAGATGATCTAGCTCAAAAATTGAAGAACATCAATGCAATTATAATTAAGTAAATGAGATTGTTAAAGATGATAGATATAAAATAATTGGAAAATGTTTAGAGGCTTAAAGAGATTATTATGGTGAGAACTTATCCATATTTGTTTACAAGCTAGATAAGAAGATACTTTAAAAGGAAATGACAATAAAATAGAAATAGGTAGAAAAGATAGCAACAAAAATTTCATATTATAAGAATTGCAATATTGGTTCTTAGTTATATAAAATGGACTCTAATGGAACTAACATTGAAAAAATAAAAACTCTTTACAATGGTAATAGGAGAAAAATTACTGGTAGAAGTTAAAAAAAAATGTGAACTTAACTGAAGAAAATTAACAGTTCTAGAAATGAGAATAGTTGAGGGAAATGATCAGATATTGTGAAAACAGTTTGAAAATTTACATGCTGGATATTATGTAGAAAGTACTTTGCCTGAAGAATGAATACAATCACAGCTAATGGCAGTCTACAAAATGGAAAGTAAGATGGAATGAGAAAATCATTAAACATGACTAAGCAACTTTAATGAAAATTGTAATGAACATCTAAAATTATGTCTGTACAATTTAATGCATTGGTTAATGTATCAATTGTAGAGCATAAAATATTCAGATCCATTCCAGTTTTGTCAATTATGGCAGACAAACTTCTTATGAACTCTTGGGCAGTAAAACCCTCCTTAACAATCGAAAAGAAGATACAAATGACAACCTGATTTAGCGAAAATTGCGAGTCTCATAGATTAGACTATTTACTCCATGTTATTACAAAACAAGTAAGGAAATGAAATGGATGTATATGTATTTTTTTTTAACTCTATGAATGCTTTTAACAATATTGACCAAAAAGATGATGTACATTATATTTAAATATTCTGACATAGTTAATGAATTAAGGGTTCTTCTAAAGAAAAAAGTTCCTAGTGATATTAATACCTGAAATTTGAAACATTTATGAATAGAGAATATCCATTCTTACTAAGCATATGATTGAGGGAAAAGAAATGAATAAGGTCAAAGGGCACATCAAAAAACTAGTCGGCAGCGAATGCAATGAGAATCAATACTTTGCTGCAGAGTACTATATTTTTTTAAAAAAAAAATTATATTTACAGGAGGAAAAATTATTTTAAATGTTTAAAATTATGAAAATTTAACAGTGCAGAAATGATAAAAAAAATTTTTTTCAATAAATAATTCAGTAATATTTGTTTTTCGTTCTTTAGAGGCTTCTGTGCATTATTTTCTTAGCAAATTCTTCTATTCTCACTACTGTTATACCATCTAGCGAGATATTTGATGTTATATTTTTAATTGTTGTATTTTTTTTATGTGTCATAGCATCAGCCGGGAAGCGAACCTGCTAACCCGGGACAATTGCTTGTAAGGCAGTTGTGCTGACCTCTCGACTGACTTGTAGTTTTTATTTTATTTTATAATATTCAGCTTTAAAAATGTAATTATTTAAGATTTATGAGAAATAAAAGATTTACTAGCTTAAACCATCTATATAAAAGTGTTATTGTGAATGTAAATTGATTATCGATTTGGCATTTATAATAGACAATAATGTTAATATCTATTTCCTTCCCAATAAATGTTCCACCTTTTTTTCTAATTAGATAACGTTTTGAATTAATATAAAGTTCAAAAATGTTTTTTCTACTTCATGTTATCTTGCAAATTAGGAAGCAGTAACAAGTCCTAAAAGTCAAAGTGTACTAGGTTTTATTTTTTTTTTTACAATATTCTTTTACTAATGACTGAGCATATATCAAGAATTGATATTTCAGAGCAAGTCTAAAGATTGAGGTTGTTGAAACATAACTAAGATAGAGTATAGATTATATATATACATGGCTAATACAAAAAAACAATGATACTTGAGAATGAAATAGAACATGAAAAGAAAAATTAAACTTGGTGAGATTATATATCTCAAAAATAAAAATCACTAGTAATCTGAAGCAAGCGCCTGTTTAAGGCTGTAGGTATGTATTATTCAGTCAACAAACTGGCATTCTTATGTATTTGCTAACAAAATGAGAGTTACTATTTAAAAGGCTGTGTTACAGAAACTCACTAAAAAATTGCATGTTCTACATTTTTGGGGGGTAAAGTGGTAAACTCTAGTGCTCAAGTCCATATACTGCCTGGCTCACCCTCAAACTTCTTATGACTTCCCGAGGAATAAATCATTTTAAAACCAAGATTTATCTAGTTCAAAAATTTACAGTGAAGAATGGTACAAAAAAGATATTGCTGAAGATCATACCACTATTTGGTCACATTTGTCCAATAAGAAGTCACCACTAAATTTTAGTGGATACATCGAAAAGTGAGTTTGAAATCACTCAGAACAGAGAGATAAAAAAACAAACAACTTTCTTGTAAACCATTCAGGCAGAACCCATGACTCCTCGCGATGAATATGTTTAGTCCATGCATAATGATGCTTTATTAATTTGATATTTCCCCTTTTCTGTATTTTACCGAAAAGTCACCTGTATCACATCTAAACTAAATAATTGCTGTTCGTATTAAATTGGATATTTAAAAGAAATCATTTTATTGACGTAATTTTTTTTTTGCATAGCTTTTTAAAATAATACTTTTTTTTGATTATAAGTTTCTTCACAGGAAGCCTGATATTTTATCACTATCTCCGTTTTTGAATTTTGAATTAATTTGCCTTCTGAGAACAATAAATCATATTTGTCTTCACTTGTTATTAATTTACTCTGGGGAATGTAGTTTATATTCACCCTAAAATATTTATAACTGTGTTCAGATTTGAGAGTCGTTAGCACTATAAAGTTGATCATTTCAGTTTATTAATTACGCCACTAAACAGCGGCGCTCTTTGATTGATGTAATTAATAAAATATTTGGTTTTTGCTTGAAGGTCGATGATTTTTGTTAATGCTTAAAGTTTAAATCTTTTAGAAAAAAATTGGTTTAAGTTAAATATTGATTGCTTTTTTCTGTCAGTAAAAATGAAAATGATTTTCCGAAATAGGCAGTTATCTATATATATTATTGAACATAGTAGTATCTCCATCGTAAAGCATATTTTATGGGATATGTTGGACTATTTCCACCATCTATCATTAAATGTTGAATGAATGTATAGAAAATTTTAAACTTTATTTAAACTTTTTAAATGTTAACAACTTGTTAGGTAATAACTCAAATAGACAACACAGATTAGTAATTACACAACATTTCTAGTAATGTTATTCTTCATTCATCGGTGTCACCGGTCTGACAGTGACAATATAGCATAGAGTCGAACTTACACCTTTATATTCTTGAATGTCGAATTTTAAGGCAGTCATAAACCTATTACTTTGTTCAGTATTCATGAAGTGATTATTTGCTTTTACAACAAATAGACACAGGTAATTCATTTCTTTGATATGATGGGATTCCATTACTTCCATCATCTATCATTAAATGTTAGCAACAATAGCAAACTCCCCATACAGTATTGCCACCAAGTTTGCTATTGTTATTAATAACCCGTGTAAGCATGTGAAATGGTGATCACGTGATGTTTTGATCATTAAATGTTGATTGTAGAAAATTATAAACTTTATTTAAATATTTCAAATACAAACAACTTGTTAATAGTAACACACAAATGGACGATGCAGGTTAGTAATTACACAATATTTCCAGTAATAGTATTCTTCACTCTATTTCAGGTGTCTATTTCAGGTGTTATTGGCCTGACCAGTGATAATTTTAGCATAGGAGTCGAACTTACACCTTTAGATTTTTGAATATTGAATTTAAATGCAACCTTAAATCTGTTAACTTTATTCAGTATTAATGAAGGGTTTAATTTGCTTTTACAGAAAATTGCAGATAATTCAATTCTTTGATATGACAGGATTTCAATGGAATTTTTCTTGATCAGAAAGTACGTTTATCTATCACTTTTTTTAATTCCATCTACTTACATTTTACTTCGATATCTGACATTTTAAAAATAAACATTTGATAATTTCAGTCTGCATTTGATTTTTAAACGTATTTTCTTATCTCATATGTGAATATTCCCAGATATGATTCAATAGGGATGTGGCATGAATGAGAGATTTTCTTTATAGCATAGTTGGACATTTAAACAAAGTTATTTCAACAGAGACATCTGATCAATTTGTGGTTGTAAAGTATACAGTTAAAAAGACATTTAGCATAATTAAGTTACGTCTATTTTATCATCAGTGGATAAAAGATAATAAAAAAATGGCTTTACTTGTTGACCATAAATGTCACATCATCACTATTTCTTATTCTTGCTCATAACTGTTATTAAACAGGCAAAACTCTCCATATAGTCATGCCACTCAGTGAAAGCCAGAGAAGGCTTGTGCATAAAATTCCTATCTATTTCCTACTCTTCCAACACCCCAGACTAGTTTCTAGCTTGTGGCTTTTATCAGTTAGGAGCTTTGGATCTGAGAGCACTGCACCTAGATCTTAGGGTTAGGGTCTAATGCAGCCCTCCAGCACATTTTATCTCTACTTAACTACAAAACTATGAATCTAAAATTGAAAACACAATAATATTTTCAATCCAAGCTCATTAACTTATATGGTTTATAGGTCTGAACTCAGTTCAGTACCCATACATTTTGCGGTCTTTCGTTCTTTAATAACCATAGCCACCACTATCCTATTAGGCAGGATTGGTATTAAACCACTAAACATTACATATCACCATTTCTTATGCTTGCTCATAACTATTATTAAAACAGGCAAAAACTCCCCACACAGTAGTACCACTCAGGTACAGTGCTCTCAGATCCAAAGCTTCTCACTGACGAAAGCCACAAGCTAGAAACTAGTCTAGGGGTGTTGGATGAGTATTCACTAGATAGGAATTTTATACATAAGCCTTCTGGCATCCATTGATTACTCTGGCTTGCACTGAGTGGCACTACTGTATGGAGAGTTTTGCCTGTTTTTATGACCATAAACTTTTATTTCAATAATGTTCAATGGGAATTCACAGACTCTAATTAACAATGAATTGGTCCTCACAAAATTACATCTGGTGATATTTTTTGCAACATTCTGATTAATAAAAAAAGCCTCACATGATTTATTTACAGTCGGCCAGATTAGAAACTGCAATAAAATGTTTCCTCCTATCTCGAATATATATATATATATATATATATATCTGTTATATATATATATATATATATATATATATATAAAACAGAACTTTGGGTTTTGAGTATTTATGACACAAATCTGCAATTGTGTTTATCCTTTTAATTATGAATGAAAGTTGTCCAGATTAATGAATTTCCCCCTTCCCTTTTGTCAGAATTTTTTTTTTTTCAGCAAGTTACTACTCTACCCCTGATCTAATTTTTTTAGTTTAAACTATCCTACTATGAAATCCCTTGCTCACCATCAACATGCTCTGTCACTAAGCTAACTGTCCAGCAAGATAGTTTAAACTGAGATAACTTTCTTTAACAATTACTCTATCAAGACATCTGTTCAGTATTGTGCTTTTTTACAACTTGATAATTTACGCAACAGCAAGCTGCATCGCATAACTGAGACAAATCTTAAATTATTCTGCTACTAAACCACCTTATTGAGTGAATCTAATGGTGGCCTGTGGAATTTTTAAGCAAGGGTGCTTTATTACAGTATTAATGCCAAAATGAAAGTATGGAAAACAAGATGGAGTATTTCAAATGTTGCGGCTAGATGACCATTTTATTTTCCATATTAATCATTGTTAAAAAATCGAATATATTTTTTGTTTTAACCAACTGCTATTTGACAAATAATAATAATATCTGCAATAGATTGATCTTTGTTTTTTTTTTTAACATGATTACAACAGCATATTTATTAGTACAAAAAATCTAAAAGTGATTTACAAGTTAATTCTGTTTTTTCAAATCATGAAAGTAATCGTGGTTACGAGTTTTATCCTCAAAATATTACTACTGTGTGCAATGAGACAAATGATCGGAAAAGGAAGTTGAAAGAGACTTGGTTTATTGCTAAGTCTAAAAACATTATTAATCAGCGTAACACTAGTGTTCCACTGAGCATGCACTGGAATATTAACTGTTCAGTTTCACTTTGTCACCATAATTCTGGTATAGTACAAAAAGTGCTTAGCAAATTGTTGTTTATAATTAAGGTTTTTTTTTTGCATTTTGGCTGCTCTGTTCATTATGCTTTATTTATGTAGAATAATTTTTATTATCTGACAGAGTTTTTATATTATTTATATATATATAGTTTTTTGATGTTTATATATGTAATAGTACTTTTTTTTTTTCAAAAGTAACCTTTATTAGTCAAAAGATTACAAAAAGTTATCGGGTACACTTACCCATGGAGGATTACAAAGTGTTCAATGTTACAAGGCAAAACAATTATTGACCAGGTTTACAAGGTACATACGCTCAATGACAAATATATCCATAAAAGTGTTGTATGATTTTGCTTAATGTGTATCTATACATGAACGAGCACAGATCTGCCCAAAAACAATCCATCAAGGGGGTGCAGCAGCCATCAGAGCGGAAGAGGTGCTAAAAACTTTGACCCTGTACCCTCCTGGCAGGTTTTCCAGGAAGCGGCAATAATCGTCATCAGCCTACACTCATAAACCAGACCCCCAATGACTGCCATCATCAACCCCTGCAGAAGAAATGAGGAGTGCAGACCCATGCCCGCAAATATTACAACAAAACTATTACTGTTACAAAGATGATATTTCTAGCTGGAGTGTCTAGAATCCACTGATATCATTTTGCACACTGAGGTCAATGGAGCTGAACATCTGCACTTAATCATTATCAAACTCTTGTCTGCAAATGTTCACACCTGCTCAACTCACCAACCAAAGTCATTCAGGGTTCACAGTGATTTTTGTCAATACTAATTGGATCCTGCTTCTTTTGATTGAATTTCAGGTCTTGATTAGTAATGAATGACGCAAGTATAATCTGAAAGTTTGTTGTTAAACCTTGGAAAATTCTCAATAATTATTGCTTAAAAGAGTATGAATAATTTGCAGTTTCAATGTCTGTTTATGTCTAAAACATCATTTGTACTCATGTTTGTCTTTGAATCATTATTTTTTAGCTCAGGATCACTTTATGGTAATTCTGTGTTGATTTGAAATTTTTTTAATTTTTTTGTGGGCCCCCAATCCATCGGAAGAGGGATAATAACTTCTGTTCTGATCATCGGAGAAATTTGATTTTTGTGCAGGGAGATAGCTTAGGTTATTTTCGATAGTGTTCAATTTTAAAATTGAGATCGAATTAACATTTAAAACTTGTTAACACTGCTAAACTCTGATGCAAAGATAATTTCCTAAAATCATCACTGTTAACATATTATATTTACGTTTTCTATGAGATTTGATGTCCAAATAAATTTTCTATTTATTCTATCAATAAAATTAAGATTTCTAATGTGTATTCTTTTTAGAATTATTTGGTTTCATTTAAAATTAGTTTTAAACGGTTTATAATATTCTAATGATTCTAAGAATTACTTAAGCTAGCTTTTGTCTATTTCTAACGGCATCCATTTGCGTAAAACGGAATGATAGATAATTTCAATTATCATTGAATGAAAACTGCTCCAAAACTTCTTCAAAAGATGAAAAAACACTGAAACAGATATTCACTTACATCTTGGTAAACTTTTCTTCTATGAATCCAACAATGGACTATGATTTTGGTGAACAAAACAGGGAGCCTGAAACAGTGAAAATTGGAGTCCTAGGCTCCCTCTAGTGGACTGTGATCTTTGTTTTAATTTCAATTTTTTTATGTAATGACAATTGAGAAAAATATATTTTTTATAAATATTCCACACTAATACCAATCATGATAAGTATTTAAAATAATATTTGTTTTATTATTTTGTTATATTTTTCTGTAATAAATGCTTATATGTTAACTTATAAATAATCATCACATGACCACCACCTCTTATGCTTGTGTATAATTGTTGTTAAAACAGGCAAAATTAACTATACGTATTGCCACACACAGCAAACTAGAGTAATCAGTGGATTGGATGAGTAGGCACTGGATGGGGATTTTATGCATAAGCCTTCTGGAATCCATTGATGATTATTCTAGCTTGCTGTGTGAGTTTTGCCTGTTTTAATTTATAAATGTTAATTACTAGAAAAAAGCAGAATATTCTATCACTTATCCTAAATAAAAACAAAATTTATTCACTCTAAAGAGAAATCAAAATAGATAAATATACTACACTCAAATAACTATTGACACTGTGGCAGTAAGCAGTTCCACAGTGCTAGTTATGCACATTGATAAAAGCAACTGAATATTGACAGAACTTGCTAAAATTAACCAAATATGAAGTTTCAGGCACTGTTATCTTTAGCAATGTCTTTGAACAGAATCTCAAGCAATGCTTAAAATAATTCTTTTTAAAAATGGTGTAGTTATATTTACATCATAATTATACAAAATATTGAAACATTTTATTGATATTTTCAAGCACAAATAGTTAATTTTTTTATGGTGGTGCTGCAGTGCCTATTGGCCAGCCTCTACTGAGTCAATCATTCATCAGAAACACTAATGAAATAATAGCTTTATTAAGCTACTCTAAAACTGAATTAACTAGTATTGATTACTGCTATACAGTTGCTCATCTTTGAATGTTCCTAACATTAGAATAGACAAATGTTCATTTGGTTCATTTGGTACTAACCAATTTGTACTTTTAATATTTATTAAATGTTTTTGCATCCCAGATGAAAATAATCTCGAGTGTTAACTCTATAGTCATTAATCCAATATATTAATCCACAAGAGGCAACAGTTAACTGGTTATTATATGTAAATTACATACCACAGCCTCATACTTAATAGCAAATAGAATTGTCAAGGTAATTATTACCATTATATAATAAATGGAAACCACTTTCTATCATTATCTTAAATAGATTGTAAATAGAAGTGATGATTTTAAGTATAATTTAAAGTACTTTATGTTATTTGAAAAGTAAAACTGATTATTATTGTATCCTTAAACAAATTGTCATTGCTTTTTGTACTGAATTTTATTTAAAACTTGTAGGCAGATTTAATTTTAATCTGTTTCAGTCATTGCCTTTGTTTACTATTTTATTGTAATGCTTGATAACAGATCGCTTCCACTCTTTATTTAAGCACAATGGCTGTCATGTATGATTTACATATTGTAACTTTATATTTTACCACTGAAATTTATAGATATAGAATTAAAATATTTCTTATAACATTATCTAGTAAAGCAAATTAGAAAGAGTGTGGCCAGCCTTGAACAAACAAATTTAAACCTCATGCTGACAGTGGAGCCCATGGATATACCTTCTCTGCTCGCCACCAAATGGATGACGGATTTATGGACTTATATCAGAAACTCAGCAAACATAATGCAACATACAATAGAGGGGGAAAAGGCATATTGGTGAACATGCAAACTCAAGTACACCAATCAAACCATTTTACAGAATTATCTAGGGTTAAACAATAAACAACTCACAGCAAAATCGAAAAATTGGTTCTTAGAACCAAAATACAGTGACTTTCTGCTAAAGATCAACCTCTCCTCCTTGCCAACAAATCATTTTTCAGTGTGGAAAAGAGGGTTTAGCAAGATCAACCTTCAATGCCAACTATGTGCCACAGCAGATGAGACAATTCATCACTTCTTGTATTTCTGCCCTTTTCTCAAGCCGATCAGATCCTTTATTAACGAAAGTGTGTCACTCGATATCAGAGAAGTTTTAGTCATTCAAAAGGCTATAAAGAGTTGCATATTCTCGAAAATCAGAATTGCCATTTTTCTAATCTTTGCAATCTGGATATCCAGATGCAAGTGTATATTTGAAAATGCTTATCGCGGTGTCTGCAACATCTATATCAAATTACTCAAGCAGCTCAGGAACAGAGATAGATTGTTGGCTCCAGACTGGCTTTTTCATGAAACCTGGGCTAGGGTCATCCTCCCAGGGGAGTGAAGGAGGGCAATGGCCACCAGTCTCGGACCATAGCAAGCTCTACAGAGTGACTGCCTTGCAACACTGTATAAAGAATATAGCTACGTACAGATAAACATGATCAATTGTATCTAATAAATTTTAAATTATTTTAATAAAATAAAAAAATTAGAAAGAGGTATCCATATGTCTTTCAGACAGATTTTGTTGATTATTTTTACATGCATCATGATTATTTTCCTTTTTTTTTTTAAAAAAAAAAAAAGCACAGTTAACTTTCTTTACATATATGAAAACAAATCCCCCCCACACACAAAATTGAGTTGATAGGAAAATACACAAGTTAGAAGGTATTAGACCAACTACAATAAAATATAATAACTAAACATTAATGCAATAATTATATTATAAGTAGTAAACCAATATTACAGTCAATGAGAATAGTAAAGTTTAACATTTCTTTACAATGTATAAGTGTGTGTGTGTGCAGAAATCTTTGCGTTAAAAAATGTGAATGTTTTACTGAGTACTACCAGTTAACTAATAGATTATTTATTAGATAAATTTATTAATAAAAATTTAGAAAACAAAATTTTATAAAAACCAATTATTATTGCGTAATTTACTTATTTTGTAAAATAAACAATTGTATATTTTATTAGGAATGAGTATTGTAAAGTAAGGTATAATATTAAAAATGAAATATTTAATTTCCATTTTTATGCTGTCACAAAAATTGATACTTTTCAGACTCTCTAGATGCCCAAACTCACCTCTTCTGAATGTTACCATAACAATGAAATTAATTTTCTCCGTAAGAACTTGAAGAGTGATGTATTTTGGGTGATTTTTGATTATATTACAAACCACGTGATCACAAGTTATAAATATAACCCCTTGTCAAAATTTAAATAGTTTTTTCTAAATTACATTGCACAATGGATCTTACCAGATTTAAATCTAAAATAGCCATTTTGTTAGTCTGCTTTAACATGAAGGAGTAAAAGAAACCTATTAGACATTTTGTCTATTTGGCAAAATGTTTTCTTTTCATTCCCTGAATGGCTAAATTATGACAGCAATAATAATTATGACTGAATATTATTCACAAGGAAATAAAATTTTAATACTTGAAGTCATTATTGGAATTTCAAAATTTCTTATGAGATGTTACTTTACATAATAATGATACTTTTTGAATGCTATAAATCTCATATTAATTTATGGATTAACCTTTTGTAATTGTGCATAGAAAACTTTAAAATTGTACTGAAGATTATCTAAGCTGATTCAAATTAATGGAATACTTATTCATTGCTGGGTCTTATACTTTGTTTTTAAAAATGACCTGAACTATACCTGGATAGATTTAAAGCATTCAAACTAATGGATTATTCAATTCCTGCATTTCATATGTATGATAAATATCAATTATTAGGATGTTATTTAACATTGCTTCCTCCTGATGGATTAAATCAGTGATCTTCAACCCTAGACAGGCAGGAAAGTTTGTAATAACAAAATAATGAGTTTAAACTTTTAATTAATATAAACAATTTTTTATTTATTTTTTCATCTCATTTTTACCCAATTAAAAAAAAAGAAACAGAACAAAAAAAAAATCTAATCAATCATACATAAATTAATTTGCTTTTCTAGTTATTACAGATGTTTATGGGGGGAAGGGATTAAACTTTTTATTATTTTTCTAAAAAAAATCAAAATTATTATACAAACTCCATATATATATAACTTCATCTTGTATATTTAACATTAAATACAGATATTACATTTGTCATAATCATTGTCATGTAATTACACTAGCTGTGATATTTCCCAACATTCAGATGAATAACATTTTATTCTTGCATGTTTTAACAATGAAATAATAAACACAGCAATGCAGGCACATTAATGAGAATGATTGTTATTGTACTGTTTTCTGTAGCAGTATGACTGTACAACTCAAGAAAGAGTGTTCAGCATGTGAAGGTAAGCAACACCATTCCAATACACAGTAACTAGTGTGTTGCTTTGGTCAGTTATAACAATTATGCTCATCTAAGGCTAAACTGTTTACATCTTTAAGAAAATTTATCTATAGATTTCTGCAGGTCCGTGAAATCTTATCCTTATTAAATAATCAATTTGATAGAATAATACATGTCTGACATCGGTATAAGGATAATGGATTTATAATTGTTATCATTGTCTTTGAACCAACACTAAAAATGTTATAGATTACAGATAAAATTTCTAAATGGATTAATTGGCACAACACAAGCCATAATCGAAATAATAATTATGACTTAGTGAAAATCTTTTGAAAAATCTTATTGATCCATGCTAAAGATTTCAAGATCTGAATAGATTGTTCTTTAATAGGAATCTAGTATTAAGTGTATATTATAATTTAAAAAAAAAAAGAAAATAATTTATTTGAACATTAAATGGAACCCTGATTATTAATAAAGAAGATTATATAATGAGTTTATTTTTGATTTGTTTTATAATTATTGTTATTATAAATATGATATCAATAAAGTTTTCAAGATAATAATGGTAGAACAAAAGTACAGATAATTACCTTAGATTAGTAATGCAATTAGGTATAAATATAATGTCTTTTATACGATTTGTATTGGAGCTGTTATATGAAGTTTAAGATAGTTTTCAATTTCCCATAAACCATTCATATTTAATCTAGTATATGTTTTATTGGTTCTTGATTTCATCCTTATGTGATTTGATAACTAAAAATAATCCTTTGTAGTTTACTAATCCATGGAAATTTTTATTTTTTCTCTGTGTCCAGGAAAGATTAGATATGATCTCATAAATGATAGATTATGCAGCAAAGCAATTTAAGTGGCCATGATGATTATAGTCTTATGAGATAGTCAAGATTGATTTCTAACCATCCACTCAAAATTTTAAAGATAGGGTAAGCTACATAGCATAGCCAGTTATGTGGTTAAGACATATGATTATCCCATTTTATGATGTCATATTGTAGAAAATTATTATATTGCTGGGTAAACAATTTACTCGTTCCATAAAGGTTAAGGAATTAGATTAATACCTATAAATGAGGTTGTTTATATTCTAATTATAAATGTAAAGATACTAAAGGTCATAAAACATTTCCATATCCATTTTTAAATAATGTGAGGTAGTGGATGAATATTGTCCAACTCTCTCCAGTAGAGTCTCTTATTATGTGTATCACTTTAATGATAATACATGCAATCACAATCCAATATTAAAGGTCTTTAGTAGAGAAAACAAACCAATATGATTTTAAAACGTCATGAAGAGAAATTTTATTATTAAGAATATGTTTTGTTGTTTGTTAATAATTTTATTTGTTTACAAAATCGTTTATGAATAATAAATTAATTATTTATAGTACAGTTGTTAGTCATTGACTGAAATCATCATCATTTACATGCTATCTGAATAAGCTGAGCATACTTTTATGTAGTTAAATTTATTCTTTTTGTTGAATTTATTTTCACCATTTCTTACTCCCAACTTTGGTTAAAATATGGAATTCAGTAGGATATGATAAGGTATAACAAAATCCCTTAATAATTTTGATTTTAAGTTATTTCTTTTAAATAATAGTTGAATATATACAATTGCTTTAAAATGCTGATTGAAGAAGCTGTTAATAGCAAACAATCAAAATGAGTTAATCCAGGCTAGGTGCTTTCGAGGTGTTATCCCTCATAATCATAGTATAGTAATAGTTGTTGTGATATCATTAAATGGTAATATATGCAAATGTATATATAAATTAATCAGCTTGTTCATTTTCTGGAAATAGCGAAGCATGTGTCATGTCTATTAATTGCATTATTGTCATTGATGATAAAATACACTTCTTTTCCTTTCGCAATTGCTGGCTTCAGTGCACACAATTTTGGAGTTGGAGGGTTCGAACCTATGCTCAGCCTGCTTCTCATGTTCGAGGAATATTGAAATGTCATTGTTTTTTGCACTCTCCTGTATGCATACATATGCTGAGGGCTCTATTATAGATAGTGGTCTTAGTTTCCCCATAATATGTGGTACTGCATCCAATTTAATTAAGAACTCTGAGATAAATAATCGACTTAAGATTACATTTAATATAGGAATGAGAGAATTATATTGTTAATCTTATAAGAATAAACAATTGTTAGTATTAGAATAATTCTTTATCCATTTTACAGTGCTATACAGTAAATTCACAAAAGAATATACTAAGATTATACTATGAATCTATCCTAGTGCTTTAAGACATTATTATTACAATCACACATAGCATGGGACTATAAAATTGTTATTTACTATAATGGTCAAATATCCAGTACAATTTATTTGTCCATAATGTTATCACAAATACGTAAATAATTAATCAAAATAATGTTGAATAAACAACAGTTAATAATTATATTATAATATTTATTGAATTGGCTTTCATGTCCATTGAAACCTCTTGAGTTGTTTATTTCAATCTTATTTTGATTTATTATTATTATTTATTTAATTTTTATAAATTATAATCAAGTATTGTGAAAAAGTAAACTTGAAGTTCAAAAGTTTATAATGCATTGTTCATGCTTTCGGCAGATTACTGCCAGAACATAGTATGATATGTAAATGAGGTTTAATATGTAAATGTAACATTTAAATATTCCATTTTTTTGACAGTGGAACACATGAATCCTTTCTGTTGATAGAATGTGGATTATTTGTGATTGCCTCTTTATATTTTCTTCTTCTGTCATCTTTTTTTTTTTTCATATGTCATAGCATCGGTTAGTAGGCGAACCTGCAACAACCGTCTGCAACCAACTGCTTGCTTGCAAGGCAGCGGCACTGACCTCTCGACTAACAATGCTTCTGTCATCTCTTTTGGCACAGATTGTTTGCACATTGTTGGGAGTAAAAGTGTGGCCTATAGTGAGCTCGTAATTTAAAAGGATTGATTTGCATTTGTTATTCTGTTTCGCACTATTGTACAAGTATATATGTTGGAAAATTCTCATGGCTCTATTTGCTCAAGATTCACCATAATATACAGAACTATAGGATAGGGCACTGCATGTGATTTTATAGACTTGAGGAGCATGCTCAGCTGGTCTTTTGAGTTTAGTGATGGAGGTGATCTGAAACTTACTCTGTTAGCATATATATTTCTTAGATTTTTTACAATCCTAGAGGCAAATGAAAGGCCTATTCGTGCTTTTGGTGTATATTTATTTATTTTTATTTGCATCGATATAAAATTTTCTGATTGTCTTTATTAGCATGTTGCAATTACATCCAAGACTTATGAGATCATTGATGTAAGCATTGATGTTCTTCCTATCAACCTTGTGCTTGCATAAATTTTTGTTTCTATACAAGAAACATTTGAAACCTGTAACTTTGCATTCAATGGGACTCGTGACTTCTTATTTGGATAGGCTTCAACTCATTTTAAGGTTGAGATTATTTTTGATAAGCATACATTCATCTTAGTTTGATTTATGTAGAATCATTTCAGATAATAAGCACATCTAACATAAATGCACTTTCTCAACCACACTCTCTCCACACTCAGCTCTATTCGAGAATCAGTTGGTTATGATATATATGGACCAATCATGCTAAAAACTAAACTGGAAAGTACATAAATTAATTACCCAGACAATATTTAAAATTACAGCCTAAATAAATCATTGGTATTAAATTTATATTTTGATGTCATTAAATTAACCAAGCACGTATTTTTCATATATGATTTTTTTTTGGTTTACAACATTAGGCTTCAGTTGGATACTAATATAAAGCTTGCATCGGAATGCAATGCACAAACCCAAACACACATTTCAAAATGTGAAATGATCATGGATATTACTCTTCAATGTTTGTAGTAAAATATTTTGAAATTATTCAATGATAGTTGATCCACTACATTGGCAGTCAAAATTCCGCTATTACAGTTTATCACTGAGCATGTTAAAATTTGTTGTTTATTTCAGTTCTGTCTTAAAATAATTCACTGTAAATTTTGAATGTGTAATAACATTTTCTGTGATTATTTCATGCTTTAAAAACAGTGCATTTTTGCAGTTTGATATCTGAAGTGACAGGTTTATATACTCACTACATTGGGATTCAAGTATTTTGTTTACAGCCAACTAAAGAATGGTGTTGACAACCATAAAATCATCATAATGGAGAGCTTATGCATGGTTATTTTATTGTGATATCAAAGCTCAGTAAGTTTGTCATTGACAGTTTAATTGCTTGTCATCTTAAATTATGTTCAGGTAATTAGTGTGTGTGTACATATATAAATTGAAAGAAAGTGGATCAACTTTCATCGGCTGTGAAAGTATAAATGTTTATATCTGCATTTGTGGGCATATACTTTTATTTCATAAAGGTTGGCCATTTTCTTTAGTATTGTGCATATACCTATACAATAAATAAATCATAATTTTTATTAAATATCTGCAATTGAAACGGATGTAATTACTCCCCACTGAGTTATCAAATATAAGGAAAAGACAGAATGGCACCACTCTGTGTTTAAGCCCTGTTGTTATATGAGCTTTAATTTTTGATGTTGTTTTGAAATTATAGAGTGAATTTTGGGTGCTAATTTAGTACCGAATTTTGTCTAATGTTTTAATCTATGCATAAAGTAAATAATCTGAAATTCTGAAATGACCATTAATATATACTTTTAACAATCTCTGAATGTTATATGAAATAATAATTTTAATAAATGTAATAATAAATAATCATAACTTGTTTTTAATATCTGCAATTGAAACATAAATATCTACTTTCCACTGTGTTATATGTCAAAAATGTCAGCAGACAAAATGATATCATACTGTCTTTAAGCTCTGTTGTTACAGAAATTTCATTTTTGTCATAGTATTCAAATTATAGGAAGTATTGTTTATTGCCAGTTCTTACTTATGGATATGAGACTTGGACACTTAATAGAAAAGCAATACACAGACTCCAGACCACTCACAGAAGTATGGAGAGATGCATGTTGGGAGTGACAAGAAGAGATCGAAAACGCAATGTATGGGTAAGAGAACAAACAGGTGTTATTGACCTCATTGAAAAAATTAAGAGACTGAAGTGGATTTGGGCTGGACATGTTGCTAGTAGAGATGATAATAGATGGACAATTGAAATCTTAAACTGGATTCCAAGAGATCATAAAAGACCCAGAAAGAGACCACATGTGAGATGGATGGATGAAATAAGAAAGTATGCAGGGGTGATGTGGAAAAGACGAGCTAAAGATCAGAGAAGATGGATTAAACTTGGAGAGACCTTCATCCTGCAGTGGATTGATAATGGTTGATGATGATGATGATTGTCTATTGTTTTAATTTTTAACAATCTCCAAATATAGGATGAAATAGCATTTACTTTACATATGTAGAGAGAGACTGATAGAAAGAGAGAATATAAAAGAGTTGAGATGAAGGATGAGAGACTGATAGAAAGAGAGAATATAAAAGAGTTGAGATGAAGGATGAGAGACTGATAGAAAGAGAGAATATAAAAGAGTTGAGATGAAGGATGAGAGACTGATAGAAAGAGAGAATATAAAAGAGTTGAGATGAAGGATGAGAGACTGATAGAAAGAGAGAATATAAAAGAGTTGAGATGAAGGATATCCTAATAAAAAAAGAACAACCTGATAATACCTCTGCAGTAGAATAATGTTTCCTTTTTTTTAGAAAATGTTAAAAGTGGGTAGAAAGCAGTTTATTAGTTCACATCTTGCAAGAAAATGGTGTAATATAATAATATCACATGTTGTCAACATGATCATACAGATGTGGGTGCTCAATACCTCTATTTATGTAATGAATAAAGGCCTTTTCAAAAATGCATACATAATGAAAAGTATTTTAAGCAGGTCGATAGTTGTGAGAGGATTACACTGGGGTTCAGGATAGACACACTGATAACCAGAAGAAGAAAAAAACTTACATTATATATATACTGAAAGTAATAGGATTTTTTTAAACATTTATGTGGATATGTAATAAATGTATGATTGTATGTAACAACATAATATATAATGTTTAAATCTTGTTTACGCAGCTGTTATAAATTTTTATTTAGATATTATTTACAATTAATGATGCAATAGAAGTATTATTTATGTTTTGATATAATCCTATAGACAGGATGAAAGTAATGTTATATTTTAATCTCATATATATTATTAATGTGAATTTATTATTAGCTTTCCATTTCTCTGTGTGATTAAAAAATGATTCAGAAATAATATTGTCGTTTTTAAATAAAATCTAAGTATTATTTATATGTGATACTTAGATATATACCAAAATACATTCATCATATATGTATATACATTGAAAAAGATAGCAAAATACTATCTAAAAGAAGCTTTGTAGTTTAATGTGATGTGATGTACTATCACTTCTCCTTAAACGAAGACAAGAATATCTCAGCAATTATGCCCAGATAAACTCAGCATTTAATGCCCTCTATTAATTGATTGTGAAATTAAGGTATTAGATGTTATACATAATAGTCAAATTCTTAATTGTGAACTATAACAATACAAAACTTACATAGTTTAGATAAACACTTTCAACTCTACTATATCCTTTAGCACCCAGCACCATGAATAAAATACAAGCCTATTGATATATAATTGAAAAATTATATTTTATAGATTTGACATGCTTGATTTGAAAACATCAAAGATAAAATAAACATAATTATTGAATATAATGATTTTTATTATCAATAAACACATAATTATATTTTTGAACTAATATTATTACTATTTTTTCAATCTTCTATGCATTCATTTTATTTAATAAATATAATTAATAATTCCTTTCATTTATACTTTATTAATGAAATATTGTTTCTCCAATTAGTTTTATTTTATTTTCTTACAATTTCGGCTTCTCAGCAGCCATCATCAGCCTTCAAAAATATTTAAATACACAATTACTTAAAAAATGATATTTTTTGTACTGCTGATGAAGACTGTCAAGCAGTCAAAATTGTTGGAAACAATGGTACTTGTGAGTTTCAAGAAAACCAAGATGGTTGCAGTATTTTTGATAAAGCTACAATTTTAGTCCCCCCTTCCCCCCAATGTTTATAAAAAATTGCCTGCTAGGACATGCCATATTTAATAATTACATTTTATTTTTTATTACTGTTATTTTATATAAGAAAGGAAATCATTGTGGAAAAATTAATTTGTAAATATTGTTTTTTTTTAACTTATTAATAGAAAAATGAAAAAAAAAGTACAAATACAATATTTACACTTCATTCATGTCAGAGATTATATCCTGACCATTAATGCACACTTTTTAGGAAAGCAGGATCCAGTAACTCTGGAAACAGTCCATTGCATCACAATCTTGTGACAGGAAAGCCTCAAATTTTTTATCATTATAACAATTTACCAAAAAAACTGCTGACAAAAAGAAATACACTGAATTGAACCAAAGTACGATAATGTTAAGAGCATCTCATCACTTTTCACATTATAAGTTTAAAAAAATGTGAAACTGGAATCTATTCAATAGCCTTACATTTCTGGAATTTATAGAAGTTGGACACCAGAAGTACCAAACTAGAATCAATCCAAGAACAGAAGTTGAACACTGGAAGGGCCAGATGGGAATCAATCCAAAAACTTTCATTTCAGCAATTTATAAGAAGTTGAGCACTGGAAGGACCAAACTGGAATCGATCCAAGAGCCTTACATTTCTGGAATTCATAAGAAGTTGACCACTGGAAATGCAAAACTGGAATTGATCCAAGAGCTTATTTATCATTTTCTGGAATTCACAAGAAGTTGAGCATTGGAAGTTTGAAATGGGAATCAATCCAAGGGCCTTTCATTTCTGGAATTCATAAGAAGTTGAGCACTGGAAGTACAAAATTGGAATCAATCCAAAGGCCTTAAATTTTCTGAAATTCATAAGAATTTAACCATTGGAAGTGTAAAACTGGAATTGATTCAAGATCTTAACATTTTATGGGATTCATAAAAAGTTGGACATTGGAAATGCCAAAGTGGAATTAATTTAAGAGCCTTAAATTTTTGAATTCATAAGAAATTGAGCACTGGAAATATGAAACTGGAATGATTGCAAGAGCTTTCTTACATTTCTGGATTTCATAAGAAGTTGAGCACTAAAACCCAAACTGAAATCAACCCAAGAGTCTTACATTCCTGGAAATCATAAGAAGTTCAGCACTAGAAGGGCCAAACAGGATTTGATCCAAAAGCTTATCATTTTCTGGAATTCACAAGATGTTGGGCACTGGAAATGCCAAACTGGAATTAATTCAAGGTCCATAAATTCTTGAATTCATAAGAAGTTGAGTGCCAGAAATGCCAAACTGGAATTGATCCAAGGGCTTTGGTCCTCTACCTCTGCACCAAATCATGCAGGGAAAAGTAAACAAAAATACTAAATGCAGTTTTTATAGATTTTTAGTGCTGTGCTTGCTTGTCAAGGGAAACAATTATACTCTATTAAAAAATATTATATTCAACACAAAAACAAATGAAAATATGAAATTGTACTATTAAGTGTGATTGAAAATGCAATCAGATGAATAGTATTAGATTTTTGTACATCACTATTTTTCAATGGTTTCTCCAAAAATACAATATTAATAATGTCATTAATATATTATTTTATTAAAATTATTTATTATTATTAATGTGTGATGCATTTTTGTGTGTGTTTCAGTAAACAAGAATTGGATACACCCACCCGATGCTCTTCAGAATGGAAATGTTACATATCACGTAAAGGTAGGATCTTTATTTTATATAGTAGTAATTCCATGCTGATAATATTTTTAAGGATGGATTTTAAATTGTGAAATTTAAACAGGAAAAAAAATCTGATGAAAAAAAAATTGTATTATTGTCATATTCTTTTTTTTATTGACATTGTTTTATTATAACAGTTTCAACCATCCAACGACCTTCTTCAGAACTTTAACATGAGCAATATAAATAAATCTTTAATGGCCTTATTTATGAAGGCTTATACTATGTCAAACTGTTTAAAGTCTATAATGAATATTGTGTTTTATCTGTTTGTTCATGTGTTGCTAGTTCTGTAGAAGTCTTCATGTAAATTTAAATATTAATTAAACATAAAAAATTAAAATAATGATTGCAAAATATTATATATAAAAGTAAATAAAATATGTAAATGTTTTTGAATGCCACCATGTAAATGTTACCTTTATTTAAGAAGAAATGATCATATAGGGATAGCTGTTAAATGTAGTAAAAAATGGGCATGGATGTTAAATATCGGTTGAAATATTCCCATCTTTATGGTAATGATTAATAATATTATAAATACATGATATATAATAAGGAAATATAAGATAATTTAAATTTAATGTTATTTAAATTTACTAATAATCCAAACATTTTACTAAATAAAAGGATCTTGCTATTTACACTTTAATTAATGATGATATTAATAAAAAAACTATTGTTGGTATCAATTAGCCAATGTCTCAGTAAGTGATAAAAAGAAAATTAATTATTTACTAAATAAATATTTATATGAAGAGAAAATTAACAATAAAAACTATAAAATATAGAAAACTTATTCAGGATACTAAAAATATCTATAATATTGAAAACATCAATAGATTTATTATAATAGATTGTACAGATAGAAAGAATAGAATATGAAATAAAGAAGGATATAAATTACCAAAAGCCCTCATTACCACAATAAAAAACAAATACATAAAATTGTTTTATAGATCTAAATCAGTATAAATTATTGTATTCTTTTTCTTATAAAATAAATGAATAATAAGAATAGGATATGGAGAATTTAGCATAAAAATATAAATGGTATTATTAAAAAATTAAACAATATAAAATTAATTAGAAACCAAAGATTTTTGCAATGGATATCAAAAAATGTATCCAAGCATTCTAAGCTTTAAAAAAATATGCAAATATTAATAAAATATTTAAATCAATATATAAATTATGTAAACATAATAAATCTTATAGAAGGTTTAACATTACTACATAATAGTTTATATTTTAAAACTAATCATGAATTTTAGAATATGCATAAAGGATGAATTATGGGTTGTCCAATTAGTGATTAATGTCATCAATATTTATAAATGAATTACAAAGCATTATAATTAAAAAAAAGAATAATTAGTCAAGCAATAATGTCATTCGTGATATGGAAATTATATATTAATAATTGTAATAAAAGAGCTATGATTAATGTTTATAATGATTTTAATAATGATTTATATAATGTTAAATTTGCTAAAGTAAAATATGAAGATAAAATTAAATATGTAGTTACTGAAATTTACATAGATAATAATAAGAAAATGATAGTGTATAGTTGTATTAAAGAAGATAAATGAAGAAAAACCATTCCTATCCATTCACAACAAGCATGGTGACAAAAGATAGCAGTCATTAAAAAATTTTAATATAGAAATAGATATTTTTCAAAAGAAATAGTCTATTGAATTATATAAAAAAATTATGATCATAAATAACTCTAACAATATTAAAAATTTATTTTTTAATTGTAAAAAATCTATATTAAATAATAACATTTGTGTGTAAAATCATTATAATGATGTTGATATTAATTCAAATAAGGAATGGATTAAACTTTCACATTATCCCCAAATTTTAAAATTATGTTGTCAAACATATTAATATTGAATAGTCAAATAGTAAAAGTTTTAAAAAATTAATGTGTAATTATACAATAAGAGACAATATAATATATAAGAAAAGGAATCATCTATACAATTAATTGTGACAATTGTAATATGATTTACTATGGTCACATCGGAAAACTGTATGATGCAATTTATAGATGAAATGGTAAATCTGATGTATATCTTCATTATTTAAAATATGGACATAAAATAGATGCTATAAGAAATATTAAATCTTTAAATTACATTAAATAGCCCAAAAGAAGATAAATATATGAAATATTATATTAAACATAACATAAATAATTGTATGAATATTTATAAAACATCAATAAATTTAGTTAATTACCAGTCATTTAATTATGAATGGAAAATTATATATTAAGATAGTATATATATATATAAAGATGTTTAGAACATGTTTTTTATTTATTTATTTTGTGTATTGTTTTGTTATATAATTGATTTGTTTTAATTTTTAATGAATTTTTAACAATTGGGATTGCTATTCTGTTCTGTACATGTTTTATTACTTTTTATTTCTATTACAAAACTGTTAATGATGCTCTGTGTGCTGTAATAGGTTAACGTTAAAGTAGATGTTCAACATTTGATAAGGATATAAAATCATGTCAAAAGAGATTTTGCTTGTATAATTATTAATATATATATTTTATATAGGCATTTTATATATTTTTGTTATTTTGTAATTTATCTAAAAAAAGGAACATAATAGACTTCTTTTATTTGATCATATATAATCTGCTATGATATTTGTAAATTCTGTTAACAGAAGGATTTTAAAATAATACCATTGAGAAAAAAATATTTTGGCTTTTTATTCTAATACTGTGATTCTGTAATAAATAAATAAAAAAATGTTCATGCTATATTTTCTTACTGCTCTAAGTATCCTATAGATGGCGCCACTCATTTTGTTGTTATTGGTTTCAGTTTAAGCATTTATGGCTTTCTGTTATTAATTATTTAAACCACTGGATTTAAGAATCTACATCCCTGCAAGAATTCAATGTTATATACTGTTTAAAAAATCATATTCTTATATATTATATTTCATTGATGTTTAACATAAGAGGCCATTGATAAACTCAAGGGCTAAAAATTCTTATGGCTGTTCAAACAACAAACAATTTGATTTTTTTAAAAATTAAACTATATTAATTTGTGTCAACAATAACAAATTCTTATGGCTGTTCAAACAACAAACAATTTGATTTTTTTAAAATTAAACTATATTAATTTGTTTCAACAATAACATTATTATTGTTGTTGCCACTATCAAAAGTAGTTAAACCTGAAGATCCACAGAAGTCTGAATTTGGTCCTATATCATTTTTGCTTTGCCTTTGGTTTCACTGATTTCTGGATTTGCTGATAATATTGCTCTGTCTTGTGCCATTTCATATGATCTTTTGAACAAGCGATTAATAAAAATTTATGTTTAATTATGAAACGGCTTATGCTAAACTGTTTAACAGTAATTCATAATTTAACAGGAAATATTCTTTTTTAAAAAAATAAAAAACTCTTTCTATTCATCTAATATCTCCATTTGTATTAAATATAAAGTTTATTACAATAATATATGCATTTGTGGTAAAATTGTCTCTGTTGATAACTTGTTTGAATATTTTTATTGATTCTAGGTTATCTTGTTCAAATCATATTACTTTTCAATATTGTTTTATTTAGTGAATTTTTGCCTAGATTAGTTTGTTGACTATTTATATTGCTTGTTATCAAAATATATTGTCTTATAATATCTTTCATTCTTGTGGTGTATTAATTACATGTTATCTTCATTATATATTTTGCAAAATTATATTGTGTATTATTTTTGATAGATTCAGATCGACTTCTGTGTATATTTATAATAAATTTTGTATATTGTTTGTTGTTGAGCATTATAAATGTAGAGTGAATATATTTTTCATCATTCCCTTCTATATTATAAAGTGTTTATTGCTAATATTTATTTGTCTACAAACTTATGTTTAACATTAACAGACTAATTTGGAAAGTAGATAGATTGTTTGCTGTTTATTCACTAGATGGTACTCAGGTCTCATTTTCTATATTTAGAGTGTTTGGTAGATTGCAATTTATGGATAATAAAAGAATAGTCAAAATAGTATTTTATTGGATTACAAATAAAGGACAGGCAATCAAATGAGTGAGGAAGGTAGTACAGTATGCAGAAGATATAAACACTTTATATCAGTATACTTGTACTAAAAGTAGGATGATGTGTTAGGAGAATTGTTGAGTGTTGTAGTGGCAAAGAATGGGATAGAAGAATAGATGCATTAATAAAAAAGAGGGAGTTTAAGGGATGGAGAACTAGTATGGAGAATAAAAAGAATTTAAGGGTATATAAAAGTAAACAGAATATTGGATGTGAGTTAATTTATGATGATAACAAGGAAAGTAGTTTTCTGTTAAGGCTCAAACAGGATCGTTAACAACAAGGGAATACGCACATAAATGGAGAAGTATGGGTGATTTAATCTGCAAGTTATGTAAGGAGATATGGAAAATATTAGCATCTGTTAAGTGAATATAGATGCTTACAAACAGAAAGGATGCAAATAATGAAGTTATGGAAGAATAAATATAAACCAAAGTGATTATACAGAAAGTGGGTTTTGGGGTTTTTATGCTGGGTTTGGAAAAAGATAAGCGGGATCTAGGTATAAAGGCAATAGAGTGGACAAAGTTGATGTATTAATAGGATGGAACAGCATAGAGAAGAATATGAGAAAAAAGGGTGGGGAATGGAAAGGGAAGGTAGCTAACAGTTCTCTCTGGGCATGGCTTCAATAAAGTAGAAGCCATAGTGCAACACATTTAAAAAATGTTTCCAACTTTTATTATCCTATTGCATGTGACTATTTTTTTTATTTATTAACCGTTGTAAATTTATTTACTGTATGTTTTCCATATGATTAATATATATATATATACTCTATTGTTGATGTTTTTTTTTTAATTAAGTTTTGAATTTGTTAACTATTATGAAAAACTTTTTATAAAGCTCATTTTGTTTGGAATTATTTTATTTTTATATATTATGTAATTAAAAACAAGCAAAACTCTCATAGAGTAGTGCCATTCAGTGCAAGCCAGAGTAATCAATGGATGCCAGAAGGCTTGTGCATAAAATCCTATATAATGCCTACTCATCCAATATCCCCAGACTAGTTTCTAGTTTGTGGCTTTTGTCAGTGAGGAGCTTTGGATTTGAGAGCACTGCACCTAGATTTTAGGATCTAATGCAACCCTACACAGGCACCTTTTATCTCTACTTAACTAGAAAACTATGAATCTAAAATTGAAAACACAATAATATTTTCAATCCAAGCTCATTAGCTTATATGGTCATATAGGTCTGAACTCAGTTCAGTACCCATATATTTTGGTGTCTTTGGTTCTTTAATACCATAGCCATCACTATCCTATTAGGCAGGGTTAGCAAGCATAAGAAATGGTGATCATGTGATATTATCTAATTAATACATATATAATTATAAATCATTATTATGATGATAATATATTAAGTTGAGGTGAAAATATGTAATTGCCCAATGAATGCAAACAGATTTTGGCACTGCGATCATTTTTTGTCAATTTTAATATTCACTTGTAGATATATATTTGTTGTGTGCCATGCCTTTAAATTATTGAGATTGATTTTATGTTCCGACTACATTTGCTTACTATTCTTTATGCAGAATATTGGTTTTGTAATTTTGCTTCTGTTATTACTAATCTAATTTAAGCACAGTAAGTTAATTCACTCATCGATTTAATAATTTTTCTTTAAAAAAAATTAAAAAAGCACGTTAAGATTAAAAATTATAAAATATTAAATTAAAATTTAAAATATTAGTAATGAAAAGGTAAATTATTTAAAATTTTAAAAGTAACATTAAATATTAATATTAACTTTATTATTATTTTATGTATATTTAATTAGATCAAGACTTATAAAATCTTATTTGGTCTTGTTAAATACAATGTTTGTCTCTGAAGTCATTTTTATAACTATTTCTACATGTAAAATTTGCATCAGTTATTTCGTTTGTTAGGATTATGCAGCATATTAAGAATCTAATACGATTTTATTTTTGAAAAGTCAAATTAAATAAAAAAGGAACTTCATAAGTATTTTTTAACTATGGGCTTTTAATTAATCTTTTATATAAACTTGACCAGTTCAATATTCTGCACTCTGTTGCATTAAAGCACAGGAAAGTAACTACACAACTAAGTTAATTGTATATCAAGCTATTACTTTAAGTAATTTATTATATAAAAGTGAGACTAGGACATTCTATTGACTCAATAAGGCACTAGAAAAGATTATTTAAGAATGTTCTTTGAACTCAGACATTCACACGACCCTCAACTCTCAGTGCCATCTTATATTGCTGACCCACCTGATCACACACATGTTGATAAGATAAATAATCACTAATATACATATTTTGTGCTAAACCAGCACTCATCAGTTGGTCCAGATTACCACCTCCACACACATATATAATCAGTGCTCAGCTTTACATTAAGATAGCCAATCTTCATACTTTAATGGACAGGCTTCAAACTACTCTAACCCACAACTCTTCGGCCTTCCATTTCATTGAAAATCTGATGATGGAACATTCAAAAGTGGGTTAGAGTAGTTTGGCCTGTTCATTAGAGTATGGAGATTGGCTATCTTAATATAAAACTGAGCACTGATTGTATATATGTGTGGAGATGGTAATCTGAACCAACTGATGAGTGCTGGTTTAGCACGAAATATGTATATTGGTGATTATTTATCTTTTCAGTACGTGTGTAATCAGGTGGATTAGCAATATAAGATGACACTGAGAGTTGTGAGTTGTAAAAAAGTCTGAGTTTGAATCCCACATATATTCCATATATAAATGCAGATGTAAGCCTGTACAATATATTAAGAATGTTCTGTAAATTTTTTAAAATGTAATGGCAAAATTATAAAGCCTGTCAATATATTTCTGGATGTGATGCCGTAGAGCCCACTATTGTAAAATCACACCTTTGTTGGATTGGATATATAAGATGAATGAACAGTATAAGAATTCCATAAAGGATATTTTATGGTAAATTTTGAGTATGGTTTTCATGGCAGAGGTAAACCATGTCTGTATTATAATGATTTCAAAGACATTCCAAAGAAGTGCATAGTGTTTCTATTGGGAAGATATGGTAGGGAACAGAATATATTAGAGAGCTACAAGATTATCTTGTGGTGACATCTTGGCTTAAGATACAGATGATGTTTTTTGCTGAAGAAATTAATAAAAAGCATCCCACTATATCAAATAAACAGAAAAGTGGACCAGCATGTTCCACATGTTAATGTATTTGTGGTTCACAAATCGGTTTGTATAGTCATCACACATCTCTAGAGCATTTTTTCTTTCCCTGGAATTGGAGAGGCCATGTTCATTTATGAGTGACTGATATAGATATGTATGTTGTTTTAAAGAAATTTCACTTGTCAGTATTATTGATTATAATTCCATTTTATTCTAACTTTATTGTTTAAAATAACATATTTTTTTAATATTTTTAATGAACATTCATGATTTAGCACTGTGATAGGAAGTAAGACTATAAAATGTAAGTTCTACAATAGATTCTGGTGCTGAAATTTCTGATGCTCAAACTTCTTATGATCTATCAAGCAATAAAGTGTTTCATCTTTTGCCCTGCATGGTTTAGAATGGTAATAGAGTGTCAGATTGTGGAATGTGGAATCTTAGGGTTGATTCTTGTGCTGGCATTTAGGTTGCTTATTCTTCTTATGAATTCTTGAACAATAAATCCATTCGAATATTTTTTCCCTGTACAGTTTGGCACAATGGTAAAATGTCAGATTTTGGATGTTGGTTCCGAATGTTTCTGGCACTTCCAGTATTTAGACTTCTTATTAAGTCTTTATCAATAAAGCCATCTATATACTTAAAATCCATGAGAATGTTTGTCCATAACACTGACACATGTTTTCATGTGAATATATGTTTTCCTGTAAGGCTGTCTCATGTCAAATTCACTACAAATTATTACATTTAAATATTTTATACAAATGAAGCAATTCCATCATTAATAGCTGTCTGTAATGTGGTCAAATTCATATATCAAATATAACAGGCATGTCAACATTGGTGGTCGAAAGGAACAGCGACAGCTGCATTACAAGCAGTTGTCCCGGGTTAGCGAGTTT
Organism: Epiperipatus broadwayi; assembly: GCA_028023455.1. Classification (NCBI taxonomy): domain Eukaryota; kingdom Metazoa; phylum Onychophora; class Udeonychophora; order Euonychophora; family Peripatidae; genus Epiperipatus; species Epiperipatus broadwayi. Next base: position 3,435,666 of record JAQFVV010006217.1, read on the forward strand.
GCTTCCCGGCTGATGCCATGACACATGAGAGAAAAAAATATATATAACAGGCATATTTCAAAGTTTTAATTTTAATTTAGAAATTAATTTGATATGAGCATTTTATTCAAAGCAAATAATTCTGCAAAGCAAAAAAAAAAATTATTAAAGCAACTAATTAAAAAAACTATTACAAATTGACCGCCTTTTCATAGGCCAGCTACATTTCTTATGTTTATTTATATAATATAAAAATCTTTTGTTTAATTTACATTAGATCTTACAAAAAAAAAAGTTAAAGCAACCAATTAAAAGAAATGTCAACCTTTCCAAGGACTGGGTACATATGGTTTGAATATATTTTTTTAAATTATATTATTTTGCATTTTAAAGTGTGTTTTTATTTTATTTAAATTGAATTTAGCATCACTGTACTTTATTACATCTTTTGTCAACTTTCTCATCTCAAACTCTGTTTTAACAAATCTCTAATTCAAACCATTTATTTTCACTATACAATTGTGCTTCACAAACAATCTTTTATCATTCAATGAGATATATGCATTCAACCTCTGGATTTTCTCTTCATGCCTCTGTTGACCACACCACTTTTTTACACAGTAGTAAGTGTTTTCTAGAAGCTTAATGTGAATCTGATTTTTTTTCCCCACCCACTGATCTTAAACTTCAATTATAACTATCAACTGGCATCAGAGTATTGTCTTTCATTATATATGGATTTTAAAAAAATCCTCCTCATCAAAAGATCTAAAGGTATTAAACACCTGGATCTTTATGCCTGTATTGACTGTTCATTATTTTTTCACGTTTAAAATTATTATTCACATGATCATTATCTCTTATACTAGCACATAATTGTTATTAAACAAGGCATAAACAGTGTATAATTAATATATTAAAGGAATGAACGTGTTTAAGTGTTCTCCATGAGCTCATTTGGGCGGAGAGGGATATTGGATGCTTTTTTCAGTAGCCAAATTCTGCATTGAAAACTTTGACTAGACTTTTCATATTCATTTCAAAGATACTTTTTTTTTTATCAACTATGCTATTTAATTAACCTTCACTAATCACAAATCACTATTTAATATTACTTACAAAGAGGGATTAATATAATGGTTAGCTCATTCAGCTTACTCTGGACAGAATAAATCTTTAAAAGTTTTTCAGGTTACAAACTGATAATAAAAAAAAATTCCAGATAGTTGTCAAGTTAATTAACCATCTATCAATCAGTGGGATATGTTTTTTTGCCTAAAAAATAAAACAAGGATGGAAAACTTTAAAACCATTATCGCTCTGTATTTAGAAAGCTTGTATAATGTAATGAAACTAAACTTTCACATCTATAATGGTTTAGTCAATAACACTATATTTATTCAATTATCACATCTAAATTGTTGAATGTGATATATGTTTATAGCTTAAGATTTTATGTAGACATGAATTCTTACTATGTTAAACACAAGAATGATCAGACTAAATAAAATCAAGTCACTTTTAAGTAGAGATATTAAAATTTTCAGTTTGATCAAATTGTGTTCTCCTATTTATCATTATTATTATTTATTTCCTATATAATAACTTATTTGATTGTATTAATTAAAACAAATTTATAAACTTGCATATTGAAGTTGATAAGGATATTTTTAAGTTTATTAAAATTAATACTAGATGGCTCTTCCTTAGGAAAAATAGTCAAGTAAAGGGCAGGCAACAAGATGGGCGAGGAAGGTAATGCGGTATGCAGAAGATTTGGATAAAGAAATTATGTCAGTATACTTGTACAAAAGGTGGGATGATTGTATTGGGAGGATTGTTGAGTGTTATACTGGTAAGGAGTGGGATAGAAGAATAGATGCATTAATAAAGAATAGGAAGTTGGAGAGATGGGGAACTAGTATGGAGAGTAAAACGAGTTTAAATATATATAGAAGTAAACAGAACATTGGGTGTGAGTTAATTTATGATAATAGCAAGGAAAGTAGTTTAATGTTTAAGGCTCGAATGGGATCTTTAGTAACAAGGGAATATACATGTAAATGGAAAAATACGGGTGATTTAGTCTGCAAGTTGTGTAATGAATGCATAGAAAATATTAGACATCTGTTACTTCAATGTAAATGCTTGGAAGCAGAAAGGGTACAAATAATGAAGTTATGGAAGATTAAATATGAACAAAGTGATTATACAGAAAGTGAGTTATTAGTTTTTATGCTAGGTTTGGGAAAAGATAAGGGGGATTTAGATATGAAGGTCACGGAGTTGACAAAGATTATGTTGTGGAAATGGGATGGAGCAGATTATGGGAAAACTTAGGGTGGACATGGAAAAGGAAGGTAAATTGGCTAACAGGTTTCTCTGAGCATAGTTGCTGAGAGATTCCTGACTCCGTTTAAGGAGAAGTCACAGTGCATCACATCACATCAATTTAGAGTTCTAAAATGTTGAATTTAATGAACATTTCATAGGCAAGACCTATTCTTTCACTATTATTATTGGGGGGGGGGGTGGAGTTTTGGAAATGTCATTGACCTGCAATGGATTATTAGTTATTACATTTTCTATTGATTAAATTCAGAATTGTGACTTTGTTGAGGGTTGGATTATGAATATGAATTATGAATGATTTAAAGAGCATATAAAGTTTGTGATAGATGGATTTAAAAGTAAAAGGCAATACAAAGTGATGAGTTTCATTGTAAGGAGATTGTTGAATAGAAAATTATCCAGTGAAGATGCTGATTCCAAAGTTATGAATATCTGAATAATCATCATTGTACATTTAGCCATTTGAAATTAAAATAATATTGCAGAAATAGATATGTAGAATTTTAGGATTGTGAACCAAATCGTAGAACCTTGGCCATAATTAATTGTTGATGAAAAATGAAAGAATGGATATTGTAGGAATTTTTGATATAATATGGATTGTGAAGAAAAGAATAGAAAAAGCAGAAGTTTGTGCAAGTAGAACATAGATCGGGCATTGTTTTAGATTCAAGATAAGAGATTTACAAGTGGTAGTATGTAAAATGGAAGATTAAAACCATATTCAAAAGATTAGCTATGGTTCAACAATTTGTACTGCTAGAGATCATAGAGCTGATAAATTAGGAAATAGAAATGAAATAATTGAAAAATGAAATATAAAAAATAATTACTGGAGAAATTTGCTAAAATCATAACTTTAGGCATTGGGGATATCAGAGAGGTGAAAAGATGGTAATTTTTTGGAAACACATTATAAATTAAAGTCACAAAGTTTAAAACTCACAAAATTTACTCCACAAGAATTTGAAGATAGGAATAAATTGTAATTAGATGATGATTTGATTTCGATGCAGGTTTTAAAGCAATTCGAGCTACATGTGAACACAGCTTGAAATTGCTGTAGATTTGAATCACAATTTAGTAGTAGAGGAAACGATGCAAAATGGAGTAAAAATTGATGCAAATGGAAAGGCCATACATTAAAATAAAGGAAAAAATTGGGAAAAAAAATTTAAATTCACTGGATGAAAAAACTGTAAATAGGGTAAATTCGAAAGAAAAGTTAGAATATATTTTAAGTAATATTTACCGAGACTGTAACCTCGAGAATATGCATGTAAAATGCAATAGTAGGGACCTCTACAGGTGTTTAACCACAAGCTTACACTATGGAAGAAAAGAGGGGAACCCTTCCATACTTCAACACCTGTAGAGGTCCCTACTATTGCATTTTACATGCATATTCTCAAGGTTACAGCCTCAGTAAATATTACTTACGTAATCAATGTGCATTTAATAGATATATTTTAAGTTAAATTTAAATGTTGACGCAGGAAAGACCAGGAAAGACAGTAGTATTTATAGGATTATTTCCATCATTTAATATTAAGTATTGAAAGTCCTTTAGAAAAATTTAACTTTATTTAAATCCTTCAATTACATTCAACTATTAATAATAGCACACATGTTAGTATATGCACAATGCTTCAAGAGATATTTTCCTCTCTTCTTCTGTTGTTGTTGGCCTTACTAATGACAGTATTATCATGGGAATTGAACCTAGACCCTTAGATTCTTGAATATGGTGAATAATCCCATAAGTCAACCTAGTATGACTATACATAATTTATGGAAACCACTAATCAACTGTGCTCTTAGGAAAAACCTGAAGAAATCAAGAGAAACCTCATAGATAAGTATATGAAAATTCTATTGACTGTTGTCTTTGGCAGAATGGCTCAGTTGGTTAGAGAGTTACCTTAAAATTTAATACTCAAGAATCTAAGGGCACAGGTTTGATTCCCATGCTAGTACTATCACGGGTTAGGCCAGGAACATCTGAAGAAGAGAGGAGAAAAATACCTCTCAAAACTTTGTGCATGTACTAACCTTTGTACTATTACTAACATGTTGAATGATTTGATGATTTAAATAAAGTTAAATTTTTCTAAAAGATATTCAATACTTAATATTAGATGATGGAAATAATCCCATGCATAAATACTATAAAATACCATCATCACAATCCTTTAGAAAATTAGGAAAGATAGTAGGTTATGAAAAAATAAAATATTAAAAAATACCTTGGGGATAGCAATGAGATGAAGTTGGAAACAGGAATTATGGTGAAATATGTAAATGTGGAAAAATGGACAGACAACTCTATGAGATTCTAATCATAAGACAAGTATATGAAAATGGAGTAATTTAGATTTGATTTAACAACTATACTTAGAAATTTTTTTTTTGATAAGAACAGGCTTTTATTAATGAAGTTATAATTAAAGATGAAAACTGTGGTTTTATTATTTCTGTTATATACATTGGTTATATATTAAATGAACAAAACTTCACAAAATTCCTATTTGTTCTTTATTTTTAAGAAACAAACTTATTTCTTCTCCAGTTCTGTCACCTAGTGTTAGTTTGAGTAGATGTCTGATGGTAATGATCTTCATCCAGTGCTGTTTTATGCATATTTTCAAACTAGTTTTTTAGCTTACAGTTTTAATCTGGAAATGTGGATAAAATAGTATTGGGTAAGAATTTATCAAATACTATCATCAGGCATCCATTGATTGTTTAAGCTTAATAAAGTAGGAGAAATAGATTTATCATTTACATAATAGGAACAACATGTCTTCATTTATATTAAATGGAAAAAGAAATTTGGATGGATAAGAATGAAGTAGGCTGTGCGACAAAGAAGAAAAAGTTATAAAAGTTTCAACTGAGATGGAAATTGACAAGTTTAAGAAAGAATAACCATTTGAATTGCTAATAGTCTATGAGAAAAGACTGAGAGAATTTATTGATATTAATAATTCCAGTCAAGACTCGGGAAGAGCCAGTTGATATTTTCCCATCATCTGCAATTCTTTTAGAGAAAAAGCATTTCAAACTTTATACAAACTCTCAAGTAATAAAGCTATTCAATTTCATCAGAAAATGAACTTATAATGAAGCCACAATATACACTCTCTATCAATATATGCTATCAAAAAAAATGTAATGAAATAAAAACATTTAACATTTGTGAATTTAATAAAAAATTTTTTACAGTAGCAGCCATTTTTCCATTTCAGAATGCTGTACACTTTGTGGTACATTATTTGCATAATGTAAAGGTAAAAGTTTTATGAAATTTAATAAAATATATTAAGCAATAGTGAAAGTTATTGATTTAGTAATAGCAAAATAAGGAGTACTGCAAAACATATTTATTATTGTGTCAGACTGTTCAAAGAGTTTAACCTTTCCAAAATGCAGCCTAACATCCTTTACTTTTCAGCATTTTCTGACATTTTCTTTGTCTCACATATCAATGTAAAATATATGATAAAATGTTTATTACTTATCAGAAAATAATAAATTTGACTTCATTTGATAGATATTTTTGTTTACTACTGAAATTAATTTTAAATGTTCACATTTTGTTTCTGTAAATATTTAAAAAATGAGATTGCAATCAAAACAAAGATGTTACACATTATTGTTTCTAGAAAGATTATTTTCAGTTTATAAAATCAACGAAATATTTTATATTTCTGATTATTTTTAAAAATGTGAACAAGTATTTATTTATTTCTTTTATATCTAATAAATTATGCTTTAAAAGTTTAAAATTTTTGAATATTTATTGCAAAATTACAATATTTTCTTTACTCGTAAATATGAAATATATTGTATACATCAACGCTAGTCTTCTAATTTCCTTCAGGCCGTGTTTACATTAGCTGCTAATATAACATTATATTTATGAAAATAAAGTATTTCAAGTCAAAATAAGTTATTAATAATTTATATTTCTTGATATCTAATAAATATAGTGTAAATTATTTTAAAAAATCTAAAACTGTAGTAAATTCACAAATAAACACATTTTTGCATCATTGGAAACTTCAATGTTGTAAAACACCAAACATTTTACAGCCTTGTCAACAGACAATGTCTGACCATGTCAGGGTGGGGCTTATATCTATTGTTAGAGTTGGAATTTTGAATTTCGTGCTTTTTTTTGCCAATTTTCAGGGGGAAAAATTTATTATAATAAAATATACTGTTTTATATGCATTTTAATGTATAATACGAAAAATTCACTAGGGGGCGAATTGGTCAAAACATGAAATAATTCGCTAGAAAGGACTGGAGGGTTAATCCAGAATCACAGTAATGGCAAGTAACTGTGATGGTTATGTGGTGCTCTTGAGACTGCTATTAATATTTCTTTAGAGAAAAATTATTGAAGAAAAAGGATATCCAGAATGTGTTTCTAATTGTGATGTAATTCTGATATTTTATATTCCGTTTTATTTTTAAAAAATAAAGGTATGGCACAGTAAATTTTTTATTATTTTTTATTTTTTGAATGATTATTAATGAGTGAAAATGCATACAGTAAATGTTGGACTATTTTCATAATCTAATATGAGTATTGAATGTGTTTGGGAAAATTTAACTTTATTTAAATATTCCAAATACAGTGAATATATTTAAATAAAGTTAAATTTTTTTTAAGACATTCAATACTCATATTAGATGATGGAAATAGTCTAACATATAAATACAACTAAAACACTATCATCACAAACCTTCAGAAAAACATTTAAATGTGCTTCTTCAATTTATTATTAAAATAACTTACCTTATTGTTTTTAACGGTTTGTTTATATTATAATCTTAATTTATAAATAGATATATATTGAAAAAAGTGTTTGCATTACATATATGTATATATATGTGTGTATGTGTTCATATTGAACAATATTGTATTTATGGGGTTTAATAGACAATACGTATTCTATTATAATCAGAGCTTATTAACAAAATATGAACTATTACATGGGACTGGACATTGGGTGACAGGGGAGACATGGAACAAAATATAGTGTTAGCCATGGTTCACTATATTTATAATCTTTTAAAATCATTCCTGTAATTTTAATGACAAATAGTCTGTGTTATATCATATCAGCGCATCAAAGATCTTTTAAAAAAAAGTTCTTACGTAAGCAAGAATCCAGCTGATTGATTTTTTTTTATTGAAAATGAAATAATTTTAAAATTAAGAATTAAACTTTAATCAACATTACTTATTAAAAAGTAGTTGAGGTTTAGAAAACTATTTTAAATGTCGTGTTAATTAAGGTTAATTAAGATAATGAGTTTGCAAAAAAAATATTGTTTTTATGAGAAGAAAGTATTGAAAAAACAAATTGAAGAAAAGTTAATAATTTTCATAATAAGAAATCAAGTTAGTAAAACTGGGAGATCTGCGTTGGTGGCCTAATGGTTAGCATAGCTGCCTTCCAAGCAGCGGGCCCGGGTTCGCTCCCCCGTCAATGCATTTGACATATCGAAAAAGCAGCTGGCCCGGGTTCGCTTTCTGGTCAATGCATTTGACATATGGAAAAAAATACCACTTCATCATCATCATCTGCTCCTGTAAACTCCATTCATTCTAAATCATAGTGACTATTTTTTTTCTAAATAATTATTGATTTTTATCATTGTTTATTTTCCTTTTATTAACCCCTTAGTATATGCTTTATTTACTTTGCAGGATTTTTCAATGCAACAATTAAATCTTAAGCTCCATATTATTTGGTCTAAATTAAATTTGCTTTACATTAAAATTATAAGCAGCATATAAGCTTGTGGTTAAGACCCGTAGAGGTCCCTACCTTTCGCATTTTCAAGTGCATTTTTCTTGAGATTACAGCCTTAGTAAATATTACGATTATATGATGTAAATAGTCTTTTTCGAGTTAAGCCGTGTATTGGTATTTTCCTGAAGGTTTGTGATGATGGTGTTCTAGTTGTATTTTTATATTGGACTATCTCCATCATGTGTATCGAATGTCTTTAGAAAAATTTAACTTTATTTAAATATTCTAAATACATTCAACTGTTAGTAATAATGCATATACCAACCTGTTTGATGTGCTATTACTAACAGTTAAATGTATTTGGAATATTTAAATAACGTTAAATTTGTCTAAAGACATTCAATACACATATTAGATGATGGAATAGTTCAATATAAAAATAAAACCGTCTACTACTTTGTTTAAAATTCCTGTTGTTTCAATGAAATATTATTCATCACGGGCAAGGTTAAGGGCTTATTGAAAAATTGGAGATTGGGTGGGAAGTAAAAAAACAATTATTTATCTTTTCGACGTGTGTGTTATCAAGTGGGTCAGGAGTATGAGATAGTGTGGATAGTTGCGGATCGTATGAAAGTCTGAGTTCAAACCCCTATATATTATATATTGGAGTGCAGGTATAAAAAAGCCTGTACTGTAGAAAATTCATATATTAATTATTTTTATATATATTTGATGGTTTATTATTGAGAGTGGATAGATTAGCAGCTGGATTAACAAAAAATTTATTTCCTTCAGTTTTACAATTAATTTATTTCATGTTGATTTTTAGTTTTTGTATACTCCTGAACAGCTCAGTGCCCACCAGAAGTATATGTACCACCATTTGGGAACTGTTGCATTATACAATTAATGTCAAGGGCAAATGTGATTGAATATGCAGCAGTAAAGCATATGTCCATTGTCTAAATTGTATATAATTTAGATTACTCCAGTCATTTACTTATTATTTCTCTCTTCATTTATTGTCAGGTAAATGATAAGGTGAAAATGAAAATCATTGATTTATTTGAAAGAATAAAAGCCAGATGTTGAAACTGATGAATATTCAATAACAACAAATCATCATTTTATGAAATATATTTAAAAAAAGAGAGAAATCTATGCTAGGAGTACTTATACTTCTGATATTATCAAAGTTACACCTAAAGGGCACGATAAGTGTTTAAGGAAGCATTAAATTGATGAGGATTGATGATTTTTAATTGGCTGTAATAGTCAGTTTGTTTGGGATAAGTAATTTGCATATTATTTATAATTATTAAGAAAGTTTAGTTTATATATATGATAAAAATTTATATTAGAGTTCACATGCCTGAAATTTTTCAGTATCTTCACAAGAGCTGAAACCAAACTGTTATGGAGTTGTAATTTTTCAGTATCTTCACAATGCCTTACCCAGAGGCAAAACTCTCCACACAGTAGTGTCAATCAGCGCAACAAGCCAGAGTAATCAATGGATGCAGGAAGGTTTGTGCATAAAATTCCCATCTCATGCTTACTCATCCAATATTTCCAGACCAGTTTCTAGCTTGTGGCTTTCATCAGTGAGGAGCCTTGGATCTGAGAGTACTGCAGCCAAGGTTTCTCAATGATGCAAGATACAAGCTAGAAACTCATCTGGTGATATTGGATGAGTAGGCACTAGATAGGAATTTTATGCATAAACCTTCCTGCATCCATTGATTACTCTGACTTGCACTGAATGGCTACTGTATGGAGAGTTTTGCCTCTGAAAAACAGCTTGTGTAAAAATAAAGAATGGTGATCATGTGATGTTAATGGTTTAAACAATGCATTACAAACACATTCAAAGGTGGAAATACTACATTAAACTTAAAGAATCTTAAATGATTTAGCACTATAAATATATTTTTTAGATTATATGTAATTATACATAATTTATTATTATATAAATTTAGGTTTAGGATGGGTTTTTTTCATATGTCATAGCATCGGCTGGGAAGCGAATCCGCTAACCTGGGACAACTGCTTGTAAGGCAGCTGTACTGACCCCTCAACCACCAATGCTTGACAGGTTTTAGAATGTTGAATCATCCCAAGGATATTTAAACATGAAGTGTGTTTACAACATTTACTATGAAAATAAATATTTTTATAGTTTTATGCATTGCAACTGGGGTTGTGTACCTATAGTAAGTTCTAATTGTTATAAGTGAAAGATAGCATAGGCATATAATAGTACCTGATAATGCTGATTAGATGAAAATCTGATTGATTAGCTAATGATTTTTTTAAAAATTTCAGTTACTATTATTAGAGGGATTTGAACATCGGATTTTTCAGTCTGTATTCATCCTTCACTCCATCCGAAACAGATAGATGTTCCTCAATATACATATTTTGTGCAGAACCAGCACTCATCAGTTGTGTCAGATTATAATCTCCCCCACATATATACAACCAGTGCTTAGTTTATGTTAAGATAACAATTCCTTAAACTTTAATGTCAGGCTTCAATCTTCTCACCCTTACAACTATTCAACCTTCCATTTTATTGAAAAACCAATAATGGAATGCTCAAAACCCTTGATGGATTTCATATTGTAGTCATATCCATGTAGACATTATGTCAATCTAACCCCTCATATCATCGGATTATTACACATCCATATGTTAACAGGAGAGGGTTGGGCTGAACTTATAGATGTAACCTGTTTCCAAGCCAATATTTTGGTTAGTGATGTTGTTTTTGGTATCTGATGTCCTGGTCATTATTATATACGTTTCATTTAAGATTTTAAATTGCATATAATTATCCATAATTATTTGTTAAATAGGCATATATATATATATACGTAATGTTATATGCGTCAAAACGTACTTAATCCTCTAACTTTTTTTGCATCTGACGAAGTTGAACGCACATTGGCCTAAACTCCTGAACTGAAAAGGACAGTATTGATTTTCTTTATTGATTATTTCCCAAGATCATTTACAGCTCCAACGTGTGGAAAGTAGATAAATAGTATTGAAGTATAGGTAATTATAGTAACATCAGAAAAGCACCATTATTTACCTTATCTTTACACAACTAACAATATTGCTAATTGATTTATCCCTCCCCCCAACACACTACCTACATTAGACCAAGTAAGGATCGAGTTATTGATTTTATATTATCTGTTTAGTTCTCAAATATTTCTTCTTTTAAGAACGATTTGAAACAGGGATATAAATAAATTTTTAAAAGGAAAAGATTTGTTGCTGTAATGAGATATTAGTAACTATTTATGCATCATTGAGTGATTGAATGTGTGTGTACGCAGACATTTATAATTCTGTAATATAATAAAAAATAGAGAAATGAAATTTTAGTCTGTTATAAGTGTTTTCTGAATCATTAAATCATTATCTTATAAGATTTAATTTATTATAATTATTCTCGCTCTAATATCTTCATAATTTTTTTTTCTTCTGTCCTCAGGACACCTGATCATAAGTGGCAAATGTAATATGATTTTTTACAATATATTAATAATAAATGAATAAAAAAATGGTTTATGTAATAAGACATTAATAAAATGTCCTAGTAATTCGAATTAATGGATTTCCAGAATGCTGTCTAGTTTTTAGATACAGGAGTTCCCATACCATCTTGGTTTTAAGTAATTTATTCAGTATCCCCTATTCATTAAAATAAAAAATAAATAGTTTCAAGTGTACCATGCAATACATCACGCACATGCGCAGGAGGCACAAATGCACGGAGTTAGCCTTAAGGGGGCATCAATCTGGCAATTTTACTAGTTATCTTGAATCTTAACCAGGCATTTTGAATTATCAGACCTTACAGTAAGAAAAAATTCTATGCAACTCCATTGTGTATGTCCAAAAAGAGATCTGAAATGTTGCTGGAAGGATTGACAGATAGTACCGACATGGAATAGCCAGAAATGTTGATAGCGTATCTATTTTTGGAATATGTTAGTAGTTTAATATACTTATTTACCTGCTATTTTCCATACTTCATGAACAAGTTTGCCTATCCCCTGGGGAGGTGGAAACCTCTGTTTTAAAAGATAAAGTAAAACTAGAAGTCTTGCGTTGTTAGCTGAGAGGTATCGCAGTCGCCATGCAAGCAAGTAGTTGGTTGCAGACGATTGGGGTTCGCGTCCCGGCCGATGCTATGACATATAAAAAGTAAAACTAGAAGTAGTCAAAAAAAGAATTCTTACATACAATTAGAAAAGAGGGGGGATTATACGCTGGTGACTTTTATGGATAAATATTGTAAAAATATTTTCCCAGCAAGTATTGCCATAAAGTAAGGTTTTTTTTTGTTTTTCATGTGTCAAAGCATTGGTGGGGAAGCGAACCCACAAACCCGGGACAACTGCTTGTAAGGCAGCTGTGCTGACCACTCGGCCATCAACGCTTGACTTAAAGTAAGGTAAAGTAAGGTATTGAATCTTGAGTCTTTATATTGCAAACTCTTTTTAATAAGATATTTTTATCATAATTTTTTTCCCTAACAGTCCATTTTTGCACTGTTAATTTGTACTTGTTCTCTTCATCCCAAGAAGAGTGCATTGTAACAACCTTGTTATGTGATGTCATATATTTTATCAATCAAAAAACACCAATTTAAGTTTAGTCCAATAGTATGTGAATGCTGATGTGCAACATTTCTTTGTGTTATTTACACATGCCTTGTGTAGTTTATCGCAACGGTAAAGTAACGGGACTTGAGAGGTAAAGAGTTACAATCAAAACTTAATCTGTCATGCTCAAATATTGCCTGACTTACTGAGCAGTTAATCATTCAAATATTTTTTATTGCTCCTTGATCTAGATGCAATCCATTAAAAAAAAACAGATGGGGTAGACTGTTAAGATTTATTTTTCGTTAAACATGTCATAGTTTTTAAAAATATAAATAAAATGTAAATCATGTGATACTGAATTCGGAAGATATTCTGTTAATAATTGCAACATTAAATTCTTACAATCCCAAAATAATTTTAGGGTATTTTATCCACCTTTCATTGATTTGGATGTGTCTTTTGGAAAAATATATCACTACTAATACAAACAAAGAATATTAACACACTTTTAATCTATTCACTTTACAAAATGCGCATGCAATATTTTATTATTCTGCACTTTCCAAAATAGATGACTGTAATACAGTGAAGCCACAAAGTATACTGTATCTAATTGCATGACTCTAGTTATATTCTAACCAAGAAAAAGAAGTAAATAAATAAAGAAAAATTATTGAAATTTACAAACTTATTAAATTTTATATTGTGAATCTTTTTATTGCAGCAGCTATTTTTTTGCTCAGTAAATTAATGTTAATCACATGATCACTATTTCTTATGCTTGCTCTTAACTGTTATTAAAACAGGCAGAACTCTCTATATGTATTCCCACTCAGTTTATAATACTCACTGATGAAGGCCGCAAGCCAGAAACTAGTCTGGGGATATTGGATGAGTAGGCTTGCACTGAGTGGCTGTTTTAATAAATTTAACATTCTCGAGTTTCAAACTTGAATTAATCAAATCACATTTTCTTCCATGATTTAAAAACAGTTGGATGTCATAGTTAAAAAGCTTGTGCAGAGTGTTTTTTTTTGCTTTTTTACAAAAAAAAAAAATGTATACTGTATATAAAACACATATCTTTTGTAAAATGTAATACAATAAGCAATAAATACAGAAAAAGTCATACATTCATTAAATGGGGGGGGGGTCATTTAATAAAGGAAAATAAGAAATCAGGGGGAGTCATCGATCAGAGAAGTTATAAAAAAGGAAGCATATCTAGGCCATTGTCGCATGTTTACCTGGAAACAGCTAACGATATAACTAAAGTAAGGGATAATTTTTTGCTTAAAATGGAAATAGCCTTAAAAATAGTTAAGTGATATGAAGGATAAGAATATTATATTTGGCAATCTTGTACTGTATCAAAAATGCCTTAAATCTATAAAGAATTTAGCTGAAAATCTGGATCGTGCCATTCCGAGCTATTCACTGCCAATGGAGGATGATTGTATAGATTCTGAAACTATTACAGTTTTAAAAATATTAAAATAACTGATACAGCTGCTTCTTTCAAGAATAAGACTGCTGCTACATTTTCATTCAAAAATTAAAAAAATTATTGAATAAAAAAACTGTCCAGAACAGGTATTAATTGGGTTGAAAGAGAAGTGTGAATGATTTACATATACAATACTGTATATATAAAAATATGCTTTGCAATTTCGTATTAATACTTTAAAAAAAATTGTTTATATTATAATCCTAATTTATATATGCATACTATACGAATAAAGCATTGGCATATATATATATGTAAATCTAATTAGTAAATGGGAGCTTCATTATTTAAATAAAATTAAATCACCAGTCAGGGTGTACTGATGTGCAGCAACCAATAAGACCTATTCTGCAGGCTGAATGAAACAATAGCAAAGGGGTCCCCTCTTTTGATGAGTTCTTCATGTTGTTATGTATTATCTAGTAGTTAGACCATATAGCTATATGATTTGAGACACAATATATAGCAACACATCTTACATCCCAACTGAATTTAAAATTCTCCCATCAATACATCTAGACTGATGCTTTAACTGCATTTATATAATGGGGATCCCATTTATTAATTTAATTTATATCTATATTAATCATTAAATATATTAAATTTATATATATATAATAATCCATATGCATGAAAAGTACTGTCTTATACACTTACAGTATAAGAAGCAATATTTATATTATAATCAAGGCTTGTCAACAGAACGTGAGCTATTATAGAGTGTGCGATGTGCTTGGAACAAAATATGTTGTACTTTGCAACTCTACTATATACATAACATATAACTTTGATCCTATCGTGAAAATAGAAACACAATTTTTATACATATTAAAAACTACAAAAAATTAATTTTATATTATATTTTTTATATTTACTAAACAGCTTTTTGTGTCTTTTAATAACTATCAGTTGTTTACTATATATATATTTTAATCGGTTCCGTAACTTCTAATTATTTCTTGTGTTTGAACTCAGTTCATTCTTCAGATCCCTGGAATAATGCTGAGTTTTTAAATTATTTCTGTCAGAGAAATGTTAACAGTATTCTTGTCCAAATTGTTGAAATTTTTACTTTAAAGATTCTCATTGATTAACTAAATGATCGCCTTTGAAAGTAAAAATTGTTGTATTACACAAATCTAAAATGTTTTGATATTTCTTTTGTGTAGAAAGATTAACTTTGACAATTTTTAAATTTTCAAAATGAATTATTTATTGTTTAACAGTTAACTTTTGTAGTTTTTATTACTATTATTAAAAAAGTTATAAAAGGACAAATCTGTAATCCATAGAATAATAAATTACTGTTTAAAATATAAAGAAAAAAAATGAATTGATATTTATTAATATTCTTTTTGAAGGACTGATATATGTAAGAGCAAACAGCACTCACACAATCATCATTCTTTATGCTTATACAAGCTCTTTTTTACAGAGGCAAAACTCTCCATACAATAGTGACCCTCGGTGCAAGCCAGAGTAATCAATGAATGCATGGGCGTTTGTGCATAAAATCCATATCTAGTGTCTACTCATCCAATAACCCAGACCAGCCTTTAGCCTGTGGATTTCACCAGTGGAGGAACCATGGATCTGGAGCACTGTGCCCCAATCTCAGATCCAAGGCTCCTAAGATCTAGGTGCAGTGCTTTGAGATCCAAGGCTCCTCATTGATGAAAGATATGGGCTAGAGGCTGGTCTGGGAATATTTGATTAGTTGGCACTAGATAGGGATTTTATGCACAAACCTTCCTGCATCCATTGATTACTCCAGCGTGCACTAGATGGCACTACTGTGTGGAGAGTTTTGTCTCTGTGAAATAAGAGCAAACAGATATAAGGAATTCTATTAAATTTTTATTAGTCATTCATTATACTAGATATTATTCATTTAAGGAATAATATTTCTGTGTGTTAATTTTGACTTAAGGGGATAATCTCTAATCTAATGAATGACTAATAAAAATTATTAATATACTTTCATTAAGTTTGTGTCAAAGTTATGAGGACAGCATGTTTGATACTTATCCAATTAAACTGCAGTAATTGACTATATATATATTGAATAATAATAAAAATGTGTAAGAGATTGTGATCTGGGTCAACTGATGAGTGCTGATTTAACACAAAATGCATATTTGGAATCATACATCTTTTTCTTGCGTCTTTGTTTATACATGTATGATTATACTCCTCTACAAGGTGTTTAGAGCAGATAGAAACTAGCCCCCATCTTGTGTGAGAGTGGTATAGAGAAAATTACTGTAATATTATTCATTAATAAGGAATTCTATCTGTGAATAAGATTGGAGAAGAGTGTTGAACAAGATTGAAATCAATGAATTTCATAATGATTATGAGAACAATACTACAAGAAAAGCAAGAAAATGGAAAAATAAGTTCAGAAGACTAATATATTGAAGCATATAAGAAACAGAAGAATAGTATGCATAAGAGATCGCAGAGAAATAAGTTATGAATAATTTATTAGTTGAATTAACTTTATTTTTGATTTTATCTAATGAATGGAATACCAAAATCCACAGATACACTTAACAGAAGAACAGGAAAATGTATAACCAAGTTATAATTGATTCACATCTGAGCATATATAACTGAATAAATACTCTCCAACATCAATGCACAGTAAAAACAATGGTTAGTTCATCTCTATCCAGTATTTTGTGCTAATACAAGGATCTGGTTGGTTGACATTGGAATTCTACCCAGCCCCCTTCCTAAATTATCTAAGATGTGTGCAATGTATTTTCATTAGAATATTGAATTAGGCCCTACATAATGTAAGAAGCTCGAAAAAGGAAAGTTAATTTTTGATCCTAAGGGAAATCTTAAATTTCTGGCAAGTCATTACAATGTACAGTTAAGTAGTTGATCCCTTTTGTAAAAGGTCAGAATTAAATTTTAAAAGAATTAATTAAGTCTAATTAAATTAGCATTAACTTGATAAATTGATATTTTTCATATCAATTGCATATTGGTTTATAATATTTTATAGGTATATGCTTTTTTAATAAACATCACATGATCATTTCATAGGTTTTGATGGTTTTATACCTATCCTGCCCATAGGGTATTGCTATCTATGGTTTTTGGAAAACTAAAAATACCAAAATGTATAGATGCTGAACTGAGTTCAGATTTATATGACTATATAAGTGAATGAGCTTGGGTTGGAAACATTATAGTATCTTTATCTTGGGCACCTAGATTTATAGTTAACAAAGTAGATAAAAGGTGGCTGCTGGAGCTCTTAAATACAAATCTCCTCACTGATGAAAGCCACAAGCTAGAAACTAGTCTGGGGATATTGGATGAGTAGGTGCTAGATAGGGATTTTATGCACAAACCTTCCTGCATCCATCGATGACTTTGTCTTGCACTTGAGATATCACTACTGTATGGAGAGTTTGATACTTTATATTTGAGGGAAATGAAGAGAGCAATAAAAGAGATACCATTAATAGATGGCAAAGGAGTAGATATATATTATCAGGTCTTTTATTTGCTGATGATATCTTCTTGTGCACAGAAAGTAGAAAGTTGTGGAAGTTGTACTGAAGATATGCAGAAGAGTGGGTAAAGAGATGGGGATTAAATTCTAGTGAAGAAAAATCAAAAGTAATGATGGTAAATGCTGGGGAAGAAGCAGAGAAAGAATTTTTATTGGGGGATATTAATTTAAATGTGGTGAATGTATATAAACTATTTCAGAATCGTTTTAAGTAATCAGAGAAATTGCTTGAATGAATGGGAGAAAAAATTAATAAATGAAGCAAATAAAAGAAAGGTGATAAAGAAATTAATAGTGTTTTCATATAATAAATATGTTGTAGCTAGAATTGTATGGAAGGGAGTGCCTGTAGTAGAGTGAACTTATGGTAACAATGTGTTAAGTGTTAGTAAAAGGGTATTATATTATTAGAAAAATGACAAAGAGAGGTAGGAAGACATGCCTTAGATGCAGATGGGTGGATGGCAAAAGGAGGCAATTCAAGGGGAAATAGGATGGTCAAGTTTTTATATGAGAGATGCAAAAAGCAAAATGAAATTGTTCAGTAGATTGCAGTTTATGGATAGTAAGAGAATATCCAAAATAGTGTTTATTTGGATTACAAGTAAAGGACAGACAACAAGATGGGTGAGAAAGGTACTACAGTATGCAAAAGATTTGGATAAAGACTTTATGTCAGTATACTTATATAAAAACTGAGATGATTCTGTTAGGAGGATTGTTGAGTGTTATAGTGGCAAAGAATGGGAAAGAAGAATAGATGCATTAATAAAAAATAGGGAGTTGGGAGAGATAGAGAACTAGTATGGAGAGTAAAAAGAGTTTTATATGTAGAAGTAAACAGAATATTGGTTGTGACTTAATTTATGATAATAGCAGGGAAAGTAGTTTACTGTTTAAGGCTCGAACAGAGTCGTTAGCAACAAGGGAATATACACACAAATGTAGAAATGTGAGTGATTTAGTGTGCAAGTTATGTAAGGAAGGCATGGAAAGTATTTGCATCTACTAATTCAATGTAAATGCTTATAAGTGGAAAGGATACAAATAATGAAGTTGTGGGAGAATAAATATAGAAGAAAGTCATTATGCAGAAAGTGGGTTCTTGGTTTTTATCCTGGATTTAGTCAAAAGATAAGGGGATCTAGATATAAAGACCATAGAGTGGACAACGATGATGCTGTGGAAATGGGATGGAGCAGAATAGAGAAGAATATGGAAAAACTTAGGGTGGGGAATGGAAATGAAGGTAAGGTGGCTAACAGGTTTCTCTGGCGATAGTTGCTGGGACATTCCTGTCTCCGATAAAGACGCCATATTGCATCGCAGTACTATTATAGTTTTTAATAACTTAGCTCATTAAAGTGCATTTGACATTTAAATTATTTTAGCCATCTTATATATGTAAATAAATTATTAATTGTACAAAAGTGTGAATTAAATATTGCAACTTTTTCATGTGTGTGTGCGTATAACAGGCATAACGGACTAATGGATTTCAACTGCAAACGAATTTAAAAATCTATTTCATACATAAACGGCTTGCAATTCATCTTTAAATATTGTGTGATTTTTATAACCAATTAGGCAATTTCTTGATTTCTTTTACATTAATTTTTAGTGCAGGAAAAAGATTTGAATTTGCATTTTGATAGGTTTGCAATTTTTGCTATGGGGTGAGGAAGAGGGACTTTACGATGATGCTTATAATTTATATTTTTTTTAAAACTTAAAATTATATTAAATGTGATTTCTTTTTTGTATTACAGTAGATAATCAAAATTTATGTTTTGCAAAAATTTCTCCACCATGACAAGTTAGATTAAACATACAGTAGTGGAGTTTTACTTTAGGGAAACTTAAAATGGAAAAAATGAATCTCTTGTCAAAAATAATTAATGTCCTTAAGGATATAATTTTAATCTCTGATGTACTTTAATGTTTTAAAAATATAAATGAATATTTTCTCTTTTAGCATAATTTAAAAGTGCATTAATTTAGTTTTTAACTCTTTTAAATCTATTACTAGTTTTAGTAATTTGTGGAATATTGACGTCATTATTGCCAGGTGTCAGTTTAAAACGAGCTGGTTACTTTAATTGGACTTATCTCATATGGCCAAATCAGATTCTATCAACTATTCCACATGTCTGTGACATAAGTACTACGAATCGAAGGAGTTATTCCCACAGAGTCATTGATAATGAAATTAACATTATCAGGATAAAAGAAAACAAAACTTAATATATGTACCGGAGCTCCTATTTTGAATTTTCTGATTGAAGTTTTGCCCTAGCATGTGACAATTCATATTGTCACGTGATAAGTTTTGCATGACATTTTCTCAAAGGTGAAATATTATCAAAAATATGTTAATAGGTAGATTATCTTTAATTCAAACATAGCTAATTTAACAACTTATCCAAAAAATTTTTATTTTAATTACACCAACCAAGAGAACAAGCTGGATTTAAAAGTAGTTTTAGTACAGTAGATCATATCCAGATATTGAGAGAAATTATAGAAAGGAGAAATGAATATGAGTTGCCATTATGCTTAGGATTTGTAGACTATGAAAAGGCATTTGATTCTATAAACATTTCTTCAGTGATTAAAGCATTGGATCATCAAGGTGTAGATCCAGGATATTGTCATATTTTGAAGAATATTTATAAAAATGCAACAGCAACAATTAGATTACATAATGATAGTAGGAAAATCAACATTGAAAAGGGTGTAAAACAGGGTGGCTCTATATCTCCAAAACGTTTTACAGCAGTGCTGCAAGAAGTATTTTGTGGATTAAAATGGGAAGCTAAAGGAGTGAAAGTAAATGGAGATTATTTAAGTCATTTAGATTTTGCAGATGATGTAGTTGTTTTTGCAAATAATGCTTTAGAGCTACAGGAAATGTTGCAGGAGTTATCAGATGAAAGTAGGAAAGTAGGACTAAAGATAAATGTTAAAAAGACTAAAGTAATGTTTAATAGATTTTCCCAAAATATGAAAATAAAGATTGATTATGATGAGTTAGAAGAAGTTAACAGTTACAAATACCTTGGTCAGATTATTAATACAGATGGAAATATAATGGATGAAATTAATCATAGAATTAAACTTGGTTGGAGTGCTTTTGGTAGAAATAACTTGATACTAAAAGGAAATATGCCTATGTGTTTGAAAAGGAAGGTTTTTAATAAATGTGTTTTGCCAGTTCTTACTTATGGATCTGAGACTTGGACACTTAATAGAAGAGCAATACAGAGACTTCAGACCACTCAAAGAAGTATGGAGAGATGTATGTTGGGAGTAACAAGTAGAGATCGAAAATGCAATGTATGGGTAAGAGAACAAACAGGTGTTACTGACCTCATTGAAAAAATTAAAAGATTGGAGTTGGGCTGGACATATTGCTAGAAGAGATGATAATAGATGGACAATTGAAATTTTAAACTGGATTCCAAGAGATTGTAAAAGACCCAGAAGGAGACCACATGTGAGATGAATGGATGAAATAAGAAAGTGTGTAGGGGTGATGTGGAGAAGAGAAGCTAAAGATCGGAGAAGATGGATTGAACTTGGAAAGACCTTCATCCTGCAGTGGATTGATAATGGTTGATGATGATGATATAAAAATTTGTGCTGATATAAATCTAAGTATATTCTGTATTTTAAACAATAATAATAACAGTATTCAAATGTGTTCTATCTCACCGTATCTTCAAATTGACACTAGTCCCAATTCCAACTTATTTTGATTGGATTGAGCATTGTTTGAGCATTTATTGCCGGATCAATGGATATGCTAATAGATATATACCCAATGTCAAGGACAGGCCAATAAGTGATCATCCTCTATGAATCAGTTTTCATCATGGATGAGGATTTAGCCATGAATAGTCCATTTGGAGGTAAGGCAGACAACTGTCAAAACTTAATGGCAGTACACTGGTTTTCCAGTATACAGTTACAACAGTGACGCAAGTCCACACTCAGGAGTGGAAACAGCTAGAACCTCAATCAGTCATGAGGCAAGCTGTCATAGTATAGCAGAATTATCTATTCATGAGGCAGGTCATGGTCCAGCTGGAAGTGGTAGGTAAACTTATAAGGGCATCTGAAATCCCTTCCTTCCATTGTTGCAAAGTTATAAGAAGCTATATCTCACCAAAAGTAGCAGGTGGAAGTATAACAGTGTATATATTGTAAATATGCAAATATAAATTTGTTTCATTAATAAATATATATTAATCATATTTCTACTAGTTTGTGTTTATATATAAATCACATAGGAAGCATAACAAAATGATTAACTGCTTGTGAGTTTATGAGGAATTTGATTACTGGAAGTTACATAGTGGGGGGGGGGGGCACCCTTGTATTTTGAGCTCCAAAGTCTGCCATTCTACCACCCCACCAAGTCATGCATGTCTTTTGTTATGAATAAAAAAAATATAAAATATATATATATGCTAAACTATATATATATGCTAAAGTATAGATAGTAATCACTGAACAATTGTTTATAGAATCAAATGCCTTTTCATAGTCTATAAATCCAAAGCATAATAGCAACTCATATTCATTTGTCCTTTCTACAACTTCTCTCAATAACTGGATATGATCTATTTTACTAAAACCACTTTTAAATCCAGCTTGTTCTTTTGGTTGGTGGAAACCCAACGTTCTCTGTAGATGAGTTGTAATTACCTTGGTAAAAATTGTGTATAAAACTGATAAAAGGCTGATAGGTCTGCAATTTCTAATATCTTCTTTATCACCTTTTTTAAATATTAATATTAATACTGCATTCTTCCAATCATCTGGCACACCTTTATCATTTAGTTTTTGGTATATAACTTTGCTAAAAAAAATTTCTATTTCTTCACCTGCTTCTTTTTAATATGTCAATTATAATTCCATCATTACCTGGAGCTTTTCATTTTTTCAGAGATTAAAGCATTGGATCATCAAGGTATAGATTCAGGATATTGTCATATTTTAAAGAATATTTATAAAAATGCAACAGCATCAATTAGATTACAAAAGTCAACATTAAGAAGGGTGTAAGACAGGGTGCCTCCATATCTCCAAAACTTTTTGGAGCAGTACTGCAAGAAGTATTTTGTGGATTAAAATAGGAAATCTAAAGGAGTGAAAGTAAATGCAAATTATTTAAGTTATTTAAATTTTTCAGATGATGTAGTTGTTTTTTCAAATAATGTTTTAGAGCTGCAGAAAATGTTGCAGGAGTTATCAGATGAAAGTAGGAAAGTAGGACTAAAGATAAATGTTAAAAAGACTAAAGTAATGTTTAATCGATTTTTTTCAAAATATGAAAATAAAGATTGATTATAATGAATTAGAAGAAGTTAACAGCTACAAATATCTTGGTTAGATTATTAATACAGATGGAAACATAATGGATGAAATTAATCATAGAATTAAACTTGGTTGAAGTGCTTTTGGTAGAAATAACTTGATACTAAAAGGGAATATGCCTATATGTTTAAAAAGAAAGGTTTTTAATAAATGTGTTTTACCAGTTCTTACTTATGGACCTGAGACTTGGACACTTAATATATGAGCAATATGGAGACTTCAGACCACTCAAAGAAGTATGTGGTGATGTGTGTTAGGAGTAACAAGAAGAGATTGAAAACGCAATATATGGGTAAGAGAATAAACAGGTATTATTGATCTCATTGAAAAAATTAAAAGATTGAAGTGGAATTGGGCTGGGCATATTTCTAGAAGAGATGATAATAGATGGACAATTGAAATCTTAAACTGGATTCCAAGAGATTGTAAACACCCAGAAAGAAACCGCATGTGAGATGGATGGATGAAGTAAGAAAGTGTGCAGGGGTGATGTGGAGAAGCTACAGATCGGAGATGGTTTGAACTTGGAGAGACCTTCATTTTGTAGTGGATTGCTAATAGTTGATGATGATGATGATGATAGACAGTAATGTTTATTTAACATTTCTGCAAGGTTTGGTTTGTAATGAGGATGGAGTGAAGGGAGATTTATTATTAAATATCTGAAAAATTGATATCCAAGAAATCTCTCAAATTTGAATTTTGGACTAATGTAGGCAGATGACAGGAAAAGGAAAATCAAAGAGACGTGGTTTATCACAACCAAAATGACATTAGTAAAAGATCAAACTGCAATACACTTTCAAACTCTTGGAATATGCAAATTAGGAAGTTTTGCATATTAATAACAGCGATCGATTATATAGCTGCAGTTTTAGTAAGAATATTTATGATTATGGTACTTGGCACTGAGAATGCATTGAGCTCAATTACAATCTGAAAACATTTATTTTAAAATAGCATATAAGTTTGTGAAGTATATCCACATATACATGCAAAACTTTGGAATGTACAGAAGTATCAGTTCAGAATAGATTACTAACTTATAGAAAAGAAATACAGCCATGGAAATAATTTTATCATTTGCGAGACCTTATTATTTGAATATATTTGAATCTGTTATAGCAAAATATTACTTAACATGTTTATATATAAGGCATTCAAACTCAGACTTTCACATGACCCTCAACTCTCCATGCCATCTCATATTGCTGACCCACCTGACCACACACATGTTGAAAAGATAAATAATCACCAATATTATTATTTCATGCTAAACCAGCAATCATCAGTTGGTCCAGATTACTATCTCCACACATATATACAATCAGTGCTCAGCTTTATATTAAGATAGCCAATCTTCATACTTTAATGGACAGGCTTCAAACTACTCCAACCCACAACTCTTCAGCCACCCATTTCATTGAAAATCTGATGATGGAATGTTTTACTGTAAGATTAATTTAAAATTCATCATAATAATTCACTAACTAAGAGTGTCAATTCTTTCTAATAACTTTTAAATATTTTATGCCTGTTTTCAAATGCTTTTATGTATCTTAAGATTTTTTTAAATAGGAGTTCAAATCTTGTAACTGGTTTTGAATCTACTTTTGTTGAATCTATGTCCAGTTTCTATGACCATGCAATATTTCATGGTTCTCTAATCTGATAATGTTAGTGGACTGCATTTCAAATTGCCTTCAAATCAGTTAGGTACGTTTTGAGTCATGAGCAATTGATAATCGGATGAAATTTCAATTTCCTATTGGAATTTTTGCATACAACATTCTTTCTAAAACCAAACAAAAATCTGGTAATCAATTTTTACCCTACTTCCGCCATATGGACTCTTCAGATTATATTTATGTGTTTGGTGTAAACAACAATGTAGAATTTCAGGATTATAATGAATAGAAAATAGATTTTCTTCAAATGTTTTTTTTCCAGTGATGAATGCTTATTCATCAAAAAAGAATAGATACAATTAGAAAAGGTTTACAAGGGAGTGATTGTAAGATAAATTGAAATTTTAGGAGCAACATGGTAAGAGGAGAAGGATACATGTGGAAAGGGAATGGGAAGGGAAAGGGGAAATGGTGGGCAGTCCAGGCCAGTTCGAAATGCATGCCTTCGTGATTGAAGCCTATGACAGAGGATGGGAGTTCGAGGATTTCCCAAGTGTCTGTGAGGAGTGGAGGTGGGTTTAGTTTAGTATCTCTGGTTTTGAGAGAGCAAATTAAGTCCAAAAGCTTTTGATTGACTGAGTGTATTCTCTGGTCAAAGATAATGGACATTGGAGCAACCAGAGAGCATAGATATGGAAAACTGATAGTGTAATGATTTTCTTCAAATGTTGTACTCCCATTCAGGTATTGTATTCAGAGTTCTTCAGAAAACAGCATGGTTGGCCACATTTCATACCACATAACACTCATTTCATTTATGAAGAAATTTTAGCGGTATTTACAGTAAATTAAAATATAATGAAAAAGAAATGAAAAATGAAATCTTAATTTTCCTAGGGATTGTTTACATGAAATTTATTTTTTTTAAAATCATGCCTTCATAGAAACAAAAATCCCGTAAGCAATTTTAAATGATTTTATTATATATATTCAAACACTAAAAAATAAAATGAAAATATATATATATATTTATTTATGTAGTAATTAATCCCATATTTTTAATTATTTGTTTGTAGGGAATTTTTTTCTTTTTCAAATCAATATTAAGACTGTTATATATATATATATATTGATATTTACATCATCTAATATTAGTATTAAATGTCTTTAGAAAAAATTAACTTTTATCTAAATATTCCAAATACATTTAACTGTTAGTAATAGCACACCGTTGAATGTATTTGGAATATTTAAATAAAATTAAATTTTTCTAAAGACATCAATACTTATATTAGACGCCAATATATAAATACAACTAAACCACCATCATTACAAACCTTCAGGAAAATATTGATACCATGTTTTACATTGAAGATTTTATTATTACAATATGCATGAATACGTAGAAAAAAAAATCTTTAATGTACTATTAGAATTCAACCATATCATTCTTATGAGAATTAGATTATCTTTTCATTAACTGATTTAATTATATTTTTACGATCTTTATTGAGTGTATTGAATGTTAAGAACGTCATCCCCCCCCCCATATGTCATAGCATCGTCTTTTCTTTTTTTTTTTATTTATGTGGATATATATTTATCAAAGTCGTAGAAGGTATCTAACTTAATATATAGAAATATCCTCATTTTAGTAATATAATGCATATAGAGGGATTTGAACTTATTTCAGTTTACTCAACGAATATGTTAATTAATAATATAATACATAAAGGGTCATTAACTCTGTAATGCCATCCTAGTTTATCTGCTTATAATTTGCAAGTTGTTGTGGGAATTCTAATTAATATTTGGATTGTTTTATTTTGTGGGGATGTGTGTTGATATTCATACTTCAATTAAATATTTAATGTGACTTAATCACAAGCAACATGTTATATTTCCAAATATTGTTCAGACAGGAAAATCCCAGTTATTCAAGCAAATACCTAAGAATATTCAAGCAAATACCTAAGAAATATGTGTGATGTGATGTACTGTGGCTTCTCCTTAAACGAAGTCAAGAATGCTAGCCACTTTATGTTCCATTCCCCATTTTAAGTTTTCCCATATTCTGCTCTATCCCATTTCCACAACATAATCTTTGCCAACTCTATGGCCTTTATATCTAAATCTCCAAACCCAGCATAAAAACCAATAATCCACTTTCTGTATAAACACTTTTTCATATTTATTCTTCCATAACTTCATTATATGTACCTTTTCTATTTTCAAGCATTTACATTCAATTAACAGATATCTAATATTTTCTATTCCTTCATTACACAATTTACAGACTAAATCACCCATATTTTTATATTTACATGTATATTCTATTGTTGCTAAAGATCCCGTTCGTGCATTAAACAATAAACTACTTTCCTTACTATTATCATATATTAACTCACACCTAATATTCCATTTACTTCTATATATTTTTAAACTCTTTTTACTCTCCATACTGGTTCTCCATCTCTCTAACTCCCTATTCTTTATTAATAAATCTATTCTTTTATCCTATTCCTAACCACTATAACACTCAACAATCCTCCTATCACAATCATCTCATCTTTTGTACAAATATACCGATATAAATTCTTTATCCAAATCTTTTGCATACCGCATTACCCCTTCTCACCCATCTTGTTGCCTGCCCTTTACTCATAACCCAATTAAATACTATTTTGGCTATTCTTTTATTATCCATAAACTGCAATCTACCAAACATTTTCATTTTACTTTTTGCATCTCTCATATAAAAACTTGACCATCCCATTTCTCCTTGAATTGACTCCCTTGCTGTTCATACATCTGCATCCAATGCATGTCTACCTACTTCCTTTTGAACTTTTTCTAAGTAATCTAATACCCCTTTACTAACACATAATGCATCATTGCCGTATGTTAACCCTGCTACTGCAACTCCCTTCCATATAATTCTAGCTACATCATATTTATTATATGAAAACATTGTTAATTTCTTTATCAGTCCCTTTCTTTTCTTTGCTTCATTTATCAATTTTTTCTCCGATTCATCCAAACAATTTTTCTGATTACTTAAAATAATTCCCAAATATATTTCTTCTACTTCAATGCTCCCATCTGGTATTAGCTTATATTGGCACAGATTCGGCCATTAAGCTATTTCTAATTATCAGGCTGATAAACTTGATAATAGAAGAAGTAAATGATGACTGATTTAGGAAAGCTTGCATTAGCTTCCATCAAGGTTTCATTGACCATCATCTGTCCTCTGTTGATTACTTAAGTTCATATAAGGTGGCAGAACAGTAATAAAAGTAGAATTGCTATTTAAAAATAATCTACAGGCAGATAATATGTGATACTTTTTGTTTTTCTGAAGGTTTGTGATGATGGTATTTTAGTTGTATTTATATATTGGACTATTTCCATTATCTAATATAAGTAGTTAATGTTTTTAGAAAAAATTAACTTTATTTATAAATTTCAAATACATTCAACTGTTAGTAATAGCACACAGGTTAGTGTATGCACTGTGTTTTGAGAGGTATTATTCTCCCTTCTTCTTCGGGTGTTGCTGGTCTGACTAGTGACAGTACTAGCCATACCTCACTATGAGGAATTCTAACATCTACAAAATGTAAACTTGAAATACTGAAAAGAAAAACTACATCTATGAATGAGAAATTGCATCTATAAAATATGTGAATGTGGAAGAATGTATATTGGTGAGACCTGTCATCCCATTGCAGAGTGCATTCAAGAACACAAACTGATGATTAGAATAGAGAAAACAGATGTATCCAAAATAGCAGACCATGTATGTACTAGTGAACATATGTTTAATTGGGAAAATGCAAAAATATTGGATAGAGAAGAAAAAGTACAAAGAAGAAAATTAAAGAAGCTGCTCACATGATAATGGCAAACAATCCCATAAGTCAACTTCGTATAATGTATGGAAACCACTAATCAACTTTGCTCTTAGAAAAAAGTAGAGAAATCAGAAGGAACCTCATAGATAAGAATATGAAATTTATATTGTACTGTTTCCTTTGGCAAGATCGCTCAGTTGGTTAGAATGTTACCTTAAAATTCAATACTTAAGAATATAAGGGCCAGGTTCAATTCCGATGCTAGTACTGTCACTGGTGAGGCCAGCAACATCTGAAGAAGAGGGGAGAATAATACCTCTCAAAACATTGTGCATATATTAACCTGTTTAATGTGCTATTAGTAACAGTTGAATGTATTTGGAATATTTAAAGTTA
Organism: Epiperipatus broadwayi; assembly: GCA_028023455.1. Lineage (NCBI taxonomy): Eukaryota > Metazoa > Onychophora > Udeonychophora > Euonychophora > Peripatidae > Epiperipatus > Epiperipatus broadwayi. Next base: position 3,464,698 of record JAQFVV010006217.1, read on the forward strand.
AATTTTCCTAAAAACATTCAATACTTATATTAGATGATGGAAATGATCCAATATTTTGTTTATCTAATACACATTTGAACAGTCTACTCTCAGATCTTTATAATGTAATTAACTAATGGTTTAAATAGTAGCAAACTCCATACAGTAGTGCCACCTTGTGCAAGCCATAGTAATCAGTGAATGCTCAAAGATTTGTGTATAAAATCCTCATCCAAAGTCTACATACCCAATAGACTACTTTCTCGCTTATGGCATTTATCAGTGATGAGTCTATGAGTCTTGGATCTGAGAGCACAGCAACTAGAACTTAGAATCTAAGATGGTTGCTGGGAGATGGATGTGCATTAGAACCCAAGATCTAGGTACAGTTCTCTCAGATCCAAGGCTTCTTACTGATGAACTAGTCTGTGGTTTATAGGATGAGGAATTTTATGGACAAACCTTCCTGAATTTCAATGATTACTATGGCTTGCACTAGGTGGCTCTACTGTATAGAGTTATGGCTATTTTAATAGCTTGTATAAACATAGGAAAAGTGATAATGTGATCTTTAACTAATGATATATGTGCTTGAGATAGTTTTTAGTTGTTTATTCTACTGCAATGAAAACTTCTGGTGATTAGAAAACTATAACATGTGATATATATTTAATAATAATTTACTAATCAGGGGTTTTGTTTGGAGATAATGATATAAGTTTCTAAGCTAGAATACTTAAATTAATGTACCTCTGTCCAAGAATCATTACCTAGAAAGGGAATAAAAAAACATGTTGGAAAACAGAAAGGGCAATAATTAAAAACTTTTAATTGTTGAAAGAATGGCCCAACTTAACAATCAGAATCAAAATGATTCTTGAGATTTTCTTTAGGTCTATATATAATATTAAGGATCATAAAGATTATTTTACTGGTGGAAATTATGGTTGAAAAAATTCAGAAAACTTTGCTATAAAATTGTTTTGTTTTTTTTTAAAGAAATGTTTTCTGTATACTAAAGTGTATTCATATGTCAGACTTGAATATATTTATTCCTTTGCTAGATTTTGATAATGAAAACATTTTTTTTCTAGTTTGTTTAGATATTTATGATTATTGTTTACAATATATTTGTGCAGTATTTATTTTTTTAAGAAGAATAAAGTGTTTAGATTCATATTTTATTCGAAAATATTTAATTTTAGAAAAGGTGAGATAATAAAAATTAATAACATACAGCTGCAATTTGTACTTAGTTGAAAATGAATTTTTTATATTTATTGCAATAAAATTATTTTTGTTATTTTTTATAAATTAGAAGTAGTATTTTTAATACAATTTTGTTAAGTTTAAGTACTCTAAACAATAATTTATTCAGACATTACAAACTAAGTTCAAAGAATTCTAATTTTTTTAAAAATTTAATATTATGAGCGATGAGATAAATATCCAGTAAGGACAAATGTACTGTTCTTTTAAAAATCTTACTATGTAGTTCAGTTTTTTTTTCAATCTATGTTTACAAAACTGAAATAATGTTTTTAAGAATAATTTTTGTTTATAAACATATATTTCTAACAAATAATTAAAAAATTTCTGAAAATATAATAAAGATTTTTCCTTTTGTTTGTATTTGTGATTTATATTTGTTTATCCATGTAACGAAGTTGTTTCTTTCTTTTTTATAATCTAAAGCTTAAGTGCATTCGGTTAAGTTCATCAATGATTGTAGTTTACTTCACTGATAATGCACTCAGCTTTAGATTAGAAAGGAGAAAGAAACCATTTTGTTACGCAGATGGATAAATATATGCAAGTTTGAACAAAGAATAAAGGTAAATTTGATGAAATAAAAAATTGTAAATTAATCCGACCTGTTGCTAGAGATTTTGAAAAAAATATTAAAAACTAAAGGTTTAACTCAATGACAGACTGATAGAGTTATGAACTAAATATATATAGATCAAAGCCCACTCTTTTCTTTTCTAGTATTTGAATGACAAACAACATCTGAATGACAAACAACATCTGAATCACAAACCATACATTATTATTATTTAAATAATATTTTAATTTGCGAAGCGCCTATAGTTGAAAACTGAAATAAATCAAGATACTGCAAATGTCTAATGCTCATTTCAATATGTAACTGACAGCCAATCAGATGGCAAGGATAGCCATCTTAAATGACATCAAACCTAAACACACAACAAAGATTTTACGAGAAAAGGGCTGCGTGAAATCTTTGTTGTGTGTTTAGGTTTGATGTCATTTAAGACGGCTATTTTTGCCATCTGATTGGCTGTCAGTTATGTATTGAAATGAATGCTAGAGATTTGCTCTTCTCAGTATTATTATTTATGAAAGACTGTTCGAATTCTTATCACACTTAAATTCATCGTCTTGCTTTTTATTCTAGCAATTAATTTTTTGCACTTTTTTTTCTATTTTATTTCTGTTAAAATGTTACTTCCAAAACTCTGAGTTTTTATGAACTTTTGAGCAATAAGATTGATTTTGCCCCACATGGTTTCATGCAACGGGGGAGTAGTAAATCCTGGAGCTTGGTTAATGATATCCTCAAAATTTTAATCCATTACCATAGTTAAAAAACATCAATTCTTTTCAATGTCCATTTTCCACATCCATTAAGGAGTCAAAATAAATATAACTCATATAGGTAATGATATTATTATGTAGCTACATGGGAGATGATGAAATAAATTGTTAATGATTTATGAAGTGTTAAGCATTTGTATTAAGTATTATAGATTAATAGAAACAGTCCATTGGGTAATGTTTTTCTGAAAATTTGTGATGTCATTTTGCTTGTGATTATATGTTGAACTATTTCCATCATTTAGAATTAATTGCAAATGTTTTAGAAAAAAATATACTATATTTCGATTTTTCAAATATATTGAACTGTTAATAATAGCATACAGGTTAGTATTTAAAACAGCGTTTCTAGTGATATGGTTCTTTTCTGTTTTTCAAATGTTTCTGGGCTGACCAATGGCATAGGAATCTATCCGGGGATCTTAAATACTGAGTTTAAATTGAAATTTTAATCATTCTGTATTCACGAATTTAAAGATTCAGGTTTGACTCTAATTATAGTGCTGTCAATAGGATAATAAATAATACCTCTCGAAACTTTGTGTTAATGTATATTAATCTGTGTTTTATTACTAACATTTGAATATATATGAAATTTGGAATAGAGTTTGAAAGTTTCTAAAGATATTTAACAATTAATTTTAGGCCATGGAAATAGTTCAATATATACTTTGTTGGTTAATAGTTAGTGTATACATTTATCTTTTAAACATCTTTATAAAAACTAAACTTAAAGAGGAAATTAATAATGGAAGTAATTATTAATGAGAATTTAAAAAAAATGTCTCTGTGTTCCTTGGAGAAAATAAATAAACGGTAAGAATCTTTAATGAAAGGGGTCTGGTGCTTTTATCATTCGATTTACTTAAAAATAATTTCATTTTGCTATAAATGGAAAATAAGTTGTATCGTAATGGCGAAATTTATGCATAATGAAGTTATTCCATTAAATTTCAACCACTTTGTATTTTATCTCATTAAGATAATTTACAAAGAGCTGAATAATATATTTTTGAAAATAGGGGGGGGGGGATATCCTTAATATTGGAAGATAGTTTTATGAAAGTTATTTTACATTATGTGTAATAAAATTTAATAGTTCATTGATTTATGGTAAATAAATTCATTCTTTTTAAAACAATAAGATATTAAAAATATAGTCGAAAAATATTTAATATCGTTATTGATTTAGAAATAAGTTGTTCTTGTCCTTATATAAATGAAGAGCAGTGTTACTAGTATGACGTATGTGAAGTCACGTGACTTGATAATATTGATTGTTACGTATCAATCAATCAATAATGTTCAGTTCTATGGCTAAGTTCATAAAGCAGTCATACAACCAATTCATTCACTTCTCCATTCTGTTCTACTTACTGGCCAGATTGTCAATTTTACCTATCTCCACTCTTCTTTAAAAATTCCAGCAAAATCAATCTCCATTCTTTCTTATTGTTTCTATCCATTATTTCTTCCAACAACTATCTTTCATTCCTTCTTAGTTATTCAGATTCTCTTTTTACTTCTAATTTCCTCAGTCATTCTTTTTTTCTCATTTACTCTTTCCAAAATTTGTCTCCTTTGTTATTCTATTCATCCAACTAATTTTCTCCTTTCCTCTTCATATTCGCATCTCAACTGTCTCTCAATCTGCTTCTAACTCTTTTACTGAGTATTTATAATGATTCATTGTTATAAGATATTAGCATGTAGTCATATGAATAAATTAATCTCTCATTTCTCTGTTCAAGTTTTAAACATTTATTGTAGGGATGATGGACTCAGACCACTTCATTGTTAATCATCAATCATTTTCTTCTGACCATCAATCTTTCTGGCTGTTATATACATTTTTTAATGAATTGAATCATTCATAAAATGAATTAGGATAATTTCATTCTGATATTTGTAGTTTAACTCAGAGTTCAGATAATCAAATATCTGCCCATTCTTTTTCTTTGCTGTCCATTAGGATGCTGATAACACTAAATTGGTATCATTACTTTTCTCTGGTATTCTTTTTCAATAACCATAAGATATAATTATGGGGCATGTCATTGCTTAAACAACTTTGATTTTCATTTTTAAAGGTGTGGGATAGTATCTAAAAATATTTTTCAGAGTTTTCATTCTAATTCTATTTTACGCTAGTCTACTGATATTACATTATTTCATTGTGTTCAAGAACAATTCAATTTAGCAAGATTGTCTGTCACTGGAAAACTTTAAAGCCAACACACAACCCTGCTATCACAGTATTCATCTTCACATTTAGTCATAATCTTACCATTTCATTTAGTTCTAATGCAACACCAGTAATGGGAATCTTAAAGTGGTGTTGGCTACTTTTAATGTAAATCAACATATCTGAGATTGGTGATATTTCTCTCACCAATTTTTAATTCCATACTGCCTTTTTATATTACATATTGCATATTCAGTATATACATTGAATGGTTCAAGATTATAACATGAAGCCCTGTGTAATTCCTTTGTCAGTGTGAAACTAGTCTTTTTATCATAGGCAGTTTTAATAATAGAATTCAGTAGATTTATTAGAATAGTGAAATGTTCTAGTATATCCAATTATTTAAGAATAATCCATAATTAGTATGTTCAATTTAATGTTATAATCAATAAAGCATATACCAACTTTTTTCTGATATTCCTTGAATTTTTCAATTACTTATGTAACAGTAATGTTATTTCTTTTTCCTTCATTTTTCCTGTACCATTTAATATATCGATGCTTAATGATTTTCAGGATAATTTACATGTAGATGTTATAAAAAATAAGATAAATGGAATGCACATTGTTTTTTTAATCTGTTGATCATTATGTAATTTGTCAGATTAATTAGTATAATTTTTCAATACTTTTATTGATGCTTTGTCAGTTTCCTGAAAGTTTCTGTTGTATACGATGAACTTCAAGTTCATTCTACCCTTTAGCAAAGCTTCTTTAACGTATACATCAAATTAAAAGCATCTTAGTTCATCATTGTTATCTACATACTGCATTATTTTCATCTCTGTTCCTTTGATATTCTATTACAATCTGTGCATTGCAAAATTTTGACAAATAGAAATGTGGCTGAAAGCCTACTTCTGTTTTCACATCTTCACTGAAAGATTGTTTTTATTTTTTGCAATCTTTTATTTAAATATTGTTTCAGTATTGCATCTCATTTTTCTAGACTGCTCTTTTGACTTTCTTTTCATGTTTTTACGAGATATTTACTCATTTTCGTCTTCATATGTCAATTTTGCAGGTACTACTATATCTTCAGACATACATTTGATTTTTCTAGTTGCTGACATTTTTAGTTATTCTTATTTCCATCCACAATTCATCATATTCGCCATCATATATTAAATTAAAAATAATTTAAAACAAAACTGAAATAGACAACTCACTATAAATAAAAATATTACTTAATACAGTAATCCGTTTTTCATTTCTTAATGGAACCTTTTCAAGATGTTTCTTTTTTTTACACAATCACATGACCAATTACCCTACAGCAACTCTCCCAGTGGACATTATTTACATTACATTATAATAAATATAATTATTAAAATACATCCACTAAATATAATTAGTAAAATACCTATATGTACATAAAAATGATGTACCTCAAAATCTCAATCAATTTCTGGTATTCATAAAATCTGTAAGTATGTTCTCTAGAATATATCTAAGATGTTGGAAAATTTTGTAGCTTACATATGAGTAATAGTTTCTGCTGCTTTGCATACCTATATTTATCTATTAAACTAAAATCTTTCCCTGTAGGGTACCAAGATGTGTAGAACTTTATAAACAGCATTATTTTCTATCCACATGTTTATTTGAAGCTCATTTTTCTTCTTTTTGCCTGGCACTTTATATTGACCATCAACATTTCCTACCTTTTCATTTTCAACTGTAACAATTTAGCTAACTGTTAACTAGAGGTTTTTTTTCACATAATTTATTTCAAATTTTGGCCATATTTTTTATATGTTTGTATGGTTATGGCAGAGACTTGTATTATAGTAATGTTGAATGGGTTTCCATGAGACCAAATTCACATTATTCAATCTTCCACAAGTTTATATTATGATAGCCCTTGCAATAAACTTCTGACAATAAAAGGCACATCATTTATTCTGTCTTTGAACTGAATAATATATAGTATGATCTCATTAAAATCTCCCAGGCCCTTTTACTTAAGTAATATTTAAGGTACCATTTGCGCGATACATTTCTACCTTGATTACATAGGGGGGTTTTTGTCACAGTTTTTGCATTTCCATTTTTAATGCTTATTTATTTGCACTGTTTGATTTATCTTTTTACATGAAGCAATATCAGTAATTGAATGCTAAATGGATTTAATTAAATAAAATTATAGACAACTTGAATGGGAGTTGGAAAGTTACTGTCTGTAGAGCTGATTATTTTTAATGCAACTTTAAGATCAAAATTCAGAATAACTGGGCATGCTGACTTTATCCCACAAATGATAAAAATTATCACAGTTAAGAAAGCTATAAAGCAGACCTGGGCAACCTTTTGCAAATAGTGGATCCTCATAAGATATTGCTCATCATAAACTGGCTACACTAAAATTAAATGTTATGAGCATTCTATTTAATATAAAATATTAAATATAAATTTAATATGAAGTTACTTGTTGTGTTTGGTTAGGCTTGCAGGTTCAGTTCAAACCAACAGATACAAAAAGAACAACTATTCAGCAATAAATATGTACAATTTATTAGTACAAAATATATACACATATTAGTTAACAAATGTACAAATACAGTTGATATGCTTCAATGCTGAGATAGTCATGTGGAGTAAGGAACTCGCTTCCAGCTAATGATTAGCCTGCATTGTGGGTTCTGGTAAGACTCTTCCAGCTATATAGTTAGCTTGCCTCGAGTCGGCTCTAGTTCAGACATAGCAGTTTCCAGTCTGTAGGTGGACTTGCCTCACTGCATGGACATCTCAATAATGACTAGATAAATACCTTTGCTGATGGGAGGTTTAATGGAGAGCACGTTCTGTCGTTCAGGTTAACAGAAGTAATTGCTCTCTGCCTTGCCTCCCAAAGGCTGACTATTTAAAGGCAGATCCCTTATCTTGCTGGAAACATTCTGATTCAGTGCACAAACCCCAGTGAAGGTTTTAATCCCATTGAATAGCAACTGGGTGCTAGCCAATCAGGTAAGGAATCTGGAATAGTCCACTTCTGAAGGCAGGTCAGATATGACATTACTGTCATAGATTGAAGCAGATTTGGACTGGAAATACAGGTAGAAGAGATGGTAATAAATAAATGGACAGTTGAAATCTTAAAATGGATTCCAAGAGATTATAAAAGACCTAGAAAATGACCACATGTCAGATGGGTGAATGAAATAAGGAAGTGTGCTAGGTGACGTGAAGAAGAGAGATTAGAAATCCGAGATGGATCGAACTTGGAGAGACCTTCTAGTGGGTCAATAATGGTTGAAAATGATAATGATTGCAAAAATAAAGAAAATGCACACAAATTTATATAATGCTATTCTAATATTATTGTGAATTAAGAATGCTAAGAAAATTGTAAAGGGCTGCAGATAAAACATATCTGGTATAGATAGAGATTTAATTAAGAGATTTATAATTTAGACCCAATTTTTTAAAATATTATTTTTTATAATAGCTATTAGTATTATTATTTTCATCAGCAGTATAATGACATTATAAGTATTAGGTGATGTTATTTCAGCATTAAAATAATCAAACTGTTTTTTGTTCAGCTCATAACAAATAACAAGGCTTCACTAGATTCATGGTTCTTGGGGTCATTCTATCATTACAGAAGCATCCCACACAGAATGTCCGTACTGCTTTTTGGTAATCATAAAAGTAGCATTATGATTGTTCATAATGTTAAATTCATAAGTTTAACATTAACTGCAAACATTACAAGATTATTTCTGCTTACGTTTAACGTAATTTTGTCCATTACACTCCAAAGCCATCTACTGGGTATTTGAATAATCAATAGGCATCAGATAATGGTGAATTTATATGTAATTCCCTCAAATAAGTGAATTTATATGTAATTCCCCCAAATAAGTCTGACTTATTACTATATGTGTTAGATTTAAATTTCTTATTGAAGAAATCCAGAAATTAGTCTGAATAGGTATTTATTTAAAACTTCTTCGTCCCAGTGTTTTTAAAGCTGTATTTATATATATATTAATATTTTATTTAATTTTGTAACCTTTTAGTAAAGAAATCGTTTTTCCAGTGACCTTGCACTATGTTAATCAGCAATTATTAAAACGCTTTTTAATTAGTAAAAATTAAAACTAATTTTATGTCATGAATTGTTTATTAATTTAGAAATATTAATCAGTAATAGCGCTCTCTAGTGAGAATTTTTTATAACTTATTAGAATAGAAAAAATGTTAATGTTTAAAATATTATTTAATAGAATTTGTACAAAGAATTGGTACTGTTGTGTGTGGAGGGTAATTATTTCACCTTTGAACAATGTCTAAAGAAATATTAATAATCTGTAGTTGTATATCTGTTGAGTAGACCAAAACAGCATCATAGATTGATTTATCTAAATCACAAAAAGTTTTATCATGCTGTTTTGCAATTGGGAAAAAGTCTGCATTGAAGTAAAAATTTGGTCATAATTGTTCATTATGTGATATTGGATTATTTTAATATATACTGAAGTATATAACTTTTATACCACGAATAAGCAGTGATTTCCAGTCAATTCCTTCCACATGCAAATAGAATCTTTTTAGAATTTTATTTGTAAAAGATTGAAATGTTACGTTGTATGTCTTTCCATATCCATGTTGTTAGTTATCAAAAATGTGGTAATATGAGCAGTCATTCCATTATATTATCTACTTTTATAATTACAACATTTTCTTAATATAGACATGTATTTTTTTGTTATTAATGCACTAAAAGGAATATAACTGGAAAAAGATTTGCTGTTAATAAATATTAGAATGTTTATTAGATGTAATATGTTGTACTATTTTTATCATCTATGAGTGAAAGCGCTCAGTTGGTTAGAGTATTTGCCTTAAATTCAAGAATCTAAAGGTACGAGTTCAACTCCTAAGTGAATATTGTCACTGTGCACATAGGCCAGCAACACCCGAAGTAGAGTGGAGAATAGTACTACCCAAAATGTTGTGTAATTACTAACCTGTGTTGTCTATTTGTGTGTTATTACTAACAAGTTGTTTGTATTTGGAAAGTTTAAATAAAGTTTTAAATTTTCTATGCATTCAACATTCACTCATAGTCGATGGAAATGGTCCAACATATCAAATCTAATAATTTAGCATCATCACACACCTTCAGACAAATATTAAAACATTTATCTTTTATTGCAATCTCTGTAATCCTATTATGTATGCATGAGCTTCTTGAGTCCTTTTTTATTTATAATTCTTCTAATTCGTTCATTTAATATTTATGCATTGTTGACTTTTATATTTTATTATATTAACTATTTGAACAATATTATCTGGGAAAGGTGTTTCTCTGTTGCACTAAAATATTGGCATTATTGTTAATATTATTTGGGAAAAGTGTTTTCCCTGTCACACTAAAATATTAGAATTATTGTTAATATTATTTAGGAAAAGTGTTTTCCCTGTTGCATTAAAATATTAGAATTGTTGTTAATATTATCTGGGAAAAGTGTTTTCCCTATTGCACTAAAATATTAGGATTATTATTATTATCATCTGGGAAAGATATTTTCCCATTTCGACTAAAATATTAGGATTCTTGTTTATATCTGGGAAAATTGTTTTTCCTATTGCATTAGGATTATTATTAATATTATCTGAGAAAGATGTTTTACCTGTTGCCCTATAATATTAGATTTATTGTTTTTATTACCTGGGAAAGGTGTTTACCCTGTTACATGAAAATATTATGATTATTGTTAATATTATATGAGAAAGGTGTTTTCTCTGTTGCATAAAATATTAGGATTATTCTTAATTTTATCTGGGAAAAGTGTTTTCCCCGTTGCACTAAAATATTAGGGTTATTCTTATGTAATTAGTTATGAAGACTTCAGGATTTGTTTGTCAGTTCTATGTGATATTTATTTACTATTCATTCTTCAGTCAGATGGCGCTAGTGTGGTAGATTGGATTAAAAAGAATGGATGGAATATAAGAAGTAAGCAAAAGGAATTTGATTTTGATATAAATATAGATATGGAGAAGGAATGGGTTTGTAAAATTAATGGTAATAAAGTAATTTATAAATGTAATGGAGAAGAAAGAATTAAAAGAATTTATAAAAGAGTAGTTAGGAAAGAAGAAATTGTTAAAATTGGGTTTTTGAATATGCAAGGTGGTAGGAAACCAGAAAAGTGGATGGAATTAAATAAAACAATTGAAAATGAAGAGCTTGAGTTATTAGCAGTAGTGGAAACACATTTAAGAGAAGAAGAAGAACCTATTTTGGAACAGTTGGTATGGCAGGGTATAAATAGAAAAGAAAAAGAAAAAAGGGGTGGTGGTATAGGTGTTATATCAAAAAAATATTTAAATATTGTTAAATGTCAAGAACACTTGTGGTTTGAAATAAGGTTGGGTAGACAAGAATGGATGGTGGCTATAGTTTATATAGCTACTGGAGATAGTCAAATTATATTGGAGTGGAATAGTAACATATACGAATGTTTAGTTAAGGATATACAAAGTTTTAAAGAAAAGGGGAAGAGAATAATGGTTATAGGGGATATGAATGGACATATTGAAGAAATTGATGATGTAGATAATAAAAATGGACAGCTTTTGAAGAATTTTTGTCAGAAAGTGAATTTGAGTATTGGAAATTTATTAAATATTTATGAGGGACAATACACATGGTCCAGAAATAATATATTTCACACAATAGATTATGTATTGGTAGAGAAAGAGGGAATAAATAAAATACGGAAAATTAAGGTATTTGATAATGAAGAAAAAGTATGCACTAGTGATCATAATTTCATTGTAATTGAAATGGTTAGTAATGTGATGGAGAATAGAAATAAAAGTAGAAATAATAGTAAAAGATGTGGATGGAGAGTAAATGATAAGAATAAGTTGGAAGAGTATAAAATACAAGTTGAAGAAATAATGGAAGAGTGGGTTGGGGATGAGTATAAGGATTGGTGTAAGGAAGTAGAAAAAGTTGCAAATAGGGTTTTAGGTGAGAATATTGAAAAGAATAAAAGTAATAAAAAAATTAAAATTAGTAAAAGTGTAAAAGAAAGGAAAGAAGCATGTAGAGAATATAAGTGTGCTATTAAGAATAAGGAAAGTGAAAAAGATATTAATGCTAAATGGGAAAAGTACTTAGAAAAGAAGAAGTTGGCTAAAATAGATATTTATAGAGAGAGAATAAAATTGAATAGTAAATTGTTGGAGGATATTAATAAAAGTGGAAGAGATGGAAGTAAAAAATTTTGGAATTATATTAAAAGGAGAAATGTAGGGGAGAGAGAGTTAGTATTACTAGATGATGAGGGAACTGAGTGTAGTTCTAGAGAAGATTTAGAGAGAATCTTAAATAGTTATGTAATGAATATAGAAAAGATGTTAGATGTGAATGATAGAATATTAGAAAATATGAAAGAATATAGTAATGGGAATATTAGTTTTTCAGAAAATGAACTAAATGAGGTAGAGAAGAAATTGAAAAGTGGGAAGGCAAGAGGTTTAGATGGATGGGCAGCAGAGATGGTAATGAATTTAGGATATAGGGCAAAAGTAAAGTTATTATCCTGTTTTAATAAAATGGCACAGAATAGAGTTTTCCCAAGTAGTTGGAGTAATACAAGAGTAAGGTTATTATTTAAAGGAAAGGGTAAGGATCATAGAAAGTTGAATAATTATAGACCGATAGCGGTAACATCAGTTTTATATAAAGTTTTCTCATATATGGTGGCTAGTAAAGTTGTAAAATGGATGGAAGGGAATAATGTAGTGGGTGAAATGCAAGGAGGTTTTAGATTAGATAGGCGTATAGGAGATAGTTTATTTGTAGTTACACAACTTATGGATATGAGTAGGAATGCAGATAAACAGTTATATATGAGTTTTATAGATATAGAGAAGGCATATGATAGAGTAAATAGAAATAGATTATCGATAAGTTTAGCAAATTTGGGAATGGATGAAGCTTTAATAGATATTATTAAGAAATTATATGAAAATAATTATTATATATATCAATTAGAGAATATAGAATCAATTAAAGTTAAAAATGGTGTGGGACTAAGGCAAGGATGCCCTATGTCACCTATTTTGTTTGTGTTGTATTTGAGTGAAATGGAAAGAGCAATAGAAAGATTAGGAAGAGGGATAGAGATACCGTTAATAGGTAGTAAGGGAGTATATATTTTGTCAGGTCTTTTTTTTGCAGATGATATATTTTTGTGTGCAGAAAAAAGAGAAGATATGGAAGTTATGTTGAGGACATGTGCAAGGGTGGGTAAAGAGATGGGGATTAAATTTAGTGAAGAAAAATCAAATATAATGATGGTTAATACTGAGGAAAGAGAAGATGTAGAATTTTTATTGGGAGATATTAAGTTAAGTGTGGTGAATAGATATAGTTATTTGGGAATTATTTTAAGTAATCAGAAAAATTATTTGGATGAATGGGAGAAAAAATTGATAAATGAAGCAAAGAAAAGAAAGGGATTGATAAAGAAATTAACAGTATTTTCATATAATAAATATGATGTAGCTAGAATTATATGGAAAGGAGTTGCAGTAGCAGGGTTAACATATGGTAATGATGCATTATATGTTAGTAAAAAGATATTAGATTATTTAGAAAAAGCTCAAAGGGAAGTAGGAAGACATGCATTGGATGCAGAAGTATGGACAGCAAGGGAGGCAATTCAAGGAGAAATGGGATGGTCAAGTTTTCATATGAGAGATGCAAAAAGTAAAATGAAAATGTTTGGTAGATTGCAGTTTATGGATAATAAAAGAATAGCTAAAATAGTATTTAATTGGGTTATGAGTAAAGGACAGGTAACAAAATGGGTGAGAAAGGTAATGCGCTATGCAAAAGATTTGGATAAAGAATTTATATCAGTATATTTGTACAAAAGATGGGATGATTGTATTAAGAGGATTATTGAGTGTTATAGTAGTAAGGAATGGGATAAAAGAATAAATTTATTAATAAAGACTAGGGAGTTAGAGAGATGGAGAAATAGTATGGAGAGTAAAAAGAGTTTAAATATATATAGAAATAAACAGAATATTAGGTGTGAGTTAATATATGATAATAGTAAGGAAAGTAGTTTATTGTTTAAGGCTCGAACGGGATCTTTAGCTACAAAAGAATATACATGTAAATGGAAAAATATGGGTGATTTATTTTGTAAATTATGTAAGGAAGGAATTGAAAATATTAGGCATTTGTTAATTGAATGTAAATGTTTGAAAACAGAAAGGGTACATATAATGAAGTTGTGGAAAAATAAATATGAAAAGAGTGATTATACAGAAAGTGAATTATTGGTTTTTATGCTAGGTTTGGGAAAAGATAAGGGGGATTTAGATATAAAGGTTATAGAGTTGACAAAAATTATGTTGTGGAAATGGGATAGAGCAGATTATGGGTAAATTTAGAGTGGGGAATGTAAAAGAAAGTGGCTAACAGGTTTATCTGGGCTTAATTGCTGAGATATTCTTGACTTCGTTTAAGGAGAAGCCATAATACATCACATCACATCACATCACATCACTGCTCTTAATGCAGATATTAAATATAAACTGATAAAGTCATATGGCACTTTGTTAGGAATGATCATTATGCTAACAAACTAATGAATTAAATCTCCCAAGTATTTAAGGGTTTGAAGCCAAGACATTATCATAGAGGAAGCATCATCATTATCATCTACTCCTATATTAATATACCATTAGTTTGAAAAGTACACTAATTATAAGGCCATTACATATAAATGGCCTTTCTTACACCACATAGAAAGCCAAATAGCCAGAAACTGTTGGTGGAAGTCTTTCGGACATTTTCTCAACTGCCAGAAGGTGGCTCACATAATGATTGCCCTTAGCAGTTGTTATTAATTTGTAATTTTATTAATAATCAACATCATTGCACACTGACATCATGCAATCTAGTAAAGTATTCGATATTCATCTTAAGAAAAAATGTTTTATACAAAATTTGTTCATTATATAATGAAAACAAATGTAGAATATATATTATATATGAGAGATGATGCTAGGTAATTTTGGTTATGGTAATAGAAATGAGAGAGGACATAGATTTGCAGAGTTTGCAGAAAAAAAAAACCCTTTATATTATGAATTCTTTTTTCGAGAAAAATGTTAAACACAAATGAATATGGAAACATCCAAGTGAAGGTATGCCAGAATTGGATTATATTTTGACTAATAGAAAATATGCATTTTAAGATTGTAATATTCTTAATAAATTCAACACAGGAAGAGATCATCAATTAATAAGGTGTAAGATGCAAAACTAGAGAGGGGAAAAAATATTAAGAAAAACAATATTTATAGTTGATATTCTTAATCCTCAGAAACATTCCAACGAATTAAAATTAGACCTTGCAAATCATTTTCAAATGTTAACAAATTTGAATGAAATGAATAGGATGATAACTGATACACTTCTAAAAACTACAACAAAGATATCTGGTACAAAAAAGCAACAATTGGCCAGTAAAATTTCTACTGAGACAAGACAATTTATGAAGAAAAGAACAATTCAATATCTCAAATTTTGTAAAATGTTGTGAAAAAGAGTTGATAATGATATAAGAAAGTATAATTGGGAACTAGTAAGCAAAGCTATAGAAGAGATTAAAAGTTTCGAGAGTGTAAGACAACATCTTGGTATTGGTAGGAAACTTATTTCTGCAATAAGAAAAAAAGATGGAACTATTAATAAAAAAAAGAGAGATGGCATCATGAACTGTATAGAAGAGTTCTATCAAGAATTATATAGCAATAAAGAACAATGAAAAGTGTCTACTACAACTATTTCATCTTCTGAACTGCCCAGGATTTTAAAGGAAGAAGGGAAACATGCAATTAAATTTATTGAAGAAGAGAAAAGGTCCAGGTAATGATGGAATTTATAATCAATATCTTAAAAGAAGCAGGTGAAAAAATAGAATTTTTTTGGCAAAGTTATATACCAAAGGTCTAACTGATAAAGATGAACCAAATGATTGGAAGAATGCAGCATTAATATTTAAAAGTTTGATAAAAAAGACATTAGAAATTACACAGTTCTGTTCAAAAATTATTACAATTTGTCTACTGCAAATTTTTGATTTTCACTAACCAAAAGAGCAAACTGGATTTAAAAGTTGGTCTAGTACAATGGATTACACCCAAATATTGAGAGAAGTTCTAGAAAGGAACTGATAAATATTAGTTGCCGTTATGCTTTGGATTTGTAGATTGTGAAAAGGCATTTGATTCTGTAAGCATTTCTTTAGTGACCATTGAGATATAGACTCAGGATATTGTCATATTCTGAAGAATATTTATAGAAATGCAACAGCAACAATTAGATTACATATTGATATTTAAAAAATTAACATTGAGAAAGGTGTGTGACAGGGTGACTCCATACCTTCAAAACTTTTTACAGCAGTTTTGTAAGAAGTATTTTGTGGATTAAAATGGGAAGCAAAGGGAATAAAAGTAAATGCAGTTAAATTAAGTCATCTAGATTTTGTAGATGATGTAATTAGTTTTGCAAATAATGCTTCAAAGCTTCAGGAAATGTTGCAAGAGTTATCAGATGAAAATAAGAAAGGATTAAAAATAAATGTTAAATAAAGCTAAAGTAATGTTCAATGAATTTTTTCAAAAGATGAAAATAAAGATTGAAAATGATGAATTAAAATGACAAATACCATGGTCAGATTATTACTACAGATTGGAACAGAATCGACAAAATTAATTGGTTGGAGTACTTATGGTAGAAATAATTTAATATTATAAGGAAATATATCTATGTGTTTGAAAAGGAAGGTTTTTAATAAATGTGTTTTATCTTTACTTATGGATTTGAGACCTGGACACTTAAGAAAAGAGAAATACAGACTTCAGATCACCCAATCAAATGCGGAGTGATGCATGTTACGAATAATAATAAGAGATCAAAAACAAAATATATGGGCGAGAGACCACATAGGTGTATTTAACATCATTGAAAAAATTGGGAGACTGAAGTGGAGTTGGGCTGGACATATTGATAGAAGAGATGATAATAGATGGATAGTTGAAATCTTAAACTGGATTCCAAGAGGTTGTAAATGACCTAGAAAAAGACCACATGTGATATGGATGGATGAAATAAGGAAAGGTGCTGGGATGATGTGAAGAAGAGAGGCTAGACATTGGAGAGGATGGATTGAACTTAGAAATTTTATGCATAAAATATAATAAACATCATATGACAATCACCTCTTATGCTTGTATATAACTGTTGTAAGAGGTTATGGTCATGTGATGTTTATCGGCTTAAAACCAATCCTGCCTAATAAGATATTGGTGGCTATGGTTATTAAAGAATCAAAGACACCAAAATATATGGGTACTGAAATGAGTTCAGACCTATATGACTATATAAGATAATGATCTTGAATTGAAAACATTATTGTGTTTTCAATTGTATTCTCATAGTTTTGTAGTTAAGTAGAGATAAAAGGTGGCTGCTGGAGGGTTACATTAGATCCTAAGATTTGGTGCAGTGCTCTCAGATTCAAGGCTCCTCAGTGATGAAAGCCACAAGCTATAAACTAGTCTGGGGATATTGGATGAGTAGGCACTGGATAGAGATTTTATGCACAAGCCTTCTGGCATCCATTGATTACTCTGACTTGCACTGAGTGGCACTAGAGTTTTGCCTGTTTTAGTCTTATAGTATTATATGAATTTCTGTTATATAAATTAAAATGCACTAAAAATAGATTGAAAAATGTATGCATCACAAAAAAAGGTGGTTCATTGATTTTTAAAATGTTTTTAAAAAGTAGGACTAATAAAATATCAAAGTTGAATTTATTAGATAATATCAACACAATATAAAAGCATTGGAGGAGTTTCATTTAAGAATATGTTGTAAAATTCTAAAAAACAATGCCAAGATCATAAAATCAATCAATTTATGTTTTTCTTCTTGGTGAATGTGATATTATGGAGGCCACTATTGTAAATCACACCTTCATAGGAATGGTATAAATGAAATGAACAATATACAACTTCTAAAAAGTATTTTATGATGATCTTGAGCTTTTGTGGAAGAAATAGATGGCATTATTAGGATCATCCCAATGACATTCTAAAGAAGTGCAATCATATCCATTGGGGAGATGTGACAAAGAATATAATATGTTGGAATATTAGAATTACACATGATGTTGAAGCATTTTAGAAAGAAAAGTTTTCTGTTGAAGAAATTAAAAAACAGAAGGTTCTGTATGTGGAAATATTTGTATTTCTGAGATGATTGCTTTGTAGTCATCATAAAACTCATTTCTAGAGGGAATTAGCCATATTTATTTATGACTATCTGATGTGTAAATATATCATCATCATCATCAACCATTATTAAATCCACTGCAAGATGAGCTTTCCAAGTTCAATCCATCTCCGATCTCTAGCCTCTCTTCTCCACATCACCCCCTACACACTTTATTTTACCCATTCATTTCACATGTGGTCTTTTTCTGCTCTTTTACTATCTCTTGGAATCCAGTTTAACATTTCAATTGGCCATCTATTATCATCTCTTCTAGCTAAATGTCCAACCCAACTTCACTTCAGTCTTTTAATTTTTTCAACATCAGCAACACCTGTTTGTTCTCTTACTCATGTATTGCATTTTCAATCTCTTCTTGATATTCCTAACCCGCATCTTTCCATACTTCTTTGAGTTGTCTGAAGTCTCTGTATTGCTCTTTTATTAAGTGTCCAAGTCTCAGATCCATAAGTAAGAACTGGTAAAACACATTTAATTAAAACCTTCTTTTTCAAACACATAGGTATATTTCCATTTAATATTAAGTCATTTCTACCAAAAACACTCCAGCCAATTTTAATTCTATTATTAATTTCATCTATTATGTTTTCAACTGTAGTAATAATCTGACCAAGATGTTTGTAGTTGTGTGTGTGTGTATATAACATAAAATGTACCAAAAATTAATTTTAAAATGTACATTATGTTAACTTTTTTGAATACTTATGTATTAGGTGGTGAAATTTTAGCATTCATTCCTTATGATTATTTATGATTTGCTAAATATTTGATAGTTAAGTATTATTTAATGAAGTAAGTAAATTTAACTTTCAAAGATTTTAAGAATCATTGTTTAACAATAAATGTTATAAATAATGTCAATTTATTTATGTGACAAAAGATGGGTATCTTTAAAGCAGAAAATAGATCAGTTATAGCTCGAAGTTAATAAAAAAATTAATTAAACAAAGTGTGCTATCTAATAATTAGCAATCATGGATAATCATAATGATTTTCCACACAAGTCAAAAGTTTTACATTAATAATAATTTAATAAAATATTCATCAATTATTATTTATCAATTTTAAGCTGCTGCTTCTTCGTGTTCACGTTCTTCTCCACTTTCTCTCCTTCTTCTCCTCGTCTTCCTCTCCTCTTCTTCTTCTCTTCTCTTCTTCCTTCTTATTTATTTTGAATCTATAGTTATGATATAAATCTTCAATCACAATAAAACATTAAATGTGTTAGTTTTTTTAATCAACATATTATTTTTCTTTCACTACAACTATGCCACCTAATGTGAGATTTAATAATTAATAGATGCCAAATGATAGTGCTTAATAAATCCCTATCCTGGGCTGTTCTGTCATATATCTCCAGATTAGTGTCTAGCTTATGACTTTCATCATTTTGAGAGCTTTGAAACTTGGAATGGTATATCTGGCCTTTTAAGATATAATGCATTTTTCTATTAGCAGTTATTTTTTACTTCTTTAGTTTACTATCAAGATATCAGCCCAAACTGGAAAGCATGTTTTCAGTCTAAATCAAGTTGCTTGTATCAATATATAGATCTGAAGCCAATTCTGTATTTATATATTATACTGTCCTTAATTTGCTTGTATCAATATATAGATCTGAAGCCAATTCTGTATTTATATATTATACTGACCTTAATTTTTAAAAAACTACAAGCATCTTTATTCTGTAGCCTAGATTAGTATAAAATCTGCAAAGAATCACATGACTGACACATGATCCAGCTTACACACAGCTGTGACCGCAAGATGTAAGCAGTATATACATATGAGATTTTTCATTTACTAGGCAGTTTGGAAAACTAATTGACTTACTTCAGCTGGGTTAAAAGAAGGGAAGAATGAGTTTGTAGGATTGCCTCTCAGAATTAATGTATATACTGAAAAAGTAAAAAAAGCATCAAACATATAGGTTTTATTGCCAGACTACATTAATAGGATTCTTCATATTAACGTTGTGTTATGTTATTATAACATGGTTATTTGCTTAAGGGGTCATGGGGCAATTGGGCATCTGATATAAAAAGCTGAGTTTTGATACAGGAAATGTTAGACCCCCGTTTTGGCATTGTAGTACCGTCATGTCAAACCATACAAGGGGACATATATTTAAAACGATGATAATTTTCTACTCTTCAGCTAGTCTAATTTATATCTAATCACTTTGGAAATATGTTTACTAAGTTGATTTTTCTTAAGATGTCCTTTTTTTATTTCTGATCCCCACTTCAAATAATCATTTATTTTTTATGTAACCACTCTCAGCTAAAAGTGCACTGCAAATTGTGTGTAATGTATAATTGTTGATTTTTTTGCATGCACAATTTGGTATAGTAGTAAGAGTGAATAATTGGAGAGCTAAATGTCATTGAACTAAAACTTTGTCATTATTACATCATTTCTTCAGCAACGAACTATTTGATTTTTTATTTATAGTTACCTTTGGGAGAATGAAAATTAGCAATTCATTTAGCTTTTTCTACAATGTTTTTGCGTCATTCTGACTACTTGAAAGGGGGGGGGGGAGTCTTAGTTTAAGAAACTATTTCAGAATATGTGCTTCATTAAGTTATGCAGGAACTGCAAATAAAAATAATTATAAAATTGTATTCCAGAACTTCTCCATTTTTTTTTTTTTTGACAATTCATAACTATTTAAATCAATAAGCGTCTTTCTAATGGCTTTGTTGTTTCCTTTATCAAACAGAGTTGGGACATTAGTGAAATGATGGGGGGTTTCTTTTGTAATGAGAAAAATTCAATTTTACTTTATTGATTTCAAGTAGCGGTCCATTAATAGTTCATTAATTATGGATATTTTTAATAAAAAGATTGTATTGTATTGTATTTATATTTTAAAGCTTATGTTGCATCTAATGTCCAAAAGAGAATCGTTTTAATTGATTGGTAACTTTTTTTATTTAGTTTTTGGAATTTGACAATCTATCAAATAATTTCACGTTGAGTGATTACACAGAGTCGGAAGAAAAATGTCTGGTTTTATGCTTGAAATAATTTTAAATTGTTAAATATAGTTTTTAATAATGTCTAAAAAATTATATGTATATATGATTTACTTAAATGTTAACATTTATACGTTTCATCATTTTGTTTCCAAATCTATGAATATTTTTTTATTTGTTCGATTTCTGTATTTATATGCTATAAATGCATTTGACGCTTAGCAAAAGATCAATAGAACGAATAATATTTATATATTATAATTTTCACTACTCCATTCACATGCAAGATAGGGACTGATTTATATCTGCTTTTAATACCCCGTGGAAGGGTGTAAGCGGAAGCATATAATCAAATACATGTGAAAAATATATATGATTTCCACGATGCACATTTTATGCTGAACCAACACTCATTAGTTGGCCAGGTCGCCATCTCTTACATATATCATTATCATTCTTCAGTATATATATATGTCAAAACTTTCCACCGTCACAAATTTTGACACAAACCATTTAATAGAAATATATTAACATTTTTCATTAGTCATTCAATAACTAGAGATTTTATTTGTTTAATTTTCACTACATCACTCTCATGCAAGGTAGGGACTGGTTACCATCTGCTTTTAACACGCTCCCACAAGGTGTTAAAAACTGATAGAAACAAATCCCCAATTTGCAAGAGAGTGTAGTCAAAATTACACTACAGAAATATTATTCATTAAGTGGATAATCTCTAGTCTAATGAACGACTAATAAAAATTGTTAGCAATTGATAGACTATCAATGAAGCATAGAGAAATATATATTGGAAGAAACAAGAAAAGAATGAAAATGAAATATATAAATGAAAGAAATAAAAAATATCATTGAAATTATTGGAAAAATTATGAAAAGAGATAATAGATAGACAATTAATATTTTAGTTCGCATTCCAAAAAACGGACTTAAAAAGAGAGAGATAGCAGGAGAAGAGAGGCTATAAATCAGAAAAACTGGATTAAACCTGGAGAAACTTCATTCTGAAATGAATTCATAATGGTTGACAATTATGATGGTATGCTGTATATTAAAAAAAAGTTCTAATAATCAAAAGATATAACAGAGGAGGTAGGTCCCTCATCCTGTGTTGCAACTGAGATAGAATTTGCCTTTTATTCACATTCTATTCATTGCAAATTATTACCAACACTTTGATTACGTAGAAATATGTAGATATGCATGTAGAAGTTGTCTGTGGGCTCAAGCGAATGTATTTCTGAATATTTCAATTTGTCAGAGTTTATATCATTTTAAATGGAAGCAAAGTATTTCTATTCAGTTTACATATGCAACAATTCCCACGTGATGTTAGTAATGATTATTGTTTTCAGATAAATATATTAATAGTTATTAAGATTATTTATTATCCTGGAAATTATATTATTTTTATCTCATTTATTGATTTTAAATTTCATTAAAGACCAACATATCCTTTTATATATATATGTCAAAGCGTTGACCGGGAAGCGAACCCTGGCCAGCTGTTTGGAAGGCAGCTATGCTAACAGCTAGGCCACCAATGTGTGATTTTTTTTAAAATGTATAATATATGCAATACTTTTAAAAGCTTCATATTTTTGCTCTTTAAATGAATGAATAAAAAATATTAATAGTTTTCAAATACGTTTAACCCTGCAACAGATTTGACATTTCCATCATTCTTCCCTGGTGGCAATTTTTGTCAACTTTTAACATTTGATTTTAACATTTAAATATTTTATCATACTAGAATTCAGTAAATTTGGCTTCGTTTGTTAGAAATATAAGTTTAGAAATGAAAAATATTCTAAAAAATGACATTTGTTCGTTGCCAATATTAGGAGAAAAATTATAAAGTAAAGAGAAATAAATAATAAAAACAATAACTATTTTCGTATTGGTTGATTATGTAATTCTCATGTAAAAAGTAAATGGAAATTTTTATTCATTGAAGTTTATTTGTAAAACTGACACAATAACATTAAGTCATCTTAAATCTATGAAAATTTGCATTCACACACACATTCATTCTGCCTTAGCAGACAACTGGGAAGAAAGACCATGGTATTTCTTGATCTTAAACTCAGGTAAAAAATCAATAAACTCACTACTCTGGCTTGGTGAGCAGCCCATCCATGTTCATATACTATATGAATAATCACATAATAATAACAGTTGCAATGACAAGAATGTATGAAGTGGACATTAGGAATTTGTCCTGCTGAGTTTCTTTTAAGGCTTTCGAATAGATTCAAAGAGTCTCCTTTCAGTTAGCAGCAAACTCTTTTTTCAATGATGATGATAATGAATCCGTGAAATTGGATTTTAAAATGAATGTACTATTAAGTTTAGCAAATCATTACCAATTATCATTCCTTTTACCACTACAATGAATTTTTTTAATTTGTATTGTAAAAAGAAAACATATTTGATTGATTTATTGTATAAATATTTTGTAAAAATAATCATAAATATTTTTATAAACTTAGAAAAGTTACAATTTTATTTGCTGATCTCTAATAATAAAAGAATAGGAATGTACAATTATTCTCAAAACTGTTCTTTATTAATTATCGACTTTGGAGGCAGAGTTCGAATTTTTTAGTTTGTTTTGGCTCTAGAATTCTGCCCTCTTCAGATTTTTTTTAATAAATCAATACTATTTCTGCCTTCAAATAAATGTAAAACTGAAAAAATAGTATTGCAGATATCAACAGGAGACTGAAAACCAAACAACACCATCTTTAATATCAAACTTTCAGGTAAATTAGTGGGAGATATCAAACTTATATATATATATATATAAAGATTAGAAACAAGTCAACAATTAGACAAATCACAATATAGATAA
Organism: Epiperipatus broadwayi; assembly: GCA_028023455.1. NCBI lineage: Eukaryota > Metazoa > Onychophora > Udeonychophora > Euonychophora > Peripatidae > Epiperipatus > Epiperipatus broadwayi. The sequence goes on from JAQFVV010006217.1 coordinate 3,488,748, forward strand.
CAATCAGCAATTTCAAACTGTTTTCAAGGCAAGTTCTTTTTAACTATAAAGTGGGAATCCCACCTTTATTTATGGTTCAATATATTTATATAGATACTAAAAATTGCAACTTGACCACAGAGTTGAAATTATTGATAAAATGAAGTTAAAATAAACCTCCTTAAATTGGTGAACATAATTTGTTCTGAATGCAGACTAATAAATAGTCCATTATAACTTCACAAATTGCAATTATAATTTTCAAATAGCACCCAAAGTATTTCTTAAATAATAAGTGTAATAATGCTCAAAGCTAAATGGGTTTATAAGTAACCATTAGAAACCAGTCAACACTTAGACAGTCCCAAAATAGATAATAATCAACAATCTTAAACTGTTGTTAAGGCAATTTTCTTTTAACAATAAAGATGGAATATATATATATATACACACATTGTATATGTAATTATAAATATGCGACTTTTTCGCATTAAATAGTGAAGCTGTAATTATACTATAATGTGTAATAGGTCTGCCTAGCGCTTTTAAGATTTAATGTTCAAATCTCATACGCATAGCTTTGTGAATGAAGACTCTTGTGATTTATTGTACACATATGCAAATGAGTTTGAATTTTTAATTAGTTAGTCCATTGTTTAAAGAGAGCAAAGGATGCCTCTCTTCTATTAATGGCACTGAGATCATTTGCTATGTAAAAAGCTTCTTTAACCTTTCTTCTGGCATCACTCTTCTCTGTACAAATTATTTGGGCAGAACTGGGTTCGAATGCATGGCCTGTAGCTGAAAATATTGATAATGTTTTAAAGAAAATAATATGCACACAATTTATACTATATTTAAAAAAAGTAATGAAGTATTTCCATTATCTAAAGATAAAATTCCTTTGGAGTGTCATGGTGTATATAAAATTTCATGAGGAGTTTGTTTACATTCATACATTGGACAGATCAATCGTAGAATAAACGTAAGAAAGGAAGAATACATTTGGTAGATAGAGAAAAATTTAATTCATTGGTCATTTATTTACATATTAAAATAATTAACCATGGCATCAATTTTACTAAACCACACGTTCTGGCAAAAATTGAACAATATGACCAGAGATTGCTAAGAGAAGCTATAGAGATTTTTAAAAGGCCTAAGAGTGTAAATGAAAAGTGTGAATTAAAGAAAATTAACAATATTTGGAAAAAGCTGTTGGAGGATAAAATATTTTGTAAAACTTCTCAACCAATAGAATTTGCAAATGAGGAGAAAATAACAAAGGTAAAAAATAATGATTTCAAATCTCACCACACACATTCTTATGACTTGAGATAGAAGAAGCTCTGAGAAAAGTACTTGTTATTGTACTGAAACATCAGCTATTTAGCTATTATATTATTATTACATGGAAGTTCCTGGAAATAATACTATGAATTCATCATTTATCTATGAGAATATTAGAAAAAAATGATTTTATTTTCATAACACAAAATCATGATTTTATTGTTAATAAGATTTACTGATCTTTAGTGAAGGATAAATTAATAACTGAGTAAAGAGTAATATGATAATTTCTATCCTAATAAATAACCAGTAATAATATAGCAATACCTATTAAGTGCAAGTACGAATGGTAACATTTTTAAATTGGGTGCTATGTACTGCACTGATAAATAATAATGAAGGCATGGAGAGAAATGAATGAATTGGTTTAATGACTGCTGGATCATGTGGAAAAGTATCTTAGATCATTTTCCTTTTTTCTAATCATTTTATTTATTTATTGCTGTGTGAGTGGATTTTTAAAATAGATTTAAACTATTTTCACAAACAATAGTTATCACATGACTCCAGTTTACACATGCTGTTTCATTTGCATACGTTTTTATTATCTCTACGCCACCTACTGCAAGTTTTAGTAACTAATAGATGCCAGATGATAATGCTTAATATATCCACAGCAATTGCTGTTCTGTTCAATAGCTTGAAACTAGTCTGGAGATATTGAATAGGACAGCATTGGATGGGTGTTTATTAAGAACTATTATATGGCATCTATTAGTTACTAAAGCTTGCAGTAGGTGGCATAGGTGTAGTGAAAAGGTATGCTCCTGAAAGAAGCAATAATCAGCAGCAAAGATTATAGCAATTTAAAACAAATTACTAAAATGGTTTGTTTGTTGATTTTATTGTTAAAATATTATCTATGTTTAAAACATTGGTAGAAGCTTGCGAATACATTTGAAATTCTGAAATAAGTTTAATAGTATTAAATATAATATCTGTCAAATGACTTCTGCAAATATTATATAAAAGAAATTAATTGTCTTAAGTTGGAGTAAGGGTATCTTAATATTGAGAGGCTGGAATAAATTTTGCTAAGGGGTTAGCGAGCAATGATGAAGTATTGCCTCCTGATTGTACAGATCCATTGGCTTGATTTTTCCTTTATTTATGTGTGTGTTATTAAAAAATAATGATATATATATATTACAAAGTTTTTGATTTTTATCAATGCATTCTTTATCTATATTCCACTGTATTTCATCCAGTTGTCACTGAAGAAAATCAGGTCACTCTTTTAGTTGGAATTAAAAGCTAAACTATTCTTATCATTAAAATCAGACAACAATGGAACAATCCCAATAGCTATAACAATCAACAATCTCAACCTGTTGTCATGGCAACTTCCTTTTAATTTAATTGTTATGTAAAATTTCTATTGACTATTGTCTTTGACACAATAGCCTAGTTTTTGGAATATCAGTTTAAGTTAAATATTCATGAATCTAAAGATGCTAAATTTGATTTTCATGCTAATACTGTCACTGGTCGGGCCAGTAGCCTCTTGACTTTGATACCATGTGATATATATTAACCTGTGTGATAATTACATTTTGAATTACAAGTGTTAAACTGACTCAACCCGCATCTTTGACAATATCCACTTTAGATAAACACAATAATAAGTATTATTGATCATTTACTAAACTAGAGATTGTCCCTAGCACAGGTATACACTTCAAAACTCAACTAAAGATTAATATATCTGATTGTTTTTTTTTAGTTAAGCATGTGCACATCCATGGAATTATTCTCATTTCTCTTTCCCATGTATGATATTCATGTGTGTGTGTGTTGTTTAATTTAAATGAAAATCAGATATATTAATCTTTAATTGAGTTTTGAAGTTTATATCTCTGCTAGAGACAATCTCTAGTTTAGTAAATGATTACGAATAATCATTACTGTATTTATCTAAAGTGGATGGTGTCAAAGATGTGGGTTGAGTTAATTTGACACTTGTAATTGAAAATGTAATTATTTATTACAGATAAATATTTTTCACATAATAGAGATGTATATGAGAGATGGGACCTGGATGAACTGATGAGTGTTAGTTAAGAATGAAATGCATCTTGGAGGTCATTTGTCTTTTATTGTATCTCTATTTAAAATGTGGTAATATTGAGGTTATTTATTATATTTAAACTAACGTGTACTATTATTAACAGTTGTATATATTTGAAAAGTTTGAATTTTTCTAAAGACATTTAACAATTTATATTAGATGATGAAAGTAGTCAAATATATAGTTACAGATAAAATACCATTATCACAGACTATTGAACAAACACGTTTTCAAGCAGGTTTCATGATGGTGAGAAATTTAAGCACATTCTCATATACACATATGTCAACCTCACAGATCAAAGAAGTCCAATTGCATTACTAAAATATTTAATTTACAAACTAGATTCCCAAAAGAATCATTTAAATAAATCTATAAATAATATCCACCTTTTGTAATATTTTGTCAAGTAAAACCTTATCTTTGTAATGTATTCAGATTTGTTTGTCCTGTGAAATAAATTTATTTTTCTTAGCATTATATATTTGATAAATTATAAAATTATTTATGTGCTCATTAACATTATTGATATTTTACCGAAATATATATAAAAAAGTTATTTTTTCCATGTGCCATAGCATCAGCCGGGATGCGAACCCACAACCGTCTGCAACTAATTACTTGCTTGCAAGGTGGCTGCGATGACCTCTCTGCTAACGATGCTTGACTATAAAGAAGTTATTTTTATTAATAGGAAAAATAATTTGCAGCAAATCCCAAGAGATTATATGTTGCAATATATGTGTTATATATATATATAGTCAGGAGTTACCATGTAATAAAAATAGCTTCTTAGAAAAATGAAAAAGAAGCTCTGAGGAAAATACTTGTTATTGTATGAAACGTCAACTATTTAGCTATTATATTTTTATTACACGGACGCTCCCCGAAATAATACTATGAATTCATCATTTGTCCATGAAAATTTTAGAATTAATATACATAAAGTCAGTTGAATAATAATGGTTTGCCTGAAATACGTCTCCTGCAAAGTTTGGTTCAATTTTTGCATCAGATTTGGTATTTTCAATTTATATTTATAACTTTATATTTTACGTGTATTGAGTTTGTTTACATATAGTTCGCTGAGGTTTTTCAATATTTTCTCATTATTTCATCTATATTCAAACTGATCAAAAGATTATATTTACAACTATATAAAACATGATTTTTTTTTTTTTGTCAAGCGTTGTTAGCCGAGACGTCAGCGCAGCCGCTTTGCAAGCAAGCAGTTGGTTGCAGACGGTTGTTGCGGGTTTGCCTCCCGGCCGATGCTATGACATATGGAAAAAACAAAAACATGATTTTTTTAAAAAAAATAGTTTTGGGTTGTTTCTATTAAATATTAAGTAGTAGCAGTTTTTTCTATTAATTATAAAATTATTTATTTATTTTCCAATTATCTACAACTGAAAGATTAATTGCTGTAAAATACCTATTTGCCTGAAGGTTTGTGATAATAGTATATTAAATAGTCCAACGTAATATCACATAAAATACCTCCCATTTTGTCTTTTCCAATATATATATTTTACGTTTTTATTTTTTTAAAGATAACCTGACCTTTTTTCTCTTCTCTTTATTTTTCATTAATTGTTTGCCTACAAAATTATTTTGTCGTGTTTGTTTTGTTTTTTATTTGTATATTTATACATTATTTTTTGTGTCATCTTTAAATCTCTGCAATTACATGTTCTGCATTTCCACTTTATTTTCAATATTCTTCTCAAACATTACATTTTAAATGCTTTAATTTCTTTAAATCTCCCCCCCCCCCCAATAATCCAGATATTACACAACACAATAAAATTAATCTCCTGGAGCATTTTAATATTTTGAGTGTTAATTGAAGACAGAGTCTGTTTTCATCATACAATTTTTTCACTCTTGAAAAACTATTAGATGTGAAAAAATAGTGCATAGATACTGATATATTTAAAATAAAAAAATATTTTATTCTTATTTATTTTTTAAAAATATAAAATAAAATATTCACACTTATTTATGTTTTATTTACAATAGACATTAAACACTAGTTTAATAACATAAAATCATATATATGTGCCAACGCACACAAATATGTAATAAGATTCTGTTTTAGAAGAGTTTTATTAATCTCAACTTCCAGACCCGTATTCTGAAGTATCTATTCTAGGTATGTTTAAAACCTAATAAATTCAAGTAGTTACTTATGATTTTATGAATTGTTGTAACTCCCTCATTTGCAAAATATGGAAATGGGTTGTGGAAGATATAGTCCATGGATATACTATGAAGTGGGTTGTGTCATATGTTTATTGAAAACTTTATTTAATTAATTAAAAAAAAGATGGAATATAGACACTAACGTTATTTACATACCGCAGATACCAGGTGATTACTCACTAACAAGTTCACAAAAATGCCCTTATAATTTATATCTAAATTAAATATTAAGAAAATAAGCTTTTAAAAACTGAGTGAAGAAAAGCTAACAGCAATTAAAAATACTGCATAGGAGCCCCTAAACAACAAGAATATGGTTTCTACTAATGTTTCAGAAAAATTTTTATCACTTCAAAGATTTTAATCATTTCCACATTGTTAAACTTTTCTAATTTTATCACTTCAAAGATTTTAATCATTTCCACAATGTGAAATTGCAGGGCCATGTAAGACATTGTTTTGTAAAGTGCATTTTTGTTAATTTTTTCATAATGGCTGAAAAGTTTGACAATGTGAAATTCTGTTTTCATTTACAGAAATCAACAAGGAAAAAAGTTGTAATGTTTAAAACATTATAAGAAAGAAAGCTGATCTCATAAAAACAAAAGTTTATGAGTGGTTTAATTGAAATGTTAAATTTATCACATCCTTAAGAAGTGTCCCCAGTGAAGTCCAAAATCAAAACAATGCTGATTTTTTTTGGATGCAAATGGCATTTTTATCTCAAATTTAGTTTGTGACAGGCATGTATTTTAGCTGCAAGTTCTGAAGCATTTATGTGATGCAGTAAAATGTAAACATTCCATTTTGTGGAAAAGGAAACAGTGCAAGCTCCACCCTCACAAAGTGTCATCTCTCAAAGCTTTGAGTGTGAAACACATTAATTAAATTCAGCGTGTTCCAGCTTATCTATCAGCCACATTCACTTGATCTTGTTTTATGCAATTTTTTTAATATCTCAGATGAAAAAAAAAATCTCTCTCTCTCTTTTTTTTTTTTTTGCAGACTTAGAAGTGGTGAAACAAAAATGCCACAGATGTTAAAAGGTATCATTTTGCAAGAGTTTCTGGACTACTTTGAAAAAATGAAAAACACATGTAGACAAGTGTATTGCATCAAATGGATAATAATTTGAGATTAAATTTATAATACTTAAAAGTAAATAAACAATTTTTATTATAAAAAATTCCGGTTATTTTTGGGTACCCTTGTATGTATATATATATATATACACACACAAATATCACAATCATATTATTATTACAGGTGGAAATAATGGATGAAATTAATCATAGAATTAAACTTGTTTGGAGTGCTTTTGATAAAAATAACTTAATATTAAAAGGAAATATGCCTATGTGTTTGAAAAGGAAGGTTTTTAACAAATGTATTTTTACCAGTTCTTACTTATGGATCTGAGACTTGGACACTTAATAGAAAAGCAATGCAGAGACTTCAGACTACTCAATGAAGTATCGGGTGATGCATATTAGGAGTAACAAGAAGAGATTAAAATCAAAATACATGGATGAGAGAACATGCAATTGTTATTGACATTATTCAAAAAATTAAAAGACTGAAATGGAATTGTGCTGGCCATATTGCTAAAAGAGATGATAATAGATGGACAGTTGAAATCTTAAACCAGATTCCAAGAGATTGTAAAAGACCCAGAAAGAAACCACATGTGAGATAGATGGATGAAATAAGAAAATATGCAGGGTGATGTGGAGAAGAGAAGCTAAAGATCAGAGAAGATGGATTGAACTTGGAGAAACCATCCTGCAGTGGATCGATAATGGTTGAGAATGATGATGGTTGCATTTTTAAAGCCGGTATTCAATAAAATAAATATTCATGCATGTGAGTATTTTATTTTATATTTTTAGAAAATAAATATTAAAGAATTATTTTTTTTTTATTTTTTTTTTAAATGTGTCTGTTCAAGCACTATCGAGGTTGTATTAATAAAACAAGTATTTAATTTTAATTACTAATAAAATAATTATTCATATGTGTAAGTGTCTTCATTTTATATTCTTAAAAAATAAATAATTAAGACTATTTATGTATTTTTTTTTATGTCTGGTAGATTTCTGAAGGGCAGTAAAATTATATAAAAAATCTTAGTGTATTTCTGAGAAGAGCCAAAATAAATATAATTTTTTGTTTTCGTTTTTTTTTTTTCTATGCTAATTAACATGCCACAAAAGCATTAACCCTTGAAGTAATTATAGATTAGTTGAGCATTATTCTTTCTTTTGTTTTATCATCTATGCATTGGTTATTAACAAATATAATGAATAACTTCTTTTATACTCTTTTTAATATATTTTTGAAAAGGTCATTCCAATAGGAGGATTTTGGCTGTCTCTTGGCAATCTTTAAATCAATTTTTATTATTTAGATAAGATTATAGGTCCATCATTTTGAATGCTCTTTAGCTCACATTCCCTCCTTTACAATGTTATAAATTCTATTGTTTGAGAGATACTTGTATCTTTACAATATACCTGCAAGAAATAATCTCTAAAAAGAAGTGTCTCCACTAGCAAAAAACTTAATTTCTCTACATTTCCTTAGCATAAAATAACCTAATGTTCTTGAAGATCATTTAGACTTTGGTTTCAAATTTGGAATACAATGTTTTTTAGATACTTGATTTGTTCATTGCCTCTGCAAATTACTTAGCACTTACACTAGGGTAACATTTTTTATTGTTAATTCTGACATTTTTTGAAACTGTGGTTTTTCATAAGGCATATGTTAAGAATAATCAATTGTTTGATGAGACGGATCAACACAGATTACTTTCCTTTTTTTTTAAAATTTTGTCCATATCTTACTGGGTATGGAAGACCCTTCACAACATCTAATCATACATGCTTCTTATTCATGAGGCCATTTCTGATGTGAACAAAAATAACCTGATAAATCCTTCTCTTTCTTTCAACATGTAACTTTACAATCTTCTTCACAAGTTGCTGCTGAACAATCAATCATTTCATGTTGATTTCTACATTGGAGAAAGTATCAAAGGAAGGACTTACCATTTATATTAATGTATGAAAGTCAGGGTGCGCCACTCCTTGAATTAAGAAAGTTTTAAACATATTCATATTTATTTTAGAGCACATACTCAGAGTTGAAAGTCATGAAGTATTATAAAAATTTAATATAGATTCTAAAATTCTCATACTTTGCATGGAACTACACTTTTTCTTTAATGAAATCTTAATTATTGGAAAAAAGATCTATAGATCACTATTCTGAATTATGCATTACTTCATCTAGCGTTTAAATTTACTAAACTAATTAATTACTTTTGATAATAAAACTCACTCTGTTTTATTTCCATTCTTGGGACCATACCTATCTTTTTTTTAATTAGCAAAGGTAACATTTTTTTAATCATACAAAACACCCTTGAACTGGAACATACCTTGGCTAGTTTGCAGTATAGGATGGCAGATTTGAGAACTCAAGAGCATCAAATCATAGCTTAATATATGGTTTGGTACTCGAAAATCTTATGACCTTCTAAGCAACAATTTCATTCTTATTATTTATGATTACCAATCATTGTTTTGAAGTGTCTTCATGTCTATATCCTGTTTTTATTACAAAGAATAGTTAAAATGCTTGTTTAAATCAAATTGAGTGTGTGTTTGCACGTGCATATTCTGCACAATCTATTTCAATACATTGTACAGGTTTACAACTGCATTTATATATGTAATACATGCAGGATTCGAACTCAGACTTTCACACGACCTACAACTCTCAGTGCCATCTTATATTACTGACTCACATGATTACACACATGTTGAAAAGATAAATAATCACCAATATACGTATTTTGTGCTAAACCAGCACTCATCAGTTGGTTCTGATTACCATCTCCACACATATATACAATTAGTACTCAGCTTTATATTAAGATAACCTATCTTCCATACTTTAATGAGTGCTGGTTTAGCATGAAATACGAATATTGGTGATTATTTTTCTTTTCAACATGTGTGTGATCAGGTGAGTAAGCAATATAAGATGGCACTGAGAGTTGTAGGTCGTGTGAAAGTCTGAGTTCGAATCCCGCATATATTACATATATAAATGCAGGTGTAAGCCTGTACAATGTATTAAAATAGATTATGCAGAATATGCACGTGCAAACACACACTCAATTTAAGTTAAACACGCATTTTAACTATTCTTCACATAAATGCTTTTCGTTTTTTTTTTGTTAAATTGTTGTTGTTTTTTAATGTAGATTTTAAAATGTTTTTGATTTAATAACCTAATTAATTTAATGATTAAACAATTATAATTTTTCATGTCGCAGCTTTAATACCACAGTACCGAATTTTGTTAGTATATTTATAAATTTATGTTTGTGTTTATTAATAGTTATTTTTAATATGCTGTCTATTAGGATACAATTTTAAAAAAATTTGGTTCAGGTTAAGGTTTCTTTTGATCGTGTTGTAATTTGGTTTAGGATGATTTAAGTTCATGTTCTCACAGATACTTTGCATTTTTACAAGATTGAATTAATAATACATTTAAACATTTATTTAGGATGTGCCGTATTGATTCATATCGTAAGAAAAAGCATTGAAAGAGAATTTATTGTTGTGTGCGCGTGAGACGAATTTGTCTCTTCCATTTAAGTAACACTTTTTTTTTCAATTCGTGGAACTATTTCAAATATCTGAAAATTATGGCTTTTAGCTGCAAGCGAATAGTAAGTTTTAGTTAAGGATAGAAATTAGACACCCACCCCCCTCTCCCATAATTAACACTTCAACACTGTTAAGTCGATTTTTTCTCTGAACGACTACAACTTTTAACCATAAGGTTACCTTTAATTTCATGAGTAATTAATTATCTTTAAGCGTCAAGAGATTCTTACATCAGTGTCAATTTTATCAACCATCTCCACTACTGAAAACCATTCTGTCTATGACAGGAAATTAATTAATTTTTACGATTTTCTCAAAAAATTATTGGATTTCATTAAAAAAAAAAAAGTAAGTTTTACACGTTATATATAGAGCTCGCAAAACAAACTCTTAACAAGCTTTGTAGAATACCCCCAACCTTAGACAGGTTTCTGCTACTGTTGGGGGTATTCTACAAAGCTTGTTATGAGTTTATTTTGTGAGCTCTATATATAACATTTATAAACACAAACTTATTAAATTAGGTCATGTGATATCTGACTTGATTTTTTTTTTTGTAATGTTATATATATATGTAGCAAATATTCCACAAAAAATACAAAGCATATTACTGTATATTCTATGTTATATCAATTATTTAGCTTGTTACCAACTTTCAAATACATTCAGCTATTAATAATAAGCCACACGTTTGGGAAGGTATAAGTTTCTTTTCTACAGGTGTTGGATACCTGATCACTGACAGTTTTAGCAAGAATATTGAATTTGTTACATCTAAACTCATGAATACCAAATTTAATGGGCTGCAGTAACCATTTAGCCCATTCTTTGAAAAGCAACAGATAAGCTAGATCTTATGTTTGGAAAGGTCTAAATTTCTTTTCTACAGATGTTGGTCACCTGATCACATCAGTTATAGCAAGAATATTGAACTTGAGACCTCTAAATTCATGAATACCAAATTTAATCAGCTTTTGTAACCAACTAGTCCAATCTGTCAAGAGCAACAGATAGGAGATCTTATTTGATTTCCCCATTTCCTTTTAAGGGCAAGGTTACCGAGTGATTTCCAAACAAAAATGGGATCTTTTCACAAAATTGACTTATGGAGTTATTTGTCATTGATATGTGAGCAGTTTCTTCTTTTTATTTTTACTTCTCTGTTCAGTGTTTTTACCTTTTCCCAATTGAATGTATATCCATACATACATAATTTGATACTATGTTATATATAGAGCTCGCAAAATAAGCTCTTAACAAGCTTTGCAGAATATCCCCAACCCCAGATTGGTTTCTGCTATTGGCGTTGTCAGTGAGGTGCCAGGATAGTTAAGCATTAGAGTAAAAATACCAGGACAAGCCCAGCACTTTATCTAATGTATAACTATTATTTAGTTAAGTTAGATAACTGGATTGGAAGACATATGGATATCTGAAAATTTCAGATTTTCTACTTAATAGTTATACATTAGATAAAGTGCTGGGCTTGTCCTGGTATTTTTAATCTAATGCTTGAATATCTTAGCACCTCACTGAGGAAGTATCATCAAAAGATATTACCATACCTGAGTTGTCTACAATATATAAGAAATAATCATAAATTCAAAAATTAAATGATGATCAAAAGATATTATTATATCTGAGTAAAGGAGTCCAAATATCAAGAATTATGGGGAAATTGTTAATAACCATTGTATTTTGACTCAGGTATATAGGCAGTAGATCTTATCCACTTTCATTTCTTGGTTTGATGTTAAGTGCATGTTTAAACAAATACTAAGTGAATATGGTCTAGCAGGGCGCCACTAGATTATCTGAATCTAGACACGGTTATATCTGATAACCTTTCACATGTACCGGGTTTGAATCCCTTCTTGGTACTTTATTTCTAATAAAATGGGAGATTTTGCTTTTTGAGCCATATCACTATAAGCACTAATATTTAGGTAAAAGTAAAACATCTATAAACCAAAGTGGAGTATATTAGACATAAATCATTTCTCAGATCTTAGCATAACAAATGTGTTTCAATATTTTTATAAGTTTACTAGCTCAGATTATATATAACTAATTTAGGATGGCAATTCACTCATCCTTGCATGAAATAGATGACAGGATGTGGTTATAATAATACTAAGAAATCACTAAATATTATAAAATCAATATTTATTTATGGCCTTTAAACAGTTAAACAGCTCATTAATTAAAATGTTGATGACGATGATGGTGATGATAATAATAACAATAATGACAAGGGTTTCAACTACAGCTCTAGGACTAAGCCTAAACATAAAACTAAATTTTATAAAGAAATTCATAATTATTGCTTAATTTTAGCATATTTACTTATATCTTAAATAACTAATATTCAACCATTGATGATGAATAATCACACTTAACAAAGACTACACTTAATGAAATATATATGCCTCGTTTAATAAAACAAACTAATATTTATTACTACATTTCTAACATATACATAAAAATTTCTAGATAAATATGAAAATTGACATGAATAATAATAATAATAATTGATTATATAACAATCCTCAGATTAATTTTAAGTTCTTCCCCCTTTCCCTTCAAATGTATTTTGTATTAAGTTGGACGTCACATTGACCATGATTTTCACTCCATGAGAAAAGTATTTCAAGACAAAAAATATTACCTGCTCATTAGCACACATACTTTAAAAATCTAACATGTAAATAGAATGTAAAAAAAAAATGTTAGTAGAATTGAAAGAGCAAGTTTTAGAAAAGAGTTTTAAATTATTTTCTCCCCCCTCTCTTCTACCTCTGAAATGCTATACTTAACTTGAAACAAAATAATCTAATATTCTAATACTACTCATTATTTCACATTCACTCCCAATTATACACATATAAAAATATCATTATGTATGTGCGTGTTTTATCCCATAATAACAAAATATTATTAAAAACCAAAATAATAATAATATATTAGTTAAAACTAAAATCATAATACCATATAAAAAAAATTGTTTTACACATTAATATTTTTCATAACTGTAAAATTAATAAACAAATAATTTTCATACATTCAAGATAATTTATGGAGCTCAAAGTTATTATTAGTAAGACATTCTTGTTTTTAATTGATCTGAATAGTCTTTAAAGGTTCTTTAAATAAAATGTACCACTTTATTGCTAAAATGTTTATTAAGACTGATATCATAAAGAAAATAGATATAAAAAGTCATATTACCGATCTTTTGTTTGTGGCGACTTTCCAAGGGTTCAAACTTGTCTTGTATAATGTCTATATTTCTGCAGCTACTATTTCCGTTTTATGTGGGAACAATCTCTTTCTTGAGGTGTATAACTACTTGATGATGATGACTCTATTGAGGTTATTTGCTTTAGTGGACAATTTGGAAATCATTATATTAATTTTTCTTCTCTTCCTGTCAAACATGTGGATGAAATACAGCAGTTGTTTTCACATTTATAAATTTTCTTGAGTGTAAAATCAGTTGTTGTAACAATTAATTGGACTTGATGATTAATATTTATCAGTAGATTAATTCATCTTCTTTGAATGCAGGTGAATGCTTTCTTCCTTCTATAAAAAAAAACATCTTATTTCTCTGATCAGTTGAAAGGTGTAGAATATTATTTTAGACACATCTTTTTATTTCCTATGTGATGTGCAGCTTTCTCCAGGATGGTCCTGGAACCGACTGGCGACAATGATCATATTTTCTAGCCAGACATTTTTTTATTTAAAACCTGTGGTATTCTCTGCTTTTTAAAATAATAAATTAAATGTGGAACTTCATAATAAATAAATATAAGGATCTAAAAGCAGAAGTTCAGCAGTGGATAAAAAGGCTTAAAATGATTGGTAGATTAAAACTGCAAAGAAAATACAGACATTCACTGATTTATGGTCATTCTAGATCTTTTTTTTGATGCACTGAACGCAACATATGGACTTGAGAAATGATATCACAATTCTATTAAAACCAGAAATGGCACACTCTTATATAATGACAATGACATTTTGAACAGGTGAAAAGAGTATTTTGATTATCTTTGAATAAAGATACAAGAATTGAGATGGTAAGTTGTAATGATATATTCATTTTATCTACTCATTTATATTTGGACAAAGATATCCATTTTAGTGAAGTCAAAACAGCTCTTTGTAATCCTAAAAATGAAAAGGTATCAACTTCTGATAAATATGGTAATATGTTGGCTTCAAAAATATTGGAATTTTGTAAAAAAAATAGTTGGACCTATGAAGATGTGTTATCTGATTTAATGTTTTTGAAAATAAAGACAATAAACAAGATTATGGTAATTATTGTGGAATATCACTATTATTCACTACAGCAAACGTACTTTCAAGAATTTTGTTGAATAGATTACCTGTGTTTCAGAGTGAAAGTCAAGAAGCACTATTGATATGATTTTTTGTTGCCAAGCAGATGCAAGAAAAGTGTTAGGAAACTATGAGAACATGATTTGGTTAAGGCATTTGATTCAGTTAATAGGGCAAATCTATGACATTGCTTGAAATTAGTTGGGTTATCTGCCAAAATTTATTTGTATTACACAGCTTCTAGAAAATATTTTACTACTGGTGGAAAAATCTGATGCATTTGAAATGGATGTCAAACAAGGGGCTTTAACATTGTTTTCAATTTTTATACTAGTGGCCTCTGAAATTATTTATAGGTAGATTAATCAGACAGGGATCAAAGTAAGATACTGGTATAATAATGAAATTTTCAATTTCAATTGGTTGAAAGCAAAAAACTAAAACTTCATCTTCTTGAGTTCCAGATTTTCGGTGTGCTGATGATTGGACTGTTTTTGCCCATTCAAAAAGTGAACTACTGAATGCTTTGGATGTATCTTATTATAAGGTCTTTATCAGCCAATTATGGAAGAAAAATTGTCAACATATTTCAGCTTGGATGTTTATCAACTTGAAGTGGTCTTAGATGCTGAAACCAACATGGACTTTATTGCAATTGTATATTGATCTGTTATTATATATAATTTATTGTGTGGATGTGAAACATGGACATTCTAGGCATTACAAAAGTTTACATTTAAAGATACTCCATAAAAGTTTGAAAATACAATGGCAAGGTTGCTAAACCAATCAATACTTTCTTCTTGCTGGATGTGATTCTATTGGGCTCAACCATTGTAAAATCACACCTTCATTGGGTTGGATATATAAGTTAAATGAACAATGCAAGACTTTCTAAAACTGTATTATGGTGAACTTGAAATCAGCTTGTAGAAGTTGACTATATTATAAGGACTATCTCAAAGACATTCTAAAGACATTCAATGTCAATTATTTTCATTGGGAAGATATGGCAGAAAATAGACTACATTGGAGAGCTTCAACTAGATATGGTATTGAAGTATTTTAGAAAGAAAAGTTCTCTGCTAAGGAAAATAAAAGACAACATTGTAAAATATCAAATAAACAGAGAAATGAATCAGTATATTCTATATTTGGACATATTTATGGTTGCACACCCTGATTTGTATAGTCATCATTAATCTCATTTCTAGGATAGTTTTTTTTTTGTCTTACGTATTATTTTGTTTTCTTTATTACAATTTGAATGGCTATAATCATTTTTGAATGATTATTTATCATTATAACTATTTTTTCTTTTTTAGCAAACATTCTGTTTTACTAATGGAATACAAGATTTGATATTTGAAAATTTATCCTTTTTCTTAACAGAGCTTAACTTGTACAGTTACATTTGCATCATCATCATCATCAATAGTATACTATTCCAAGGACAGATCTAGAGAGTAGTCCATTTTTTCACTTAGTTCTCTTCATTGCCAGGTCTTCAATTTCACATAAACTTTTTTTTCATCTCTTATATCAACCAATAATACCCTCCAAAACATTTTTCATTAACTATACTTTCTTTTTAATATATGTCCAGTTCAGTTTCTTTTTCTATTTCTAATTTCCTTAATCAATCTTCTTTATTTATTTATTCTTTTCAATTTTTTTTCATTATTTAATTCATCCAAATGATTTTTTTCGTGACCACATCTCAAAGGCTTCCAATTGGTTTCTAATTTTTATTATTTATTTCAATATTTCACAATTGTAAATACTTATAGGGATTTGTGAAGAGTACCTGGTTTTCAAATATTTATATTTCACAATTATATAATAGTGCACTTCACATATCCACATAGTCCTTAATTCTCTCTTCAAAGGTTCACACAATATTTTCTTCTTCTTAATAAATGCTTCCATGGCCAATGCTATTCTTTTGTTAATTTCATTTTCATTTCTTTCATTCTCATTCAACCAACTATCTTAATAAATGCTACCATGGCCAATGCTATTCTTTTGTTAATTTCATTTTCATTTCTTTCATTCTCATTCAACCAACTATCTTAATAAATGCTTCCATGGCCAATGCTATTCTTTTGTTAATTTCATTTTCATTTCTTTCATTCTCATTCAACCAACTACCCAAATATCTAAATCCCTTTATCTGTTGAACTGTTATCATAGTTTTCAATTTGCAGTCTTTCTGAATTCCTCCTTACCCATAAATATTTAGTCTTCTTAACATTAAATACTCATTCCATATTCCATATATTCTTCCTTTAATTTTTCCGACATATTCTGAAGGCACTTCATCCTCAGCTATAAGAGCCATATCATCTGCAAATCTACATTTACATTATTTTGAATATATTTGTCTTTTAGTGGAAAATTAAGTCAAAATTCACCGATATCAATAGAAAACACCTACAAAAAAAGTTAATTTTTAACATAACAAAGAATACTCTTATTATTTGAATTTATTTATATTTTATTAAACCATTAAACATCACAAGATCATCCTAAGATCTAGTTGCAGGGCTCTCAGATCCAAGGCTCATCACTGATGAAAGCCACAAGCTAGAAACTAGTCTGGAGATATTGGATGAGTAGGCACCTGATAGGGATTTTATGCACAAGCCTTCTAGCATCCATTGATTACTCTGACTTGCACTGAGTGGTGCTACTGTATGGAGAGTTTAGCCTCTGAGTAAACAGCTTGTGTAAGCATAAAGAATGGTGATCATGTGTTTAGCAGTTTAATACCAATTCTGCCCAACAGGAATATGATGACTGTGATAGTATGGATGCTGAACTGAGTTCAGATCTATATGACTACAAGCTAATGAGCTTAAATTGAAAACATTATTGGGTTTTTATTTTGGACTCAAAAACTTTATAGTTAGCTAGTAAAGTCAAAGATGGCTGCTGGAGGGTTGTATTACATCCTAAGATCTAGGTGCAGTGCTCTCAGATCCAAGAATTCTCACTGATGAAAGCCACAAGCTAGAAACTAGTTTGGGGATATTGGATGAATAGGCACTAGATAGGGATTTTATGGACAAGCCTTCTACATCCATTGATTACTTTGGCTTGCATTGAGTGACACTAGTGTATGGAGAGTTTTGCCTGTTTTATTTATATTTTACCGAAATCTGTCATAAACATACGTATTTGGTGAACATTTTTTTTATCATGTAGACAAAATTTTTTTGTTTCCCCATCTCATGAACATCTTAAACAGAAATACAGCAAAACTTGGCCTACAAATAAACTTTAACAAATCTTCCATCTGGAAGATTATGTCTGGTAAACAAATTAACTCTCCCTTTTCTGCAAAACCCCAAAGATACCTAGGTTTCCCAATTTTCAAAACACCAACTGCAATGGCAAGAGAAATTCAAGATGCAATCCTCCATTCAACTGAAGCCATCACCACGTCACTCTCTAGAGTATACCTTTCATTATATGGAAAGGTTGGCCTCCTCAACATGATCATAATGCCAAAAATCTCATATTATCTTCCATTCATAAAAATGTCTAAACAGTTTCAAAATAAAATCAACCGATTATGTACCAAACTTCTCTGGAGAGGAAGGACAGTTGCCATTAGCTTGCGAGGCATCCAACGACCACGCAGGTTCAATGGACTGTCATTCCACTCAATACAAGCAATCATTTTACAGAAAACCCACAACACTCTACATAATCTGATCATCTCCTGTGGATACTCCAACATTATTAAAAAAATTACACCGACAGATCGTCCTCCGCCCTCTGCCAGTTCATGGATAGCCTCCCTAATAGACCACTTACAACTTTATAACCCAATAATGCCCTTTAACCTTAACAAAAAAATCACCTTATGGGAAGCATACACTATAATCAACAACCCATTAAAACCAGCCTAAAAATAACCAACCAAAGACTCATTTCACACTTCAAAAGATGGAGTCTGGAACCCAAATTCCTTGACTTCATCATTAAAATAAATCTTAATGCGCTTCCCACGAATTGGTTCCTTTATCACCGAAGAGGTTTTACCAGCATTGATCCTATATGTGGTCTGTGTGCTCGTGAAGATGAAACCATAGACCATATTATACATCGGTGCCCAAGACTTAAAACGCTGAAAGATATAATTATATTTAATTCCAACATAAGACCTGATATGATTTTCTCACTTGAAAATGCCATTCATAATGGATTTTTTTCAATAATAAGGCTTTCTACCTTTGTCCTTTATTCCATATGGATAGTGAGATGCAAAACTCTCATGGAATTACCCCCGCCACAAATCATACCATTGTTTTATCAAACGCTCAAAAAAATCAAGAAACGTGACCAGCTCCTGGCCTCCAGTAAAGTCTTTGATGACACCTGGTCTTTAACTGCTCTTTCCTTTTCCTGATTATCAACTCCCACCTACCCAGCATTATAGAATAGGAAATTCTAAAAGAAAATATTCATGTTTATATTAAAAAATGCTTATTCCATTAAACAAGTTCTTAGAATCTCATCACTATACCTAACCACATAAGAGTATAACAATTATACTCTCATAACAAAATCTAGCCAGATGACAAATAGAACATTATACAATCATATTATTGTACAATTTATTCATTTATCTATCCTTTATTAGTATGTAATCACTATTTATTGTTAATAAAAAATTTTGTTGAAATGAAGAAAATTTTTTTGTTTTGAATATTTATTTTTGTTCTCCTTTTTTATATTTGCAATATATTTAGATTATTTGTGAATTTGGAATTTAAGAACAAATTAAAAAAATAAATTTTAATATTCACTTGTGTATATATATATATATATATTGGGAAAACTCTAGTAATTTCAGAGCTTTGATGTTTAAGTACAGTTTAAAATTCACATCATCATTCTGTACTTAGAAAAAGTATTTTTTTATTGTTGTCTTTACTTTCTATTGTGAAGTGATGTACCAATTGCAAAGAGGCAAGAGTTTTCCACTTCAATGTTAAGGTTGTCAAAGTGCTTTAGATACATATTAAAACTACTATAAATAAAATCCAAAATATTTTGTCCTAGAATTTTGAATTCAAATTTCAAGAATAGATTTTTCATTCTATTATTATAAGCTAATATATTTATTGTAAGAGGTGAAAGATTATCCTTGAAATTTTGGTTGGGTAATAGTTTTTTAATAGTTAATATTAAGATTAATAGTATTGTAACTGTATTTTTTTTCTCTTCAAAATTATACACGTTCAATTAGTATACTGTCAGCACTATGAATAAACAAAAATACTAGATCTTAACTTACAAAAACAAATGGTTATAAAATAATATTAATTTATGTATTTATAATTTAAAAAAATCATTAACTTTTTCTTGTGAGCATAATACTATGTGGGATCCACAGTGTGATTACAAATATGGACAGATGGTGCATTAAATAGTAGTCTGATAGAAAAGGTTTATGTAAAATGTTTCTCAATTTTATTATTATGTAAGGTGTATTGTCTGATTGTGTATATGGATAGATGGTGTAATAGTAGTGTGGGTGGAAAATATTTATTTATAATGCCTGAAGCTAAGTTTATCTTTGATAGGAAATTGCTAGTCGAAACAAAATTTTATATATAAAATGAAATTTTAAAGGTTGTCTATGCATTTAGTAGGTTATATTGGATGCTGATTAAATATTAATGATTACATATATTTTTGTTCAAATGTTGCATAAATGAGATAAAAAGGAAAAGATATGTATCCAAAAAAAATTTTAATTCAATATAAATAATATTAACATATAGAATTCATGAGTGGAATTTTAATTTTTACTACATTAACCAAAAACTAATTAAACAGTTTTGAGTTTTATAATGTTCATGCGGCCAATCTTTTAGCAAAGATGATACAGCTGTAAAAGATTGGTTTTTATTTCATTTATTAGAAAGGTGCTTTAACTTTTTTTAAGAATAGGATTAAAAGGAAAATGCAACTAATAAACCTAAGAGTGAACAAAGATGAAGATAGTTAATAACTCTTATTAGATCTTCATGAGGCTAGAGATTAACTACTTAATGAATAACATTTCTATCATGTAATATTCACTACACCACTCTTACACAGGGTAGTGACTAGTTTGTATCCATTTTTAATCCCTTGTGAATGTGGGGTAATCATAAACATATGACCAAAGATATATAAAAAAGATATATGATTCCCAAGATGTACATTTCTTGCTGAATTAGCACTCATCAGTTGGCCCAGACTACAATCTTTTACAAATATCTTCGTCATTGTTCACGATACTGAACAATGATAATGATATGTGTAAAAGATTATGAGTGCCGATTTAACATGAATGCGCATCTTGGGAATCATACTTTTTTTTTACATCTATATGTTTAGATTACACCATTCCACAATGTGTTAAAAGGGAAACAATCCAGTCCCTACCCTGTGTGAGAGTGGTGTAGTGAAAATTACACCACAAAACATTCTTCATTAAATGTAATTATTCTGATACTTGGACTAGGGATCTTTCTAGAGGCACATGAGTATAATGACAAAAGTATTCATTATATCTACAAAGGAAGATGCCAAAATGAGTCATAGTTGATTTATATCATACGATGAGCAAATTGCACCTATATTTGCAAAATTAACTGTAGTTACAAAATCCAGGTTTTTAGATTATAGGTGCCAACACCAGCATTTTTGGATAAAATATTTATTATTAAAGGTAAGAAAAGGAAGTGTTTCTTGTGAACATGTATTTTCAGTCAATTGATAGGCTTCCCAGTGTTTGACATTTTAGCAGAGAATAACAGCAAATTATGTATGATATATACATGAGCATGACAATAATATTGGCACCAGCATGGGATTTTGTTGTTCTATCATCAGATTTTTAATAGTATTATTGGCTGAGTTGGAGGGTGAAGTAAATTGATGCCTATCCATTAAAGTTTGAAGATTTGCTATCTTAATATAAACCGAGTATTGATTATGTATGTGTGTGGGAGATGATGATCTGGACCAACTGATGAGTGCTGGTTCAGCATAATATATATATATAGGAGATCATTTACTTTTTTTACATGTGTGTTGTGATGTGTATCGGTTGTATGAGACGGAGTTGATAGCTGAAGGGAGCTTGAAAGTCTGTGTTCAAACCCCCTAGGATTATAAATAGATTATTTAAATATTTATATTTAATTGGAGTAGGGTATCTGTGAATATTATAAGATGCATTTCCTAAAGTGGTTTATTGTAGAAATATCGTGTCAAACTCTGAGGGGTAACGTCCTCGGATTTGGGCTTTCTGGTGTTTGAACTTCTAATGAACTAGTGAATGATATAGTCAATCGATTATTTTTTATTTTATTATAAATACAGAAGAGAAAGAGACATATATTGAATTTAAAGTAAAAAAAAAAAAAGGAAGCTAATTTTACTTGTTAGACAAATATATATTTTTATCCTTAACCGCTGTATGTCTACGCAATTAATCGGAACTTCTCTGGTTTGGGAAATAAAATAAAAAGATTCCCCCACTGAGTGCGTTCATAAAATGAAAATAGGAAAAATAAACGAAGCTTTTTATACGATTACACAAAACATAAAAAGTACAAACTAAAAGTAAAATGTAAATATTTAAATTGCTTGTTGTGTTTCTTATTAATAGTTTAAAAAAACACTATAAATAAGTTGAATTGTTATTTAAATATTTAATTTATTGTAGAATAAGTAACTGTATTTCGCAAAATTAAATATCCATCAAATTAAAATTGAATTATTTATTTGAATCACTAATCCATTAACTTTTTAAAGAATAGAAAAAAATATATATTTTCATTACAATTGGGTAATTATTTAACTTTTAAAATAAGTATAGTTATAAAAAGTTTTTTTTCTTCTATAAAATCTTTATTATCTTTTATTAAAACATTTGTATATATTTCTATAGAGGTTATATATAAGTGAGGATTTTTCAATAATAAGAATAATTTTGTCTTAAAATTCTAAAGTCTTAATTATGGAAAGGTTATTTTAATGAATCAATGTCTTCTGTGGTTTGATGTTATGATGGAATGGCATACTCTGGAGGTGAAGTTGCATCCAAGCTGCCACTTCTGGTCCTTGATCTAGGTACGAATCCATTATCGATATACTTCAATGACTTTTTTTACTACTAGAGAATCAATTGTATAAGTTATTTATTTGCACTTATATATATATATATAGTGAGATTTGCCCTCGGGGTTTCTTTATACATCATCATTATCATCCATTATCAATCCACTGCAGGATGAAAAGTCTCTCCAAGTTCAATCCATCTTCTCTGATCTTTAGCTTCTCTTCTCCACATCACCCTGCATACTTTCTTATTTCATCCATCTATCTCACATGTGGTTTCTTTCTGGGTCTTTTAAATCTCATCACCCTGCATACTTTCTTATTTCATCCATCTATCTCACATGTGGTTTCTTTCTGGGTCTTTTACAATATCTTGGAATCCAGTTTAAGATTTCAATCGTCCATCTATTACCATCTCTTCTAGCAATACGTCCATACAATGAGATATATCATGACTAGTAAAACATTATGTGACCACCATTAGTGGATTAATACTTAATCCCAGCCAAAGGATATTGGCGACTATAGTTATTAAAAAACCCCAAAGACACCAAAAATATGTATATATTAAACTGGATTTATATCTGTATGACTAGACAAGTAAATTATCTTGGATTGAAAACCTTATTGTGTTTTCCATTTGAGCTCATAGTTTTATAGTTAACTAAAAAGATAAAAGGTGGATGGAGAATACTTTAATTTGGAGGGGGGGGAAGATTTGTTAAGATGTATGTTGTACATTTGAGATACAGTGGAACAAACATCACAATTTTGCAAGTATATAAAATAAAATAAAATAGTGAAAAGGGAAAGGAATAAATTGAGATCTGAAGAAGACTGTGAGGAACAGCCAAAACTGTTATTATATAATAAACAATTGCATAAAGGTGTAAGAAGATGGTGATTATTTAATAAGATATATAGTAAATATATACATATTTAGAAATTAAATTAATGATGTTCTTTCAAACACTCAGTTGTAGATATTAGCATAACCTTAGATATATGTGCATATAAGAGTATCTGTTTGGAACAAGGGAATAAGAAAACAAACTTCTGATAAATTATTTGCATTATAACAGTGGACACCCATTTACAATTTTTAGGATATATATATTCCTCATACAGTTAAAGATAAAAATAGGTAGTGCATTTTTATCAGTATGAAAATCAACATTCATTATATATACTCAGGGTATTCCAGCAAAAAATGACTCATTTCTCCCTCCAAGCTTTCTGTAGCAACATCTCTACATTAAAGCATGAGTTATGTCATAACATAACTTAGTTATGCACCACAAAAATTTTAAGGTGGCTTACATATCTGGATCGTGGGTTTTGGCATAAAATATACTGGTTCATACCTTAAATTACTATTATGGAACCGTGTGGTAAGATTAAATTTTGTTTTATATTGGGCAAAATTGCTTCAGTTAATCTATGAGTCACAAAAATGTTTTCAAGTGGTTTGCAAGATTTTATATTGCCAGGAAAGGTTGATGAAGATCTACAAAAGTACAAAACATTATATTTCATGGTGTAACTCATGTTTCAGATATATTAGTATCATGTCATTTTTATGCTCGATAGATAAACTATGTAGCTACATAATGCATGTGTTGTTTCAGAGATGGCGCTGTAGTTATCTTAGAAATGGAACCAACCACCTTCACAGGGTGTGCTTAAAAATTGTAGTTAGTCTTATATTAATTTGTTTCCCTAGAATCAAACTTACAAGTAGTGATTTCTTTGTTTATTAATTTATTAATGAATTAATGGTGTGTTATAACCTTTGTTCAATAGAAGCTATGTTGAATAATCGGCAGAACAAGAAGTTATTTTCCAATTTTAATGAATCCTTTGACCTATTAGGAATAAATAAATTATGCTAACAGTAAAGAGAAAGTTTGCAAGTTGTCATCATCATCAGCCTTTTACAAATAAAAAGAAGACAGAAAAACTCTTAAAATGAGTTTACAACGACTATAGAAACCAATCTATCAAACATAACTACACTTGAACATGCTAGTGCATTAATATTTAATATTTTGTGATGCTTTTTAATTTTTTCTTCAATTTTTATCTCCTTATTTAATTGGAGCTCTCTATTACATATTATCTTCAGCTATATTTGCTAGATGAAAATTTCATTATTGAGAATGTCTTTTGAGATCATCTTAATCTTATGGATCTAATGATCCTTTCTGATGAAAACCAAAAGTTAGTAATTATTCTGGGGATATTGGATAGGGACAGCACTGAATAGAAATTTATTTAGCTATACCATTTGACTTTTAAAAGATTGCACTAAATGTCAAGAGATAAGAATCACTTCTGCAAAATAAATTATTTGAAATAACAGCTCTAATGCAGTAGTTATAACATTAATCACCCTATCTTTTACTTATTAGTAGCAGCAAATTGGAATCTTGCTTTATGTCAACATCCAAACTTGGTTTTCTAAGTAAACATATTTGATTTTCATTCATAAGTTGGCTTGATCCCAAAGCCTTTGAAGTAATTGCACAATAAAAAATATTGGCAAGTAGAATTAGGTCAGAATTTACATTGTTGTTAAAAGACATTTAGAAAATACTAAGGATCTTTTTTTTTTTGTAATCATTCCTTAACTTCAAATTAAAATCAAACTGCTATTTATTTCATAACACTGCTTACTGTGTGTTATAGTTCAACTTACTTTCAGTCCAGATTCCATCTTATCTTGATCAGACTGAGCATTCATCATCGCAGATCAATAAATATATGAATAGATAAAATGTATCTAGTAGCAGAACCAGGACAATATGCGATAATACTCAATAAATCTGAGGGATTTCATTATGGAAAGAGATCTGGCTTTAAATAGGTAGTTCATTTGATAATGTCAGACGACAACAAATTAACATCAGAGCTGAATGTCTATATACACATCCACTACACAGTTAAAGCAGTGAAGCTAGTTCATACTAGAACTGTAAGTTGTTAGATTATAAACCAGATATGAGACAAACCATTACAAAATAGCTGGTAGTGTTACCATACCTATACATGAGATGAGCTATTATGGTATGATTGGAAGTGTTAGATAAATCTAGGAAGGCACTTGAGTTCCTTTCTTCAATTGTTGCATTGCAATCATTTGCTATACCAAGCCAAAGTATTGGGTATACAGTATAGCAGACATTGTTGTATATATTTGTAAATGTACTACATGTACATTAATAGAATATTTAATTGTATTTATATAACTGTATGTTTATTACATTCCTATATATGGGACATTTACTCAATTACAGTGCCCTTTAAAATGCAATGCCAGGCTTTTTTTTACGATAAAACTTGTAAAATTTGAATGGTGAAGTATGTTTGTAAAAGGAATTATTATAATAATATCTTCTCTTTTTGGAAATATGATTTTCTCTATGTGGTATCATGTACGATATTCTAAAAAAGTTTTGCATAATGGAGAATTCGGGATTGAAGTTCAATCTTTCTTTGATGCTTGAATGCTACATGTCATTAGAGTGAGTAACCATTCAATTATTTAATTAATGCATGATTGTGTGCTGCACTACCTATGTCAAGTCTTACTATTAAGGTGTGATTACAGTTAGTGAATGTGTCTGTATAGAAACACAAAATGTCCCAATAAAAAGATAATGGATGTGAACTGGAACACAAGGCATAATTTATGCTTTATTAGTCCTCTTGCGATTAAGCTGCTGGAAAAGATTGTAAAACTGTTAGAAGCAGTCCTTGAAATGCACTGCAGAAACTTTGTCATGAGCTTCTGGATGTTCAGAATTGAACCAATACATGCTTCTTTCATGGACTATCTTAATTTTGAAAATAGGAGGTAATCAGGAGGATAGGGTAGATAGATATTCATGTGCCATTGCTTTTTTTTTGGCAAAAAATCATTCCCAATCTTTGCACAGTTGCCATTATATTATTGTGCATCTATGACTAAAAGTCTTGCTCATGATATTTAACTCACTTATGAAAGATTTAGGTTCACAAATGATTGAAAATACACAAAAGAGTAGTCAGTATTTACGATCCGATCTTCAGGAATGTATTCAAAGAATGTCTTTAAAATTAAAATAAATAATGAGTAATGCTTTGATTCCACTTTTGAAATTCAATTTTTTATTATTTTTTATCTGGGGGAATCTTCTTTCTGCAGTCTGATGCTTACTTGATGGTTTGTGTTTTAAACACCATATCTCACCAGTCATCACAATGTTTGATAAGATTTTCAGATTCACAGTTATGATTTTTTGCATGTTTTCACAGAACTCCACTCAAGCATCTTGTTGCTGGATTAGTAACAAATGAAACACCTTCAGTTTTTTTTCTTCAAATATTTCGCTAAAATGCAATGAACCGTGTTTTTGGAGGATGACCTTCAGTTTCTCAACGAACCTGACAAATGCGGCAATCAATTTGATGAATTTCACTTTTGCACTTCCTGCCATCAAGAAAATCTTTTCACTACTGGTGGCTTTACTGCTGTACACTTTGAACCATTTCAAATTTTTATCAGCAATTTTTTCCAATTTAAAACAAAATTTTAAATTAGCACATTGTTATGCAAAGATAAGAAAAACACTGTCTCATTTCATGATATAATCTGTGATAAGACAATATAGTGTTTAAATTTTTTTTTTTGGTGGATTACCAAATTATATTGCTACATAATATATTGGCATTTGAGTTATATTGATACATTGGACTATTTCCACTATTTAAGATTAAATATTCACTATCTTTAGAAAAATTTAGTTTAAATTTTTAATTACAACCAACAATTAGTAATACAGGCTATTTGGTTAGAGGAGATAATTAACAGTAATTAGAAGAGTGAACAATAAAGACTGGCATTGAAATTTGTTTAGGATATTAAGCAAAAAAAAATTTTCTTTTTATAATATATATTTAAATAATAAATTCAAAGTATTCGAATTAGAGAAAAATGCACTCCAAATTATAATTGAAGAAATGTATGTTGGAATATCTGATGGAATGTCACATTACTTCAAGAATAACATTAAATAGAAAATAAATCTTATATATTAACCATTACAATATATGTATAAGCAAATAAAAATAGATGATGTGATGTGATATACTGTGACTTCTCCTTATATGGAGTCAGGAATCTCTCAGCAATTATGCCCAGAGAAACCTGTTAGTCACTTTACCTTCCATTTCCATCCCCCATCCTAAGTTTTTCCATATCCTGCTCGATCCCATTTCCATAACATAATCTTTGTCAACTCCATGGCCTTTTTATATCTAAATCCCTCTTATCTTTTCCAAACCCAGCATAAAAACCAATAACCCACTTTCTGTATAATCACTTTGTTTATATTTATTTTTCCATAACTTCATTGTTTGTACCCTTTCTGTTTTCGGGCATTTACATTCAATTAACGGATGCCTAATATTTTTTCCTTCCTTACACAACTTGCAGACTAAATCACCCACATTTCTTCATTTATGTGTATATTCCCTTGTTACTAAAGATCCCATTCAAGCCTTAAACAGTAAACTACTTTCCTTGATATTATCATAAATTAACTCACACCCAATATTCTGTTTAATTCTATACATATATTTAAACTCTTTTTTACTCTCCATACTAGTTCTCCCTGTCTCCAACTCCCTATTCTTTATTAATCCATTTAATCTTCTATCCCATTCCTTACAACTATAACACTCAACAATTCTCATAACCCAATTATTCCATATTTTGTACAAATATACTGACATAAATTGTTTATCCAAATCTTCTGCATACCACATTATCTTTCTCATCCATCTTGTTGCCTGTCCTTTACTCATAACTCAGTTAAATACTATTTTGAAGACATGGCTGTAAATAATTGTGCTGCCAGCTTGTTATAAAAGACAGCAACTCAAATTAAGACAACTTTTAGATAAAGAATTATGAATGGAGTTGTATTTTAGTGTCTTTTATTTATTTATAAAACTTCTGTTTATGGAAAATTGTTTAGAAACGATTACTCTGTGTTAACTTTAGGGTAAACACCAAGAAATAACTGAGTAATTAATAAAAAGTTTCATATTAACAATATTCAAAAAAGTCTTCGAATGAATACTGCTTTCGATTTCTTGAAAAATCAAATGAAGGCTTCAAAGATTTTTAATTGAACAGTGAACAGTATAAAAATATCATAGGAGACATTAATTTGCTTAAGGTAGTTAAAAGAGGGAGCTGCAGTCATTTATAATTTTGCTTATTGTTGTTTCTTTGATATTTTGCAGCTACTTTTAGAAAATATTTTATACTACATTTGCAATTTAGGAGATTAAATATAATTTGATGTTTTTATTATTCAGCAATTTTCTTCACAGACTTTCGTCTTATCACTAGTTTTAGCGTTGTTTAAATTTATTCTGCAAAGTCTAGATATCATGACTATTCCACTCTTCTACAATCTTCCCTTCATTTATTGTTAAACAATAACTAGAACCTTAATTTTACATAATAAAATTTGAATGTTGCTAAAACTAGATCCGAAAGAAAAACAATTTGCTTGACATTGAACGAAATGTAGTGTTAAAAGGTAGAAGGATTATATGTACTTAAAATATTTAGGTTTTCATTAAATTCCACTAAAAATGTTTTTGATTGAACGTTATTTTTACCTTACTCGCATAAGGCTATTTAAGATCAGCCTCATGAGGAAGTAAAAAGTTAATGTAAGGATCTCTTCTGCGCTATACATAGGGTCCACCCAAAAAATTAAAAAGACAGTGAAAGATTTTTAATGAAATGAATTGATTAAACTTAAATTTCATTTCTATAAACCTGGCCTAAGCCTAAATGTCAAATTAGCCTATATCTGATCGACATCAAACACAAAGTGAATTTATTGCACATGCATACTAATTCATGTTTATTCAATTAACACCACTGATGATGTGTGTACCATAAAAACTCATTTTTAGAAGCCCTCATGAATTACAACATTATGGTGTCTTCGTGGGGAAGACATTTTTAAAATTCTATTTATAAATTTTTTAAAGAGTGTGAAAGTTATGATAAACAACAACCACCGATATCAGTCTTCTAAATCTTTTCTGCTTACATTTTCAACCAATCAGTAACAGACTCTCTACTGCTATAATCATTTGATTATTTAAAAAATACTACGAGTGAAGTCAAACTATTTATGTTTATGCATATAACAATAGCTCGCAAATGAGTAGAACCTTTACAATTCCAAGGAAAGGAAAGAAAGAAAAAAAGACTTTTCAAGAAATGAATTTTGCATGACTGTTCAGACCAAACTGTGAAATACAAATAAGTTCCCCTACAGAACATGCTGGCTCACTTTTCTGTTTGTTTGATATTTTTCTATACTGTCTCTTAATTTCTTCAATAAAAAAACTTTTTGGTACTTACATATTAGACTTACTATGCCTTTTAATATCCACATCGGTCTCCCGATAACTTTCTAATCTTGCGATGTCAAATAATTTATATACCGGAAATTCTGATGAAACCTAAATGATAAATTTGTCAAAATGGACCACGTGTAGATATTATTTCACCTCATTTTTACAAGATTTAGAAAGTTATTGGCAGACTGATATATATGTGAAAAGGAATATCAGCTCTAATATGTAACCCTAATCACACCAGACTAAATCTGAAAAAGTACATTTTTAACAATATGAAAAATAAAAATTTTGTACACAAAAATAATAAAAACATATGATACTAAATAAAAACAGGTAATTGTGAGTTTTTATTTAAAATGGCACTTCATGCTCTCAAAGACACACACCCCCCTCAAGGTACAATATTTGCCATCGCAAACAGCCAGAAAATCTCAAATTTTACTTAAAATTAAAAAATACTATGTGTAATAACTGGCATGAAACTATAAAACAGATACTAAAGCAAAATTATCAAAAAATAATACTACATAAGCAAAATAAAAAATACTATATTTACCAAACTGCTTAAATAAGTATATTGACTACAAAAATAATAAGTATATTAACTACAAAATGAACAGTAAAGCAAAGAAAAAAGAAAAAAAAACATGCTATTAACTATGGCAGAAAAGTGAAAAATGGGCAGATTTTAAAAAAAAACTACATCTGGCTGAGATTTTTTAAAAAAATAGTTAAAGCATATTTAGTACAAAGGATCTTGGTGAGAGATGTTTTACTACATTTATTTGTAATTATAAATTTATTTAAACACACATTGATTACGTAAGTAATATTTATTAAGGCCGTAGCCTCAAGAACATGCAAATAAAAATGTGATAGTAGGGACCTCTACAGGTCTTAAACTACAAGCTTACTCTTTAAAAGAACCCCTCTTTTCTTCCAAAGAGTAAGCTTGTGGTTTAAGACCTGTAGAGGTCCCTATTATCGCATTTTTATACGCATGTTCTTGAGGCTACAGCCTTAATAAATATTACTTACATGTATTTGTTAAAAAACAAAAAATAAATAAATTAGTAAACTTTTATCAAAGTGTAAAAAAAAAATTATTAAACTTTTATTAAAACGGAATCAATGAGTGGACTGATTTATTTAATATCGCCCAGAATGCAAACAAAAGCCATCTTCTTTGGGTCTTTATGTAATTTCATGTTGGAGTTAATATACATAGTATTTTTTAGTTTTAAGTAAAATTTGGAAATTGTGGACTGTCTTTGTAATGGCAGAATACCATACCGAGGGTGGTGGTGGATTTGATGGCATAAACTGCCATTTTAAATAAAAATCTCACAACTATCTGTTTTTAGTTATTAACTTAATATATTTTATTATTTTTGTGTACAAATTTATCACTTAAGTTTACCTTGCTGTGACATCATGATGGTCAACATTGTTTCTACATGCTGAATTTTATAATTGAGCATGTATTGGCCTGTCCTCCAGACAGGCAAAACCATCAGAGCCTCCCCGCCTATTCCAGTGCTATGCGCTAACTTTTCTAATTATCAGTCAAAAAATGAGACACATTGTAAACATAAAATTCAGCGCATAGAAACAATGTTGACCATTGTGACATCATAGCAAGGTAAATATGTGATTGCCATAAAATTTTGCGGAGAATCCTTAAATGAAACTTTTCTAATGTTTAGAATGACCAAGTCTCGCTTCTTTACAGTAAATTAAATAACAATTAAATCTATATATAGCTAACTTAGTTGTAGTAATTATTCCCCTATGATGAAATACCCTATTATTTAATTATTAGAAGCTTTAGGTACAAATTGAATCTGTGTTTGATCTCAGCATTTAAAATCTTTCTATTTATAAAATTACCAAGGTATTTAAATTAGCGAAAATCCAAGCTTTTAAAAATTGAAATTTTTTTTAAGAAACTGACTGAACTTGAACTTTTTGAGCATTAATTATTAAATTAAAAGCTTTATATATGTTGCATTCAAAACATTAAGTGTATGCTGTAAATCGTAAATTCATATTCATTCTTTAATATTGATATAAAATAAAGCTATTTTAAAAAGTATCTTTTGCAAAACAATGTAAAGACTGATCCTATCTTAATTTTTTAAATACATTATCTAAAAGTATATTTTTTCTCCAAAATATATTTTAGTCTCTGGCATTTTAAAAGCAAATGCAGACATTGTAACATCTGCAATTGGATAGATATTTTTTTATATGCTTATATGTTAAGTTCTCTGTTTAAAGGTCTGGTTACCAGGCGTAACTAAGTGAAAGCTCTAAATCACTATCATTGATTGACTTTATTTTTATTTTATACAAAATTCTTGTCTTTATGCCGGTCATTTTGGTATAATATTATCTTACGCCCTCCGTTTTTGGCATATAGGACGACTATTCCTCTCCTAGTATTTATGGTTGAGATGTCTTTGGTTCAAAATTAGTTTGTTAGTTGTATTTCAAACTATCTTGAAATTTAAAATTCTTTGTCAAGCATCGGTGGTCGAGAGGTCAGCATAGCTGCCTTACAAGCAGTTGTCCCGGGTTAGCCGGTTCGCTTCCCGTCCGATGCTATGACACATGAAAAAAAAATTAAATTCTTTGCAACTATTAACAAAGTTTTAAAATGAAAACAGAATATTACTTTTTTTTTTTTTTTTTACCGGTATTTTTTGTAATTTTTCAAATATATATAATTATAAACAAAGCTTTAATTATTTTACTCACATTATTACTTATTGTACCAATAATAACTTGGAAGTAACTTTTTTTTTTTTTAAATTTTACATTGAAGTCCTCTAAAAAGGGCAGATCTATAAAAATATATGTATGTAATTTTCATAAAAGTAAATAAGTAATAAAATATTTTTAAAAAATAATAATAATTCAAGTAATTACAAAATAAATAATTTTCAAATAAAACATCTGGCGACAACATTAAGTTAGAGACTAATAGAAAAATAATATTTTATAGTTATTAACGAATAATACCATTTCGTTAACCCTCATTTTACTAAACATTAACTTCAGTATATTTCATATTTAAAGCATAAATTATAATACAAACATTAAAGAATTTCAAAAAGAAAATGCTCAGACTGGCAGGGACTTGGCTAAAAGGGTCTAATTACAAAATAATAGCTATTCAAGGATGGTTTTTGAATTTGGAATAAATTAGATAACATTGTCAAATTATTACATTTAAGAGAATCAAACTTTCAGCACTCATAATTTTGATAGTATCCCATTTAGATAAATCTCCATGACTGCAAGTATTGCGATGGGCAACTGTGCTTCAATTTTAAATCCCTCTAGTGGCTCTCTTTAGTACTTTATTGCTGGTTTTAACTTCATTTGATGGTAAAATCTGGAATTAAAGTAGATATTGATTAATTACTTAAAGTAAAATCTGAAGATGTCAGCAATCATGGAAGCCAAAAAATGCCTAGAACACCACTGATTGATAGATTCTTTGATCTTGGGCATATTAATCTTTCCATTGCTCTCCATGAGGATAGATAAACATACCATATTTTGCTGCCCTCTTTATAACTATTTTACAACTAACAAATCAATATTTAAATTTAAAATTATAACAAATGAGAGATAAGGCCTGCCTTCCAAAGTGCTGATTGGTTTCTCATTTTCTACACAAGAAAGCACTTGTCAAGAATTCTGACAGTTCTAAATTCTTTGTTTTGATTTTCAAAATGAAAATGTATGTTTTAGAGTATTTTTTTATATATTTATTATTACTTTCATAAAACATGTGTGAAAATATAATTATTTTAGAATAATAGTGCAGATAAAACAGACAAAACTCTCCATACAGTAGTGCCACTCAGTGCAAGCCAGAGTAATCAATGGATGCCAGAAGGCTTGTGCATAAAATCTCTATCCAATAACAGTTATGAGAAAGCATAAGAAATGGTGTTTATGTGAAGAATAGTGCACATTTTAGTAAAAATTATTTACTTTTAGACGAAAGTAAATTGAGAAAGAAATCAATGACACAGACTGCATTTTGGAATAGGTTACAAAAAGTACATTTTATGTTGTCCACTATAGACTATTTTTATCAATTATAAATAAATTTATTTTTGAAAAAAACTTTCATTTACTTTAATAATCAGATAAATTATTAATTTGCTTTTTAGAAGCTAAACTAAAATGAGTATAATTTTAAAAGATATATATTTTTATTACTAATTCTTTAATTGACCAATCAAAAATTTAGAACTTCAATTCACTTGGCCAATAGGTATTTTGAACAAGGTAAAGGTTAATAAAGTTGAAAATCTTTCTTCATTGTTGATAGCAATGAAAAAAATGCATATTTTCTAAGATTATTAAAATTTTATGACTATTTTTACAAAAACATTTGTATAGTAATTATTTAATCTTTTCTAAGTGGTCTCTGAAAATTTGTGTTATCATGCTAGCTAATTTTGTTTGCACAGAGTCCTTATGTTGTCATATTTGCATTGTTATTATTTAGCTGAATGCAATGTAAGCTTGCATTTTTTTTTCAGTGCATGCATATAATATTCAGATATTACTTTGTGAAATTTTATGTAGGTGGCAGTTTTTATTGATGAGATATTCAGTTTTTTCTGATCCTCAAAATAACTCTTTCATTTGGAAGAAAACACATAAACACAATTATTATCCATTTTTATTGGCATTTGTTTTATTCATCATGATAAACAAATTATATAATAATTATTTATATTTATTTTTTTTAAAAAAATTTCAATAAAAGAAAGCATCTCTTTATATTGTAGATTTTGAAACAAAAAACCCAAACCTTTTCTATTGTAGATTTTGAAAGACATATGATATTTAACTTACTGGAAAATGTTAAAATTCAAATGTTTTGCTCTTACATCTATTATATTTTTTATATAATATTTTAGAAATTGTAATGTGTATACATATGATTCAAAACATTTAATCTATATAAATATTTACAATAATATATTTCAATAAATAATAGATTATCAAATCATGTGTCTTTTTTTATAAATATATGGATTTGAAAAAGTAATTATAAGCCCATTTCTTTGGAATATGTTTCTTTATAATATTGTTAAAATGAACTTTATATATATATAATAAAATAAATTCTACAAGAGTATAACTGAAATACAGGCTTATTATATACCTGTATCAATATATGTAATATATAGGGTATATGAGCACAGACTTTCACATGACCCACCACTTTCCACACTATCTCATAACACTGATACACTTGAAACACATATATGTTGAAAAGATAAATAATCACCAATATACTTTCAGTTATTACATAGTAGAGATGTCTACCCATCCCTCATATATGTATTAAATGGATTATGTCCTGTACATGAGGGGTCAGATTGACTTTAGATCAAATTGGGTGTGATGAGAATCTCAGCCTCAGGGTGGTCTTTGAGCGCTCCATCATCAGATTTTCAATTGGGTGAACGGTTGGAAAGTTGGAGAGTAGAGTAGATTGAAGCCTGTCCATTAAAGTATGAGGATTGGCTATCTTAATATATATCTGAGCACTTATTGCATATATCTGTAAAGATGATAATCTGGACCAACGGTTTAGCATGAAATACGTATATTGGTGATTATTTATCTTTTTGACATATATGTATTCAAGGGTATCGGTGCTATTAGATAGAGTAGTTGATTGTGTGAAAGTCTGTGCTCATATACCCTATATATTTAAAAGAGTATGTAAATAATTATCAACTATTATGGTAATAAATTTTCATCCAAAACAATATTTATTTCTTTGCTAAGCCAGGCTATGTCAATTTACATTTGCAAATATGCAAATTATTATAATCAGTGACTAGTTGAGTGTACATTTATATGCATATGGATATACTAATGTATTTGCTAATATTCACTTTAGTCATGGTTTGACAAAGATATGCAGCGTCAAAAGCCTGGCGTAGCAAAATAATAAATATTATTTTAGTTGAAAATTTATTGCTGTAATAGTTAATAATTATCTACTTACTCTTGTAGAATTTATTTTATTACATATTATTTATGTTATGTACATATATTATAATTTACTCTTACACACACATATATAGATTAGATTGTGTTTTAATTACTGCATGATTTAATCTATATACTTTCATTGAAGTGAATTATAAACCTTGTAATAAATAGGGTATATGAGCACAGACTTTGACACGACCAAACCTTGTAATAAGAAAAATATAAATAAAATAAAAATCTATAATTTTGATCATTTATTTGAAAAAAATATTAAAGAAACGGTTAAAAACAATATTTAAAATACAAATTACAAAATTTGTAATAATAGTAAAAAGGAAATTACAAGTCATTAATGCTTTGCCAAACACTTTTGTTTTATTTTAATAATTATAAATGCAATTTTGGATTTTCATAGATTTATGATTACTTAATAATAATTTGTTTACATTTTAAAAATGAAATTCAATCAATAAAGATTTTGATAGTTTATAGTTTTTATTGGCGTTGCTATAATTATCCAATAAGAAAAAAACGTACGTTCTCTTAACATTTTTAATACGTATAATACACTTTATATGTATTCCTTTATTGAAATCTTAAATTGGATTCCAAGAGATTGTAAAAGACCCAGAAAGAGACCACATGTGAGATGGATGGATGAAATAAGAAAGTGTGCAGGGGTGATGTGGAGAAGAGCAGCTAAAGATCAGAGAAGATGGATTAAACTTGGAGAGATCTTCATCCTGCAGTGGATTGATAATAGTTGATGATGATGATTCATATTTAGGTGAAGTTAATGTTTACTCCATATTCATAGCTATTATTATGTGTAAATGTAATGAATGCAAATTATTATCCTGACCATTTTTTCAATATTATAAAACAGGCATTCCTTTAGGTCACTTTTTAATGGATTATCTTAATCAATATTAACATAGGTTTTTAATAATATTTTATCTGCAATCAATAGCATACCTAAAGTCAGTCGATCAAGTGTATGCATAGGAGTTAGTGCCTTAAGAAAATTTACCAAACAGGAAATGCATTTCCCAATTTAAGTATAATCTTAAGAATTTTGCTTTCCATAAAAAATAAATTATGTGAAGACTTAAATTTAATTGAGATAATGAATGAATTTGCTGAAATTAAAGCAAGCAAAATAAAGTTAAATTATTTTTTCTTTTTCTTTTATATTAATATTAATGAAATAATAATTGAAAGTTTGCTAATCTTTCACATATGCTAAGACAGCCAATCAGATTTTAAACAGCCATCTTAAGAATGATGATACCAACCTTTTCTCAACTTAACTTTTTTTAAATACATAAGCCAGTCTTAAGCATCTTGGCCTGAAAGCTTGAATATATAAACATATACACTTATCATTCATTGTGTTATTAATTTAAGTGTATAAGTGTATATGTTTATATATTCAAGCTTTCAGGCCAATATGCTTAAGACTGGCTTATATATTTAAAAAAAAGTTAAGTTGAGAAAAGGTTGGTATCATTCTTTTCTTGTCAAAATCTCTGTCGTGTGTCGAGGCCTGATCATTCTTAAGACGGCTGTTTAAAATCTGATTGGCTGTCTTAGCACATGTGAAAGATTAACAAACTTTTAATTATTTCATTTATTAACAACATGCGATTTAAACAAATATTATTAATATTAATGTGTTATAAGTTAAGTATTACTACTTAGACAAAAAATTAAAGATTTTATTTATTTATTTACTGGGGGACCCATTCCATATTTGTCCTCAGGGCCTCAACATCCAAAGGGCAGCACTGCCTTTCATTTCTTTTTTTATTGATTTATTAAATTCAAAAATAAAATCTGATGAGGTCATGGACAGTCAGAAATCTTTAAATATCTTTATCGTATTTAATGAACGAAAGAACTGCCACCATTTTATTGACAGTTTTTGGATTTTGTAATCTGGTTTGCACACTATTTGTGAGATTACTTGGTTTATTAAATACTTCTGATTATTTTACACAATAATTGTTTAATAATTATTTAAAACAAAAGAATACATATATACATTTTGATTTTATTTATATATGTTTTATTTTTAAAAATAGAAATTAATAAATATGGCTGTATTGTTAATAAAGCAAATGTTGGCATAAGATGACAACATCTATGCGAAATTGATTGCACATTGTCATCACTTATATATATATATATATGTATGTATATTGTGACAGACACATGAGACGATCGAAGGCTACACTTCCCTTTTATTATATATATATATATATTGTAACGGACACACGAGATGATCGAAGGCTACACTTCCCTTTTATGAGTGCATAATGGGGAATTCTAATGATTCAAGATCATCCACTTTCCGCTACCTCAAGCAGAGAGAACATACAGACATACATGAGTCTATATCCATATTTGACCGAATCTGTATGCTATACGGATATAGCACCAGATTATTTTTCCCGACCAACCGTCTCTCGACTGCTGTAAGATCTGACAGAGTTACAGCGCTTGGATGATTTATATAATTTAACGGGATCAAATACTGCACCACCAACTTCCATGTGTTAATTCAATAATCAAAAAAATGAATAATAGTTTTTCCCACCCTTAGACTAGACTACCCTTTTGGAGTGGCAAATAACGAGACAAGGCAGGTTTAAATAAAATAATAGATTTAATAGAATAAATTGATCGTAAAAGAGATATATAAAAAAAACACATTAACATTAAATGAAAAAACAGATTATAATCTATAGTGCTACAAGAAAAAAATACATATAAAACTATTATAAATGATGATACATTTATAAATCGTCAGTCTGGGTATTTATCAAAAAAGTTCAAGAATGTCTTTATCATTCACAAAAGGCATGTGGCCATTGTCTAATTAAACTATGTGCACATTGAAATATATAACAAAATAGTATGTATCTTTACCTAGGTTTTAGTCTCTGAATTTATCCGACGTCTTGCCGACCGTCATGTGGATTTTCTCCACTTCTTTAGGAGGGACAGTCACAGGTTAGATTTGGTTGTGTGTAGCTTCTCAGTGTTTAAGGCATCTAGGACAAGGCATCAAGGACAAGGTAACTAAATGAATCCATCAGCAGGCACTATGATGGCGGTTATTACATTTTGACAAGAACCATTAGTACAGTAAGTCCGGATCGACCAGCGATCACGATGGCTTTAGCCAGCCATTCTAGATGAGGCACCGATGTTGAAAGTCATATCTGTTAACTATAGCGGTTGATTATTGGAGCTGTGTTTTTACCACCCTCTCAACATGAAGTCTCTAGCTCTAATCTCTCCTGAAAACTTTTTTTTTTAATTAAAAAAATTCCACCAGCCTTTGTCCTTCCGATCCTTTGTTTTCATTTTCATTCACACCTTTCTTACTATGCCTTCGGCCATATGTAAATTTGTTTTACCCAATCTAGTAGCACTATGTACATTTATTTATTTCAATATTTTTTAATTTAATTACACAGATTTTAATACATGTTTTTCTCTCTTTTTTTTATTTAAGTTTAGACAAGCATTTATTATTGCTGTCTATATTCTGCTTCAAATACACTTCATACACACATTTCGTTTATCGTCAAATGTGTACTTTAAAACCCAGATCCTTATCTTTTGATTATGTTTAACTTTCTATGTTTTGCGCGCTATTTAAGGTTTTTTTAAACTTTACTTTCTTTCAAAATCAGATTTTAACTTGCATTTGATTTATATTTCTTTATCACTTTATTTTTTAACGTACACCTCCAATAATTCTAATTTTACATTTTAATTTCACCAAAATCCGAACTTTGGAGGGTAAAAGATAAGAATCTTTTTGATTCTACTTCCCTCTCTTTTTTAATTAATTGAAACATTTCTTCATTCTGTAAATTTTCTAAGCTTGCTCTTTTTTCTTTTTTATTTATTTTATCAAACATGATATTTAATATTCTGTGAATGTTTAATATTTATATGTGTGACTGCAGTATGTGCGATCATCACAATATATATATATATATTGCTTATAACAGTTCTTTCATATACACTTCAATGCAAAACAAATTTTCTTAAAACCTTTATTTTCCTTGCAGTTTCAACTGTCCAGCAGTTTTCATCAGAGCTCTATTCTTCTTCTCTGCTTTAATTAAAATCTTTTATGGTGTTAGAATCTTTGGTGGAGGTATTCTAAAAATAGAAAGTAAACTTAAATTTTAAGTAGAATTTGATAGGTTTATCACAAATCTACATTTATTCGTTCATGTTTTTTTTTAAAAAAATTAGAATAAACATTTTATTAATTTGTTTAAGATTTGTATTTCTTTAGACTTTTGAATATCATTATTACAACTCATTGTTTCAATATATGTAAAGTTCAAATATAGTTTTTTTAGAATGTTTTTTATTTGTAAAATTAAGTTAAAAAGAAATCAATTAGTATAATATAAAGATTTTAATACTGAAATGAAAAGTTAAGCAATGATAAAAACTTCCACCAGGGGTAACAATAAAAAATGTCAAGAGTCAGGGTTTTTATTGTAGATGTTTAAGCTATAGGAGAGTTTTATAGTAAATTTGAACATGATTACATGGAAGAGGTAAACTGCTATTCATGTTACAAAGATTATCTGAAAGATAGTCTATTTCAGAGTTATAATTAAGTATGGTATTGAAGTATTTCAGGAAAAAAAGATTTCTGCTGAAGTAATTAAAAGAAATTATCACATATTGATTTATGTATTCTTACAAAACACATCTAGAGTGTTTTTTATGAGCAGGTATTATGAATTTATAAAGTATCATATTAAAAAGGTGTGCATTACGTCTGATAGGTAATAGACCATTTTATGAACCTCTATTTAACATCACATGATCGTCATTTCTTATGCTTGCTCATAACATTAAACAGGCAAAACTCTCCATTCAGTAGTGCCACTCAGTGCAAGCCAGAGTAATCGATGGATGCCAGAAGGCTTGTGCATAAAGTCTCTATCTAGTTGTATTAGATCCTAAGATCTAGGTGCAGTGCTCTCAAATCCAAGGTTCCTCACTGATGAAGACCAAAAGCCAGAAACTAGTATGGGGATATTGGATGAGTAGGTAGTAGATAGGGATTTTATGCTCAAGCCTTCTGGACTCCATTGATTACTCTGGCTTGCACTGAGTGGCATTACTATATAGAGTTTTGCCTGTTTAACCTCTGTTTAACTCACAGTGCAAAGATTTTATTTAATGTCAGTGTGTTTTATATTATCTGGCTTTACAGAACTGTTTACTGAGATTGCCTGTTACAAAGTGATTCATACTTTGTCTAGATACATAGAATGTAATGTACTTTTCTTCAAGGTATTACATCTAATACATATATATGTATGTGTGTCTGGAATTAATGCCAAATTACTATATTTCGTTCTAAAGCATCTTGTTTAAATCTTTGAATTGTATTTTTTTACCGCATCTAGCTAAAATTGCATCTTTAAAGATTCGAATGTTAATAAACAGTTTATGTTTTTGATCTATATAAAACCATATTCAAATCTTAAAGGGTTTCAATATTTAATAATAATAAAAAAATCAAAAATCAATGTGGCCCATTAATGTGCATGATACGGGATTACATAAATGAAAAGTAAATTAAGGTAAAATGCTGTTTACCACTGTTCTGATAGTAATTGTTTGGACTATTGACAGTATGGACATACGATAAAATAAGCCCTCTCCACCAACAATTTAGCAATTAAAACTAATATTAAAAGATGGGGTTAGTTAATATTTTTATAATGGGAATAATCGATTATATCTAAATAAAAATGTGCAAAACAGGTCTTTTTGAATATTGAACCTTAAGCTTATTAAAATATAAATACACCTCTGTGTGTGTGTGTAGATGGATAAGTGCACATATGTGTATGTAATACAGATTAAATTTACATAATCAAATGATGAAAATTGTTTTAATTTTATAAAATTAATTGCTGAAGGAAAGTAAAATTAAATTACAAGATAAATATTAAAATATCTAATTAGATTTAACTAAAACTGCTAAAATTTAATTAAAAATTAATGAATTACATTAATGATTAAGTGTATATATAAATTGTATTTAAACATTTATCATAATATACTACATATATCATTAACAGTTAATCATAAATTCCAATGAGGTAAAAAAGGAGGTAAAAAACAATTAAAAATAAGTTTTGTGTTGATTAAACACATCAATGTTCGAACTATATATGTTTTACATCTTGATCCTTTATTCTATTTGATATTTTATGATATAATAACATTTTCTGAC
Organism: Epiperipatus broadwayi; assembly: GCA_028023455.1. Classification (NCBI taxonomy): domain Eukaryota; kingdom Metazoa; phylum Onychophora; class Udeonychophora; order Euonychophora; family Peripatidae; genus Epiperipatus; species Epiperipatus broadwayi. The sequence goes on from JAQFVV010006217.1 coordinate 3,531,280, forward strand.
ATTTTTTCTATTTATTACACTTTTTGCATTGTTCTTGAATTCAAATTCTACGATTTACAGTCATAAGGTAAATCAAGCAAAATACTTTTAGATAATTTTTTCTTTTGGTTTTACTTAGAAAATATAGATTTGTGAAACATAGATAAAGCTTGCTTACTAAAAGGATTCAATATATTTTATTTTGTATTTTTTAGTTTTTTTTTTTTCAAAAGAAATTTATTTAACGAATTTTAGTATGATTTACAAGTTACAATCAAGTGTACTAGTTTGTATTGGACCTAAAGTTTATATTGGAACTTTGATCTGTGAGACATTTAGATTGTTCATGTGCCCCAGTTGGGACCATCTCAATGTTCATAAAGTTCTCATTTTGTGGGTGATGTTTGTCTAATATAGAAACACAAGGTTGTGCATATGCTATGATTTGTATCTTGTGGTCTTTTAGGGCTATGGTGTTATGTGTGGTTTTGTCACTTATACTATTGCTACGGTATTGGAATCTCAAAGAGTTTCCAAGTGTCATCAAAGGTGCTGTTAGAGACAAGCATTTGATCTCTTTTCTTTATTTTGGTAATGGTGTCGATGAAGGTGAGAGTTGGGTTTCGACTTGAATCCTCAATGGCTAGTTGACAGCGGACCAGCCATAATGAGAATGTGAGGAAAATGGCCAGTCGGATCCAGGCATATGTTTTTGTGCCTAGGCATCTTTGAATAGAGGTGATCATGCTGTAGTTTATTTTAGAGTTAGAGTGAATTAGCTGTCTGATGCAGTTGTACTTAGGGCATATGTTAATGATATGGTCAATTGTTTCCTCATCTCACTGACAGAGCTGACATTGGGGATCCAGGTTGCCATGGCTTCTTCTGTAGAGTGGAAATGATCTAATGGGAAGTGCATTAAGGTTTAACTTTATCACAAAGTCAAGATATTTGGCTTCCAGGCTCCAGAGCCTAAATTGGGAGATGATTTTTTTATTTGAAGTTTTAAGCCTGCAATCCTGTACTAGGCTGTGTGGGTGTTGTAGGCTATAGGCTTCCCAATAAGTTATTTTTGAATTGTATGAGGGTGGATTTGTTTTAGTTAGATTGGAGTAGTAGGCTGAGAGGGATAGGATCCAGACCTGTTTATGTGGTGGTGGTCGATCTGTGGGGGGGATTGTTGGAGCAAATTGTAGATTGTCGAAAGTTAGTGAGAGTTTGTGGATGAGATTATGAATTTTTTGCAGGGTGAAAGTTGAGACTGCATGGAGGGACAATCCATTGAACCTAGATGGATGGCGCATCCCTC